>OX104064.1:138902293-139281399 GCA_944474145.2 Dicrocoelium dendriticum
GGACGAGGTATATGATGATGATGATGATGATGATGATGATGATGATGATGATGATGATGATGATGATGATGATGATGATGATGATGATGATGATGATGATGATGATGATGATGATGATGATGATGATGATGATGATGATGATGATGATGATGATGATGATGATGATGATGATGATGATGATGATGATGATGATGATGATGATGATGATGATGATGATGATGATGATGATGATGATGATGATGATGATGATGATGATGATGATGATGATGATGATGATATGATGATGATGATGATGATGATGATGATGATGATGATGATGATGATGATGATGATGATGATGATGATGATGATGATGATGATGATGATGATGATGATGATGATGATGATGATGATGATGATGATGATGATGATGATGATGATGATGATGATGATGATGATGATGATGATGATGATGATGATGATGATGATGATGATGATGATGATGATGATGATGATGATGATGATGATGATGATGATGATGATGATGATGATGATGATGATGATGATGATGATGATGATGATGATGATGATGATGATGATGATGATGATGATGATGATGATGATGATGATGATGATGATGATGATGATGATGATGATGATGATGATGATGATGATGATGATGATGATGATGATGATGATGATGATGATGATGATGATGATGATGATGATGATGATGATGATGATGATGATGATGATGATGATGATGATGATGATGATGATGATGATGATGATGATGATGATGATGATGATGATGATGATGATGATGATGATGATGATGATGATGATGATGATGATGATGATGATGATGATGATGATGATGATGATGATGATGATGATGATGATGATGATGATGATGATGATGATGATGATGATGATGATGATGATGATGATGATGATGATGATGATGATGATGATGATGATGATGATGATGATGATGATGATGATGATGATGATGTTGATGATGATGATGATGATGATGATGATGATGATGATGATGATGATGATGATGATGATGATGATGATGATGATGATGATGATGATGCGATGATGATGATGATGATGATGATGATGATGATGATGATGATGATGATGATGATGATGATGATGATGATGATGATGATGATGATGATGATGATGATGATGATGATGATGATGATGATGATGATGATGATGATGATGATGATGATGATGATGATGATGATGATGATGATCACATGCAAGTGCATTATCGGAGTTTACGCGTGTAATCCAAACCAGGCAAACATTTTACACCCAACCTCTCTAACAGTAACTGTTTGCGATGCTGTCGATTTGCATCCATGGTTGGTATGAGGCTGGTGGGCACCAAGTCACTCTCCAGTGTGTGATATGTCGTAAGTAAGTACTGGTAATAAACGAGCATTTACACATAAGTGTGACAACCGCTCACCGTTATCCCTACGGGAGCCTGCACCGTTTTGGCCGCCCAGGTGAAGCTCAACAGTGGACAAGTTTCCAAATTGAGCCTTCAAACCACCAGCCAATACGACAGTATCCGTATCTCATATGTGAAGAAGAAGCTAGTTCAGTTGAAGAGAAAAGTCAACCCTTGCCAAGTCAGTGCTAATAGTTGTGGAAGCAAGGGCAGTGATGCAACCGATTTGTCTAGTGCACGTTAACTGTGCCGCAATACATAAAACAAAAGAAGTGCAACAGTTGCATGCCAGCTGAGCTAAAAGCAACGGATGGGCATCGTTGCGTAAAGCTACCAGCCGGCTACTAAGCAACAAAAAAATATTAGGTAAAATTATATTACGCTACGAACTGAGATCGTGGTTGGAGGAGGAGGCTAAAAGGAATGAGGAGGGACAAAGAAACTCACAGCAGGAACGTCACTAAGGTCCGCTCCTAGCCATCTCAGCAAGTGTATCCAGACAAACGTGTGCATCGCCTTTTGGACCCTAACCAGGGAGCCGTGAGGCATCAACGGAGGCCAGCTCCAAAGTGAGGGCCTTCATTCTTCTCGATCAAGTCATCAGTTGGCGACCTCTCTTCTTCCATCTGCACCCCAGCGAGCAAACAACGCACGTCGCAGGAGCCGGTGGGCTGGTATGCGCAACACGTGGCCCAGCCATCGGTACCTGGTGCATGAAATAACGGTGCTGAGCACTTCAGTTGCTTTTCCAGTGCCGTAAACAAGGTGTCGAACACGCTCGTTGCTCACGCGGTGTTCCCACCAGATGTGAACCAAAATGCGAAGGCACCGGTGGTCGAAGGTAACTAGCCTCGTTATGTCCACTGATCTAAGAGGCAGGTTTCGCAACCGTACTGTAAAGTCGAACGTACAGCTGCATTGTACACTCTACCCTTCAGGGCGAGAGTGAGGTCGCGCCGCCGCCATAGGTAGTGAAGACTAGCAAAAGCACTTCGAGCTTTTACTATATGACACGTGATCCCATATTCGATCCCAAGGGCGCTAATACAACTTGCCAGATAGTTGAATTTCTGAACGACTACTAGCTGATCGCCAACAAGGGTCAGCGCATGAGGCGATCCCAGCCAATCGTGAAGGAAAGCGTTGCACGTCGGTGGTGCAAAGCAAAGCCCGAAGCGGCTGACAGTCAGTGCTACTATGTCCAATGCAGCTTTGCACGTCTGGGAGCTGTCATAGATTAGGGCAATATCGTCTGCGTACTCCAAGTCAAGAAGTCGTTCTCCTGGGAGCAAATCGCGTCCTGTGAACACGATTTCCATGACTTCATCAATAGCGAAGTTGAAGAGGAAAGGTGACGTCGGGCAACCTTATCTAACACCGTTGGAGATATTGAAGGGCTGCGACAGATTGCCGGAAGCCCTCACTCTGCCCGTGCTAAGCGCGTAAAGCGCCCGCATAACATTTACATATTTCTCGGGCACACCTTTCATGAGCAGACAGTCCCAAAGGGCACATCCATCAACCGAATCGAAGGCACCATTGATGTCGAAGAACATGACAAGGGTTGGCCCCATATGTGTGACGGTGCTCCAACGACTGACGCAAAGTGAAGATGTGGTCGATGCAGCCACGACTGCGACGAAACCCGGCTTGCTCCTCACGAATCTGGTTTTCACGAGTGCCAGTCAGTCTGTGAAGAATTACTGAGGCAAGTAATTTGGAGACGATGGGGATCAGACTGGTTCATCTATGACTGCCGCATTCCGAACGCGAGCCTCCTTTGAAGATGGGGAAAATAACGGAGCGGCTCCATTCGGTTGGGGCAGTTTCTTGGTCCCACAGTTTCACTAGTACTTCGTGTAAATAACCAAAAAGAGCAGGTCCCACGAATTTGAAGAGCGCTGGATGAAGATCATCTGGTCCCGCGGCTTTAGTTAACTTCAACAGTCCGATCTCACGTTCGACTTCTGAGCGAGAGAGCGGATCCAAAGGTACAGTCCAGATAGCAGGGCGATCACTGGTTGGTGAGGAATCAAACAATTCCGGCCGATTAGATTGTTTTCACTAACATCAGGTCTCCTGCTGCCCGTTTCCCGTAGCAGACTGAAGAACTTCAAATGGTTATCAAGGGCAGCGGTCTTTTCCCTCTCTATCGCACGATGAGACCACCAGGATTCGCGGTGTCTCTTCAAGCTAGCATGGAGTATTGCCCGGAGCTCTTCGAGAGTTTCATTGTGTTCGCTTCCAGCCGGAATATACCGGCGAGCATCGATAAGTTCCAGAGACTGCGAAGAGACCCAATGTCCTTGTTGGCGATTAGACTTACCATTTGAGAAATTGCCTGCTGCTAGTGAGGCCTGATGAACATGGGACCATTGACATTCAATTGTCTACAGTGAGCGCTTACTCAACCCGCATGTAAGCGTATTTCGATACGCATTCAGAACAACCGGCTTCCCCAGCTGACTAGTGTCAATGCGCTTACAGCGTCATCGTGGACGTCCGCCAAAGCGCATCCGCATGTCAGCACATACAAGTGCGTGGTCGGTGTCCACACATGTGAACCAAATCGAGCAATAGTTCTGGATGCGGCCTCTCCATCGGTAACTGCATGCAACGTGATCGAACTGCGTCCAAGGCCGGTGAGCGCATGTCACCCTCCGACGGGTGCCGTATCGGAAGTTAGTAATCACAAGAAATAAGCGGGTGTGTTCACACAAATAAAGCAACCGCTCACCGTTATCATTACGGAAATCTACACCGTGTTGACCGCCCAGATGCATTTCATCAGTGGACAACTTTCCAACTTGTGCGTTCAGATCCCCCGCCAGCACAACTGTGTCCGCGCTTCTTCTGCGGCGAAGGAGCTCGGTCAGTCGGCGGTAGAAGTCGCCTTTTACTGAATCATTGCTAGAGTTTGTGGGCACGTAGGCAGCGATGATGAATAGACACCTATTAGTCCTGCGCGACTTCGAAGTTTTGAAGGAGCCAGCCAATCGGACCGCACACATCCGGCTACTGATTGGAATCCAATCAACCAGAGCAGCTTCAGTCCTGAGACTCAGGGCAATGCCAACACCAGCTTGATCGGTGCTCCAAGCTGCATCGTCACCGGATAAGTGCAATGAGAAAATACTGCTGGTGTTACCTGAAGGGGATCGCACAGTGAGCACAGAGCTCGAGTCTTGCAGGCGGTCTCTGAAAATACATCGATGGAGAGGGTGTCTAAAGTTCGGGCAAGCGCTGCCTGTTGACCGATCTGTAGCAATGTGCGTACATTGAGGTATGCCAATCTGAAGAAGGATCGAGGGCTCCAAATGGAAGCCGATGAACTGGGGTGAACCGCTTGCTTGGACATGGGCTTGTCGACAGGGCAGGAGTGACGCTCAGCGTTCGCATGTGAGTTGAAAGTAGAAGATAAACGCCTGGCAAATCATGTTGGGGGAGGGCCAAGAATTGGGGGGTTGAAAACAGGAGGGATAAAACTGAAGTTGGAACGGGAGCAGAAGGGTGAAAAAGCGTAAGAAGACGGGAAGACTTGAGCAATAGCATCCAAAACCATATTCACTCTGCTCGATGCAGCAGATAGGGCGCCGTTTATTATCTTCTGCGACGGCCAGAGCATCAGGAAACTGTTTGAAGAACGATTCCTTGTATTGCGTGGGCAGACTGTCAACTTGCCTAGGACTAGACAGGAAAACGATTAGGGTTCCCAACCAGAGGCTTTGGTTCAAAAACCTGACCGCAAGGTAGCGGGTTTGGCATTGGGCTACAAGGAGTCCGTTTTAGAGAATAAGGAGCCACCTCATTTCAACCCCAACCTGGAGGCTGAGTTTGTCTGGCCTCTAACCATTGACCAATCTGGTATGAGTGGCTCTGAAGACGCAAAATGCACCACCCAGCATAGCTCAACGGATCTCTGAGGCATGTAAACCATCACACCACGGTAAGATCCAACCTCATTGCGACGGCGCACACCTCAAAGCTTGGAAGGAGCCAGTAAATCTGACGGCACACATCCGACTGTTGATTGGGATCCAATCGATAAGGGCAGCTTCAGCTCGGGAGTTTACAGCCATGTCCATATCTGTTTGACCAGTATTCGAAGCTGCGTCATCTCCAGAAAGGCACAATGAAAATGTGGCGCCAGTGTCGTATGTGGGGGATCGCAGGGTAAGTACCGAAATCGGACGTTGCAGGCGGACTTCCGATAAGCAGCAAATATCGATTGATAGAGTCTTTGGTGCTTGAGCAAGTGTTCCTTGTTGGCCAATATGTGGCAAACTGCGCACGTTAAGGCGTGCCAGTCTTAGCAAGAATCAAGGACTCCAGAGAGAAGACGATGAAGTGACAAGGTCCGCTTGGTTGGACATGGATTTGTCAACTGGATTGGAGCGACGCCTTGCGGTTGCGTGTGAGTTGAAACTAGAAGACAAGCGACTAATGGAACAAGACGGAGGAAGGCCAAGGATTGAGGGGTTGAAAACAGCAGGGGATAAAATTGAAGTTGGAGCGGGACGATAAGGATGAAAAAGCGCAAGAGGAACAAGACAAGAAGGACTAAGCAGTAGCATCCAAACCCCTGTCCACCCCGCTCTATGCAGCAGATACGGCTCCAGCCACAGCATGAAGAAATTGTATGAGAACAGATTCATCGTATTACGTGGACAGGATACTGACCGGTTACCCGGGTCTAGACAGGAGAACGATTAGGGTTTTCAACTAGATCATTTGGTTTAAATGACTGGTCGCAATACAGCGAAACTTTCGCAGTGTGCTACAGAGAGTCTGTTTTAAGGAATAAGAGGCAGTCCCCACTCCAATGCATAACCTAGAGGACTTGGAGCATGAATTTGTGTCGCTTCTAATCATTGACTAATGTGACATGAGTGACTCTGAAGATGCGGAAAGCACCACCTAACACATGTCAACGGACTGTTGAGGCACAGAAACCATTGCTCCACGATAAGATCTAGTATCATTATGGAAGTATATGCCGTATAGCAAATACCGAAGATCAAGCGGAACAAATCTCGCCTCTAGTAATGAGAAGTAGGACCAAAGCATGAGGGCGACGGATCACAATTTTCGATGGATTCAAGAGCAGAAATACACCTAGTGTATTGTGCACAAAGCAACTCATGCCGAGCCAGCAAAGAAGTGCATCAAATAGCAAATATTTTCTGCAAATGTGAACCATACAGTGATGTACAAATTAGATGAGAAATTGATAAAACAGCCACGTCGACCGCGCCAAAAGGGCATAAATACAGTGCTCAACATAGTAGTCTAATCCGTGGAGAAAGTCATCAGCAACAGGCCGGCAAGTTACCGAGGCTTCGCTGCCACGCGACCACCGGTAGTGCGTGGGCTGTGTAAACCGCGAGGACACCTGTCCCTACGCGGATTCGAACCGGTGACCTAAGCATTGCAAACCAAGCGTGAAAGCCTTTTGGCCACCGACTGACGATCTGTGGAGACCTGGCATGATAATAGGCGTCCAACTCTCAGTCAGGTATGTGGGAAAATCGGAGTGAGACGGACTGCATTTTAAAAACATTGTGGATGCATCGTAAGTCAATGACGGTATGAAAAAGCTTCCCAATCTCCTATACGAAATCGGACTCGGTCACATAAGTGGTTACACAGGCCATCAAATACGGTATGATCAAGAAGTCAGCGGATTTCTTGCATTTCTTCCCTGGCTTCTGATCCTTCGTCATTCCATTCGACGAGCTTTCTTAAAGTTATTAATAATACTAGAATTTTGCGAAGCGAATCAGGGAAACTGAATTCACCACACCATGGTGTACAGGTAAGAGTGGAAAAAACGGAACAGAGCTAATACACCGCGCTTATATTCCGTATGATGAACAGCTTGGAGAACAAAGGTACGACAGTTAGAGTAAGCCCAACCCTAAGCAACAAAATTTCCGAAAAGTGAAAACAGTCTAAGTAATGTAAAGATGTCTGAATTTTGTCGCGGAACAACACGAACGGAGAAGAACCGGGTGCGCAAATTAGCACAGACGACCGTGTGAAGTATCGGAACGACCTTCGCTCATGATCCGTACAACCGTGTTTTTACGGAAGGAACCACAATTCCTGTAGTACGTTTTCATTAAATTGCAGTCATCTGTCGAACTTCGCCCTCATAGACCACCATGAGTTTTCCCAAACCCGGTGTCTCGTATGTGAGTGTGTCAACCTTCACTTTTATCCATGGTTAGTTCGCCCGACCTCCGTACATGCAATGTCTTGTAATACGGTATTTTGTGTGCTGGAGACCAGAGACAGAAATAAGAAATCTGAAAGAATAACTCCACCTGGTTCTAGCCAGGAGGGTGTACTAATAAGCAATAGAAATGAACAATACGATCAGGTATACGATCAAGCAGTACCAGAAAGCGTAAGGAACAATGACAAGAGAATGGCAGCAACAGTAAGAGAAAATGCTTTACCTTAGCAGAAGGAAACCTGATTCGGATGCATTCGGAAATATATGATTTTCCAGACCCCGGTGGACCACGAAGGATGAACATAAATCTTGTATTTACAATCCACTTTCCAATTTCACTATCCTTCAGGAAGGGAAAATTCACGTAGCTTCTGAAACCCTGGGGTCCGGATGGAGAATCTTCTAAAATTCTGGTATGTTGAACGGTGGCGTCAGAGGAAGTGTCGTAAACTGAAGTTTTCTGCAACGGCGACTCATGGCTTTGCTCTTCATTTGGACAGAGAGGAGAAGTATCAGAATTGCGATTGCGCCAACTGCCACGCTTGACTGAATGCGGTGTTACTTTAATTGATGTGATTGGACAAAGATGCGCGAAGAAGTTCCCCATACTGTCCAGTCTCCGAGGAATTATACCATAACCAAAAAACGACAGAGTTATATCACAGTTCAGGAATACGAATGCGAATATTTCCTATGAACATATGCAACGCATTCACGTGCAGGAAAGTAAGCTGATGACACCTGCAATAAATGAAGGCAATTGGTGAATGGATAAGCGAATACCACACCGTTCAGTGCAGTAGTGATTGAGTGAGCAAGATACAATAAAAATTAAGAACGCCTACTCAGCGTGACCGATGTAAACGATTCTGACATGGCAAAGTCACGACACCAACGGCGTTCTTTTACAGAACTGACTGCATATACGTGCCGGTTTTTCCGCCCGACAACATCTTTCTTTTAGATTTATTACTATGGGAGGATGACAAGCAGCACTTCGGTACGCAATGTATGTGAAAGCCGTGCTACAAAGTAACTGTCGATGCTCAGTACACAAATGTAATAAACACTCGCCAATGTCCAAGCACTCCGAGTCAAACATAAACTTCGCATCTAGCTGAACTTATGAAGAAACCAGATGAGCTACTTGAGTATTCATGTCCCTTGCGGCAAGTAGTAATAGTAATAGCAACAGTCCAACGAATAGACATGGAACCATACAAAACCATAGAAAGCGAGCAATGGACGCACCAGTGAAACAACTCACAGTAGCTCGCTAAGGGGCTGACGAGGATGAAAGCCTAGTGGCGAATGCGGGAAGATAATAGTAAACGGAAGAATTTCAGTGGCACTGTAGCTACTGTTAATTAAATTTGGGGTTTGTTGAGTAATAGCAGACAAAACACATGCCAGAGTTGCGTACGCAGTAACTGACTAGTAGATGAACCGAAGCAGTGAGAAAAGAACACGCCGAGCTAATAGCACGCACCGTGTATTACGACAAAGGCTCTGTTAAGTGCACTGATCATGCAGTGGAGAACTGTTCGCCAATAAGTGGGTGAGCAATAGACGGACATTTACGCGCGTACGTATGGACAGTCAATGGTGGGCGTGAGAGCATTTGGTTGGAGATAGTGAGTAACATATTATATGACTATCGAAGAACAGTTAGTAATGAAGCTGGGTATATCAAAGAAGTCGTAGCACTGTTTCGCTTATCCGTATGCGGCAAATAAAACAACGAACTTGAAGCCTCGGGACAGTCGATGCTGGATGTGACTGATGTTTGTTGAGACAATCAGCCGCAGAACATTCGAGTTATGTGTAAAGGCATCTGCAGAATGGTAACCTGATTGCGAAACATATGGGAACGAACAGTGAGCCACCTGGAACAGTTGTTACAAAGATTTGAGTATGAGACTACTGGCCAAATTAGACCGTTTTTGAAAATACGGCTTAAAACTTGTGAAAGTTGACAATCTGGAGAATCCACTGCCAATTAAAAGCAAAAAGATGGGTGCTGAAAGATCCCTAAATATCTGAGTAAACCAATGACATAAATCGAACCAAGTGAGTCAGAGATGGAAACTAAAAGAAAAATAAGACATCTTAATTCTCTCTACATAAAGTGCAGCATTCGTTCATTTCAGAAACTGTGAGGATACGCGAAAACTCAACTTAAAGTCAAAACATGTACGGTGAGTTGCAAAAGGACAGCAGCAGTACGCCAAAAGCTAACCACTGTGACGTATGTGAGCTAGAGGGAGCGCGAGGTCGTCCGCACCTCCGACGTAAGCCAGAACATAGACGACCTGTGAGACCAGGCTAGGTGCCAAAAGCACTCGTAAACCGGCCATTAACTGAGACTGAGACGGAAGACGCAGTAATCAACTAGCCGAATAACGCACTGTCTCAAGGCACTGCCTCAAGGCACGTCCCGCGGTGCCTCTCAGGACCGTGTTGCATTCACAAACATCTGTAGCCTTATGAACAAACGGGATGAGCTGTGTCGCTTCGTTGCCTCTGAGCGACCAGACGTCGTAGGACTGGCGGAGACATGGCTAACTTCTGGGGTAATGGCAGAGGAAGTGGATCTCAGTGGCTACTCATGCTTTCGCTGCGATAGAATATCAAATCCTCGTGGTGGTGTCTTACTTTATATACGGTCTTCCCTGCGTGGGAGGCTTGTAAGCGTGTACCGAAGTGAAGATGGACTGTGTGAACAGGTGTGGTGCTCGATCAACCTCAGGCTCGGCAAGCTGACGGTAGGTGCATTCTACCGTAGCCCTCTGAACCGCTCTTTAGATTGGCTACCGCATCTTCGGAACAACATGAGTCGTCCATGTTTTCTACTCATGGGTGACTTCAATTGTCCCCACATTCAATGGCCTGAAATCCAACTCATGCCCGGGTATTCTGAAGTCGAATCAAAGTTTGTTGATTTGTTGCTTGAAACTGGGGCATCGCAACACATATACCAACCTACGCGCATGACGGCGCGTTCGAACCCATCGTGCCTTGATTTGATGGTGACAAATTGCGAACAGCGGTTGCATGACATACGAATCCAGGAGCCCGTAGCTAAAAGCGACCATTCCGTGCTGATAGCCACTATGGAACTGAACTTGCCGAGTGTATCTCCGGTGGAACCAGCTTACAACTACTGGAAAACTGATTTCGATGGATTAAATCGAGCAGCGAGCCAAATGGATTGGTCTCTACCGCATGTTACATCTGTGGAGGACGGTTGGACAGTAATAAAGGAAGGATTGGCTTTGCTTTGTTCTCAGTTTGTGCCGTTGAAATTTCAGAAAGTCGGACCAATCAAACCACACTGGTTCGACAAGGAATATGGTAGGCTGGTTCGGTTACGGCGAAGAATGTGGGACGCATTTCGCCTCTCTGGCTCCGCCACTGATTACGAAGCATATAAAAGACAGCGAAATATTTGCAACAAAGTGAAATTGATAAAGCGCCGGAAGTTCGAAGAAAAGCTTGCAACTGACGCGAGGATGGCCCCAAAGAAGATCTTTGCTTACGTGAAACGCCGTTTGAAGCCAAAAGGTGACGTGTCATGTCTGGAAGACGCGGACGGACACCTGCTAACTTCCAGTTCCGATCGCGCGTCCGCACTGGCCGCTCACTTCGCTTCCGTGTTTGCAAACGACGCGGCGTCCGTACCCATCTCAGCGAGTAACATTCCTGTAGAACTCAACAGTTTGGTATGTGATGTCGACGAGGTGCGCCTGCTACTTGCGAACCTTGACGGTACCAAGCCTGCAGGGCCTGACGGGCTTCATCCGCTAATTATCAAATCACTAGCTGCCATTATCTCGCCTGTGGTTACGGATCTATTCAACAAATCATTGTCTGAGGGCTCATTGCCAAACGACTGGAAGCGCTCGGTGGTGAGGCCGATCCCGAAAGGTGGCGACCCCATTAAGGTGGATAACTACAGGCCAATTTGTCTTACACCCGTTTTGGCCAAAGTGATCGAGAAGATAGTAAAAAAGCGTCTAATACATCTGTTACAATCGAAAGAACTTCTGACACCGGCACAACACGGATTCAGGATGGGATATTCTTGTGTTACAAACTTACTTGTGACGAGACAGGAATGGTTGCAAACACTGAACCGGGGAAAGTCCGTCGACGTAATCTACATCGACTTCAGCAAAGCATTCGACAAAGTCAATCATGAATTGCTTCTAGACAGATTAAGGTCGTGTGGTGTCGGAGGATCGTTACATCGATGGATCCATGAATTTCTCGTCGGAAGAAAGTGGAGGGTACAGGTGGACGGCCATCGAACCGATTGGTATCCCTCGACCAGTGGTGTACCTCAAGGTACGGTACTGGGACCCACTCTGTTTCTCATCCACATCAACGAGCTACCCCAGCTTCTACGGTCGCCGTGTGCACTGTTTGCGGATGACCTCAAAATTTGGCGAGAAATTAATACTCTCGATGACTGTGACATTCTCCAACAAGACCTCGACCGCCTCGCAGTATGGTCTGCTGAAGTCCACCTACCGGTCAACCCGGTCAAGTCCCTATTCATGAGTCTCGGGAAGGCTGTTCACGGACGAACGTACACCCTAGACGGCCAACCACTGCATCCCACACCTTCCGTGAAAGACCTAGGTGTACTCTCACGCTGCGACTTGAAGTCTGTCGACAACACCAACAAACTGTATCGAAACGGACTGCGCATGCTCTGGGCGCTGAAACGCAGCTTCTGCACTTGGTCTGAGGACGTCGCCACTCGCCTCTTCTCTTCCATCGTCAGACCAATGGTAGAGTATGGCTCGCCTGCATATTGTCCGATCACTCGCGGCGAAGCGCAAAAGATCGAACGAGTACAACACATCGCCACCAAGTTGATCCCCAGCTTGAGAGGCTTATCGTATGAAAACCGGTGCATGAAACTTGGGCTCTACACCTTGTCATATCGCCGTGTTCGAGTGGATCTTATCATGACCTACCGTATTTTACATCTCGGTCATTTCCCCATGCTAAGGTCGTTACTCCACTTGCGAGTACCATGCACCACACGTGGGCACAGGTACAAACTCGTGGTACCTGATCTGAAGAAAATCCCACACCCCCTGCGTTTCGAGCGGAGGGTTGTGCACGCCTGGAACAGTCTGCCAGAACACGTCGTCGAGGCCGAATCGGTGCAGAAATTCAAATCTTTGTTGGATGTAAACTTCGCTAACATACGTTTCAGAGAACGGTTGCCACTTGACAACGATATCACCCACTTGTGACTCACTGTGTAAACAAGCATTTTGTGTGCTACAGAAGGAGTTGCTGAACCATCTCAGGATAACCACCGGACGTGTTTATTTTTTTTTAATGTTTTTTGATTATCACCCGATGGAGTTGTACAGAATTATTTTCTACTTGCTCCAAAATACAGTATTCAGTATTCAGTATTCGTCGGCAACGCATAACGGAGTGAAACAAAAGCCCTCAACCTTCGTGCAAAATGGTGACAATGCGACAAATCGCTGACGGAATAATAGAACAGGAAGAGAAGCTACTCACGAAGGATGAGTGCACGATTAACGTGTTTATTAGTGATGGCCTAGTTGCCGGTATATTAGTAATGTAGCAAAACAGAGATATCCTAACAAAGGGACACAGTGGAGGAACAGTTCCATCATTCAGGGAAAGCAGTAAATGATCGAAGCAAATGAAACGGGATGATAAAATGGAATAGAAAGCAAAATCATGAGGTAAGGATGTAAACGATACTTCCGACCACCTGTAACTCATAGCTTCAGTTCAGCTATACGGGAATGATTGGTCGTAGGTGATGAGTCGATTAAGTTTGTTTTCGAACAGCGTACCTGAGATAGCTGCGTGTGATGCAAGCCGAGGGATGGCGAGTGGTTCACGCACCAGAATTGGGATTCACAAGTCGCCGTTTCGAGTTTGCATAAGTGTGGACGAAATCTTGATGATTGTAACCTGCACGAAGCTGAGGGTGCTAGATTGGTACCAGAGCATCAGTACAATGGAATGGTGTTCTGCCGACTTCTCTCTGCGCATGTGAGCGCAGACATGATGACCACTCGTTAATTAGTGTTGACCCAGTGACTGCATCTGATATAATTTGAAACACAGTTGATGTCTGAGGTGCCTGCGGCATACTGAGCATGTTTGGGGGTAACACCGCGTGAGCAACACTGACGTTCACCAGGTGGTTTTTGGCAACAAACCTTTTGGTACCCAACTCGAATGTTTACTATATCTTGGCTTCGTTGGCTAGGCATTATTCTCCGTATGCATACTGATCGGCTTCCTCGGCGCGCATTCTAGGTCTTGGCTATACCAAGTTGGGCGAAACCGCGAGGTGTCCATTCGATGACGTGACATAAACGCATGAAGGAATTGAATGAGAGACTTGGTCAGGCGGTTGCATGCCGTCTTCGTGGATGGGGTCTCCGGAGGGTCCACACCAATGGTTGGCGACCGTATTAGACATGTCACAGTCACGCAGTCAGTGGCGTTTCTGCATACGATTTCTTTCATCAGGTTAATTTACATTCTGATTAGTTTAACGCACTACTTACTTGCTTAATTTTTTCCATTGGCTTTGCCTTTAACCCACGATCTTGCCGTTATTATTAAGTGTTATACTTGCGAGGTGAGTCGTGATAACTGGATTCACCGCACTTCAGTGTTCGGATCATAGTTGTTCAACTAAACTCACCACCTATGGAAAAGTGATAAATGGCTAGAGCGAGAAATGGACTTGGCCTAAGAAACGGCTTGTATACGTTGGATGAACAATTTTTTTACATTTCGTCAATCCCACACTAGTAACTTGTTTAAAGAATGAGTCAGAGTGCGCTCTATTTGCGATCATTCAATATTGTGTCACTGGCGCAACGGTGCAGACGTGTTTGCTAAGCATTTACATGAGTGTTGATGTCATGAGCCAAGTTTGAGACAATAGATACCACCATTTAAGTATCTTCCCAGTTGCATTGGGGATTAAATGCGCGGAAGAAACCGCATTTTGCGCCGTGTAGAAAAAAGACATGTCCACAGAACACCAGAACTTGGTAATAATTAGTAAATATCACCCAAACCAAAATCCATGCGTGGGATAGGACATAAACATGTCGCCAAAATATAAGCAGGAAAAGGCATAAACAGTGCGCCAGTACGTCGTATATATGCTTCTCTAGTACGCATCTAGAACAGATGGCGCGGTCTATCTGCGAAAGCAACGTTCTCGGACTGCTTGCAATCAAATGAAACTCCGTAGGACACCACTGGTCATAGGAACCAAAAGAAGAAACGCTTCTTTTACTTTGCGTGCATGGTGTAGCCATCCAAAAAAGCATATCTAAGAGAGAATTCCCTGCGATACAGATTGCTAGAAGTCTAAAGATAAGCCGTTTATGCGCGATTTGTCAAAGTCATGGCTAAAGTCAACAAACACAACTCCAAAGCGCTAACCGACATCTAACGACTTTGCCTATTTCTCCCAGGAAACGAGCAAGTTCGGAGTACATAAGTGTGCCCTTCGAAAACCATTCCAGACATGAGAAGATACCCACTTTCTACAGATGAAGACGAAGAGCTCGTTTAAGAACTTTGCAAACTGTCGGCGTTAAACAGATGGGACGTCAACCAACGGGACCTTGTCGATTCCCTCCTTTGTAGATACATACTTCTCAGGCAGTCATGAGACGTCCAGATTCGAAGGTGCAACGGCGGCCTGTAGCCCAAAGGTAAGGAGCTTGTGTTGTAATCTAACGGCGCGGGTTCGATCTTGCGTAGGAGCAGCGCGATTCTCGCAGTATTATTAGCGCACGTACGACCGGTGATGGTTGCGCGGGCAGCGAAGCTTCGGTACTGCGTACCGGCATATTTTTCTTTTTTTCAAAGGGACGACGAAAAATGTGAGACAGGTGCAGCATTGTACTCAGCCACAGTTCTGAGGAACAAGGGGTGTAATCCAACAGGATCCAAATCAATGCGTTTTAGTACAACGCTTCATGATCCAATAGTGAATAAGGATTGAATACAACACTGTCAACGTACGGTGTTTCTTCAGAGTAAACGGGAGTCGTGCTTGGCCAAAAAAACTGGCTTTCTCAGTGTCATCGTGAAGTAAAACCAAATGTGCACAGGAATATACGGCAGGGATACTACTACCAGCTTTAGTGCTTGTTTTCAGATAGGAGAAGAGCATGTTGGGCGTCGTCCCGAAGTGATATGCTAATGACAGTTCGTGTAGTCGACGTCTAAGTTGTTTGTACACGTTTCTGATCGTCTTGTAGTAAGAAAAGTCGAGTTCTGAGTGATGCTGATACTGTATATAAGAGCAACTCTATCGAATTATGAAAAATCAAAAACAAAAAAATTGATAATGGGCTGATTAAGCGATCTGTATACCGGAAGTCAACGTGGTCCGGCCAATACCTACACTTCACTAGTGTCTCACCGATGGCACACAAGCGCGCGCTGGTAAAAACATTATTCACTCGAGCTAAACGTATCTGCTCCAACGACTGCCTGCCTGAGGAGTTTTAGCTGCTCACTAAAACGCTTACAGAGAATGGCTACCCAAAGCAATCCATAGACAAACATAGCCAGGTTAGACCGCCAAAAGAAATGGTGTTGACAGCCCCAGAGAAACAGGTGTACATCGAGCTACCATTCAAGGGTGACATCGCAGCTAGAAAGTATACCAAACGCATTGTCTCGGCCATTCAGCATACTACTGAGCTGCGGAAGTGGTAATTATCAACAGAATCTGAGAGTTGCCGTTACCTTCAGTACAGGAAGATGAAACCGTCGGTGCCAAATCACATTGTGTTTACCAATTCGTGTGTGACTGTGGCATCAGTTACATCCGCAAAACCGAACGGGCTTTAGATTGCAGAGTGAAGGAGCATTTACCAAACTGGGTTCAGCGCGAAGTTACTCAATCCACCTCCGACGATACGTGCTCGCGTAAGCCGCTAGTGTCCTCCATAGGCAGGCACATTTTGGCGACTCGTCACCGGGTCAATCCCTCATCGGCGTTCCGGATCTTATTACGTCATACTAATTCATGCCTTTTGCGATTTACCGAGGCCGTCGCGATAAGCCGAATTAGACCAACCTTGTGTGTTCAAAGCAATTAGGTGTTAACTTGCGGTTGTCGTGGTCCTATTCCCAACAACAATAATCACAACCATAAATTGGATCGGCTTGACTGTGGCCTATTAGACATATAAAAGGATTTCCCTGTTATTGTATTGGTACTGACGAGATAATACGAAATGTTAGCATCTGCCAATATTCGTCTTCTCATTTTGTTGTTTAATCTTGAATCGTGAGCGGTAGTGTTTTGTCAGTTAACCGTTTATCCTTGTTCGGTTAGGAATTCGTATGTGTCATTATTTCCGGGTTTACGATGTCTTCTTTTGGCATTATGTGCATCGTTTCACAAAGGCACAGGTTTCCGAAATAATCGTCGATACGTGTTTTAAAACATTTCACAGAATCGGCCTCTATTAATCCTTCTGGTACTGTATTCCATAAGTTTACGACTCTTCGTTCTACACAAAGCTGATGTGATACCTTGTTCATGCAGGGGACGCTGAGTTTGCAGCGGTGTCCTCGTGAATTACAGGGCTCCCAAAAGTGAAATATTGGCCGCAGGATGGGGAAGTGATTCAAGTGTAGTACTCGATGAGTCATAATAAGATCGATTCTTACTCGGCGGCAGGATAGCATGTAGAGCCAGAAACTTTTACTTTTTTCATACGGAAGCTATCGTAGACTCGGTAACATACTAGTTGATATGCTGTATTTTGTCCAGTTTTGCAGTTTCTAAAGGATCCCAATTCGTCATCAATCAAGGTGAACTCTAACGAAGAGCTTAAAATAGGAGAAGGGAACGGCCTGTTCAATTAGCGATGTCATTTTAGAACACATCGTTTCGCACATTGTCAAGATGAAAGTGTTCAAGAATACTGCAATACGCAATACATGCGAGCGCTTTCAGACAGAGTGGATCGTCACGCCAAAAGCTCCGATAGTAGGTACATTGGTAGTGTATCGTGATGCCGCATGTCCAATAGAATGAGATAGCTTTTGCCGATGAATTGAAGAAGTATTAAGTCCGGGACAATAGACCGTGCCGGGGAAGCACAAGATCACGTATGTGCGATGTCTGATCTGTGAAAATACAGGTGGACGAAAGAAATGCATCAGCAATATGTCGGTACGCAGTACCGACGCATCGCTGTCGCTCAACCACCACCGGTCGCACATGGGCTATGGATACTGTTATGGTCGCCCTGTCCCTATGCAGGTTTGAACGCGCGCCGTCAGATGACAAGACAAGCTCGTTACCTTTAGGCTACGGAACGGTATACACATAAAATTCGTAACCTTAAAAACTGCGACCAAGAAAAATTTCGGGGAAGATGACATCAAGAAGAAATAAGTCCCAATCGACATCGCGAGCGTGGAAATCTCGGCTGTGCGTCCTGCTGGAAGGCAACAAAAAAGCTTCGGAAGCTGATGGCGCTCTGTATACGAAAGAGAGAGATCTGCGCCCATCATGTACACGGCACCAGAAGATTTCGAAATTGTCATAATTCGCACTAACAGCTTCAACTAAATGCGTGTTGAGATCCGTTTCCCAACACAGCATCAAGTTACCGGTGGACCTCACTCCATAGCCATCGGGCCGAGAAAGGTCATCCGTGGAAACACACTTCCGAATCCATAGGGTTAGGAAATAGTCAAGTTTCGCTGAAGACCATCAGATCTGAGAGGATCTCTGAGGTACGCAGCTGAATCCCACCCAGATGATCTAGACTGCGCACATTGGCGGATAGCACGTGCAGACTGTTTTTATACTTTACTGTCCGGGGTGACGAGATTCGGCCTCCAAAAGGTTCTCAAAGTATTCCGACGTAAGCGGAAATCCCCGATACGAAGGTCCATTACATCGCTTCTCCGGCAGGTTCGGAACATCCCGACAGCTCTTTTGATTGCAATCTGATATCCGGAGGTATCGCAGCACGTTAAACGGCTCACCTTTGAGACGTATGGTTTGTCAAAGAATGCGTAGATATGCCGTTTCATTTTTGTACATAGTCCTAAGGTGAAACTTGAAAGGTTCCTTTTGTTTTCTACCGAGGTAGGAGGCAAGCACAATGTTGATACAATGTTCCGCTTCATCAGACAATAGGATAATGCACCAGAGAAACAAGTGGTTAATCAGCAATCTTTGCGCAGATGCAATTTTGGCCGATTCAGACGTTCATGATGAAAAGACAATGGTCAGAAACTGATGACCAACTGATCTATAGATCATTGGTTACGATATAGTAAGTCTAAGATTCAATGCCAATAGTATAAGCAGTGTAAAATGCAGTAGGTCAGGATATATAGTTGACGGCATACGTCTCCAGATTTGCCTGTCACTGCGGCCTCTTTATGAAAGCCATAGAACGCCTGCGCCTACACAGGGAATATGAGTGAGTTGTGCTGAACCACCCACAGCTCAATCCACACACCCCATATCTAGTGTAAACCGGAAAGAATAAGACCGGGAGACATGTGGATAGGAGTCACGTTTCATCAACGGAGTAGGCAAAAAATCCATCAACATGCACAAAAGCATCCTTGTCAAATTGAGAAACCATGCGTACCAAAAAAACACAGGGTGGTGGTTGGACCTTAGACCGTTTCACATTGGATGGCGCTACGATTTGAGCCTAGTGTACTCACGAGAACCATGCACCCTGTCCCCTTAGCAACGGTTCAGTCTCCGGCAGCCTGCATCATCGAGGTAGAGGGTGTTGGACAGTCAAAGGCAAAAACAGCATCAGCAGTACGACAGGATGTAGTACCGACGCCTCATCGTCGCGCAACCACCACCAGTCGCAAGTTGGTTAAAAATATTGAGAGGGTCGCCCGGTCCTTACGAACGCTCGAACCTGCGCCTTCGGGAAACAAGTCAGGTATGTCATCCTTAACGCAGCTTGTCAACATATACAACAAGAACAGTCAGGCACTGTAAATCTCACAGTAGATTTAATGTGTCAAACGCACATCCGGCAGACAGACAGGCATACGAGTTCAGCTAGACGGAAAAGACAAAGCAAATGGTATGACTCGTTAGTTTCGATCTCGGCTATTGCACAATGGCAGAGCAAATCCCGTACCAATTAAGTTCAGTTGGACAATTATGGTCCGAACACTGAAGTAAGGTGAATCCAGTTGTCACGACTCACCTCGCAATAATAACGGCAAGACCGTGGGGTTAAAGGTAAAGCCAATGGAAAAAATTAAGCAAGTAAGTAGTGCGTTAAACTAATCAGAATGTAAATTAACCTGATGAAAGAAATCGTATGCAGAAACGCCACTGACTGCGTGACTGTGACATGTCTAATACGGTCGCCAACCATTGGTGTGGACCCTCCGGAGACCCCATCCACGAAGACGGCATGCAACCGCCTGACCAAGTCTCTCATTCAATTCTTTCATGCGTTTATGTCACGTCATCGAATGGACACCTCGCGGTTTCGCCCAACTTGGTATAGCCAAGACCTAGAATGCGCGCCGAGGAAGCCGATCAGTATGCATACGGAGAATAATGCCTAGCCAACGAAGCCAAGATATAGTAAACATTCGAGTTGGGTACCAAAAGGTTTATTGCCAAAAACCACCTGACAGACCACAGCATTCTTCAGCTAGTGCCCCCATCAGACGTCATCAATACTCCACAAGCCACGGTGGTCAACACACGGCCAAGCGTTTAGTGTCTTCGCCGCGAACTGGCCAGGTCTGATCAATAGAGTAAGAATGGCTTTAACGCAGCGTTATACACCCTATCTTCAAATGATAGACTGACACCCTGTTGTCTCCAGAAAAAGTTGGGTTTTGGGGAAAGCCATACGAGTCTTGCTGATGCGTGAAGTAACTGCCTCAGCAAAGTGACCACCAGAGGTGACAGAGCTAAGGTAAGTGAACCCAACCACCACTTCCAGTGGCTGTCCGTTAATAGCCTGAATCGGTGTGTCGGTCCAGCACTGAAAAAGTACTTTAATCTTTGAAGGTGCAAAGCACATACCGCAGCGTGCAATGCTACAGGTTAGTCCATCCAGTAGTGTTTACATAGTCACTGCGTCAGACCCAAGAAGACTGATGTCCGAATACGCCAGGTTTGTCAGTCAGTCGCCTAGAAGAACTTCCACTCCGATAGTCTGAAAGAACCGAGTTACTCATGATCATTCCGATCATAAAAATGTAGAGGAAGGAGATAGAGGACAACTCTAGCGAACCCCACACGTCCTGGGGAACTCAATACAGTTTCCCGTAGATCCTTACACGATCTCAGGAATCACGATTATAGAGACTGCATAATGGAAAGGAATTAAGCCAGCACGCCCGTCATGGATAATGCTACAGCCGGCACGGTCAACAGAATCGAAGTAGGCTTTCAAGTCAAGGAAAACCACTATAGTCGGTTGACTGTATGGGTCTCTGCTCTGAAACTTGGCGAAGAGTAAATATGGGGTCGATACAAATAGGAACACGGAGGAAGCCAGCCTGGTTTTCAGTGATCGGATGCTCACGGGAATCAGTAAGTCGTCCGAAAAAGATACCTGTGAAAAGTTTGGAAGTAATGGAAACAAGGCTAATGTCTCAATTACTTTCGTACAAAGTACGTTGATGCTACCTAAAGATGGGCAAGACAAATGACAGTCGCTAAACTGAAGGCATCTACTCCGTGTTCAGAATCGTGTTAAACAGAGAAGCAAGTCGAATCAACAAAGAGTCGCCTCCATCCGTTAACAAAGATGGAGGAAGGTCGTCTGGTCCAGGGGACCTGTTACGTTTCCATGCGGAAAGTTGATGTCAAATTCTTTTCAAAGTGGGTGTGACCTTTACTTTGCACGTCAGCTCAAAAGACTCGGCAAGCAGCTGTGTCGTAGTAGGCCTGCTAAACTGCTATTCAAAATGTTCCGCCCGACGGGTTAGTCAACGAGGCTGAAGATGGATCAAATGATCATCTTTCTCAGCTATTGTCGAGCTAACCGATGGTTTTCTCGGGCCCGTGTTCCTCATGAGCTGGAATAGCACTCGGTTGTTCTCAATAGCACTCACTTGCTCCATTTCACGAAAACGTCATTCAACAATGTTCCCAGTCGATTCGATGACTCCTCAGCAGACGTCGTTTCAGAGAGCAAGGGACACATTGAAACTCGGTGCCCATCTGAAGCAGTTGCTGTATTTCTATTAAAAGGATCGATAGTTCGAAAATCCATTCACAGCTACGACGTCTCCAGTTGTGTGCATGGCTGGCATCAAAGGCATTTTTCATGGCACATCTGAGACGATCCAATCCGAGGTTCGGTTCACCAACCTCACTCATCACTGACAACTGGTGGGTCAGTTCAACAAGATATTGTTGAACCGCGTCTGTCGATTCTTCTCCGCACACAATATGACTTTCTCCTGCACCTCGGCGACTGCCTTCGTGATCAGATAGCGCCATGCACGTCGATCAGCCGTCTTTGAGTACCAAGGTCTAAAATCTGGTGAGCTTCATCTGGGCGGCCAACATGGTGTAGGCGCTCGTAACGATAACGGCGAGCGGTTGCTACACATGTGTGAAGATGCTCGTCTTTCTCGAGAGCACAAACTTTCGACATAGCACCCGCAGAAGGGTGAATTGGTGCCCACCAGCCTCAGACTAGTCATGGACGCAAAGCGAACACATCGCTATCAGTTACTGCTGGAGATGTGTCCAAAACTGTCGCTCGATTTGGAGCGCCAGCTTAGACTCTGATCACGCTCTTGTGTGCGCCAACCTTCGGGTGCGTTTCGGTGGATGTCCGCAACAGCGCTCTGAGGGTATTGACACCAGCCAACTGGCGAAAACAGGTGCTCTGAATGCGTATCAAAGTACGCTGGCATCCGGGCAGAGTAAGCGCTCACTGAACGCTGTCACTGGATGCATGCCCCACAAAAGTTACTATCAGCAGTCATGTCTTCATGTGGCAAGTCAAATCGCCGACCGACACATTGGGTCTCCACAAATTCTCCGGAACTTATGGATGCTAGCCGGCGTATTCCGGGTAGAAGCAAATACAATGAGACTCGCGAAAATCTCAAGGCAAAACTACGTGCTAGCATGAAGATAGACCGCGAAGTCTGGCGGTCTCATCGTAGATTGGAAATGGAAATAGCCGCTGCCGTTGGTAATCATCGTAAGTTATTCGGTCCGATACGGGAAACAGGCAGCAGGAAACCTGGTGTTTGCAAGACAATACGCGAAGAGTGTGGAGAGCCTACCCACAGCCTGTCAAAACGGTTGGAGCGTTGGGCTGAGCAATTTGCAATGCAGTTTAACCAATCTGAGTTACCGCTTTCTTTTTCGTGCATTGAGTGCCGTTCTCCATGGGCCGTCTCCTTAGATCCACCCTAACGCGCAGAAGTCGAGAATGAGATCCGATTGTTTAAATTGAAGTCCGCAGGGACAGATAGAAATGCTCCAGCCCACTTCAAATTCGAGGGACCTACTCTTCTAGATGATGTACAGGAGTTGTTAGTGAACTTTTGGGAGCAGGTAATGGTCCCGACAGACTGAAGCCGCTCTGTCATCGACTTAACCTTCAAGGGAGGCTACCGATCCGAATGCGGCAATCATAGAGGGATCAGTCTGACCTCAATTGCCTCTAAATTACTAGCGTCTGTCATTCTCCACAGACTGACTGGCACTCGTGAAATTCAAATTCGCGAAGAGCAGGCCGGATTTCATCAAGGTGGGAGCTGCATCGACCACATTTTCACTTTGCGGTAATTGTTGTGGCATCGCCATATTTATTGGCAATCAACCGTAGTCGTGTTCCTCGACATCAAAGGTGTCTTCGATTCGGTGGATCGATGTGCCCTTTTGGACTGTCTGATCAGGAAAGGTGTGCCAGATAAATACTTAAACAGTATCAAAGCGTTGTATGCGCATAGTTCGGGAAGAGTGAGGGTTTACGGCAAGCTGTCGCCGCCCTTCAATATCACCAAAGGTGAGACAAGGTTGTCCGCTGTCACCTTTCCTATTTATCTTCGCCGTTGACGAATTCGTGGAAATAGAGTTCGCTGGACACGACCTGGTGGTCGACTTCTTGACTTGGAGGATACGGACGATACTGTCCTAATCTATGACAGCTCCCAAAGATGCCAAGCAGCACTGAACCGATTAGCATTGGCTGTCTATCGTTTTGGGCTATGCCTTGATCCATCGAAATGCAAAGTTCTCCAATATTGGCAGGAACCCACTCTTGCATTGACCCTTGGTGGTGATCACTTAGAAGTAGTTCAGGAATTCAAGTATCCGGGCAGCTATATTAGCGCCCGTGGGATCGAAGATGACATTACAAAACGTAGAGCAAAAGCTCAGGGTGCCTTTGCCAATCTCCGCCCCTTGTTGCGCAGACGCAACATCACTCGCGCCCTGAAGAACAAAGTCTACAATACATCCGTCCGTTCAAGCCTCTTTCTTACACGTTGTGAAACCTGGCCCATCAGGTTGACAGACATAAAGAGGCTAGTCACGTGTGACCATCGCTGTCTTCGCAGCTTAGCTCATGTACGTGAGCAATAAGCTTGTTCGGCGTCGCGTAGTTGGTGCAGGAGAAGTTAATGAACCGCTCGTCACCACTGTACCACGCACCAGGCTCCGATGGCTGGGCCGTGTGGCGTGTCAGCATACCGACTCCCGCGACGTGCATAGTTTGCGGGCCGGGGCTGCGGCTGGAAGAGGAGGAGGAGAAGCCAAAGAATGACTTGGTCGAGAGAAATGAGAACCCTCACTTCGAAACTGGCGTCGGTTGCTGCATCCCGACTGCCTGGCTGGGGTCCGAAGGACGATGAACACGTCTGGTTGGACACACTTGTTGATATGGCGAAGAGCCGGCCCCAGTGGCGTTTGCGTTTTGAGTTCCTTTGTCCATCCCCCTCCCTTTTAGATTCCCTCGCCAATTCCGATCTCATACAATTTACATACAATATTTAACAGCATATTATATGCTTTATAATTTCTCGTAGTGGAGTTTTTTGTATCATACCTTTCTGTATTGCGGCACATTAGCTGAGGTGTGTTTCTCACCCTCAACTAACGTGTATTGATGATGATGACCTGTAATCTATATTAGTACGTGATAGGCTCACCTCGATCATGTCCTACTAACGAAGCTTCGGTTTCCCAACATGCCGCTTCCGCACACAGCTTATCACATAACAGCAGCTTCGGTATGCGGGTCGAATCCATACGACGCACATGACCGAGCCACCTAAGGTGTCGCAGCAAAAGTATGCAGTGCACTGCATACATTCCACCTCGGCGCAACACCTACGCGTCCGCAACTGTCACATCAACCGATGCGCAGAGTCCGTCGCCGACACGGTTGATGAAATCGCTAGATACCTCACATCACGCCGGCAAATCGTCCACGTTTCGCTGACGTATAGAAAAACGGACAGCACCACGGATTCGTAGACCATCAACTTCGTACCAAAGGTAAGCTGGTGGTTGTTCCACACTCGGTACCCTAGCTTCCCGAATGCCGCCGCTGCCTTCGATACGCGGATACGAAGCTTACTGTATATTAGTTGGATAGTCGAAAACACACTCCCAAGATAGCAGAAGTGGGAGATGGTATTCAATAGGTATTCACCAATGCTTATTTAAGTTACCATTGCAGATTGCAGTTGCAGTGAAGGCGGAAAGAGACAGGCAGCTTTGCATGTGTTGATGGTGAGCCCGAACTTGATGCCTGTCGAAGCGAGAACCGAAGGCTCGTGCCGCAAATCATCCGCGCTGTGTGTAAACAACGTACAATCGTCTGCGAACAGCAACACAGGGATAGATGTCTTACAGACTAGGGTTATCGCACCGAAACGACGGATGTTCAGCAACCCCCTCTCAATACGGTGCTTCACATGAACACCGTAAGCACAAACCGCGTCAAACGTGCACATCATGGCATGAGGATAAATAGTAGACAGAGCAGGAACTAAGACACAGCCTGGCTTCAAGCTAGACAACTGCAAAGTCAGCCGAGATCTGTCCACTCAGCTGCACCCTTGCCTGCATCCTACTACGCAGACATTCAATAAAACTTGCAAACTTACTCGGACAACTAAAATTAACCAAAGCCAACCACAGTGCCTCGTGGTTCACCGTATCAAGTGATTTGGTGAAAACAACAAACAGCGAGTACAACGGCTGGTGTCGTTCTCTGTACTTACCCTGCAACTGAAGAGCCGCAAACACCATATATATGGTGTAGTGACCCGAACGGAATCCACATTGCTCTTCCACCATGTTAGGTCCCACTACCTGACTGGCGAGGCGGTTGAATAGGATTCGGACAATCACCACACAACTCAGCAAGTTGATACTACAATAATTCGTCGCACATCGATTGCTTCCTTTGCCTTTGTACACTGGGAGCATAAGCGCAGCTCTCAACTCAGGATGCACTTCCTCAATCCGAATTCACCAATGCGGGTCCGCCAAGTTTCAATACTTGAGACAAGATCCCGTCGGCACCGGCACGTTTGCCGTTTCGCAACTGAGCAAGTGCTCTCTGCGTCTCATCCAGTGTATGTGTGTCCGCCAGGCGCACCTACGTCTCCAGCTGTTTCAGGCTATACAATGTAAGGCAACCAATCCCTAAACGGTTGTACAAGAGACAGTCAAAGTGCTTTCGCTACACCTACATTAGGTCTGCAGTCTGTGCCTGAACTATCATCGAGGGGTGTCCCCAGCGGCTTCAACCACCGTCCATACACCGGCTTCAAGGAGTCAAAAACTTCTGTGTTGGCGGCGTTCAGCGTAGCAATCTATCTGCTTCGCCTTCTCCGTCCACCATGTATTTTAACGCGACAGAGCTCTTGAGTCAATTGCTGTCGAAGTATGCGAAACTGACTTTTCTCCAACTCACTAGGGTCTGCCTCAAGTGCAGCAAATGCTGCATTCTTGGCAGATGACAATGCACTAGTCGTCGCATTGTTTTCATCAAACCAATCGGGCCGCCTGCAGTTTGCACACCGATGATATCCTCTGCAGCAGCTGTCACCTGGTCGGGAATGTGGCGCCACAGGTCGCCCACTATGGCTATGCATTGGAAGAGGCAGCGTGGTGGCCAGCCGACCACCTGGCCTCATTGAAACATTGTATTTAATGGGAATAAAAGCTCGAGCTTTACATGACTCATAGGGTAAAAAGAGTTCGGGTCGGGTTTAATGAAAGGCCAGGCAACCTTATAGCGGGTTGGACTCGCGTGTTAGCTCTATCTTCATCGGGCTTATGCAGCAGTTAAACAGAATGCATGCCGGTTCAAAGCGTGACATCCCACCACGCCCTCCAAAACGGCTATGGAAAGGAAGTAGGTAGAAGAAAAAAGGAAAGAAACTCTATCAAGTAGAAGGTAGTTATATCAGGGAATATCGTGGTGTAACTCGGCCAAATGCCAGTCCAGGCGGGTCTTAAAATCCGCCACAGTGGGTGCCAAGACTAAATCGGCAGGCAGAGCATTTCACAATCGGCAGATTCGCAAAGCGAAGTAGTGTCGTCTGCAGTTCAGCCGACTGTGCTGATGTGTGAGCCTCAGTGGGTGGTCACGTAGGTGGGAGCCCGATTGGTGCAGTGTGAGTACATGGCGACAGGGATGTCCAGGGTTGGATAAGATCATAAATACAAGGATCAGGTCGCCCCGTAGACGTCGGTACTTAAGCGAGTAGAGGCCCAGGCAGTGAAGTCGTTGTGGATAATCTAGGTGCTTGAGACGTCGGACCAGTTTAGTTGTTCGACATTGTGGGGATTCGAGTATGCATTGGTCCTTCAACAACCAAGGGCTCCAAGCCTGAATAGCAAACTCCAAGTGGGGTCGAAGAAAAGCGTTGAGGAGGAGGCGGAAATTGCTGGGGTCAATTTGACCGAAGGCTCGTTTCAGCAATCCTACCATGCGGTTAGCAGCTGCTGCTGCTTTCCGGAAGAAAGCGGATACGGAAAGACTCGTCTGGGTAATGATACCCAAGTCTCTTTCGGCTGGAGAGATCTGGAGGATAGACGCTCCCAGGTAATATATAGGAGAAAAAAGGAAGAGTGGGTAGAAAAGAAGCGACATTTCGAAGCATTAAATGGAAGGTTGTTTTCTATGGACCACTGATGTAGACGGTCGAGGTCCGTCTGAAGTGCGTGAGCATCGTCTGGAAGGTTAATTGTGCGTCACAGCTTCGCGTCTTCCGCATATAGCAGCATCGAAGACTCCACTCGCGGTGTGACGTCATCAATGAAGGCTAGGAAGAGGTGCGGTCCGAGAACAGACCCCTGTGGAACTCCGCTTGTGGCAAGGATGCGGGGAGACAACGCTCAGTCGACGCGTACATGGAAAGTACGGTTTTGAAGGTAGTTCCGGATCCAGTCCATCAAGGCCATTGAAAAGCCGTAAGACAAGAGTTTCTGTAGTAGAATGTTGTGGTCGACCTTGTCGAAGGCTTTGGCGAAATCCAGGAATATAACATGCGTTTCTAGGCTAGAGTCGGCAGCAGTCGTCCAGCTATCCCTGGCAAGTAGCAGGTTACTCAGGCACGACAGTTGACGCCGGAAACCGTGCTGGCAATCGGAGAGCAGTTTCTGGGCCTACATGTAGTCCATTAAAGCGTCTGCGACGATCGATTCTATCAGTTTGGAGATCGTAGGGAGGAGAGTTATCGGTCGGTAATTGGCCGGATTTTTGCGAGTACCGTCATTTTAGATCAGTGTAAGTCCCACATTTCCAATCATTGGGAACTTTGCGTTGCGAGAAGAAGTGGGTAAACAGCTAGGGGTAAAGCTAAAGCTGCAGCGCACGTTCGCAAGAGCCTTGGGTGGAAACCATCAGCGTCAGGAGAGGCTGTTAGCCGCAGGGATTTGAGTTTCGCCAGAACCTTCTCCGGAGTGAAATGAACAGTCGTCAGAGAAATTGCGGGTGAGACCGAAGAAGGTACTGTCGTTGTATGCATTTGATGAAGCGGAGAATGTGGATGCGTACTGTTGGCACAGGACTTGTGTTGCCTCGTTCGCTGACTTCGTGAGCTCTGTGGGGGTCGTCAGTGCGGTGACACCGTGCTTGGCTTGTCGAAGGCTGTTGACGTGAGTATATGAGGCTTCGGGATTGGATGAAAATTTACGCATAAGCTGACGCTGATGCTCACTCTTATCTTTTCGTACAAGATGGACGCATTGGTTACGGATGGATCGGTAATATTCTCAGATTTCAGATTCAGATGGACTGGAACGATAGGAAAATCCCTTGAGTGTTCCTTCTTGAGCAAATCGTTGAGCCAGGAAATGATAAGGTGCTAGATATTGATGGATCTAAAACGAAACCCCCGAAACACACCCTGATCAACCAATTACGGCCCACGTTCCCTGCACTAGCGGTCCCCGCTGTGTAGGTTACGTGAAGTAAGTAGAAAGTAAATGGAATATGAAGGGGAATGAAAATCATTTAAATGAAGGATAACACCAAAGAGTGAAGGGAATGACAGAATAAGAACTAAAAGTTTGAAGATGGATATGGTCAGGAGAAGGGAAAGGTTTCGTGTTACTACCCAAGAGCGTCTAACTCACGCTCGAAACCCTTAACCGTAAGTTCACTGGCTACACTTTCTGGAAGCGAGTTCCAGCGCTCAATAACTCTACGTGATAACCGAGTTTCCGCCCTGATCCGGTCAGAACGCGGCTTGTGTAGCTTCATGGGATGACCGCGAAGACAAGGCAACCTAGCCGGGCTAAATAGCCAGCTCAAGTACGGCCCAACCTTCCCTGTTAAAATGCGGTAAGTAAGGATTAGGTCTCCTCGAAGCCGTCGGTAGTGCATTGAATATATACCCAATCTAAGTAGACACTCGGGGTACGATTGCCCCCGTTGGATGGGAACGATAGTTTCTCCATGCCGTGTTCCTAGAGGCAATGCACTTCCTTGTACGACTTCGGATGAGTGCCGGGCGTCTCTTCCCTGTGGAAACTTCTTTGCAGGCCGTCGTAGTGGAGCAGAGTTCACGTAGGGTAAGGCAAAAGCTTGACCACACGCTGGCGGCACTCGATTCGGGCTCGGGGGACCAGCTGTAAGCGGAAATGAGAAAGTTCAACTTTCCGTAATCAGTCCAGCGTTTGGTATAAGTTGGCGTGCTGACGGGTTTTTCGGCGAAGCATATAAAATCTAAACGGAGGACGCAGTGGTCGCTAAACTCCAAAGGGGCATCATACTCAACGTGCTCAATCATCAGTTCTTCCTTAGTGAGGACGAGATCTAGCAGGCATGGTTGGTTGTTGGATCGGAATCTGGTCGACTGATGCGTGTGGTTGTACAACGGGGACGTGTAAAGAAGAGCAATGAGGCCTGATACAGAAGAATCAGTAGACGGGAAAGAGTGAAATAGACGGGGCAGGTTGAAATCTCCCATGATAAAAGTGTGTGCGCTTGTTGGATAACATAAGTTGGACGTCGTGTGCAGCACCCAAAAAGATAACACTTATCTTTCATGTACAATCTTTTTGGGCGCTACAAGTGCAGTAGTCGTGCGTCCTTCTCGGGGAGTTGTTTGGGGGGGCGGTTAATACGACCTCGCACCACATGGTGTCTGGAGACTGGAGGGCATCAAATCGCTCAAATCCTGTCTATCAATTGCTGGTCCGGTACCCCTCCCAGGTTGGGGACCGAAAGACGAAGAATGCCAATGGCTTACCACACTCGGAACAATGGTAAAAAGCCGGTCACAATGGAAACAATGCACGCAAGTCAGCGTGAAAACGCTGGAAGTGGCTCATTTTTGTACTGAAGAATTGGCCTGGAGGGCTTTGAGTTCTGGTACGGCTGGCCAAATAGTGATGCTTTCATAACTGAATATGCAACAGATGTATATGTGTCGCTTTGTGTGTAAGTATGTAGAAAAAATGGTATTTGATAAGATTGATTAGTTGTGAATTTCGCGCTGTTTTAAATGAGGTTAACTGGAGGAGGTCTAATTGGTTATCCAGCGCCATGTTGGATGACAATGCTGTTGTTTGCCGTATGGTCTGCGATTCTCTATAAAAGCTGTGAGGAAGTGGAAGAAGCTGTATGCAACTTCCAATTGGCGACGGTCTGTAGCTTTTGCAAACATTGTACGTATACTGCGAAGCAACCTGAGAAGTACTACGCGGTAACTGTATTTTGGCGTGCTAGACTGATCAAGCGTTTTAGCTGCAATATTGTGGAAAACATGGTTTGAATAAACACTTGTAACGGATTTTCCCTATTGTCACATTTCCTATGATCCAAGGTATCTTGGATGGATTAAAGCCGGGACAGCGCTCTACCCGCCAACTACCGGCCTGTCCGTTTGACAAACGTAGTAGTCGTTAGTTGAAAAGCTGATAAGGGATTCAGTGGAGAACCACCTGAATAGATTCAACCTTCCCAGTGTTGCACAACATGGATTCCACAAGGGATTTTCATATCAGACTAATCTACTTGTAGCACGTGAAAGCTGGGCCGAAGCGGTAGAGAGCGGCCACGCTGTAAACGTACATTTTTCGAAAGCTTGTGACTCTGTTCCACATCTTCTGCTCTCACTAAAATTGAGATCTAACGGGATATCTGGTCGCGCCCTCCAACGTGTGTCTGCCTTCCTTGAGGGGAGGGAACAGTGCGTGCGGGTGGGGCGTAGCCTTTCGCTCACGCAAGCTGTCCTTAATGGCGTCCCTCAGGGCTCAGTACTGGGGCCACTGTTTTTCGCGATCTATGTAAAGGATTTGCCGGGAGAGCAAGGGGTGTCATCAATAATGTTTGCTGACGACTTTAAGCTCTGGAATATTGTGGATATCCCGGGGGACCTGAGGCATTTCAACGTGCCTTGGATAGGCTCACAGAGGTCTCTGCTCCCTTCATCCCAGTCAGAAGGAGAAGGGAGGCCCGAGCACAGCCGAAATGGATAGATCCCACTGGCAAGCTTCTGCTCACCTAGAGATCTAAATAATGACAGACTTACCTAGATGCTCCGTCCACCGATACTTATGACAGGTACCGTAAGGCTGGAAATAGGTGTAAGAAATACGTAAGGAATGCTCGGCTCAATTTTGAGAAGGGGTTAGCGGACGAGCCTTCAGAGAATCCAAAAAGATTCTTCGCTTATGTCAAAAGGCGCTGCGCTTCGAACATGTCAATTCCAGTATTGATGCGTGATGACGGTACTCATGCGCATACAGATTATGACAATGCCTGCGTACTCAGTGGGCAATATGCGGCAGCGTTTGTAAGGGAAACCTCTTTGACAGGCGTTGAGCTGGTTTGCAGGGCCCCAGAGGGTTCAGAACTATCTGAATTTATTGTAGCGGAGACTGCAGTTCGTAGGCTGTTACAAGGGCTGAACCCTTCTAAGGCCTCTGGGCCTGATTTAATTCACCCGAAACTGTTGCATGAGTTGGCTGCGGAACTAAGTGAACCGCTTGCTATTGTGTTTCAGAAATCGCTTGCCAGTTGTGCATTGCCTTCCGAATGGAAGGAAGCTGTCATCTGTCCCATCTTCAAACATGGGGACAGGGGTCTGCCTGCAAATTACAGGCCAGTTAGTCTGACGAGTGTAGTAGTCAAACTCCTCGAGAAACTGGTGAAAGATTCATTGGAGAGTCATCTGAGTAGATTTAATCTACTTAGCAATGTAAAACACGGATTCCGGAAGGGATTTTCGTGTCTGACGAATGTGTTGGTGGCTCACGAAAATTGGGCGGATGCAGTGGATAACGGCCACACATTGGACGTGCTTTTCGTCGACTTTTCGAAGGCATTTGACAAGGTACCCCATTTGAGGCTCGCGCAAAAGCTGTCCTCATACGGGACATCTGGCCGCATCCTACATTGGGTGACTGCCTTCTTGGAGGGCAGAGAACAGTGTGTACGGGTAGGTCGGGGCCTATTATGTAGGCAGTGTGTCCTCAGCGGCGTGCAGCAGGGCTCGGTCCTTGGACCGCTGTTGTTCTCTACCTAAGTGAATGACCTACCCACGGAACTTGAGGTACCATCGCTGCTATTTGCTGATGACCTGAAGCTGTGGAACATTGTTGATGTTCCTGGGGGTTCCGAAGCTATTCAGCGAGCATTGGATAAGCTTTGGGACTGGTCTACTTTATGGTTACTGCCCATAAATCAGGCAAAGTGCTCCGTTCTTCGAATTGGAGGAGGATGTCCTCCCGCGAAGTACTTGGTCGGTGGGGTCGAACTCCCCCGTGTATCTAGCCAGGTTGTCCTAGGCGTCGTACACTATTCGGCTTTACACTCCGGCGACAACTGGAAGAAGGCCGCAAGCAGAAGTTTCCGCACGTTGTGGTTAATCCGACGTTCTTTCGGAGTCTTGACGAGCGGCATCTTTACTAGACTGTCCTCGGCTTTCGTGCGGCCTCATCTGGAATACTGCGTCCAGGCTTGTCCGCCCTGGCTTGTCCGGGGCAAAATGGAGCTAGAGAGGGTTTTACGAGTGGGTACTAGGTTAGTCGAGGGATTACGGGGACGGACGTACCCAGAGCGTCTACTTAGATTGGGAATGCATTCAATGCACTACCGAAGGCTTAGAGGAGACCTAATCCTAACCTACGGTATCTTGACTAGGAAGGTTGGTCCAGATTTATCTTGGCTATTCAGTCCTGCTAGATTGTCTGTTTTACGCGGTCATTCGTTGATGCTGGACAAACCGCGGTCCGATCGGATTAGGGCGGAAATCCGGCTGTAACGCAGAGTCATCGACCGCTGGAACGTGCTTCCGGAAAGTGTTATCAGGGAATGTACGCTTAAGGGGTTTGAGCTGCAACTTGACGCTATTGGGTGACAACACTAAACATTTCCAGTTGCCTCAGTAACTCGCATCTTCGTAGTTGGATTTTCTTTTCTCTACTTTTCTTCACGTATTGGTATTATTTTCTTAGTTAAGTGCACTTCCCTAGTCTGTACCTTCGATTTCTCTTCCTATTCTTTGCTTACTTCACGTGACTGCCACAGCAGGGACTGCTAGGGCAGGAAACGTGGTCATTAACTGGTTGGCCAGGGTGCGATACGGGTGTTCCCTTTTAGATCCATTAATAACTGTGCACTTCATCAATTCCTGGCTCAACAATCCACTCAAGACGGAACACTCACGGGATTTTCCTATCGCTCCAGTCCCCATCTGAACTGAATCTGAACTAAACTGAATGGTCTACCTTATGGTTGATGCCCATAAATAGAACCAAGTGCTCTGTTCTTCAAATCGGAGCTGCAAATCCTCCCACCCGATACGTTGTCGGCGGTGGTGAACTCCCTGTTGATTTAGGAGTCGTACACGCATCAGTACTTTCTTCTGGAGACAACTGAAAGAAGTCTGCTCGTCGAGCTTTCCGTATGATGTGGTTTATCCGCCTCTCTTTCGGAATCTTACCGGCCAATTTGTTTGTGAAGCTATTTTCGGCATTCGTCAGACCCCACCTGAAATATTGTATTCAGGCTTGTCCACCATGTCTTAACCGAGACAAAATGGACTTGGAGAGGGTGTTATGAGTGGGCACTCGGTTAGTGCAGGGTCTACGGGGACAGACGTATCCTGAACGCCTGCTCAGTTTGGGGATGTACTCATTGCACTACCGAAGGATAAGAGGGGACCTGATTCTCACTTATCGTATTTTGACGGGTAAGATTGGCCCGGACTTGTCAGGTCTATTTGGTCCCACTGCGTTACCTAATCTCCGCGGTCGCCCACTGAAACTGCATAAACCACGGTCTGATAGGATTAGGACGGCAACTCGTCTACCGCGCCGAGTTATAGATCGCTGGAATTCGCTTCCAGATCACGTGGTTAGAAAACCTACGGTTAAGGGTTTTGCGCGCCAGCTCGATGCTCTTGGGTGGCAACAGCAAACTTTTCCTCTTTCCGAGCTGACTCACCTTCGCTTTTCAGTTTTTTAATGCCTCAAATATCTCGGTATTCCACTTGCTTAGCTCTTTCCAATTTCTCTTTTGCCTTCTGAATTTACTTTTTCTCTTCCTTACTTCACGTAACCGGCCCAGCAGGGACTGCTAGGGCAGGACACGTGGGCATTATTTGGTTGGACAGGGTGTGATGCGGTCTTTGTTTTAGGTCCATCAGTATTTCAAAGTGCGCTAACCTGGTTTGACGACCCGCCGAAGAAGGAACACTCACGGGATAATCCTATCGTTCTAGTCCCGCTTGCACTTGAACTTGTCCTTGGCGCTTACGGGTACTTTTTCAGCTTATTCCCAGTTTTACTCCCCTTTTGCACCCAGTTTTGCCTTTTTTATTGAGGTCCTTCGAGTAATGTATACGTGTTATAATTCCACTCCGTTTTTACTACGTCGGCCTCACCATACACTGAGGCTGTTTCCGGTTTGGCTTCTGGGACTATCCCACTCTGTGTCAGTTCAGTCTGCTATATACCAGTAACTGAGGATTCCGGTGGTACGCAGCGCGATGTCTGCAACTGATAGTACCACGTTTGTGCGGACCTAAATACCGAGTAGCATGCATCGCTGGCCTCCAGAGAAAAGTTGTTTTTCAGTTGTGCCAATTGCTGTAGTCGCCAGCATGGCCGCTCGGCCTTTCGTACGACAGAGTTATCTCTTGATACCCGGCTGCGAAATGTAGAGCGTTCGTTTTTGATGCTCGCAAATCTTCGCCTTAAGCTTGATCTGCTTATGACGACGCTTCCGGTCTTCAACAATGCAGATTTGATCGCTTCTACTGCAGAACCACTTGTGGCACCAATCATTATGTCACCCGTCCAGATGGCTACCGACCACAAAAATGAAGCTAATTCGGACGTCATATCTAAAAATACTATGATCCACGCCGAATTGCTGGCTCAAGGGTCCATTCGAGTAAAGCGAAAGATAGCCAGGAAACCCCGTATGTTCTCCGCTGAAGAAGGTGTTACAGTTGTCTCGGCACGGGAAACAAGCCAGGTTTGGTTACCCGTCAGACCGTCTGACGGTTGTGCGAAGGCGAAGATTCCAACATGCTCTTGTTGTCAGCCGAAGGTGCCGGATATCTCGCTTTGTCACCCAGAAGGCATGTTCTGAAGTTTTTTTGGCCTATGCTCAAAGCGAAAATTCGTCACGGGATCGTGCTCCCGTTATCAAGAAGAAATAGCAGACCAAATCTTCCATAAAGCCATTCGGCAGAATCGAGGACCCGAAAAAAGTAAGGCATCGATAATGGAGTTAAAAACATATCCTGCCGTTTGCTACACCATGGAAGGGGCTAAAGACATTCCCCTCACCAGTGGTGAATCCACCTGCTCCAAGTGTCGAATCAAAGACCTGTGGGGTTAATACCCCCGTCGTGGCAGTTTTTACACGGATAGCAGCGTTATATTCCGTAATGCGGCTGAACCTACTGCTGTCCTTCCTGCTGATCGCATGTTGGACGAACTTCAATAAATTAAAATGTGCGTAACGAAGCTCCCTCCGCCTGGTTTTACTGGCGGTACTGTCAGGAAACCGAGTAGACTGGGGAACGTCGCAGTTAATGTACCAAATCCTTGACCGCGGCAACTTGTGTCGTACTCTCTACCCAAAGGGAACGCAGCGCTCTCATGCGGTTTGCGTTTAAGCTGAAAGGTACAACTTTTAGCGTTCAGCCGGACCTTCCGCTGGCCGATAGGCTGAAGTTAAGGGAGGTCATCAAGGATCTCAGAAGCAGGCGAGCGGCCGGGACACAAGTTCTTCGGTTAGTGGGCTTTCGGGCGGTCAGCCGGTGGTTCTTTTCCGCCCTACAACTTCTCATTTTGGTAGCGCACGACCCAAACCTGGATCTAACGAATACGTTCAGATATTGCTAAGTAATATGCGCGGTCCACGAATAAGGTGTACGAGTTAAGTCTACTTGTAGATGGTCCTCATCCCGATATCCTCTCATTCACTGAAACGTGGCCGTCTCTGGATATCACGGCTGGTGATATATATATGCCATCGATCCACTGGCCGGCAGGGAGGGGGCGTCGTTGTTTATGTGGGCTGTAAACATGACGTTTGCTCTCCACTTATCCTCTCTTGACCCCGTATCCTTAGCTATATCTGGTATATATATGCCTATCACTATTGGCAACACTAGTAGACAGGCATAATGAAAACCAGACCCTCTACTTTAACTGCTTTTGCTAGTAAAATACTCGCGTTTCCAGCTTCCCTTTCACTGGCACGAGAGCGAAAACAACGACAGAGTGGCCCCTGTCACACTGGCTGGCCGGACCACCAGAAACTTTCCATCACCAATTTTCTTATCTTGGTCGCCCGTGTGTTATTTATCCTTTAGCTGGCTCCAAAGCCTACCATGCGTTGTGTGTAATAGCGGGTGAACGACCAGCTCCCACTGATTTTTGTTACTATTCTACTCCTGATTTACCTTATCACTCTTTGCTTAGGGTGCTAGAACAGCTCTTGCCAGGAAAACCACAAAAGAAATAGCCGGTGTGACAGTATACTACTAGTTAACGTTGCCACCTTGATGAACAACGCAGGCGCTTGCTTCCGAAAGTAAAATTGGATAGAAATAACTCGAAATTCATCAAAGAGCTGCGCATTAGTGTGAATCAACACACGAGGCATAACAATCACTCATGTTTGAGCAAGCCTAATCCCCAGAATGAGAGTTGTTAAAGCCCCACCTGTCCGGGAGAAAGTAAGAATTGCCTTGGAAATTCCCTATTTTAGCGATTCATCGATTATTAACGATTATCGCATCGATTTCGAAAGTTCCTGAATGTTCTTCTTCTACACGTGATAAAAAACAACTGTCCTCCCGGCAAAAGGTATACGGAACCACTAACCTTGGCAGCTGACCATCTAATTCTAGAAGTCGAACGTCAGTAGAGACCGATAAATACAGCCAAGGTCCGCAGTTGTTGTACAGTGTTCGTTGGCGGCGATTAATACGTTCTTTTGTCAAGGTCATTGGCGTTTCGCTTTGTACTTCGGTGGGGCTAGGATGTTTTGTGGAGCAGTAAATTGTTACTTTTGGAATGGCGTTTAGTGCGAAGACTATAACAAATGGAGACGGAGAAAAGTGGAAATGTGATGAATTTTTCTGCTGAACAATTTCGAAAGCTGCTTTTTCAACAGCAAGCTCAAATGGACGCGCAAATGAAAATGATTGAAAATCTGGCACAATGCTTGAGTTTGCAGACAACAGGAGCAGCAACACGGGATATGCAGGCGAGTTCTGTTGAGTTTCTCACGAACGCCATCACTAAATTCAATTATGACGCGGATTCTGGATGCATGTTTGAAGTGTGGTTCAAACGCTGGGAAGACATGTTCCAGACGGACTTCATTCGTCAGGACGACTCTTGGAAGTTGCGATTGCTACTCCGCAAGCTCGGAATAAGTGAACATTCAAGGTTCATAGACCACATTTTGCCCAAACAGCCGAAGGATCTGACATTTGACGAAGCAGTGTCGCAGTTAAAGGAAAATTTTGGTGTGTCGTTATCTTTGTTTAGTATTCATTATTAATGCCTGAAAATTGTCAAACAGGAATCTGACGAATTTGGCGCCTAAGCAGACATGATTAACCGTGAGTGCGAACGTTTAAAACCACGTTCTTTAACAGACGATCAGTTTAAGTGTCTCATTTTTCTTCAGTGCTCTACAATCGCCCAGCGATGCTGAGATTTGCACGCGGCTTTTAGCTAAGCTAAAGCAGGATCATGCTCCGACACTGAAGGCCTTCGTAAGCGAATGCAAACGGCTTCTCACTCTAAAACACTACACTGCCATCGTCAAACGAAATGGTCTCACACCAGCAGATACTGTGCAACTCGTGAAAAAGACCAGGACCACCAAAGCAAGAAAATCCTTACAGAGGCCTGCGATGAAACCACCCACAGCATGCTGGTCATGCGGCGAATGGAATTTCGCTCGCTTTTGTCCCTTCAAACAACATATTTGTCAAACTTGTCATAAGCATGGGCATAAAGAGGAATGCTGCAGTCAATTCCGGTCGAAGAAAGTGCAGAAATCTCACCGAAAAGTTAATTGTAGAAGGGCCGGCGCTGAGTCTCTGTCCATAGTTGCCGCATTCCAAAGCGAATGTAAACCGAGACGACAATTCACCACTGTGTTAATCAATGGGATCCCAACAAAACTGCAATTTGACACAGCCTCAGACCTCACAATCATTTCCAGTAGCACATAGGAGCACATAACGAGGCCGAAGATCGTCGACTCTCAGAAAGTTGCACATAATGCATCCGGCGGTGTGTTACACTTATTGGGCGAACTCAATTGCAAGATGGCTTTCCAAGGTATGGAGAAGCCGGGAACATGCTACATTTCGGAAAGCCGAAATTGAATCTTCTTGGCCTCGACTGGATTAAAAAGTTGTACCTCCTCGATGTTCCCTTGAATCAGATCTGCAACCGAGTTCAAACAAGTCCAGACCCATCTGCAAAGTCCGTCAAAGGCATGACACGTACCCTGAAGCGAAAATTTTCTTCTGTCTTTCAGGATGGCTTGGGCCACTGTACGAAAATCAAGCAACACTGAACTTGCGACCAGGTGCTAAACCAGTGTTCAAGGCTAAAAGTCCGGTACCATATGCAGCCATGTCAACCGTTGAGCAAGAGCTTGATCGAATGGAACGTGCCGAAGTCATCACAGCCGTCAACTACTCATCATGGGCCGCACCTATTGTCGCAGTGAAGAATGCAAATGGCAAGGTACGCGTCTGCGCTGACTTTTCAACTGGCCTCAACGCGGCGCTGGACAATCACCAGTACCCCTTTCCTGTACCGGAGGATATTTTTCAAAGTTGAATTGTGGTAAGTACTTTGCTGAGCTTGATCTATCCGACGCTTATCTGCAAGTGGATGTTGACGAAGTCTCGAGGGAGTTGTTGACGATCATCACTCATCGTGGGTTATTCCAATACAACCGCTTGCCATTTGGTTTGAAAACGGTGCCAGCCATCTTCCAACAGTTGATGGACACTATGCTAGAGGGTGTTTCTGGAACCGCTGCATATTTGGACGATTTCATAGTGATAAGTCGAACGCCGGAAAAACTCTTCAACCGCTTGGATGAAGTGCTTGGTTGCATACAGTCGTACGGTTTTCGGATCCGTGAGGATAAATGCACATTTTTCACGCCGCTCATCAAATAACTTGGGTTTATCCTCGAAAAGGACGGACGTCGACCAGACCCGGAAAACATAGAAGCCATTAGAAAATGCCTCCCAAACAGACCTTCAGTCCTTGCTTTCCTTCTGTGGGCTCATCAGCCACTACAGCGCATTTTCGCCTGAGATGCACCGCTTGCGTACCCCGTTAAACAAGCTACTAGCCAAAGGATAACCTTGGAACTGGACAGCAAAAGGTCAGAATGCCTTCAAACTTGCTTTTGACACATTTCGATCCCTCCAAAGAGATCGTCCTAACCACAGGTGCATCAAGCCATGGGATTGGTGTAGTAATTGCACACACGTACACCGATGGATCTCAAAAAGCAATTGCCCATGCCGCCAGAACACTTACGAAGGCCGAGAAGAACTACAGTCAGATTGAGAAAGAAGCATTTGCCATAATGTACTCGGATAAGAAATTCCACAAAATGCTATCCGGCTGCAGCTTCAAGCTTCTGACAGATCACAAGCCCTTGCTGGCTATCTTTGGTTCGGAAAAGGGCATCCCGGCCTACACAGCCAACAGGCAACAACGTTGGGCTCTTACGTTAATGGGGTATGATTTCGAGATCCAATATCAGTCGACAGTTTTCATTGGCCAAGCAGGTGCATTGTCACGCCTAATTGATACCCGTCAGCAAGAACATGAAGACACAATAATCGCCTCGGTAGAGCTTGAACCAGGCGTCAACGTCCTGGTAACTGATGCACTGCACGTTCTACCAGTTACCGCAGAAGCTGTAGGACCGAAACACTTAGGGACCCAATACTCAAGAAGGTTACTCAGGTTTACAAACAAGTTGGCCACGTTCATGTCCATCTGCCGAGTTGCAACAGTATTTTCAGAGGAGACACGCACTCTCTATTGTAAACGATTGCATACTATTTTCGGAAAGTGTGGTCATCCCCAAGACACTTCAGGAGCGCCTTATTCGACAGTTCCACACCGGGCATCCTGGAACCAACCTGATGAAGGCGCTTGCCCGCAGTTATGTATGCTGGCCCTTAATTGACAGACAGTTAAAAGAAATAGCCAGACGCTGCCAAAAGTGTGCCGACGCCTTGAAAGCGCCACCGAAAGCAGAACTCTGATCATGGCCAATAGTTACTAAGCCGTGGTGCCGCATCCATGTCGAGTTTGCAGGGCCGATCAACGGGAGAAGTTTCCTCATTATAGTCGACTCATACAGCAAGTGGCCAGACGTATTTTTCATGGATAACACAACCAACAATGCCACCATATCGAAACTGCGCCAAGCCTTTAGCAGATTCGGCCGTCCTGAGACAATGGTCACTGACAATGGTTCACAATTTACTTCAGCAACGTTTACGGAGTTTTGCAAGCAGTGCGCCGTACAGCACGTTCGCTAGCCGCCGTTTCACCAGCAGTCGAATGGCCAGACAGCAAGATTTGTCGATACATTCAAGCGAGCTCTCCACAAATTAAAAGGGGAGGGACTATGGCGGAGGTTGTTTACCGGTTCCTTTTCTTCTACCGAACAACACCGAATCCACAAGCGCCAAACGGATGCTCTCCAGCACAGGCCATGCGGAACCGGAAGCTCCGCATGCCTTTCGACGCCATCCGACCGGGTTCGGAGTCCTCTGTTGGTGAAAGAAACCGCAGATTGGAACAGGAATTTAACCGGCGGCATGGAGCAAAGAAGCGATCATTCACGCTTCGACAGAAGGTGCTAGTACGTGACTATAGGGAAGGCCATGCGAAATGGACGCCAGGGACGGTCAAAAGTAAGCGCGAAAACGTCATGTATGACGTAAAGGTGGGCGCACAGGTCTGGCAACGACATGCAATCCAGTTACGGCCCCCATCTTGCCAACCAGAACTAGCAATGCCTACTGACCTCCCGTTCGATCTACTAGTGGAAAGCTTCAACCTGCCGAAGGTAGCAGTGGACGACTGCACATATTCGAGCAAAGAATCCGGAACAAGAACTTCGGAACAAAGTTCTCGGGCGCTACTGCCAAGGAGGTGGACTGGCAGGGAGAACACCGTCCCGAAGACTGCAAGTTAATCCCAGGCTTTCCTCTTACACCTCGGAACATATCACAGGAGGGAAAGTGTCCGGGAGCAAGTGAGAATTGCCTTGGAAATTCCCTATTTTAGCGATTCATCGATTATTAACGATTATCGCATCGATTTCGAAAGTTGCTGAATGTTCTTCTACAAGTGATCAAAATCCAACTGACCTCTCGGCAAAAGATATGGGGAACCACTAACTTGGCCACTGACCTTCCAATTCTGGAAGTCGAAGGTCAGTAGAGACCTATAAATACAGTCAGAGTCCGCAGTCGTTGTACAGTGTTCGTTGGCGGCGATTAATACGTGCTTTTGTCAAGGTAATTGGCGTTTTGCTTTCAACTTCGGTGGGGCTAGGAGTTTTGTGGAGCAGTGAATTGTTATTTTTGGAATTGCGTCAAGTGAGAAGATTATAACACTATCAACCCAGACCAAAATGGATTTCACGCCCCAAAGCAATTTGCTAAATTTAACTAAATTTTCACATACTCATTTCCTTATTATTAGTGACAGGCTCCTCTAGCTCACGGATGTTGGAGACATGGCCCCATGAATATAGAAAATCGGCTCTAAGGGATAAAATTTGCGACGTTTAGCTAAGAAATGTGCGTATTTTCCAGGCCTGTATTACTCAGGTAGACCTGGCTCATGCGGCCTTGATATAAGCTTCGGGAACACTTAGAGGAATAAAATACTAAACATTATATTCCTAGTTGTTTATGTGGCGTAGTATCCACTGAAAATGGTATTCTGAGGTCTTCTATCCGTGAGTTAATTATAAGCTCTCCTGAATTCCCATGCAGGCATAATATTCCTTACTGGATTTCCGGCGTTTACGCGCAGAGTTATACCGTATTTGCATATATTTCCCATGTATTCATGCAAAGGGTACTTCTCGGCCACCAACGCAGTCCCGACTTGCTGCAATGTATTACGGGCCAATTAGAGCATTTCTCGATAGCCATGCCTATTTATAACATGTACCGCTTCGTTATCTTTTACATTTTTCTTTTTTTGCTATCTGCTTTCAAAGCAGAAAGCCATTTTAGCGAAAAAGAATATTGGCCTTATTCGTAGACTATCATTCAATTACGAATAACGCACAAACCACGACACCTACTGCATTGTTTTTATTTTCCACGTAATCAGAGGTTAAAATTTATGTTTTCACTTTCCGTATCCCTTATAATTCCGCCACTCTCATTTCCGCCATGTGCGCACCAACAAGTGTGGCGACTGAGCGGGCCAAAAAAAGCCCAATGAATTTAAAGTGAACTTGTGGTGAATTGGATCCTATTCCACAGAAAAAAGGCACAACTACACCTCTGCGCAGCATCTACAACCAAAGAAATAGGAGCTCGATATCGCCCAAAGGAAGCAGAAACATTTCAAGGTGGGCGCCTGCGATCCCAGCAGCTGTACACCAAACAATGCCAATGCATTTGTAATTGCCAACGAGGATTACTTATGAGTGGAAGGATTTTGGTGAGTATTTTTGTTTGTCGCAATTAGCCGACAATTCAGCTATTTCGACCGGCTATCCGGAAAAGCACCAGACGGCCGGTTCGCTATATTGGGGCTAATCAGTGGTGCGCATCCTTTGGTCCTCTGCAGAGGATCGAACCCATGACTGCTAATGGCTCTTGCCAACTAGCCCGCAGCTTATGCAACTGCGCCATGAAGGATGATATCCGACCTTCACGAATTGTTAGCTAAATGCGATATAGCCCGACCCACCCTCCACTGCCATGCAGGCAACTGCCATGCGCCATCCTCCATGGCGCAGTTGCATAAGCTGCGGGCTAGTTGGCAAGAGCCACTAGCAGCCATGGGTACGATCCTCCGCAGGGGACCGAAGGATGCGCACAACTGATGAGCCCCGATATGGAGAAACGGGCGTCTGGTGCTTTTCCGGATAGCTGGTCGAAATATGTGAATTGTCGGCTGATTGCGACGAACAAACATACTCACCAAAATCCCTTCCACTCATAAGTAATACCAATTCGCCATTACGGATTCCACAAAATGCTATGTCGATTCATAGCTGCCGTAACCGGGAAGTCCTGACGCAGGAAGGCTAACCGCTGTCATCTGCATGGCAGGTGCTTGCATGGCAGTGGAGGATGGGTCGGGCTATATCGCATTTAGCTAACAATTCGTGATGGTTGGATATCATCCTCCATGGCGCAGCTGCATAAGCTGCGGGCTAGTTGGCAAGAGCCACTAGCAGTCATGGGTACGATCCGCCGCAGAGGACCGAAGGATGCGCACAACTGATGAGCCCCGATATGGCGAAACGGGCGTCTGGTGCTTTTCCGGATAGCTGGTCGAAATATCTGAATTGTCGGCTGATTGCGACGAACAAAAATTCCAACGAGGAACCTATATTCGGATTTTGTCTACTTCTATGCAAGAGCATCGGATTAATGTAAAGATTGATCTGAACCCTTCAGTGTGCAACCTCTAGCCGGTCTAGAAATATGCTATTTATTTATTTATTTAATAAGGACTCGCTTATTTCAGTCGGAAGACGAGACCGTCGAAGCTCTGTCTGCTGTTATTAGCACATCCTCGGCTCAGGTTACGGTTGTAATTGTGTATATAAGCCCTGGGAGCGTACCCAAAGAGGTACTTTAATTCATTTGCTCCCAGTCCGCGAACAATTGTTTGTTGATGGGCGGCTTCATCCTCCAGGCAGTTTGCTGGGCAGCCTTTTCTTGCAACCCAGCGTCGGCGCATTCGGCTCGGATGTGCTTGAGCTTACGTTCCAAGTTCCTTCGTATCAGTTCATTGACTTCCGCGCCAGGTGCATGGACGCCCAAGTACCGTCTATCTTAGAAATTGTATTTGCTAAGTCACTCGATTTTGTTGGTAACATTACTTACGGACCTCCACTGGGTTCCAGTGATCATGTTTGTTTGCTCGTTAGTTGTACCATGTCGAGACGCTACCGGAGTACCGTTGAGTTTCGCTCGAACATATGGCATGCAGACTATCAGTCAGTGCGAGCCAGGGCTACGGTATTTCATTGTGAGATCTCAGACGACGATACGCTAAGGGTTGTCTGAGATAAATTTAAGTCCTACCACACAGAGATCTCTGCTCCCTTCATCCTAGTCAAAACCAGAAAGTAGGCACGAGCACAGCCGGTCTGGATATATCCCACTGGCAGGCACCTGCTCACAAGGAGGCTTAGATATTGGCGGGCTTAGCGAGTTGCTGCGTCCACCTATACTTTTGACAAGTACCGTAAGGCTAGAAATGGGTGTAATCAGCACCTAAGGGAAGCTCGGTTTAATTTTGAAAAAGGGTTAGCGGACGAAGCTATGGAGAGTCCAAAAAGATTTTTCATTTATGTCAAAAGGCGCTTCGGTTTGTACAGATCAATTCCAGTGTTGGTGCGTGATGACGGTACTCATGCGCATACGGACTAAGACAATGCCTGCCTATTTAGTGCGCAATATGCAACAGCGTTTCTAATAAAAACGTCTTTGACAGGCGTTGAGGTGGTTTGCGGGATCCCAGTGGGTTTAGGACTATCCGAATTTATTGTACCAGAGACGGATTTCGTAGGCTGTTACAAGGACCGAAACCTTCTAAGTCCTCTGGGTCTGAATTAATGCACTCGAAACTGTTGCAGGAGTTGGCTGGGAAACTGAGTGAAGCGTTTGCTAGGGTGTTTCAGAAATCCCTTGATGGCTGTGCATTGCCTTCCGAATGGAAGAAAGATGCAATCTGACTCATCTTCAAAAATGGAGACAGGGGCAGTCTGTGCTCAGTGGCGGCCGCAGGGCGAGGCCCTTGGACCGCTGCTGTTCTCTGTCTATGTGAATGACCTACCAGCGGTGCTAGAGGTACAATCGCTGCTATCTGCAGATGAGCTGAAGCTGTGGAACAATGTCCATGTTCCTGGCGGGTCCGCAGCTAATTAGGGAGCATGGGATAAGCTTTCGGACTGGTCTACTTTATTGTTGCTTCCCATAAATCAGACAAAGTGCTCTGCTCATCCAGATAGAGGAGCTTGTCCTCCTACGAAGTGCTTGATCGGTGGGGTCGAACTCCCCGGTGTACCTAGCCAGGTTCACCTAGGCGTCGTACACTCTTCAGCTTTACACTCCGGCGCCAAATGTAAGAACGCCGCAAGCAGAAGTTTCCGCATGTTGTAATTAATATGACGTTCTTTCTGAGTCTTGACGAGCGGCATCTTTACTAGAATGTCCTCGGCTTTCGTTCAGCCTCATCTAGAATACTGCGTCCAGGCTCGATCACCCTGCCTCGTCCGGAACGAAGTGGAACAAGAGAGGGTTTTACGAGTGAGTACTAGAGTTAGTCGAGGGGTTTGGGGACAGACGTACCCCGAGCGTCTACTTAGTTTGGGAAGGCATTCACTGCACTACCGAAGGCTTAGAGGGACGTAATCTTAACCTACCGTGTATTAACTGGGCAGATTGGTCCAGATTTATCTGGCCTATTAAGTCCCTCTCGATTGCCAGCTCTACGCAGTCATTCCTTGGAGCTGGACAAACCGCGGTACGTTCGGATTAGGGCGGAAAGCCGGCCGTCACGCAGTCATCGAGCGCTGGAACCTGCTTCAGGAAAGGGTTACCAGGAGATCTAAGGTTAAGGGGTTTGAGCTGCAACTTGACGCTCTTGAGTGGCAACACGAATCCTTCACATTTTTCTGCGTAACTCGCATCTTCGTACTTGGATTTTCTTTTCTGTACTTTTCTTCACGCAGTGGTATTCTTTTCTTATTTCAAATGCACTTTCTTATTCTGTGCCTTCGATTTCTCTTCCTATCCACTGCTTACTTTACGTGACTGCAACAACATGGACTGCTAAAGCAGGAATCGTGGGCATTAACTGGTTGGCCCGGGTGTGATACGGGTGTTCCGTTTTAGATCCATCAATAACTCGGTGCACTTCATCAAATGCTGGTTTAACCGTCCACTCAATATGGAACACTCACGGGCTTCTCCCATCGTTCCAGTCCCAGCTTAACCTGAAATTGAACAAAGTAGTATGAAGGTCGCTGAAGGCTTTCCGTACCGGCATGTACAATTTTGGTGGGTACATTCGACACGTGATGAAACTGTGGGGAGTTGGGGGAACCCGTGAAATACCGACGCATGTGTGGAGGACCTATGGCCGACAGATGACGAAGGCGAGCTTGTGGTACATGAGGCGGTGACACATGCGTAAACCAGACGTAGAGTGGTTCAGGTGGTGCGTTTGTTGGAACAACGTGGCAAGTGTCGGGTGAATGGGAATGTTGATCAAATAAGGTCGGTGTATTTTGCGCCCTCATGCATGGAGGGCTTGGTGCAGCGTTAGTAAGAGGTGCTGTTTGCGGACGCGACGCACCAAATCAACTGCGGAAGGTACATCCTATTGCATTGCATGATGCTGGACGTAACTGACCTTGCGATGTCGTTTTTCTACGCTTTATCGCCGAATGAGACGTCGGACAGTTACAATAAAGCGGTGGAAGCGCTGCTTGGAATGAGTCTTGCCACATCTCGGGCACGGACGATAGTCATGGATAAACGTGCTGTTCAAGTAGGTGCGTTTCAATCTTTGTACCCCCAGGCGCATCTGGTATTTTGTCGACTTCATGCGTTGCGACACATGGCTAGACGTTGCTCACGCCTGCATGGTGCGTCACCGGAGGATAGGACACTTCTACGGCGATGGTTGCATGAATTGTTAAACACCAGAGATGAGAAATATTGCGTTATGCTAATGCATGCTATAGAGATGCGAAATGCTATGAGTACGTGATGCACACATGGTTATTCTATTCGTCTCCATGGGTGATGTATCGACTGCGAACGGTGTGCATGTTTGGTTGCTTCACAACTAACAGGGTGGAAAACGGGAACCGGCAGCAGCAGCGTCATTATCATTTCGCGCGTACACACATCCTCGTTAAGGACAGGTTGTTGCATCGGGAACCAGCATTGCTTCCATGACAACCATGATCAGTGACTTGTGGGCACCTCAGATCTCCAGACGGAAGGGGCCAAGTCTGACTACCGTAAAGCAGAAAGACCGGCACTGCGACTTTGAATACACGGCCTTTCAAACGATGGAACTTGCTTCTGTTGGCAGAGATACCGCGTTTTCAGGAAGGCAGCTCTGGCCTTTTGCAATACGTGTACCCACGTAGGTTTCTATGAGCCTATGGTTGTTGCTGCACATGCCCATATAAGTGAGTTGCTAATACACCTCTAGAAACACAGCTATTATCGGTCTGCGTTATGCGTGGCGCCGCTGCCGCACCTGCCGTCTCTCCTCGCGCATGGTCTCGATAACAACAGGTAAGGTCCTACTACTTTCCTGCCTTTGCCGGTTGACGGGCCCACTACTGTCCAGCAGGGTACTTCGTACGCGGCGTGCGACGGGGTATGTGACCACTGAGACACTTCATGATTTTGAACGTCTCCGTTAAGTCACTTCCATCTGTCTTCTTATTGAAAACAAATCCATGTTACCCAACTTAACTTCACACGATAATCTACGCTGACGTATTATTCGCGTGTCTAGGCTTTGCACATTCTCAATGCAAGTAATACCTTTCTGTAGGTATGGTGTCCATGCATGAACGCAGTATTCCAGATGTGGTCTGACCAGACCTTTGAACAAGGGGTTAAAGACCTCCGGCTTGGTACGACGCAGAACTCTCCTGAGACGAAACAGCTGCGACATTTGTCTTCCGCTACCATGCGAGCAACGTTATCAAAGTGTCTTTCGCCATTCCTATATCCGACCAGGCTCATAGGTTAGTTTGCGTGGCTTTTCTTCTACGTTTCTTTCAGCAGACTGGAACGCAAGCAACTGCTCGTTCGCCGCTTGTCCGCCGCCACCGTAATCCTCCTGTTTGCCTGTGGCAGCAGTGCTCACCGGTAACCTCTGACACAAGTTTCCTCAGCCGCCATGAAGTTTTCGTTAGTAAATATAGGTTCCCCGTTTACTTTCCATTTCCTAGCCTACACGTGTTCTACATCGATTCGCACCTCCGTAACATGTCACATTTGTTCTCCCTCACCATGCAAGCAACGTCAACCACGGGTCCTTTCGCCCTTCCAATATCCGGCCAGACGCACATCAGCTTGCGTGGCTTTTCTTCTACCTTTCCCTCAATAGGTTGGAACGCAACCGACTGCCTATTCGCTGCTTCTCCACCGCCACCGTTATCCTCCCGTTCGCCTGTGACAGAGGTCCTCAGTGGTAACTTCTACACATATTTCCTGAGCCGCCAGGAACTTTCCTTTGGTAGATTTGGCTTCCATTTTTCCTTTTCATTTCATAGCTTACGCATGTTCTTCATACATTATCACTTTGGTAACCTGCCATATTTCTCCTCCGTTGCTATGTGAGCAGCGTCATCAAGATGTCCTCCACCATTCGTATTCCCGGCAAGACTCACAGGTCAGTTTGCGTGGCTTTCCTGCTAGCTTTCAATCCATGGGCTAGAACGCAACCGACAGGTTGTTCGCCGCTTGTGCACAGCAACCGTTACCTTCCTGTTTGCCTGTGAAAATGGTCCTCACTGGTAACTGATGCACAGCTGTCTGCAGCCGCCATAAACTTTCGGTAGATATATATCGTTTATCTGATTTTTTCGTTTAATAAATTCCGTTTGCGGCCCATACTCAGATCACCGCCTACTCCGCCCGTTCGTCGCATACACCAGGTGTAAGCGGATCCATGGGTCGAATACCTTTCCAGTGCCTCATACGTCCTTGCCTTCAGTGACCGTAGTCCAATCTGCACCATCCGCCAACCGTGAACAGCAGGAAACTACCGTCCGGTATGCATACATACATAAATACGTGTATATTGCAATTACCTAAGGCTGCACAGCATCACTATGTTCAGTTGCTCCACCCGTTTCCATGACATCAAAAAAGAGAACGCAACGTGAGCCCTCCTTAGGGCTTACATCAGGGGAAGGCGAAAGTGGCTCTCTTAAGGCCCCGTCATTTTTTATTGTTCACGCATTGCAGGTAGAGTGAGTCCACAGACACTCTCCTCACAATGACGCGGCTATTAGAATTGGTGTGGAAGTCGATCATCTCGTCTTCCCTTTCCATGTGGCATACGTATTCACTTTCCAGCTACCTTTCCTATAGCGAAAATATCTCTTCACCTCATTGCTATTTCAGCCTCACACAGGTGGGTTGGCTGGTTATGAAGCCTTATGTAAACAGCCACCAGTACTCCCCGTACTTTCTCATACTTTACGGGGTACCATGTCACATCTAATCATTCAGCATATTCGTTCACGCATACACCTAACTAATGCACCTATACCCCATGACTCAGTAATCCGCTGTGTTTACCTGACGCTTGCATTCGTCCGCAGCATACGCGTGAAAACATTGTTTGGGACTCAGCAACGATGCAGTGATTACTTTACGTACCGTGTTCCTCCCCATCCTCTTACCAATGCAACCTCCTTCATTGCCTTTGTATACCAGTGGGCAGTCATCCGGTTATTTACTTGTGCAAAAAGGTTATCCGTTATTTTAATGGCATACGTATACTATAACCATTTAGGTAAAATTTTCCATAACTTAGATATTAAAAATGGGGACATTTACACATCTGCATAAGAATAGCTTACACGTACAACTACATCAATCCGCCGCCTATCCCCTGCCTTATTCAGCCTTTCAACATGAAGTTCGATTATCACGTACGTAAGCATTACTTTTTAGCTATTTACGGGTTTTTATTCAGTCGGATTCGGTTGGCGTCACCCCTACTCATTCCGCCGCCACCGTTAAACCCCGCCGCCTATCCCAGTAAGCAAGTGATTATATACCACGCGTGAGAGGTTTAAAATGCACCCACTCACAGTTCCATACCCGCAACGCTAACGCAGTGTGAAAGCCGAGGATATATGACAAGGTGAAACGTAATTGGGAATACGGTCTCCGTAAAATTCGGATGAACAACACACATAGGAACATTAGCACGATGTTTTAGAGATTACATAACCAAACGGCCATTCGCTGAATAAAGTCGTTGCAGGACTATTTATAAGTGAGCTTCATACCATCTTTTCTAGGACAACACATCATACACAAAGACCGAACCAACAGAAATCTACAGAACCTTATAGCCAACCTCGACGAGGTATCGCTGCATAGACGTGCACTAACATTATCAACATGCATATGCAGCGCATGACAAACAGGCCATCACTACTATTGAAAGTGTAAAGTAACATCTATATGTCCATGCCTACCGATATACCTCTACCTTTAAATCGCATAGGAGATAAGTTACTCAGCAAGCAAAACGCACTTATTTGAAACCGCCGTTAAGTTATCCAAATTATTTATACCAAAGTATAAAAGTTCCACAACATCGCCACAATCACTGTGTTACGGGAACGGAATCATTCCAAACACTTGAACCATCGTAGAAATGTTACATATGCGATCATGCATCCACCTTAAAACTACCTAGGTTAGGTATCGGTGGCATTCCACCAACTACGGTGAAGAAAGCACATAATTGCAACTTACCGCTCATCATAGTGCATCGAGTAACATATCTATATGTATGTACCCATTTGGCTATATATATGTAAATATTCCAACAGAATTGAACATATGGTTGGCGGCATCCGGTTTCGGATTTGCCTGAACATATACATATGCTTGTACACACATATATGGTTAGCGGTTTCCGGTCTCGGATGTGCCTATCACTGCGGCCAGCCACAGGACGCCTGCGCCTACAGCGGGACCATGATGGCTTGCGCTGCACCACCCACAGCTCCAACCACACACCTCATATCCGGTGTAAACCCGAAGGAATAAGACCGGGAGGCATGCGGATGGGAACCACGTTTCATCAACGGAGCCGGCCCACACTCCTTCACAGGCAAACACAAGCACACTGTATTTGGGAATCAAGCGCACACAATGCGGTGGCTGGACCGTAGTCCGCTCCACACTGACTGCGTGGAACCACTCTTCGAGCCTAGCACGACCACAAGGACCGTGCACCCTGTCCTTTCCAGCAACGACCAACTGTCTCCTGGAGCCAGTATGGACGAGGTAGTGGGTAATAGACAGGTAGGCACCTTGTCAACATGCACATCAAGCGCAGCCACACCGGGGATATCAAACAACATCCAAATACTTGAGAGAAAAAAAAGAGAAAAACTCGATTAATGCATAAGGAATCGGTGATATAAACCTTAAGTAAATAGCATATGTAATAAGTTGTTTACAAACAGATCCTAGCTAAGTGCATGAGGTCAGGAAGTATAGTTCATGGAATGCCACGAACACAAAAATGTTATGGAAATCGAATACAATTGGCTGAAGCGATGTGTGCAAGTTAATGAAATAGAGTACAGGGAGATATTTATATGAGAAAGAAAAGCATTAAAGCAAAATTTAAAACCCACAACCTGAAATAAAGAGACTTAGCATGCAAGCACGCGGTTAGTAAATCGAATTCAGCGTGCCTACAAACGCTGTGCCGGCTCGCCGTAATTCTCTGCAGGACCCGTCGTCGCTTCTGTAGTGGCCCCAAATGGCACAGCTCATGGCCCACTAGACATTTATATGAGAAAGAAAGGCATTAGGAGAGAACCGAAAACCCATCACCTGAAATAAAGAGACTTAGCATGCAAGCATGCGGTTAGTAAATCGAATTCAGCGTGCCTACAAACGCTGCGCCGGCGCTGCCTACTTTCACTGCGGGACCCGTCATCGCTTCGGCAGTGGTCCGGAGTGACCTCTCTCATCGCTCACTAGGCCTGCCCGACTAAGGCACTCGCGACCGCATGTTCTACAGCGCAATGCGCTCGATGTTGATGGAGTACAATTCATCGGTGCTTGCCGCTCCCGCAACTGTCGCCTCTTCTCTGCATGCATGAGGGCTTTCTCCCGCACTTCAGCAACTGCCTTCGTGATTAGATCGCGCCATGCACGCCGATCAACCGCCTTTGATTCCCATGACCTGCAATCAAGATTAGAACGTGTGAGGCTCACTTTAATCATGTCCTGGTAACGTAACTTTGGTTTCCCCACGTGCCGCTTCCCAGTACTCAGCTGACCGTATAAAAGTTGTTTCGGTATCCGCGTCGAATCCATACGGCTCACATGACCGAGCCATCTCAGGTGTCTCAATAAAAGTATGCAGTATACTGCATACATCCCACTTCGGCGCAACACTTCCGTGTCTGCAACTCGGGCGCCCCAGCCGATCCGCGAAATTCGTCGCAGACACTGCTGGTGGAACTGCTCGAGATATCGCACATCCCGACGGTACATCGTCCACGTTTCACTGCCGTATAGAAGAACGGACAGTACCATGGATTTGTACATCGTCAGCTTCATGCCAATGCTAAGCTGATGGTTGTTCCACACTCGGTACTCAAGCTTCCCGAAGGCCGCAGCCGCCTTCGACACGGGATTACGCAACTCAACGTGTAGCAGCTGATCAGTCGACATCACAATCCCAAGGTAGCAGAAGCGGGAGGTGGTTTCCAATACTTCAGCACCAATGCTGATTTGCGGCAATATAGAGGATGGCACCTCCGGGGAAGGCTGAAAGAGACAGACGGTTTTGCTTGTGTTGATGGTGAGCCCGAATTTGGCCGCTGTCGAAGCCAGAGCACTAGTCATGTGCTGCAACTCATCCGCGCTGTGTGAAAACAACGCACAGTCGTCAGCAAACAGCAACATACGGATAGTTGTCTCACAGACTAGAGTTCTCGCACCGAAACGACGGATGTTCAGCAACCCACCATCAATACGGTGCTCCACGTGAACACCGTAAGCACAATCCGCATCAAAAGCACAAGACAACATTGCATGAAGATATATATTAAACAGGGCAGGTGCTAAGACACAGCCTTGCTTCACACCAGAGACAACTGTAATGTCATCCGAGGTCTATCCACTCAGCTGCACCCTCGCTCGCATACCACTGTGCAGACATTCAATTAAACTTACAAACTTAAGCGGGCAACCAAACTTACCCAACACCAGCCACAGTGCCTCGTGGTTCACCGTATCAAATGCCTTGGTGAAATCAACAAAAAGCGAGTACAATGGCTGGTGTCGTTCTCAGCACTTCTCGTGCAACTGACGAGCAAACACCATATCTATAGTGCTGCGACACGAACGGAATCCACATTGCTCTTCCGCCACGTTTGGTTCCAAAATCTGACTCACGAGGCGATTGAGCAGGATTCGGGCAATCACCTTGCCCACACAACTCAGCAAGTTGATGCCACGATAATTCGTGCAACATTGCTTGCTACCTTTGCCCTTATACAGTGGTAGCACAAGGGCATCCTTCAGCTCAGCAGGCACCTCCTCCTCAATTCACACGCCTTGCACCAAGTGGTGCAGCGCAGTCAACAACGCGGGTCCACCGTGTTTCAATACTTCAGGTGGGATCCCGTCACCTCCGGCACATTTGCCGTTTTGCAGCTGAGCAAGTGCTCTCTGCGTCTCATCCAGTGTCAGCGTATCCGCCAGATCCGCCTTCACATCGGGCTGCTTCAGGCCATTCAATATAGGCCAGTCGATCTCTGAACGGTTGTTCAAGAGACAGCCAAAGATTTTCCGCCAGACCTGCATTACGTCTGCAGTCTGGGTGCAGGTAGCGCCTGAACTACCATCGATCAGTCTCCACAGCGGCTCCAATCTCGGTCCATACACCGCCTTCAAGGCGTCAAAGTATTCCTTGTGTTGACGGCGTTCGGCGTGGCATTCCATCTGCTTCGCCTTCTCCGCCCACCATGCATTTTTAATGCGACGGAGCTCTCGGGTCAGTCGCCGTCGAAGTTTGCGAAACTGACTACTCTTCCCCAAGTCACTGGGGTCTGCCACATTTGCAACAAATGCTACATTCTTCTCTGACACCAATGCGTCAATCGTCACATAGTTGTCATCAAACCAATCAGGCCGCTTACAGTTTGCGCGCCCGATGGTCTCCTCCGCAGCAGCTGTCACCTGATCACGAATGTGGTGCCAAAGGTCGCCCACTGTGGCTATACAGTCCACATCACCACATAGGCGTGCAGCCGTCTCCTTCTCCAGCTCAGTACGTTTCACCACAGTACCGAGGGAGAGAATGTTAAATTTACGCCGATTCACGGCGGGAGTGCAATACATCGGTTTACGAAAATATATGTACAGTTTGATCCGAACCAATTTGTGATCAGTGCCACACTCAGCTCCACGTAGTAGACGTGTCATGCGCACTTCACGCATATCACACTGACGTACGATGACATAGTCGAGCAGGTATGCGTGACCACTCCGTGGGTGCGTCCAAGTTGCTATATCACTCGCACTCAGTGCAAACCGAGTGTTCGTGATCGTCAGGCCGTGAGTGGCACACAGTCAGAGCAGCCTGTCACCGCTCGCATTCGCTGAACCAATGCCATGCGCACCGATAACATCTGTCCACGCTGATGCATCACGCCCAACGCGCGCGTTGAAATCACCCAGCAGAAATAGTCGGTCGCTCCTCGGCACAGACCGTATCACGGAGGATAGCTCAGTGTAGAACTGATCACGCGTGTCATCAGGATAACACATGGTCGGACCGTACGTGCTTATAAAAGTAGCAAACTTATCTCTTCCGAGTCGTAGGCGAACAGTCATCAGTCGCGCGCTGATGTCCGTTGGTTCGCCCACCAGCTTGCCATGGAGGCGATCGGATATTGCAAATCCGACCCCATGTTCACGTGGTGCTGAGGCGGCCTTCCCCACCCAGTAGAATGTGTAGGCAGCACCTGCTTCATGTAATTTACCTTGCTCAGCGAGCCGAGTTTCACTGAGCGCCGCAATATCGATGTGGTAGCGCGCCAGCTCCATCGTGACCAGTGCAGTGCGTCGCTCCGGGCGCTCGCTGCAGTTGCTGTCCAGTAGTGTGCGCACGTTCCAGCACCCGGTGCTGCGTGCTTTGCGTGCAGGCATACGATTGCATTGGTGGGCAATCGCACGCGATGTGGTCGTTGTGCTTCGGAGGTTTTCCTGAGGGACTCCACCCGGAGCCTTTGGCTCAATAGCCTGACCCACAAGGCAGTGGAGAGCAGATCCAGCTCGGGAATGTGATTGCAGAGACAGATTGGAATCTGCTTGACGGCCGTCACACGCAGCCTTTGAGGTTCTGGAACAATTATTATATGTTTTGCGACCGTAGTAGGATACGCACCTGCGACCAGGGCCAGACGCAGGAGGGTTTTTGGCGGGTTTGCACCAATTTGACCAGGGGCTGCCTGGCTTGAGGCGGGCAGTAGCAAACCATTGAACACCCAGAGGTGTCCTCCCACCGTCAGAGACAAGGCTTGGCACTCGCGCTCTTCGCCAATCGAGCATTGAGAATGTAACCCGTAAACCTGTTGTCTGCCATGGCTAGGTTTTACGGGAAGTTTGCCATCGACCACTTCCTAACCTCCGGAGAGGATGGACTAGGATACTGCCAGGGCGCCCACTCCTGACAGGAGAACGACTCGGGTCCTCAGCCAAAGCCTTCGATTAAATGAACACCCGAAAGGCAGCGGGTCTAGCACATGGTCAGTTAGCTGACTCATGCGGATTGGTGTCCTGGATCTTAGCAGGGAGAGGGGCGAAACCTAACTCCCACCCAGCGGTCGCAATGTGGAGGCGCCCATGACATGAGACTATGGCGCAAAAATAGCAGCAGTGGGTAGACCATCTGTCAGGATCTAGCCACCACCAGCCACAGCGCACCATAGGCTCTCCCGCCTATGTATATATACTGTCGTAAAAATATACATTCATATATCCATAACTTACCTGGCGTATATATAAATATATGTATATATGTAAATGCAAACCATTACAGTAACCAAACAATTGCAGTAAATGTTCCGATATTGCTATACGTATATATATATATATTTGCGCGTTGTTTCCTATTTGGTATTCGCCTTCCTTTTCCGTATGCATGCTTGCATCAACTCGATTACATGTCATTACCTTTACAATTTATAAATGACACCTCATAGGTACCAGCGTTACCCATCAGCATTGCACATTTGATTGATGCATGAAGTATACCTTTCAATAATCATTCACATTGCTATCCTTCATTAACGTTCCCCATCCCCTCTTACAATTCCGTAAATTTTCCCCTTATTGGACCGTACACCATTTCAATGACGTCATGCCTTCCAACAACAACTTACCCCTGCAATGCAATTATTGCTTCCTCTCTTTCTGCCTTACCAGTACTACAAGTTTGGATAACTAGCGCGGTCTCTTTCACCGTAATTTCAAAAATACAACAAATACACTAACCAGACAGGATATATGAATACCCCTAATCCAAGAAAGTAAGTTACTTTTACCAGTTGCTTTATGCAAGCATGACCTTTGCATACATGAATCAATTGCATTAACACTTAGTTACTTCAAAAAATATCCATTCACACTTCACCTGTATTTACCGTTTGCCTGCTTTCGATTACGCCGTGACTTTCAACTACACCTGTAGTCATAACTTTAACTTATCATAACCGTTTTCAAGAAGCAAATACATATACCATTATCTTTCATTTCTCACACCGTAATACCACCAGAGTTAAGCATATACTATGCAGCCTCTCTAACTACCTTGCATGTCACTGAGGACAATGGAAGCGAAACCCTTTCCCGCCAATACAGAAATTAGCCCTTCCCGTGAACACCCGGGATCCTGACCAACCAGTTAGGCCCATAGGCTGCTGAGCTTTGTATGACACATTAGACTGAAAGTTGGTTAGGTTGATAGTGAATATGAAAAACTATAAATGGAAGACGTTCATGGTAACTAGACCTACGTGACGATATAAACAGATATCAAATTTAACCCCTCAGTTGTTGTTCAAGTGGATAGAAAAGGGCATTAAATCATTGTGGCGCCACGTTAGAAGCAGTCATCATGGCGGACGATATGGCTAGGTTTAAGAGGTTGTTGCCTTCCTTTTCTCTTCAATTTGCTGACGTCGAGGTGATGTAGATATTTTAACTAACGAGTGCGAAGTAATTCTATAAGCGGCAAGTGGTGAATATGTTGCCTTCAAAATTGTCTTGCATGCATCTTCCTTACGAGCAGTGTAAAAAATTAATCCGGTTCCAGCATTTTCAGGAGCGCTGTCATCATGAAGAGCGTTTTCTGAAACAAAATAAAACGTTTCCATTGTCCTGTTAATGAGCCACGTGAAAACGCATCGTTGGATGCCTGCTTTTGGTGTGTCTCCCGCAAGCAGTGGAGGGCTTCAAAAGCGGAAATGTTGTTGGCCATGTTCTCCGTTTTCTAGTGCACACTCATTTCAGCCTCAAACCACATGAAAGATGCGTATGCAACTGCATGAAAATGCACTGCTCTTATTGCCATTCCTGCTTTTTGTAGTGTAAAGGCACGCATCGATTATCAAGTACCTGTGCTGGGAGCTCTTCTCGATGATTGCAGCACGAAACGGACGCTGGTTGAGCTAAAGCTTATGTTGTCCCTGGACCCTCTGGCCTGACCCTTTGTGGTTTCTTTACCCTTGGATGTTTACTCGTCTTTTGACCACTGGACGTTAACCAGCTACTCGCCGCTTGCGCGCCACTGCTCAATTGCAAAAGGCGCATTTAATTTGATTTTCTTTTGAGTCGGTTAGTACGGCTGAACTTGTCTGCATACAGTCGGTTTCTTGGTTGTTGTTCCTCTGCCGTTTCTCAAAGAACCTGTCGTCACGTGCTGGAGGTTAATGTCGACTTTGTTTCGCCCGTTACGATTTGCTCAGTTTATTTCAATACGTACGTAGACACACGGTATTTCTGACTGGTCCTTTGGTAGATTGCATAACCGGTCACCGTAAACCGGTTCACAATTGTTGCTTATCTATTACATTTATTCAATTTTCTAACTATTCATAAATAAATAATAAATAGTTTATTCTCAAATTCATAGAGACACACCAAATCAGGCACAAGCAAGGTTAAAAGTACTTGTGCATCACGACGATACATCAAGTTCAATCGCGTGTAGTTAGAACCGTCAAGGCACTATAAGCGACCTGAAACGGTGCATTAGGATGGAAAGTATCATATCCCTGCATGTGTCTGGAAGAGTTGAAATATGAGTCTAGTCGACTTGTCAGTAGGTAGTTGGGGGCAGTGACTTCATTCAGTGGCGAGTCACATCCGCCACGTGGCAGTATTGTTAAACAGATATTTGTGGCTTTCTATGGGGAGAACGCTTGCCAGGCGAAAACCCACCACGCGCTGCAACACTGCCGCAAAGCATTTTGAACATTAATGTTGAACTGGCAAAGCCGCTTGACGACTGGTTTTACCTTCGGTTTTTCGCAGGGTAATGGCTTCTAATTTCCTCTGTTATTTGGACAGGTAATTTGATCGGGGTCGCCATGATTTTTGAGGTCGGTGGAGGAGAGGGACATCACGATTATTCATCTTGTTGTATGCCTAGGTAATCAAGAGTTCAAATTTTCTGCTGTCTGGATTTTTCAGATATATAAGGTATGGGAGTATGAGGATGTGACCAGCTCTTCATATTGGACAAGGGGTGTGGTGATTGTAGTTGGGTCCATTTGGTGCTCAACCATGCTCCCTGTAAGTCCTTGTCGGTCGTTACATCCGCCTTGGGCGAAAACTGTTCCTTAGTCCAATCCCAGATCTCCAAGAAGTACCGGACCTCGAAGAAAAGGGAAAGCGAGGTACAATCGAGAGAAGACTGCAAGAACGGGCCTGCCGTTAAACCGTGCCGAAGTCTTATGTTACAACATTTTGAGTTGAGACAAAAGCAGGTACACTGTGCAACAATAACTATGCCGAAAGTGCTTTTGAATATCCTGTAGAATCATTAGCCGTATGGGTGGATTGCTAACGCCTGCGTAGAGACAACAGCGTTGTATCAGTAAGTAAACTACGAAGTATCGGTTTGGGACGGGCCAAAATTGAGTGGACAGAGAGCAAAAAGAGTTAAGCGCACATGCATGGAGCCTATGACCACTAGCTGCTTGTAAACAGCAGTGTCTAATTTAATACGATCGACAGATGTTGGCGTTAGGAAGGACTACTAGTGGACAAATGTGGCCATTCTAATCAGACGCTTGGTCAGTAGTGTATGCCTATAGGGTCACTGAATGCATCAACAAGCCAGCGGAGGTAAGTGATAGACCTTCCAGCGGAATGTATGATGGAGAGACAAGGAGTGTATAATAGCAAGCTGAAGATCTGCGCAGAAGGGACATGGAGCATACGGAGAATTGATGCAGTAGTGAGGAAGATAAAAAGAGCGACATATAGTGTCGCTAGGATAGAGGGTATCAGTGGCCAGCAAAGGCATTTGGATTCAGTCTACTAATTAACAGTGGATATCTACAGCGACAGAAGTCAATAAACAAGCGAGATGTGATGCAAACAATTCAAGAGAGTAAGTGCTAGAGAAATAAGGATTTACTCCTGGCGCAGAGACCAATGCTACATACAATGAATCGCTGCAGCTAAAAAGTGGTGACGTAGGTAATACGAAGAAATGATAATGGTACCAAGGGAGAGAGTATCGAGGGTTAGCAATAACATTGATATGAAGCCTTCAAGTTGCTGTGGATACCCAAAGTGTCCCAGAATAAGTCAAAATACAGCAAATGAATGTGACGCACGCAGTCCCAGAGAGAAATAAAGGAGTGGCCCTTAGCTAGCTCAGGTAGTGCCAAAGATAGCTGGATCATAAGAAAAATGGCTGCTGCTAAACTGAGGTGCCAGAGGTAATACGAAGGACGTATAATGGTACTAAGGAAGAGAGTATCGACGTCTAGCAAATGCATTAGGATGAAGTATTGTAGTGGCTAGTGGATACCTAAATTTTCCCAGGATAAGTAAACAGACAGCAAATGTATGTGACGCAGGCAGTCCTAAAGGATGAAGGTTGGAGGTAAAATAGTGTGTCACTGAGCAAGCTTCGGAATTGCTTGGAGCCTACGACCACTAGTTGCTGCTAAACGGAGGTGCTGAGGTTAAGAGCATCGACAAACGGTGGCGCTATGAAAAACTTTCGGTGGCCAGATATAACCATCCCATTCAGCAGGTTGGTCACTAGTGGATTCTTACAATGTCACAGACTACAGCAGCAAGCCAGCGAAGTTATGTGACACAGATATGCTAAGAGATTACAGGATGGAGAAACAAGTAATGTCCCCTAGTCGCTTTGGATATGCACAAAGATGTATGGAGCCTACAAAGAATCACTGAGGAAAACGTGAAGAAGATAAGAGGAACGAAGCATAATGGTGTTAAGAGAGAGAACCAGGGGACAGCAACCGAGTTCGCATTAAGCCTTCTAGTTATTAGTGGATAGTTACAGTGACATAAGAAGTCAACAAACCTGCGAAGGTGTGTGATGCAAACAATTCAGGGGAGTAATTTTAGGAGAGATAATGAGTGACTAATAGCGCAAAGATATACGCTATATACAGTGACGCGTTGCAGCTGAAAAGTAGTGACGTAGGTAATACGAAGAAATGATAATGGTACCAAGGGAGAGAGCTTATCGACGGCTAGCAATTGCATTGGTATGAAGCCTTCTAGTGGCAAGTGGATACCTAAATTGTCCCAGAATAAGTCAACAGACAGCAAATGTATGTGACGCAGGCACTCATAAAGGATGAAGTTTGGAGATAAAAGAGTGTGACTCTTAGCAAGCTCTGGATATGCGCAGAGATGCTGGGAGCGCACGACCACTAGCTGCTTCTAAACAGAGACTGAATTTAAGACGATCTACAGATAGTGGTTCTAGGACAAGCTATCAGTGGCTAGGTGTAGCCATTCCAATAAGACGCTTGGCAATTATTATATATATACAGAGTGACAGAATGCGTCAACGTGTCAACGAAAGTAATTGACGCAGCCTTTCCTTAATGGGAGAGGAAAGCCAGAGCCAAAAAAGTAAGAGTAGTAGTTGAAATATGTGGTAAATGGAAGCGTGATTAAGCGAATATTCAATGTTGTCGTGATTCATAGGGTAGCAAGTATAAGAGAGAACAGTGTCAGCTTGGCGATTAGGATATATTTGGGCAACGTCAGCTGGTATTTGAGGTCCTGCGCACGCCGACTTCATCATCTAGTTAGTAGCCACTTAAGTCGGTGCGATTAGCTAGAGGCGGATATGTCGAGCTAGCCAGATGTGGGAGGTTTGAGGGTATGCATAGGCATTTGGTATCCGGTGGCTGACGCCTAGGTGATGGAAGACTTAAGGGGAAGTTGGAGGAAGCAGGCAGGTAGGAATGTTAGGAGTCGGGGAGGGGAGAGTGGGGGAAGTAAAGAAGTGGCGATTATACGTGGTCTGGTCCAGGTGGCATTTGGTGTACCCGCTGTGCGGTTGGATTGCGACTCGCAATTTCTATTAAGACCTCGGTCCTGACGTAGACCTTGATCAATGGGATCGCAAGAACCGTAACCGAATTGGAGGATAGTTGTTGCTCCTCCCAACCCCGACACCAGATAACCGGTTTCTTCCTCCTTTGGACTCATCAGATGGAGATAGCTATAGTGGTCAAGGTGCAAAATTTAGAACACTACTCATCGAGGTCCAACCCAATTCAGGCTATCATCAACTGATGAGTCCAAAGGAGGACGCAACCGGTTATAAGGTGTCAGGGTTAGGAGGAGCAACAACTAACCACCAATTCGGTAAACATCTGGTACAGTTTCAAAAAGCTTCTCGTCAGGACATTTGATTTTCAATAGTTTGGAAACTTGTGTGACAGAGAGGTATTTGCTAATAGAGAAGCCAACTGGTTTATATTCATAGATGTCCTTATTGTGAGAGCTGACCTATTCCATACGTTTGCGTATCTATAGAGGTAGAAGTTGGAACAAATATTACTGCGCGTTCTTGGCAAGATAATGGAATGGGGTCTATCACGTAGGGGGTAAGAAGTGATATATGAGTCTGAGACATGGGTTAGTGGGCTCCCATTGGGATTGTTTATGAGCGAGTATAAGAAAGCGAGGTTGGTCTACAGTAGGCACAGCCATAACGGGTAGAGCTTAAGTGTGCTGCATCGATCACGGTAGCTGAGACTTGAGTGCTCCAGGAGGCGTTTTGTGAAGGTACGCTGAACCTTTTCGAGGACCATTCTGCCGCATTTTCTTAGGTTGGTGCATACAATAGAGCAGTATTCCAGCAGAGGCCGGGCACATGTTTTGTAGAGCACCGTTCTACCTTCCTGTATTGTCATTGTTTTGAGGATGTATCCGATGAGAGAGCGTGCTTCAGCTGCGGAATAATTTACTTGTTCAGCGAAGTTCAGCGAACAGAAGTAAGGCACGCCTAAGTCCTGCACTGTTAGGCAGTTCCCTAATGGCGTGCCTCGTAGCATTAGGTTACGGGGTGGCATGGTGCAACTGTATGTAAGGAGATGGCATTTTGTTGGCGTGAATGACAACATCCATGTGTCGCACCATGCAGTTAGTGCTCTTAAGTCGTGTTGTATATAAATAAATAAATAGTTTATACTGAAATACATAGAGACACACCAAATCAGGCATGACCAATGTATAAAAACAGATGTGTAGCACGACGATAAATCGGGTTCAATCGTGTGTAGTTGAAACGGTGTCCGGAAGAGTTGATATGTGAGTCTAGTCGACTTGCCAGTATGTAGTTGTGGGCAGTGACTTTATTCAGTGGCGAGTCACATCCGCCACGTCGCAGTGTTGTTAAACAGACGTTTGTAGCTTTTTATAGGGAGAACGCTTGCCAGGCGGAAACCCACCACGTCCTGCAACACTGCCGTAAAGCATTTTGAACAGTAATGTTGAACTGGCAAAGCCGCTTGACGACTGGTTTTACCTTCGGTTTTTCGCAGAGGAATGGCTTCTAATTTCCTCTGTTAGTTAGACAGGTAATATGACCGGGGTCGCCATGATTTTTGAGGTCGGTGAAGGAGAGGGACATCGCGATTATTCATCTTGTTGTATGTCCAGGTGAGCAAAAGTTCAACTTTTCCGCTTTCCAGATTTTTCAGATGTATAACGTATGGGAGTATGAGGATATGTCCAGTTCTCCATACTGGACAAAGTTTGTGTTGATTGTACTTCGGTCCTTTTGGAGTTCTACCACGCACCATGTAAGTCCTTGTCGGTTGTTACGTCCGTCTTGTGCAAAGCTCTTCCTCAGTCTAATCCCCGATCTCCAAGAAGTACCGGACCTCGAAGAAAATGGAAAGTGAGGGACAGCCGAGAGAAGACCGCAGGAACTGGCATGGAGTTGAAAATTGTTAATGTCTTGTGTTACAACATTTTGAGTTGAGACAAAATCATGTACACTCTGCAACAATAATTATGCTAGAAATGTCTTTTGAATATCCTATAGAAATATTAGCCGAATGGTAGATTGCTAACGCCTGCGTAGAGACAACAGCGTTGTACCAGTAAGTAATCTACGAAGTATCGGTTTAGTATGAGCTTATAATTGCGTGGGAAGATAGCAAAGAGAGTTAGAATATTGGTCTTGTCCTGTGCATGAACAGCACGTAGCTAGCGTAATCCGATTGGGAGCGCAGAATAAATGAAAATACATAGGTTGCCGCGAGAGAGACCTAAAGATCAATTGGTGGCAAGGCAGCGGAAAGTTTGAATGCAGATATTCTAAAGGAATAAAGGTTACTGAGATACGGAGTGGCTCCTAACAAGCACTGGATCATCGCATATGCATGGGGCCTATGGCCACCAGCTACTTCTGAACAGATATGCCAAATTTACGATGACCGACAGATGGTAACGCTAGGAGAGACTCAGTGGCCAGATGTAGCCATTCCGATCAGACGCTTGGTCGCTAGTGTACGCCTATAGGGTCGCTGAGTGTATCAACAGGCCAGTGAAAGTAAGTGATGGACATTCCAGCGGAATGTATGATGGAGAGACAAGGAGTGTATCCAAGCAAGCTGAAGATCTGCTCAGAAGGGACATGGAGCATACGGCGAATTGCTGTAGTAATGAGGAAGATAAGAAGAGCGGCAAATGGTGGCGCTAGGATAGAGAATATCAGTGGCCAGCAGAGGCATTCGGGTTAAGCATACTGAGAACCAGTGGATACCTACAGTGACAGAAGAGGTCAACAAACCAGCGAAGGTGTGATGCAAACAATTCAAGATAGTAAGTGTTAGAGAGATAATGAGTGACTCCTGGCGCAAAGATCAATGTTACCAACAATGACTCGTTGCAGCTGAAAGTGGTGACATAGGTAATAGGAAGTACTGATAATGGCACTAAGGGAGAGTGTATCAACGGCTGGAAATGGCACTGCGGTGATGCCTTAAAGTTGCTTGTGGATACCTAAAGTATCTCAGAATAAGTCAACAGACTGCAAACGTATGTGACGCACGCAGTCCCAAAGAGGAGTAGAAGCGTGGCTATTGGAACACTCCGGATATGCGCAGAGATAGTTGGAGCCTAATAAGGATGGCTCTTGCTAAACAGAGGTGCCCATGGTAATATGAAGAACTGATAATGGTACTGAGGGAGAGAGAAGATCGACGGCTAGCAATGGCATTGGGTTGAAGCCTTCTAGTTGCTAGTGGATACCTAAGGTGTCCCAGAATAGGTCAGCAGACAGCAAATGTGTGTGAAGCAGGCAGTCTATGGATGAAGGTTGGAGATAGAAGAGAGTGACTCCGAGCAAGCTCCGGAGATGCTTGGAGCCTACGACCATAAGTTGCTACTTAATAGAGATGTTGGGGTTAATATGATTGACAGATTATGGCGCTATGAAAAACTTTCGGTGGCCAGATGTAACCACTCCATTAAACATTTTGGTCACTAGTGGAATCCTGCAGTGTCACAGAATATATCAGCGGCCATCAAAGGTAAGTGATACCGGCATTCTAAATGATTATAGGATGGAGAAACACGGAATGTCTCCTAGTAGCTCTGGGTATACGCAGAGACGTATGGAGCCTACAACGAATCACTGAGGAAAACGTGATGAATATAAGAGGAACGAAGGATAATGGTGCTAATGAGAGAACCACTGGGCATCAACTGAGTACGCATTAAGCCTTGTAGTTATTAGTGGATAGTTACAGTGGCAGTAAAAGTCAACAAACCAGCGAAGGTTTGAGATGCAAACAATTCAAGGGAGTAATGGTTGGAGAGATAATGAGTGGCTCCTAGCTCAAAGAGGTATGCTATCTACAGTGATTTGCTGCAGCTGAAAAGTGATGACATAGGTAATACGAAGAACTGATAACGGTACCAAGGGAGAAAGAGAGTATCGACGGCTAGCAACGCCATTGGGTTGAAGCCTTCCAGTTGCTAGTGGATACCTAATGTGTCCCAGGATAAATTAACTAACAGCAGATTTATTTGACGCAGCCAGTCCTAAATGATGGAGGTTTGATATAAAAGAGTGGCATGGAGCGTACGAACACTAGCTGCTTCTAATCAGAGACTGAATTTAAGACGATCGACGGATAGTGGCACTAAGACAAGCTATCAGTGGCCAGATGTAGACATTGTAATAAGACGCTTGTTCATTAGCGTATATGTACAGTGTGACAGAATGCGGCAACATGTCAGCGAGAGTAAGTAATACAGGCATTCCGTAATGGGAGGGGAAATCCAGAGCCAAACAAGTAATAGAAGCAGTAGGAATATGTGGTAAATGGAAGCGCGATTAAAAGACAATATTTAATGTTGTCGTGAGTTACAGGGCAACAACTATACTAGAGAAGGCGTCAGCTTGGCCATTGGGATATACTTGGGCAACGTCAACTGGTAGTTATGGTCTTACGCACGCCGGCTTCACCATCTAAGTAGTAGCCAGTTAAGTTGCTGCGACTAGCTAGTGGCGGATGTCTCAAGCTACCCAGGTATGGGAGGTTTAAGGTCTTGCATAGGCAATCGGTATCTAATGGATGGTGTCTGTGTGATGGAAGACTGTAGGGGTTGTTGGAGGAAGCAGGCGGGTAGGAATAATAGGAGTCGGGAAGGGGATAGTGTGGGCAGGAAAGAAGTGGCGAATATAAGTGGTCTGGACCAGTTTCAAAAAGCTCGTCTTCGGGAGAGTTGATTTTAGTAGTTTGGAAACTTGTGTGACAGAGAGGTATTTGCTAATAGAGAAGCCAACTGGTTTATATTCATAGATGCCCTTATTGTGAGAGCTGACCTATTCCATACGTTTGCGTATCTGTAGAGGTAGAAGTTGGAACAAATATTACTGCGCGTTCTTGGCAAGATAATGGAATGGGGTCTATCACGTAGGGGGTAAGAAGTGATATATGAGTCTGAGACATGGGTTAGTGGGCTCCCATTGGGATTGTTTATGAGCGAGTATAAGAAAGCGAGGTTGGTCTACAGTAGGCGCAGCCATAACGGGTAGAGCTTAAGTGTGCTGCATCGATCACGGTAGCTGAGACTTGAGTGCTCCAGGAGGCGTTTTGTGAAGGTACGCTGAACCTTTTCGAGGACCATTCTGCCGCATTTTCTTAGGTTGGTGCATACAATAGAGCAGTATTCCAGCAGAGGCCGGGCACATGTTTTGTAGAGCACCGTTCTAACTTCCTGTATTGTCATTGTTTTGAGGATGTATCCGATGAGAGAGCGTGCTTCAGCTGCGGAATAATTTACTTGTTCAGCGAAGTTCAGCGAACAGAAGTAAGGCACGCCTAAGTCCTGCACTGTTAGGCAGTTCCCTAATGGCGTGCCTCGTAGCATTAGGTTACGGGGTGGCATGGTGCAACTGTATGTAAGGAGATGGCATTTTGTTGGCGTGAATGACAACTTCCATGTGTCGCACCATGAAGTTTGTGCTCTTAAGTGGGAGTGTATAAGGGAGAGCGCGGTGTGGATGCTTGCCAGATGGAAAGGAAAGACAATTTTGATGTCGTCGGCAAAGAGGTAGGTTGTCCCTTGTTAGAAAACCTGGAACGCGTCTTCGATATAGAGCAGGAAAAATAGAGGGACTAAAACGTTTCCTTGAATTGCGCCATTTTCGACTGGTTTTGGAAGTGACATAAAGTCCCCAACCATTACTGACTGTGAGCAAACTGTAAGATATGATGAGAACCAAGGGTGCATTTTGCCGGAGATACCGTATGATTTCAGCTTCATCAAGAGCTCGGTATGTGGTACTCTGTCAAAGGCTTTTGTCATGCCTAGGATGATGATGACTAGCGCCTGCTTGTTGTCAGTTTGCTGAGTTACATGGTTGAGAAACTCAAATTGGCAGGTCTGACAGGATTTAGACGGTAGAAATCCATGTCGTTGTCGATTGATGAGGTTACGGGTAAGCAGGAAAATGAGCACGGTTTCTTTGACTATGCGTTCCAGTACTCTTGAAGCTGTTGGCGTGTGGCTGATGGAGCTATAGTTTTCCATGTTCTGCTGACTGCCCTTTCGTGTTTGGGGATGACGGTGGTATGTTTCCATGTGGTTGGATAAATCCCGTTTGTCATGGAAAGCGTGAATAGGTTGAGAAGTACAAATGGAATGTTCTGGCCACCGAGTATCAGCAACGCAGAGGGGAGGCCATCGGGACCAGGATGTGATGACCATTTGACTCTGCTGATTACTCGACTGATAGAACGTAGGTCAAACTTAATAGTGTCGAGTGAGTCATTGGTGCGCCTAGCTGGCATGGCAGGTAAGGTTTCATTAGCGTCTGTGAACGAATTGCAGAAGTATCCATTGAGGATCTCACATATTTTTGATGGATCCCTAATAACGAACGTGGCAGAAAGTCTGAGTGAGGCAACAGGCGTAGATTTTTGATTAGTTCTTTGTCAGCGTAGCTGACTGAGTGACTTGGTTTTATTGTTAGATTTGAGGGCAGCATCTTCTTCAGCCATCTTGGCCGATTCCTGCGCAATTTGCCAGTTGGTTAGGATTTCGTTCATGCGAACAGTGATATGGAATTCCTTAATTTTGGAATATCGGTGGTGCATCTTTTTGATCTTCCTAAGTATACCGCAGGCGTTTGCTGATTTCGCTGTCGTCTTTAATGGGCTTCTGAAAGTGAGTGTGGCGATCACATCTAGGCAGCTGAATGCAGTTAGAAATAGGACGTGTGCGGCTGCGTCTATATCAGTAGCTAAAATAAAGTTGTCCCAGTCCGCATGTCGCACTAATATCTCAAAACTATCCCAGTTAATGTGGTTGAGCATTCAAAACTGTTTGACATTGGAAGAAGTGGCGCGGTGTGGAGCAGAAAATGTAAATATGCTTTTGACCACCTTGTGGTCGCATCCATGTATATTATCTAATATACCCGCAGCTGCATCGGGGACACCTTGTGTAAAGCTTAAGTCCAGGGTGTTAGAAAGCCTAGTGTGATCGTGAACTTGTTGGGGTCCAGTTAGTTGCGTGGGCGGTGTCGACGAAACTTCTGTATCTGAGTGGGGCAACCTGGTCGTTCCAGGGGATAGGTGGCATATTGAAATCGCCACCCGCTATCTTGTGACGTGGGGATATTAGGGAGATTTTAGTGAAACGCTTGGCGTGTTCATTAAGCTTTTTGCTAGATGTGTGTGGAGGGTTGTATACGCAACCATTAAGGAGGTCAAGTTGACCTCCGGTCGTCTGGATCAAGATGGAGTCTTCTGGGTCGCCTATAGATAACAGTTAGAAATCGGGTGCACCAAAGTCGTCCCGGGCATAGATAAGGCAACCGCCACCCCGCTGGTCGTCTCGTCCGTTACAGAATGTTATGTAGCCAGGGATGCGTAGTAGGCTGTCAGAGGCATTTGAGGGGTGCCACGATTCTGCGATGCGAACCAGCTGTGGGTATGAGAGTAGGATAAATGGGCCAATGTGGTGCATCTTGTGTGTAATAGATCGCGCGTTAATAAGCAGCATACTATATGTTTCAACGCAACGAGAGTTAGAGGAGGTAGATTGTGTGAGGTAAGTTGCACAACAGGGTAAGTTAGCGCAGGGAACATGGAAGTGGTAAGAAATGGGGGAGAGGGTGAAATAGGAATGGGATCAGAAAGTGATTGGTTAGGTAGCTGATGGTAGTCGGCCGCTAATGAGGCTGTGGTAGTATTGTTGACCGTAGAACCTATCCGGAAGGCTGAAGCCAACCGTGCGGGGTTAGTTGCAGTGAGCAGATGAGTTGTTGGATGTAATAGAGAGCTGGCGAGAACTGTTGGTTGAATAGGCGAGGTGGGTCGTGTCCTGCTGCATCCCATAAAAATGGGGCCGTGGATGGCATGGCCCGGTTGTAGTTCTTGTCATTCGGATATATTTTTCGTTCAGAAGAACGTATAGCCATGGAGTGCGGGGTAGTGTTGACGGAGCGGTAGAGATTTTCAGAAGTGCGTCGTCCTTGGGAGGGTGCTTTGTTCCCTACTGTTGCAAGAGGTTGTGTGGATTGGTAACGGGGTGGCGCACTTGGCGTTTGGATGGTATAGCGCTATTTGTAGGGCCGACTAGGCGATAGCGTACCAGGCGGATAGTTATTAATTAGGGGAATCACTGCGTCGGTGCTGCGCTGGCTGCTTTTAGTTCCATTTAGCTGTGGTGACTGGTAGAACGTCCTCAGTTTTTGAAAACCACGGCATCAGTTATAGTTCTGGGACTTAATAGCATTGTTTGGCGCCTCGAGTAGGTGGGGCTTTCGCAGTGATTGGGCGGGTTGGGTCAAGACCTGCGTAGAGGGCGAAGTTTTTGTCCGGAATGATTTCGATTTCATGCGATCCATTGGTACAGATGTTGCTTGGTGCTTGTCAGCCATCCGTTTGTGCCACGAGGGTTTGTTTGGGTACCGTTGTCTTTGGTATGGTGATGCATTAGCGGGGGGTGCTTCGTAATACGAGGCGTGCCATGTTTCGTCTGTGGACCTTTGTTGGTAGTCTGTTGCTTTGCAAGGGTGGGTTCGGCTTTGATCAAGGGGAGGGAATGGAGTTGATCAGCGGGCAATCTACATTAATAGGTTCGGAATCGATGTCACTCCTATCGGAGGCGTTATGCATTGACTCAGCTTCTTGTATCGTTAGCTGGGCGAGTCTGGAACGTTGGTGGACATTTTATCTATTAAGGCTGTGGGGTATGAGCCGGTAGGTAATGCTTTCGTGGAGGCGTGGCGCAGGGGCTTAGGTCTAGATCCACGTTAGTGCTTGTCATAGAGCAAGCGGTAGCTCTGGTAATCGGCGATGAATCAGGTGGCGGTTGTCCTGCTTTGGTATTGGTATCCGTAAGGAAAGTTCTTTGCAGCGGCGTTAGATCAGGCTTGATAAGAATAGGCCCAATGTTTGCGTTTGTTTGTAAGTTAAATCGCTTCGCTATGAATCGTGTAGCCAGTTCTTGAGTTTTGAAGGCGATAAGGATAGGGCAATTTCGACTGATCTTCGATTCTCTGAGCCGCTTCCTCACGCAAGCGTCAGGAGGGATGTTACACATAGACATAAGTAGGCGGGTGACTTTTTCCAAAGGACGTTTTTCAGGAGCGTTGAAGACGATCACGTTGCGGGATCGGCAGGTGCGCTCGTTTATCTCAGTAGTGATGGTAGTAAGAAGGGAGCCGGCATCCTTGAGCTCATCAGCGTTGCCATTTTTCCTTAATCCTGATAGTTGGGCCAATGGCGTAGGCTTTGCTAGCTCTATTTTGGTAACGGCCATTTCCTTTTTAAGAGCAGCCATTTCATGGGAGAGTGCACTGATTTGGTTAAGTGCATCTTTCCGCGGGTCTATAGGGGGGACACTGCAGGGGCGCGGCTTATTCAGGTTGCCTTGTGCAGCAGGACGTTTGGTTGCCTTTATCGCATTTGCGGTGCATGAGGCAGAGCTGTGATTGACAGAAGCTGCAGTATTCGAATGAGTACTTCTACGTTTGCCCCGGATTTTGGCTCGGGCGGCTATACCTTTCAGTCCATTTTTGTTAATCTTTACGGAAAAACACGGCTCCATAGTTCGTGTTCCAGGAACACTGGTTCGCTGTATATAGGATCTAAAAACCTTAACGTATAGTGCGTTAAAATATCAAGGCAACGCGCCTAACCACTATAGTGAAAAGTAGATATATGTCCAAATAAGCAGCTAAAGGTCGAACACGCAGAGTCTCTAAATTTTCGTAGGCAAGATCAAGGTCAGCGCGGTGTGAAAGCTTGACGGATGAAATGGAAAAACAATTTTGATGTCGTCGGCAAAGAGGTAGGTTGTCCCGTGTTAGAAAACCTGGAACGCGTCTTCGATATAGAGCAGGAAAAATAGAGGGACTAAAACGTTTCCTTGAATTGCGCCATTTTCGACTGGTTTTGGAAGTGACATAAAGTCCCCAACCATTACTGACTGTGAGCAAACTGTAAGATATGATGAGAACCAAGGGTGCATTTTGCCGGAGATACCGTATGATTTCAGCTTCATCAAGAGCTCGGTATGTGGTACTCTGTCAAAGGCTTTTGTCATGCCTAGGATGATGATGACTAGCGCCTGCTTGTTGTCAGTTTGCTGAGTTACATGGTTGAGAAACTCAAATTGGCAGGTCTGACAGGATTTAGACGGTAGAAATCCATGTCGTTGTCGATTGATGAGGTTACGGGTAAGCAGGAAAATGAGCACGGTTTCTTTGACTATGCGTTCCAGTGCTCTTGAAGCTGTTGGCGAGTGGCTGATAGAGCTATAGTTTTCCATGTTCTGCTGACTGCCCTTTCGTGTTTGGGGATGACGGTGGTATGTTTCCATGTGGTTGGATAAATCCCGTTTGTCATGGAAAGCGTGAATAGGTTGAGAAGTACAAATGGAATGTTCTGGCCACCGAGTATCAGCAACGCAGAGGGGAGGCCATCGGGACCAGGATGTGATGACCATTTGACTCTGCTGATTACTCGACTGATAGAACGTAGGTCAAACTTAATAGTGTCGAGTGAGTCATTGGTGCGCCTAGCTGGCATGGCAGGTAAGGTTTCATTAGCGTCTGTGAACGAATTGCAGAAGTATCCATTGAGGATCTCACATATTTTTGATGGATCCCTAATAACGAACGTGGCAGAAAGTCTGAGTGAGGCAACAGGCGTAGATTTTTGATTAGTTCTTTGTCAGCGTAGCTGACTGAGTGACTTGGTTTTATTGTTAGATTTGAGGGCAGCATCTTCTTCAGCCATCTTGGCCGATTCCTGCGCAATTTGCCAGTTGGTTAGGATTTCGTTCATGAGAACAAGGATGTAAGTCTTGTTTCGTCGGGTTCGCGGCTGCATCGGCTACTTCTTTACCTTGCCTCCTTTGTTGGGGCACCGCCACACATATTTTCGGCCCACCGTTTTCTTGTTTCTCGACATCACATGTACCTTCGATTCGGTTGAGCTATGTGCCCTTTGGAATTGTCTACTCAGGAAAGGTGTGTTTGAGAAATATATTAATATTATCCAAGCATTATATGCGCGTAGCACAGGCAGTGTTAGGGCTTGCGGCGAGATGTTGCCACCTAACAATATCTCCAGCAGTGTGAGACAAGAATGCCCGCTCTCACTTCTTCTTTTCAACTTCGCTTTTGACGAAGTCATGGAGTTTGCATCTACCGGACATGACTTGGAATGTGTGGAGCTACTCCCAGTAGAACGACTTCTTGACTTGGATTATGCGGACGACATTGCCGTCATCTGTGACGGCTCCCAGACGTGCTAAGCCGCGCTGTACAGATTAGCACTGGCTGGCAGTTGCTTCGGGCTTTGCTTTGCACCATCGAAGTGCAAAGCGTTCCTCCAAGATTGGCAGGGATCGCCTCCTGCGCTGACCCTTGGTGGGGATCAGCTAGAAGTCGTTCGGAAAGTCAATTACCTGGGAAGTTGTATCAACGCCCCTGGGATCGAAGACGAGATCACAAACCGTATAGCGAAAACTCGGAGTGCTTTTGCTAACCTTCTCCAACTATGGCGGCGGCGCGGCATCACTCTCGCCCTGAAGGGTAGAGTGTACAATGCAGCGGTACGTTGGACCTTCCTGTACGGTTGCGAAACATGGCCCCTAAGGTCGGCGGACATGAAGAGGCTAGCTACGTTCGACCATCGGTGCCTTCGCAGTTTGTCTCACCTCTGGTGGGAACACCGCGTGAGTAACGAGCGTGTTCGACGCCTTGTTTACGGCCCAGGAAAAGGAAACGAACAGCTCAGCACCGTTATTTTTCGCACCAGGCTCCGATGGCTCGGCCACGTGTTACGCATGCCAGCCCACCGACTCCCTCGACGTGCGTTGTTTGCTCACCGGGGATGTGTGTGGAAGAAGAGGAGAGGAGGCCAAGCGATGACTTGGTCCAGAGGAATGAAGTCCATCACTTCGGAGCTAGCCTTGGTTGGAGCTTCACGGATCCCTGGTTGTGGTCCAAAAGACGGTAAACACGTTGATCTGGATACACTTGCTGACATGGCAAGGAGCCGACCTCAGTGGCGTTCCTGCTTTGAGTTTCTTTGTCCGTCCCCATCCCTTTTAGTCTCCCCCTCCATCTACGATCTCATTTCCTAGGGTAAAACATAATAAAAACGGTTTTCTTTTTGCCTAGTAGCTGGCTGGAAACTTGCCGGAACGATGCCTATCCGTTGCTGGTAGCTCAGCTGGCATGCAACCGTTATCTATGTTTCTTTTGTGTATTGTATTATATGCAAATATGTATATATTTCCTTCATGTATTGCGGCACAATAGCGGATGTGATTTCCCACCTCTAGCTGAGGGGTATAATGATGATGACGATGATGAACAAGGATGTGGAATTCCTTAGTTTTGGTGCATTAATGGCGCATTTTTCTTAAGTACACCGTACGCCTTTGCTGATTTTGCTGTCAGCTTTAGGCGGCTTGTGCAAGTAAGTGGGGCGGTCACATCTAGGCAGCTGAAGACAGTTAGATATGGGATGTGTGCGGCTGCGTTTACATCCGTGGCTAGAAGGAAGTTGTCCCAGTAGGCAGAACGCACTAATGTTTCAAAGATGTCCCAGTTAATGTGGTTGAGCATTCGAAAATGTTTGACAAAAGAAGAAGTAACGCAGTGTGGAGCAGAAAACGTAAATATGCGTTTGATCACCTTGTGGTCACAGCCACGTACATTAGCTAGTGTATTAGCGACTGCATCAGAGACACCTTGCGTAACGATTAAGTCTAGGGTGTTAGATGGTTGTGATTGCAGTCCCAACACATCCTGTCCTCCTTCCGACGACTAGTTTATTATATATGGCAAAGCGGCGTGCCTCAAAGCAGTGACAGACTTGACCGGGGTCGTGCAATGCGTTATTTGTTGCCGTGGGTTCTATGGGGACTGTACCGGTTTTCAACTGATGCATGCTGCACTTATAGCTGGTAGCGAGAGCACACCACACAGTTGTGCTGACTGCTGTGTGCGTAGATCTGAGCCTTGCATGCCACTAGCTGGCAGTCTACTGTCCATGGAAAGCCTCATGTCTGCTGCGTTCGTTAAACAGAAAATTTGTTTACTTTGTTAAGTTTCTGGACGGTTTAGGTCATCGTCAGGAGGCACTGGAATATCCAAGATACCGGACCCAGCGTCTGTCTGCTTACAGTCTACCGTCAGTACACAATTTAGTAACAACACTGTAGGCGACGAAAGTTCAGCTAGGGTGTTTGATTCGTCTGTTAGCAAGCGAGGTAACTGATATACTGCCCTTGTCAAAGGAAGGAGGAGGACGGTTAAAAAGTGGCAAAACCCAACGCAGACGTAGAATGTCCGTTGGGTGCCATATCAACAATCCCCACCATTTCTACTGCAGCTGTGTCATCTAAGGTTGATTCGTTTACGACGTTGCAGCCAAAACAACCTGAAGCTAATCTGAAACCGCCAACGTCAACAGAGGATGGTAAGTACTCACGTTGCTGCAACTCGTATACTAATGGCAGTGTTATTTTCAGTATTATCACTAAGTATATGTTTCTCTTCCAAGGGACCATATGATAGCTGAGCTTCATTTATTTAAGGTATGCGTTAACAAACTGTACTGATGGGAATTCCCGGCGTCACTGAGAGCAAACGCACCAGATTTGGTAGCTTGTCGACTGAGAAGTCTGTTGCGTGTTTCTGGCTCCGCTCCAGAGGCAAGCCAATCTATTCTACATTATGATTTTAAGCACAAAGGCACTGGTGTCATGTTGCACTTAGATCTCGCTTTGATGGAGACGCTGATGTTGCAGGTGGTTGTGCGACATTGAAGCCCGTCGTGAAGCAGACGCAAAGATTTTTTAGTGCGTTTCCGGATGGTGAGTCGTCGGTGCACTTTCTCCACCCATATATATATGGTGGTGGTTGGCGGCATCCGGTTTCTGATTTGCCTGTCACGGTGACCAACCACAGGCCGCTTGCGCCTACAGTGGAGCCATTGTGGCTTACGCTGCACCACCCACAGCTCCAACCACACACCCCACATGGAGAGCAAACACGAAGGAATAAGACCGGTAGGCATGTGGATTGGAGCCACGTTTCATCAACGGAGCCGACCCACACTCCGTCACAAGCAAACACAAGCACGCTGTATTTTGGAAATCAAGAGCACACAAGGCAGTGTCTCGACGGTAATCCGTTCCATACTGAGTGCATGGAACCGCTCTTCGGGTCTAGCTTGGCCACAAGAACCGTGCACCCCGTCCCCTCCAGCAACGACCAACTGTTTCCTGGAGCCAGTATGGACAAATTAGTGGGTAATAGACAGGCAGGCTCCTTGTCAACGTGCACATCAAGCACAGCCACACCGGGAATATCAAGCAACAGCCAATCACCTGAAAGGACAAGATAAAATAAAATACATCGAATAAGGCATACGCATACGGCGGTATAACTCTTCGGTAAATTAGCATATGAACCAAGTTGGTTAGCAAGGAATACGAGATAAGTATAAAATATCCACAAGTTACTTGAAAGTGCTACAAACGCAACAAAGTTACCAAAGATGAGCGTAATTAGCGTAATCAACGTGGCCAGTTAATAGAAGATTATTAGGTATGCAAAACAAACCTAATAAAGTGGAATGGAATTTATCCAGCTTAAAAAGACCTAGTTTAAGTGTAAGTTGGTTTCGCCCAACTGCGGTGAAGAAGCATCAAGAATGCAATGCCAGCCTTAGCACGAGGCATATATATATATATATATATATATATATAAAACATGCCCAATAAACGTTTAGCAAGTTGTCACAACACACGACTATCAATAAAATATGGAGTGCGTTAGGGGATTGGATGCGATGTTCCACCTCTTGTGTGCGCGTTGAGCTTTTCGGTTGCTTAGGCGGATGAATCCTGTTGACTGAAGGGACCCCACTCCGTGCCTGCTTTTTAAAGGCCTGACCAGCGGTGCAGCAGGATGATTCACGAAGACCGTTAAAAACAAAGTGGATCACGGGATTTCTTTGTGTTCGGAACTATTCCACAGAGAACCTGGGGTCCAACGAGGTAATTCATCCGACCCTGTTAGATACTCACCTCCAGTAACAGAAGTGACTGGTCAGTGATTCTACAGCCGGTCGCATTGGCTTGGACACTGCGCCCTACGAGCTCATGCTGTTGTTGATGGCGAACCAGTTGAACATCTTAGAACTCCCCCAACCCTGAGAAGCTATCGCTGGTTAGCTGCGACGGCTTATTCATCTCGCATGCAAAGCAGCCAGACTTATTCGCAGTTGCCTTTACAAGTGTGGCATTCCCTTATCCGCAACCTAGGGACGCGTCCGACAGCGTCAAATGCAACATACGCACAGGCGTCTGTCCAAACTTATGAACTGCCACAAACCGGATAGAGGCAATAACCCTCTTGAACTATAGTGCTAACCACGTTTATGGGATACCTTTGGAGGTCCGGCTAACAGCCACTTTCGCAGGAATGCGAACAAGTTCCCCATACGAACTGCTGATTTTTCTTTAACCTTTAGACGTGAATATAAATGACAACCTTAATTCTTGTGCAATTATATATTTGAACGAGCACGATTTAGGAATTGGGATGTAACTGCCGTCAATAGGTTGCTAGGCAGAATGCTAAATAAACGTGGTACAGTAAAATAGTGCGTACTTAAGTGTTGCCGTCTATATATACAGCCTGGTTTGCTTAGCTGATGACGGAGGTCACACAGTGTGCTAAGGCGATTTGTCGTTAACTTCTGGTTCTCCGTATCGCGGACTGGTCAACGGTACTTGCTGATTATCAAAGAAGGATTGTTACGCAACTTTAAGCATTGTCAGGTGGCAATAACACATATACGCCGCTTACAGTCTTGTTGGCAGGAAAACTACCACAGTTTTACGTCAGCTTAGTCCCGCCGCTCACTGTCAAACATGCGGCTTTCCAAACAAGGTTGGCATGGCCTTGTAAATGTTCAAGACGCAGCATGGCTGGCATTTAAATACTCAAGCGTTTGTACATACCGCTGTGTACTCGGCTGTGGCTATCAGCTATTTGGTAACGACCTGCATCGTACTTCTCGCGTGCAGTTATTCGGTGCCCCTAAAACGATTGTTGCTATTCGCCGATTCCTTTCCGATGAATTGTACTAAGCCACTGACCCACCAGTCCCGTTTTGCATAACCTTTTTCTCAATCTATCCAGAAGCTTGGCCACGTCCATTTCAAGTTCTAGTAGGCGTCTCTATTGAACTATGCTCACTCTCAGCACTAGCCTGTGAAACGAAATATGAACTGCTGACATCATGCTAATCGCTAGTAGGTTAATTGTCCAGATTGTTCACTTGCCGCAGAATTTTCATGGCAATTTATTCCGGATGCATAGTCCAACGTGTTCACACAAGGGACAACCGCCAAACATTGTTTCCGAAATGTCAAACTTTACACTTCATGTGTACCGTAAGCAAACGATCGCTGATAACCTTTTGAGTCAAGCGTATCCATCAAACTGAAAGCATACTGAATGATTTACCACCCTAGCATTGATTCGTATGTACAACGCCATCGCTCGGAAACTTTGTGCTCACGTCAAATACGAAGGAGCACATGGTTGGACCAAACCATTATCCTGTGATACACCTGTTCCCTAAGCGTCGTGATAGATAGCATTGGGCAGTTGGTCAGGCTAAGTTCATGTAATCTACAACGCGATTTCAAGGAGCAGAATGTAGGAAGCCTAGTCAGGTGAGTAATAAAATGGAGCTTACATAGCGCTACGCACCGCGGATGAAAAATACTACGAAGAGGAAAATGCCGTAGCTCACTGTTTCGGTATATCACAGTACTAGACTCCGCTTGAGAAGGTAGCAAGCATCTCAGAGGTCCCGGTGTTTACAACCATCTAATGAGCAACAGTGTGGAGCCACTGCGAAATATAACCGAGTTAAGTAAGTCCAATAATAGTGGATCAGCTTTGATTCATCCGTTAAGGAAGGTGCACTAAAGATAGCACACTGCACCAAGTCAGTAGTTGAACATCCTACAATGACACTGTACCCAAGTGCGGCGTACATGAGATATAAAATAAGGATGACACAAAGAATATGGCAGATATGGAGTAAGCAACTTTACAAGTTAGCCAAGAAATGGTACGATTAAGTCCACTAAGTTTTATAAGCTCAGCTACGTTACGTCCGCGGTTAAGGAAAGGGTATTATAGCTAAGCCCACTTTAACGTAGTAGGAGCACAGTGGAATAGCGATAACTTATAATTGGTGTGTGCTGTAAATGCCGCCCTTCATATAAACTGCAGGCTATTCGTATCAGGAGGTACGCTAGAGCCGGTCCCATGGTCTCTTGTCCGAGAGGTAGGCGTGAATTCACATGTTTGTGAAACTACCAGGTAGTCAGTCGTGTATGACTATATATGGTCTTGAACACCCGTTCTCCGCGCCAGGTTTCTCGACGAATCCTTCAGTGCCTAGAATGCTATCTGTGCGCAAGCATTTCCAGTTGGCAGACCGTGAATCAAAATTGATGACCTGTCTGAATTTTAGTGCGCAGTACAAATGCACTTGGGTTGGCTACATTGATAGCACATTGCAACCCACAATAATTCACGATGTTACTAAAGACGAAATGTAATATGCTCCATCTGTTAAGTAGGAGCGTAAAGAGACACTAATAGATGTTTGCGCAAGGTCTACTTTGGGCAAGCCCTAGTTAGACGTCGAGTCATTAGCTAATGGTCTCATGCGGGTGAAAATGCCAGCAATCTGCCAAACGGCAATGTAGCGTTAACAAGTGCTCCAAAATGGCTTCCACTTAGTTATCCACCATATGGACGAGCACCGCCCACTGGGAGTACAGATTCCAGTTGCTATAGCAAAGGTCCTGGTAGGAGTTGCCGCGCCGTAGTGCTGCGAGCGGGCTTTGTTCACACTGGTGTATGGACCGGCACAAATCGAATAGAGAAACAAGAACACCATGGACAATAACACTGCGAACGTGCTTGCTTTTGGATTGAATATACTAATAACAGACAGGTGCCTATAGTTTCTGAAAAGCTTACGTACGATTATAAGCAACCAACACGCTTATAGGTGGTTGGTTGATGTTCGGTAGTGAAGCTTAATGGCAGCCTTAAATTTATTCAGGTGAATGGGCACCAACAGTAGATCGAGGGAGCTATAGGAAAAGGGAAGTAAGGCTATCCTTAAGTTGACAGATGAAATGATGCACAACTAATAGTTGCAGTAAAACAGTGATGACTTATCCTTAGTGTGTATTGTAGGTGTCGTCTGCCATATACCCCAGTAGACAACAATATCGCAATTCTCAGTTGTGAAAGTTGACGATATCATCAATAAGACATCTAATAAATACCCCTGCTCCTTCTCTGGAATCACACCTACAAATCCTGTCCAGCTTAGCCTCTTAAAGGACACTATGAGAGAATTAGGTTAAACTGGACAGGATCGTGCACCGTGCGACGAAGAAAAACGGAATTTGTCCGGTTTACGGCGGACCTATGAAAATAATCCCAGTGTTAACCATTGGAAATTCACCGGTTTGCGTGTCAAACCGGCAGTTCCAGAAACCTTGGATGCCTACCATTAAGGTCCGAATGCGGACATCACACGACTACGAACTTAGTAATCAAAGAACATTTTGATTGTTCGGACCTTAGATTCACGCAGTACTTGTTGCCTTAGTTGCTGAACGTGGAAACACAACTAGGCGGCGCTTCAGGCTACTGGTTAGAAGGCGAAATAGAGCCTACCGCGCAGCTGAGAATGTCACAAAGCGAAAGCAAATGATAGCCAGTGTATAGGAATTTTTATGTACATGAAGGTGTGTAGTACAAAAATCGAGTTTGTATCAAAAAGCGGCATTGTCAAGCTGTTTAGGCGGCTTCGGCGATTGACAAAGTAGGAGGTTACTGATGTTCAGACTGAAGCACTGTTCTTATCTCGTTGGCACATCATTCTTTTCTTTGCATTTCAGAATGCAACCACGGTTTGTTGTGACCTGTAACGTCAGCACACGAGGCTCAAACGCGTATGCCCGCTCAGCCTAACCTCACGATTTTAAATTCATTAACCTCACATCAATCCTAATATGTCGCCGTTCCAAAATCTTTCGAAATTCATGCTTATGTCCCCAAAAGCCATGTGATAAGCTTTCAAGTTCCCGGAATATGCGCCTCCGGGATCCTTCAGGAATCCTCCGGAAAGCGCTTAGAAAATATCAGAAAATCGTTCAGAAACCTTTGGAACTCATTCGGAAACCTCCGGAAATCAAGTACCAAACTCCTGAAAGCCTCACGAATGCTTTAGGTAATCCTGTCCTGGAAGGCAGTCACAATCATCTGTTCGAAGTATGCCTATTCAGCGCATGTCGCACTTTTAGGATATATGCTTTTCCTACACCCGCTGTTTCCACGAACCTTACTGCTCCCAGCCGATCTAGCAACAGGAGGTTGCTAGCACGCTTGCGGAAAGCATACCTGAGTAGTTTTAACGGTGTATGTGCTACTTAACCGAAAGCGAAGCACTCTTACAGTGGCACACGAAGTGAAGTAAAGGTGCAATATCCATTGCAAGGAGACCGCGCAAATAAAGAAACGAAAACGCTTACCATCTCTAGTAAAAGTCTTAACAACACTGAAGATGAAAATTTATGTAGAAAATGCTTACATTCATAACCGTTGGAGGATAACATCAGTCTTCCATGCTTCTGTTTAGGTCCACAATTTCTACTGCCTGTAATGGAAGTTGGAGTAGACAGTATAGGTAACTGCTTACCTCACCAGGACTACTGAGGTTTCCGTCGGATGTACGTTGTGGGACGTTGTGCCTACGGTGTGCCACCAGTTGTTGACTGCTTTCGTGACATCCGAGACGGTCACACCACAGACCCAAATTATCCAAGCGGCACAGCTGGAATAGATCCGCAGAGACAACAAGTACAACTTACAGTGCATAACGGTATTAATAGTGGTCTTCCAGAAAGCGAAGACGCTGTGCGCTCCAGAATAATTAATGCATGATACGAAACCGCGAGTCATCAAGGCGGACATAATGTTCCTGGCGGTCTCGTTCACAGTTCCCCGTGAATGCTTATCAATTACTGCATCTAATGAAATGCTAGTTATATTGTTGTAATGTTATTAATTTAGCTGCGTTGCTTTTCTTCAAGAGCAAAATCAAATAACCGTACCTCCGAGATAGAGGAAATTGCTAGGTTGAAATCCGATATGATGTTCGCACGTGACCGCCGTAACCCTTCCGTTAAGCATTTCCTTTTTTTGGACATGTTTTTGGACAGACTGTCCCAGCGTCGGTTCATTTCTACTCCAGTCGATGCATGTGTTTAGAAGATATTCTAACATTACCTAGAATGCGCATGAGGATTTTTACTCTCTGCCATCTCCGCATTTTGAGTTGGCTGAATGCGCGCAATTGTACCTGTGGGAGAACATAAATTACAATATGTATTTGCAAACTCTGGGCTCCTGCATTGATTTTGATGTGAGCGGTGAATAAATACATAAATAATAAATAAATATATCATTCTCGAATTCATCGAGGCATACTAACTCAGGTATGATCAAAATTTACAAGCAATTATGTGGCGCAACAGCTACGTTACTGCGCACCTACTTGCATGTGGCCAAATGTGATACAAGAAAAAATCGAAGCACTCATGAAGAGCAGGGTCATCAGCGCAATGCAGAAAAAATGCTTTCATATGTGTGGAGTAGGTGGATTGGGGACGGTATGTAAATGCTGAGAGTACCTTTATTGTGCATATCAGTAAAATAGTAAAAAATAACTAGTCGATATTCCAGTGAGGAAAAGTGTGCGGCGACTTTATTCAGTGCTAGTCACATCCGCCACGACACAGTGTTGATAAACGTGTTTTGTGGCTTATTATGCGGAGCACGCTTGCCAGGAAAAATCCACAACGTCTTGGAGCACTGTCGTCGATTGCTTTGAACGGTCATGTACAACGAGCAAAGCTTCTTGTGAAGCACTTGTTCAACACTACAACACTGAGACGTCGCGGATGTGACTCGCCACTAAATAAAGTCATTGCCTCTTCTCTTTTCCGGAGGATCACACACTCATCACGAACGACATCTGCTTCAAAGCGTTCCATTGACTCCCCCTCTGATAGCAAACACAACGAACAAAAAACATATAGAGTCACATTTACCTACTCACAATACATGGCCCCTCCAAATACACAGTTAAACATACTTTTACATGTCAACACACACATAAACTCTTATGCCATTTGTAAAAATGCACTAATTTGTGCAATTGCCGATCATAGATGTATGTATTACCGTGATCATGCCCTTGATTGTGTGCCTCACAATGACGAGAATAAACTACTTAGTTATTTATTTAGTTAATCAGTTTTTCGTAGCCGAATAATTGCTGCGTTGGTTAAGCGAATGGCACAATCAGAGTTCAACATGGACGTTGAGGTTAGTCTAGGAGGAAGTACGGTTTTGCAGTTTCCAGTGTATGGGTCTCACCTTCTCTGATCATGTATATTTCTGGGATGTGAAGAATTCCTGTCCAGCTACCCGCATTGGACATTGGTTGTTGAGATGTTGGGTGCAGACGGTTGGGTTTAAAGCGATAAAACGGTCCAGGTAAGTTATTTTTGTCAGTTTGTCTCATCATAGACGGAGGCAGTTCCTCTGTTTAATTCCTGATCCCTCCGATGTTCACCACCTTAGGGAAAAGGGAGAGGAACAGGCCAAAGGAAGACCAAAAAGGACAGTCATGATACCATGCATTAGGGAAAACCTAAGTTATGACATTTACTTGAGACCAGCTGGTGTACAATGTGTAACAGATATTACGCTTAAAATGTTTCTGTTTTTTCTTTTGATTACGCAGTATAAGGTATGGTCCAGTGGCTAAAGTACTTTCACGTACTTAAAAATGAAGATCAGGGTTCCGGTAAGCTATTCACGAGGTATTAGCTTAGGGCAACGGAATTAAACAAGAGAACAGGATTTGGCTATATAAACACGACTGTGTCGGTAGGAAACCAGAAGATACAATGACGATTTAACGATATGTATATATGCTCCACGGGATGCGGATTATCTGAAACCACATAATAACTATTAAGTGCATGGGTACATGAAGATGTGAAGCTGAGCATAAAAGGAGCCGGCTAGGCGAAAGAGGATATGAACGGAAGACTAGGTGTCAAAGGTAAGACCATCGAGAGCTGGCGCTAATGGACTGGGTTTCAACGGCTGAACATGCTAGTTGGGTTAAGCAATCTGGTTGCTAATGGATAACTACAGGCACCCAGAATGGGTCAACAAACAAGCAAAAATATATGATGCAAACATTCTACAAGAATACAGTTAGAAAGAATAGCAGTGGCTCATAGCAAGCCCCGTATATGCGCAGGGATGCGAGGAGTGCGCGCCAAATCGCGGTGGCTAGAGTTGTTGAAGGTGGGACAACAGTGTTAATAGCTTTGGTAAAGAAATCATCATTGGAAAACTGCAGGCACTCGATTAAGCAATCCGGTCACATGTGAATACTTACAGTTTTACTGAATACGTCACCGAACCAGCTGAGTGGTGATGCAAACGGCCCAATAGAATAAACGTTGTAAGGAAGGAGTGGCATGTACCGAGCTCCGGATATCCGCACAGTTACATGGAGCAAATGGCGACTAACTGCTATTGACTAGAAGAAATGGCGCTAGACTAGAGAGCATCAGTAGGCGGGTAGAGCTATTCGATGAAGGCTTGGTCACCAGTGGATACCTAATATGGCACTGAATAAGTCACTGAACCAACTGAGTTGTGATGCAAACGGCCCAAGAAAATAAAGTTTTGGAAATAAGTGGTGGCTCCTTCCAAGCTACAAATTTGCACGGATGCATGGAGCCAACAACGACTAGCTGCTGCCATGAAGAGTTGACGAGGGGATGAAAAATGACAGATAAAGTAGCCAGGAGAGACAGACCAGTGGCCAGTAATGCTATTCGGATTAAGCCTTTAGCCACTAGTGGATACCTACGGTTGCACAGAATTTGTCAGCAAACCAGCTAAGCTGTGATTATGACAGTCCAAAGGAATAAACGTTGTAACGACAGTGACAATTATCGAGCTCCGGACATCCACAGACTTGCATGGAGCCTAAGGCGACTAACTGATGCGGAACAGAGAAAATGGCGTTGGAAGAGAGCTTCGCAGTGGGCGCACAGAGCTATTAGATTAAGCAATGGTCACTGGTGCCTACCTACAGTGTCACATAATAAGTCACCAAACCATCTGAGGCGTGATGCAAATGGTTCAAGAGAATATAAGTAGGGAATATGTGGTGGCTATAAGCAACCTCCGGAAATGCGCAGAGATGCAGTGTCTACCGCGAGTAGCTGCTGCGTGTACTACGGTCAGCGCTGCGTTGCGCTGGGAAACAAATTGTTGCTAGTTGTGGGATGAGAGCTGAAGCACGTTGAGTATGGGAAGGCTTGTGTAATATAACTAAAGCCACACACAAAAAGCAAATAGAAAATTCATGCAAAAGTATGTAAGTGAGAAGGCATGCTAACAACGCAAGTGAGCTGCCTCACGCAATGGGATTCAAATGCTTAGGATCATTAAAAGACAACGACTACGTTAGTCCGAGTAATGGGAAGCGGTGGGTGTGCCTGGATATCCAATAATTTGGGGGCGACAAACTTTGTTGCTGTCTTGTGGGGTTATGCAATAGTAGTGATATGATCCATGCTCCCATAGCTTATCTTTAGGAATGCATATTCCTAGGAATTCAGATATTGAGGTGTTGATTATAACCGTGTACAGAAAGTCGAAATTATAGCGTGGTCTTTGCTGTCCGGATGTTCGTCAAAAGCCGATTTCATGCGATGGCGTATTTAGGTAGAAAGAAGTTGGAACGGGTGCTGGATCGAGCCCTTACAGGGTTATGGAAAACGGTCTGTTTCGTAAGGGGTACCGATCATTGTGTACTTGTAGAACAAACCAATCTATATTGACCTCTGGCTTTTGTATCATCTAAAACAAAAACACACGATTGAGCTTGAGCCTGCGTAGCCAAAGTGGTTCCAGGTTAAGCTGTGTCCATCTGCCACGGTAACTAAGCGTGGACGAACCAAGGAGACGTTTTGTGAACTTCCGTTGCACCCTCGCAACTTCTATACGGTCAAGCTTGCGCGAACTGGTGAACACAATTGAACAGTACTCAAACAGTGGTCAGGCGCAGGACTTGTAGAGGGCTAACCGTGATTCTGGAAATAGCATCGATTTGCAAATCATATCGATAGTTGATCGTGCGTTTGCAGAGCTATAGTTCACCTGCTCGGCGAATATAAGTGAACTGGAGTAATGTACGCCGAGATCCCAGACTGTAGCACGCCCTGCAATTGATGAGCCATGCGGCTTCAGTGCGTCGGGAGGTACACTGCATTGGTGTGATGTAACTTTGCATTTTGCAGGTTAGAAATCCATTTTCTACAGGCTGCACCAATTATCGTTTGCTTTAGGGTCACGCTGTACACTGGATATTTTGTTATGCAGGTAGGCTGAGTCAAATTTGAAGACTACTTTGATGTCATCCGCGAATAGTAATGGTGTACTGTGTGAAAAGTTGTCAAATACATCGTTGAGGTAGTGTAGGAACAGCAATGGTCCTAAGATACTGCCCCGAAATACTCTGTTGGTTACTGGCCGTGGTTCTGAATCCTTGTATCCTACTCAAACCGACTGTATGCGCTTAGCAAGGTACGACGTGAACCAAAGCAATAGTTGGTTAGAGATACCAATTTCACTCGTCATGCACCCACGCGGCTGTAGAGGCTAAAGCCGCTCACAGTAGTGCTAGCTGTGCTGTGCCAGTGACTGATGGTTCTGGCGGCATGTATTGCCACGACTGTTAATGCTGGTTTCAGCAGTAGTGCACCAACGTGACTCCTGTGCAATGGTTAGTGCTGTTTACTCGCGACAGTATGAGGTTTATCTTCCTCAATTCTTGGCAGGGTCGTCCGGCTGTTTTTGTTACAGACGTCGAAGCTCTTGATGCCAGACTATAAAGTTTGGAGAATTTAGTCAAGATAGTCACTACTGTGGTAATCAACCTTGATCGTAAGATGGACTGGCTTATACAGACACTTGCGGTCTCCAGTGGTGTCATTCTGGTAAAGCCAAATGGGGGCACTTCTTTGTTGGTCAGCCGGTGTTGCCCACCATATGTCAAACGCACCCGTTGAGGCAACTCCGGTTGACGAAGTTGCTGCGGTCAGCATTCCTGGCTCTACTCAGAAAGGTGCGGAATCCATTGTCACTTAACCTGTAACTTGCGACAGAAGGCTAGCAAATTGCATACGCCCACAACCAAAGATTCCTCTAGGAATATCAAGTAAGCGGGTCAAAGGCGACAAATCCCGTCATCACCAACTATTTAGACTGTCGTTTGCGCGAAAGTGAGAACTCCAATAACCATACCTTGTCATCCAGCGGTACAGGACGTTGTGGCTGACACGGACCTCAAGCCATGGTCCTCTTCACCCGTTAGACAAAGGAGCAAGCGGAACAGAGCTACCTGTAATTTTCCTGTAAGGCTGGAAAGTCTAACGAATGGTGAGTCAAAGAAATCAGCGCAAAAGACGTACATAGCAGTTGCTTCAGCGTCGTTTGATAAGTGCACCCAATCTCATTACCTGCGGCTGAGCCGAGTGCTTTTAGGGTGATTTCAAAACTCGTGGGTTAAATACACCCCAACGATGTGGTTCTTTCATAGGTAGTAGCGTTATCTTTCGTAACACAGTGGCATCAACTGACTATCTTCCTGCTGAACGCGTGTTGGACGACATTCAGTGGTTTAAACTCTGTGTAACAAAGATTCTTCCGCCTTCACTCTACTTAGTTGTAATTGTGCATAAAAGCCTTGAGTGTGCATCCAAGGAGGTGCTTGGATTTATTCGCAACCGGTCCGCAAACAGGCGTCTGGTATGGGGTGACTTCAACCCACCAGAATTTTGCTTAGCGGAGCTTGAGTACACCTCAGCACCACTTTCGGTGCAGAGCTTGATCTTACGCTACAAGTACCCTTTTATCAGTTTGTGGACCTGCCCACTAGGGAGCTCAAGTGCCCTCCGTTTCTGACCTAATTTGCAAAGTTACTGGACTTCATAGATGACATCACGTACGGCTATCCTTTAGGTGCCAGCGATTATGTCTGCCTATCCTTCAGTTGTGCTTTGTCCTGGCGTCACCAGAGCATCGTTGAGTCATACCCAAACCTATGGTATGCGAGCTATTAAGCAATGCGTACCAAGATTTCAGATTGAACAAGACAAAAAGTGAAAAAATGACGTGTCCAAATAACAACAAATGCTCTATTTCCCCTTTATTGCGGCGCAGTAGCTGAAGTGTGTTGCTCACCTACAGGTACTGTGTTACGATGATGCGTTAATCAAACCTCTTTTTCTGGTGACTTCCATGGCATTTTTGCTCTATTTAATTAATAGACTGCTGCGTATACTTCTATTACTAAGGCAACCGGATAAATTGACGTCTTATCCAAGGTAAGCGACTGCGCCTTACATGCCGTTTGAGAGGAGAAAAGAGTCACAAGCACAACTTACGTTTATAAGTATCTGGCAGGTACATGCAAGCAAAGCAGTCTATCTGCTGGAGGACCCACCGAGCCGTCACATCAACTGGCGCCTATGACGGATACCGCAGGGCTGGAAATAGATGTAAACAACAGTTAATGAAATCTCGGCCGCTGTACGAAAAGGGATTGGCTGATGGAGTTTCGGAAAATTTGAAGAAGTCCCCAGAGCCAGGGAGATTTTAGGTAACTGAATTTACTGTGCTGGGTACGCAAGTCCTTGGGCTGCTACAAATACTGAACTTCTCTAACGCAGCTGGGACTAATTTAATTTTGCCCGAAGCTTCAGCATATGTTGGCGACGGAACTAAGTGGACCGCTCATGACTGTGTTTGAGAAGTCAATTGACTGCTGTACATTACCTGACGGGAAAATGGCTGTGGTCTGTCCTATCTACAAGATTAGTGACAGGATTCAGTAGGCAGATTATAGACCTGTTAGTCAGACTATCGTCGCAGTCAAACTGTTTTAATGGCCAGGGCGAGTTGTTGCAGGGTGCTCTGAACAGATTTAACCTACTCAGTAGTGCACAACACGAAGTCTGGAGGTAACTTTCGTGTTTCACCAATTTATTGGTAAGGTTGATTCAGTGAACTATGGCCGCATAGTTGCAATGCTTTGCGTGGGTTTCGCGGAAGCATTTGACACGGTGCCCTACTTGAGGCTATTACAAAAGCTGAGCCCTTACTGTGTGTTTGTGGGCGCCCTTCACTAGGTGGCTGCATTCTTGTAGTGAATAGAACAATATACGCGTGGGTTGGAGCTTATCATTCAGACCGTTGGTACTCAGAGGTGTACCGCAGCGATCGGTCCCTGGACTGATGCTGTTTTCCATCCATGTTAACCCACAGGCGTTTAGGGTATAACCAATATTATTTGCTGTAGAACGCTGTAGATGTCGCTGGAGGTTCCTAGGCCACTCAAGGTGTCCGGGGTTGGCTCAGGTAACGGTCCACTTTGTGGCTGCTGCTCATAATTGTGACTGCCTTCCGTTCTTCGTATAAGAGCAACTTCCCACTTATGAGGTACCTGCTCGGCGTGGTCCCAATCCTACTTTCCATCAACCAAGTCGTCCTAGGCGTCGTACCTTCCTCGACTTTTCATTCTGGGGACTACTGAAAGGAGGCCGCAATTAGGGATTTCCGAATGTTATGGTTAATATACAGTTCTTTCGGTGTCTTAAATGTCTGTACCTAGGTGGAGCTGTTCTCAGCTATTGTTCGGCCTCGTCTGGAGTATGGCTTTCAGGATTGTCCGCCCTTGGTAGATTGGTACGAAATGGAACTTGAGTGGGTTTTGCGAGTGGGTAGCAGGCTGGTCGAGGGGTCGCGAAGGCATAGGTATCCCGAGCGTCCACTTTATTTGGTTAGGGATTTAATGCACCACCGGTGGCTTCAAAGAGACTTGATCCTCACTTACCATATAATAATCGGGAAATTTGAACCGGACTTGTCTTGAGTAGTTAGCCCGTTTAGCTTGCCTTTTTTCGTGGTCATTTCATGCAGCTACACAAGCCCCCTTCTGACAGAATCAGAGCGAAGGCTCTGTTTTCGCGCAGAGTTGTCGAGCACTGGGGCTCGATTCCAGAAGATGTAGTTCTTTGCCCTACTGTTAGGGATTTTGACTGTGAGCTAGACGCGCTTGGGTGGCAACAAGAAATTTTTCCCTTCTGACGATATCTATCTTTCTAGTTTGATTTCACATGCTGGGCTTCTCTGCAGTCATCGTCATTATCCTTCCTTGCTACTTCACCACGCTAGTTTCCAGAACTTGCTTGGCAACGCGGTTGAGGAGGATTCGTGTGATTATTTTCCTCAGGAAGCTTTGGAATTTGATACTAAGGCACTACGTCATACATTGCCTGCACTTCTAACCACTTTACTTTGTCAGCACATAGCAGCTATTAGCTTGGCCCGCCCCTCTTCTTCAAACGACAGGTGTTGCGCCAATCGGTGTAACTAATTTACGGTCGCGTGTTCGCTGTATTTCAATATATCTGGCTTGTTCCCTTCGAAACTGGCACGCATGCCCTTTCGCAGCTGATCTAGTGCACAATGCTTCTTATTAGTGCTTTTTATTTGATCATGCCTTTAGAGGTGTGTCACCTTTTACAGAGAATATACCGTTTATTTATTTGTTTATTTAAATCTTGACTGGTTACAGTATCATAAAGCTGGGCGCTTATCTACTCATAACCTTTTACACTTAGTAATGATATATACAATAGAGACTTATCGCGTGTGCTTGTATGATGGCAGTGAGTCCCGTGCAGATTGAAATGCCTTGCGAATGGATGCGTCGCGGATTCAGGACTAAAAGCTCTGCCATGCAGGTTAGGTGATTAGCGCAATTCCACAAATATGAGTGTTTAGTGAGTGGCAAAGGGACCTAACCACACATTCCGCCTGATAAAAATAAGTGCGTATATTAGTGAGGGTAAAATAATGATTGTCTTTGGTGGCTGTTTTCAGTGGAAGACAGACCGGTCAAGCCAACGCATAGGTCGTCAGGTTCGAACAACCCGTGTTGTTTCCTTGGAAGCATAACCTTAAGGCGTTACCATCCGAGGCGTTGGTGGCCTTCTGCTCTTGTAGGTTTGATGATTATTTGCTGGTAAATATTCAAGACAATGAGTAAAAGTAGGTATCAAGCAGCCAAAGCTAACCCGGTCCGGTATATTGTGTGACTGGACAGTAGAGGGGCTAGCAGTACATGTAAGAACTAAATAAGTTCCCTGATACGGAGGTTGTAAAGAATTGATAACACGACCAATAGGACTGTAAACATGAGTGCAAGAAGAGAGCTCAAGGTGAACCTATGATGCTTTAACTGAACTCGCGGATGCGCGACAATGTAGTTGGCCAAGTCGTCCCCTTAATTTTGTAACGTTTGTGTTGGATTCAGTGTTATCGTTGGATATCGCAGTAACAATTGTTCAGGGATGCGCAATGTGAATACAAAACTATGCCTGCAGGTGAACATTGCATGATACACCAAACCATTTCACACAATTGCAGTAACAGCATTGGCTGTATGTTCGTCCTCCGAGTCTGATAAATATGCCTTTGCTTGCGGATTTTAAGTGTCAACGGTATGGTTCGATTAAACCGGTTGCTTTGGGATGGTAAGCTTAGTCGAAATACTTTTGTTACCCCAATCGTTTCGCTAACTGGTGTGAAGATGGGAGTCAAATTGGAAACCGCGTTCAGTGATGAGTTAAAAGGGAATGCCAAAAACGACTATCTATCTGATGTCAAGCTCACGAGCGATGGTTTCTGAAACTTTGTCTGCAATGAGAATGGCTTCAAGCCATCGAGCGAAACGAGCGATGCTCCGCCGGACGTATGAGTTACCACTGGTATAGAGTTTGGGTCAGATGGTATAGAGGTAGATATGAGCTAATCTGCTGTCTGGCTGTGCAAAACGTTCGGTGTTTGATGGGGTATGCCAAAGGTGTTTCGAACGTTAAAATGCGAAGCAAGTCTTTGCTCATGTGCGAATGTGTTTTATCATGTTCGGGCTTACATAGCTTTCGGAGCTCAGTTTGACAGATGCACCCATGCTGGGATGCGTTATAAAGGGCCCCAAAAATTATTCTGCACATGGCTAAAATAATCAATGATCTTGCGACAGTCATGGAAACACCACATTCAGTCGTACCTGGAGTAGTTGGGAGGCCCTGACTGGATGTCCGACGAAATCGCAGGCAGTCAGGCAAAGGTTGGGAGCATTAATATTTGCAGTCGTGCCGTGCGTTCCAAACCGATGAGTTTCATGTTCACCAAATCTACTTGAGAACATAACGGTGTGTCAGCGACAACGTTATCTTGTCCAGGAATGTGTCGGATTTTATTGGAGTACCATGAACTAAAGTCTAGTTGATGTACTTCACCTGGTGAGTAGTTGACTGCCCAAACTTGTAGACCGAATGTCAAAGGCTTGTGATTTGTAAAAGCAACAAACAATCGTCCTTCCAGATGATGTCGGAAGTAGCGGAGGCTTTAGTTTATAACTAATAACTCACGACCGTACGTGTTGTACCGAGTTCCGACGTATTGAGCTTGTTGGAAGAAAGTCTAAGTAGTTCTTTGACTTTAGCAGTGGTCTGGTTCATGACAGCATCGAAAGCTATATTGGATGCGTCAACAACCAACGACAGCGTACCATCTGGTTGCAGATAAAGGCGCAAACTGTTGGTAGCTAGAGACGCTTTGACTTCTTCGTAAGTTCGAACAGTCACGTCCGTGAAATGGAAATATTTGGGATTACCAACCTACAAGTTTGTTGGTTGAGAAAACATGTATGCGTTGTTTGAAATAAAACGATGGTACAAGTTAAACATATCTAAGCAACGTATTGATTGCTTCAAATATTTGGGAGTGGAGAATTTTATTGTGACACCATGTTTCTTTACGGCTGGCGAAATGTCAGTGCTATAAATAGTGTGACCATAAAGTTAAAGAAGATAAACCAAAGACAAACTAGATGAATAAATTTTATATTTTCGGCTTTTAGCGAGACACGCCAACGTGGCATAATCCAACAGGTACAATCAAACCTGCGCAAATTTGGTCTTACCATTGGAAGTGTAAAGTGTGATATAAGGTTGTGATAACTGTTTGACCTCAAAGTTGGAACGGATTGTTAATGTAAATATAAAAAGTGGTTGTTAATCTCATTATGTTATACTGGAATAAGTTTCAAGTAAATGTTGTGGCCTGGAGCAGACCACTTGCGCTGCCATCCTTTTTCCATCCTGCGTTGTATGGTGCCTTCTGTGTTAGCGTTTGGTTTTAGTCCTGGTCACTTAAACGATGTGCTCTTTGCGAGGATAATTATCTGAGTTGCTAATTATCGACCATTCAGTCTTTGAAATGTTGTTTCAGTCATGTGGAAGTTTCTGTGGGAAACTTGGAAAGAGACACAACGGACAGCAGCAGGCCAAGTAGAAACGGAATGAAAATGCACGCCAGGAAACAAACGGAGTGCAACATAAGGTTGTGACTTAGAACGCTATGAATACTGTTAGTTTGGCGTTATGTGTCACATAAACTTGTTATACTTGCAAACAAAGGTTGGGCGAACGTAACGAATCGATTTTGGGTTGATGGTTTGTTTTTAGCTGCTTATTGCCATCGTGTTGCGTCGCGCGGGGTTATTTATTCTAACATCCGTGCGAGTTGTTGTTAGCACAGTTAAGTTAAGTGTTGGAAGTCCAGTAACTAACTGGGCCCCGAAGGCATGTAAATTTAGAAAGAACGTCTGTAGCTGCACAGCTAGTGCCCTGCGGGGAATTGGTGTGGAGCCAGTGACAAACGGAGCACTAATATACGGTTACGGTCAGAGGCGGGGGAGACGGTTAAGTAAAGTTGAGTTAGAGGAAGAAAGTAGGAGGCTAAGCAGCCATTCGCCAGCTTAGGATCATAGTGGTAGATATTTTAAGGACCATTTATGGCTAAGATAATAAGCCGTGGAAGGAAGTGAATAGAAGATTATACTCTGTATGCCTGTTGCGCTGCATTGCGCGTTGTAGGTGTCGTTGTGGCGGAGCACACGAAGGGAGCACATGTTTTGGGTTTGAGCCAGTAGCTTATAAAGATGAAATGGAAAAGAGCCAAAGACTAGGTGTCTACTCTCTGTGTATCAGTCATACTAGAGATAAACAGATAGGGCTGGGAAGCATCGGATAAAGACATTCACAATCCGGCTGGGATTCCTGAACAAACAGTAAGTTGGGCATGAGGTTAAGTGGTCATAAGGTTGACAAGTCGGACTGAGCAATACGGCATCAAAGACCTAATAAAAGTCTGTTAAGATGCAATGGGAATTGGCCAGGGGCTAGTTTGCGTTTTAGAGATGAAAAGGCATGTTAGCGTGGGATATAGGCAGATGGGAAGCAGCAAGCGTTTACGTTCAACATTCGGAAATTGGATGATAATTAAAAGTGTAGTGACGAGAGTGCCACAAACATGAGGCGATAAAGGAAAGCGATGGCAGGGCAGAGGATTGTGCGCGTCGCAGCAGCACAATCCGAATGGAAGGAAGTGAAGTTGGAATGGAAGTCGGCCAGCGGCTATGTGGCTACCTAAAGCTTAGATGACATATTAAGAGAGCAATAGTTGGAGATTAGAAGCAGCAAACTGCTTTTACTAACCACATCATACTTGTTGAGACGTGTGAATAAGATTTATAGAATCTCCAATTGTTCACTTTTGTTGGCAATTTTAATCAAAACATCATCAGTGTAGCCAAAGACAAAAGGTAGAAATACTGGTTCCTGTTCACTAAAAAGTTAAAATGTTCATGCGACGTTACGTAAACCAAATTGCTTTCGTAAACGCCACACAAACCATATGGCGTGGTAATAGAAGTTTTATGAATATCAGCAGGATGAATAAAGCTACGGTGATAAGCGCGCTTATGCCATTGTGTGAAAAGGTAATAAATACAAGAAGATGTGCAGAAATATCGTGTATGAGCGGAATGAGGTACCTATCGGGAATGATGAAGCGGTTAAGTGCTCTGTACTCACCACAGGGTCTCCAAACTAATGCTGTATTCTTTGCTACCATATGCAACAGTGATGCTTACATGCTTTGAGGTATCGGATTATCTTTAATTAGGGAATGTGTTAAAATCGTCCTTTGCTATTTTCCTTATTTCGATAGGTAGCCGTTGCGAGCGATAGAAGACCGCTGTACGGCTGGTGATGGTATGGTGATATATAAAATGTGTGTAACTGGTTTTAAAAGAGCTAAAAATCTATAATGGAGCTTGCATTATGGAGAAAACTTGGGTGACAAAATGGGGTATGGTGCAGATATTTGATTTACACACTGTGTCACTAGAAACGGATAGCCGCGTGTTGAAGTCTAGCAAACGCTGACCTCGTAGGTCCAATAAACAGTTAAAATCTGTCGGGAAATGCGCTCGTCTTATGGGTTGATGCATGTACGTGACTATGAATATCCAACTATTTTGTCGCCGTAGACCAATACTGAGTAGTACGCTTTGTTGCCTCTAAGTTATCATACTGGTCCTATTAGCTGCTATTAGGCACATCGAGGCTGAATTGCAGTTAGCAAAATAGCCGGTCAGTTACTACGCTGATGTCAACACCGGGATTGCCAAGTAAACGAAAACCTGGGGCCTGATCTAGGACAAGGAGTCGGCGAGGGTTGGTTTGCGGTTGGCCAGGACGGTGATCCCCTCTAGCATCTAGCTTGTGCATACTCTGACAGCAAAAATTCTGGCGGCTGCGTTTGACGGGAGAAGAAAAGCTGGGTTCATTAAAAAGTTGAATGCCCGAAACGCCTACGGTACCAGCATGTGGTTGTAGTACGCGATGTATAATGGTTCTTTGTTCTGGTAGAATGAACGAGCACCAGAGGAACAGCATCCTTTTGGTCACTTTAACAGAAGCTACGCAATCTGTTTAGTCGAATCGTCTAGACTGTTGTTGCTGGAGTTTAATAGACTAGGCGTTTCAATGACGTGGATGGCAGTTGTGCTAAGCTGAATTTCTAGATTATTGTCAGCGATACTAGCTGGTTGCGTCAGAGGAACACTGTCAGCGTTGCCGGCTAAGGTCGCCTGTATTTGCGTAGGTTAACGCTTTAGAAGTAGTTGCTAAAATGACGAGTTACCTAGTTTTCAATCTGCAAAACCAACACTTCTCATTCAGTGTCGGTGTCAGCAAGAGACTTCTTCATCTCTTGTTGTTGCAGTCGGTGTGGCACCATCTATTCATTCTCTAAACGGTTGTTCAAGAGAAAATAAATGCCTTCGCCATATTCGCATTATGTTTGCAAGTTTCGTATAGGCAATGCATGAAACCTGATCGAATGGCGTCCACAGCGACTGCAAGTTAAATCTATGCATTAAATTTTAGGGGTCAAAGCGTTCCTTACGTTTGCCATGTTTGGCGCAGCAATGCAGCTGTTTCACCTTCACATAGGACCAGGACTGCTTGATGTGACGAAACTTGGAAACCAATAGCTATCGAAAACTGCAAAAATGACCACAATTCTCGTAGTATTCAGCATTTATCACACGTGCAGATAGCGCTACATTCATCGGAGACAACAATGCGCCAACAGTCGCACTTCCTTCTCTATGATGGCCTGATCGTCCTTTTGGCAGCAGCCGTCCTCTGTCCACAGATATAAACACATAGGTTGCCCACCGTAGCCATGGGCTTGACATCGATAAGGCAGGCAGCTAAAGTCTTTTACGGGATCATCCTATTCTCTACTTTACTTCGGGTATTATGTGTTAAAGTTCCACCGGTTCTCGGCAGGATTGAAATGATTCGATTTATGCAATTATAGGTAAAAGTGGATCCGCACAAATTTGCGGTCAGTGGTCCTTGCAGTACGCGCGTCACGAGCACATGGCTCATGCAACGCTGGCGTAAGACATCGTAGTCTAGCAGCTGAGTGTGACCACTCCATGGGTACATACAAGCTGCCATATTGTTCGCACACTGTTAATGCCGCGTTCGGGATCGGTAGGTCGTGAGTGGCGCAGTGCAAGCAGCCAAACAACGTTCTTAGTGGCTATGTAAATATAAAAAGGGCTGGTAACTAGTTCCACGAAGCTGAAGCAACTTCAAGGCTCACGTTGAAAATACCCAGAAAAGAACTCGCTGGCTCCTTGGCACCGACCGCATCACGACGGATACTTGAGCATAAAATTGACCCCTACTGTCATCAGCGTACCAGATATTCGGAAGATAGGTGCTAATCAAAAGGCAAACTAAAATCTACCACACTACAGTCAGAATGAGGTCAAGCGAGAGCTGGTATCAGATAGCCCTGTAATCAGCTGGCAATTTAAGCGGTCGGATAACGCAAATCGGAGGCCAGGGTAATATAGTGCTGTGGTGACGTTCCTCTTCAAGTAAAACGTGTGACCAGCTTTGGCCTCTTGCATCAAGCCTTAGTCAACGAGTTTAGCCTTGCTGAGAGCGGTGATGTCAAACCCGTGAAGCGCGCGTTTTGTCGCGCTCACGTAGTGCTTTGCTCAGGACGCTCGCTCGTATTCCGGTCAAGCAATGTGTGCAGCTTCTAGCCTTACGCGGTTGTATGCGGTTGCGTTAGCGGACAACCGTATAGGTGACGACGATCTGGAATTAAAGAGGTAGTGGGCTAGAGCAGAAGCGGGCCGGTGGGGTATGTGCAGTAGGTGAGGGAAGAAGGGGCGGTAGCGACAGCATATTTTCGCTAACTCACCCCAACGTATACGGCAGCTAACTCTACCTACGTCTAAAACCAATACGAAACGGCCGATGCAGCATGGAACTATGACGATATGCATAATACTTATTTTAAATTAGACAAGCGTGCTGCCAGCGTGTCTTAACCTGACAAGAGAACGGCCCGTGTCCTCCAACGAACCACCTCCATCAGATGCCGGCTGGGTGGCTCGGGTAAGTCCTGTTAGAGCGAATAGTTTTGCGGCAGTGGTCCAGGACGTGGCACTTGTTTGCCTGGCTAGCGTTCCTTTATAAATAGTCAGGAAGTCCGTTCAACAACACTGCGACGTGGCGAAGGTGACTAGCCACGGAATAAAGTCACTGTCTCTCCCGTTTTCGGAAGATTCCCATTACACAAACGTTGCCCAATTCAAAGAGTTCCATTAATCCCTTTATCCGATGGCGAAGGCAACAAAATTACACAAAAGCTATTACACTTTACAAGTTCATTCATAATGTCTACTAACCCATACACGTACATGTATACAGACACACAAACCCAGTATGTTACTGGTTAATATACCATATGTTATAATCTTACCGACCATAATAAAGTCACAGTCTGCAAAGTTCCACACTGCGGTACATCCACATGGACGCAAACAATTGACACTTCACCTTTGATGTCTTCCTCACCTGTACTATTCCTATTTATGCATGCAACTCACGTTCCAACTGCGAACCATGACCTGTAAAACTTTGGTCAGGCCTGATATGGCATGCCCTGTTGCTAACGAGAGTAAAATATTTATTTATTTATTTATAATGGCAGCGGGCCGAATGTCGTGAGTCAGTGAACCGATTCACGAGGGTTAACAATTGTTCTGGCGTAGCTAGAAAAGTTGCTACCCGATTCCCACGCAATGGTCGCCACGAGGAGACGTCCAAGATATGAGCCCACGATAAACTTTGAGAGCCTAGGGAGATCTGTCATAGTCTAGCCACTACATGCCTCAACGCACCATAAGAGTTATGTATCGATATTGCCAAATTTCTTTCGTGATCTTGCTTGGTCTTGCGCTTTTTCTCTGAGTCGATAAAGGTTGAAAGCAAATAGCAATGATAAGGTTCGGTTGCATGCTTACGGCGCCTACCTAGCCCGTGGGTCTTGCGCCGATACATGGCTCCAATAGCAATCCAAACTGGACGACATATTAGGGGAATTTAACACATTTTTGGCTTTTGACCTACAGCCCGCGCAAACAGCAGGCTCCATGGGCGTGGAACCTGATACGAAAGCAAGCTTCGGATGTTACGATGAAGCCCACATCCGATGTTAGTGTGTTTACAATGCTGCAGCAAAACATTCTAGCACACTTGGTTTGAAACACCTACACCGTTTGACGATGTCAGCATTTCTGGTCAGTGGATACATATGAAAACCACACAAATATGCTAGTATGCAAGGTATTCCTGAAAGTCGTTTCTATAGGCGACTACCTACTGATTATTTCTTTCTGAGATGAAGTCTTTAGTTCCATAAACATAGCCAATCCCTAGATTTATGGCCTTTTGACAAGCGAACGGAAAAATTGACCAATGACTGCAAATAGTTGTGTCAACTATCGGGTCAATAGCAGTGTATTTTAAGTGATCAACCTGACTTTAACAGATACTAGATAGCCGCATTTTCTTTAGTACATAACAGCACTCGCGGCCGCGTTACCAACGTCGCTATTCACATTTCATTGCAAAACGCAGCGGGCAACTGTTATCGATGTATTTAGTTAGGGTTGTAAACTAATTGCTCTTGCCTTCACTAGTGTTTCCTTGCGTACCCGGGAATATGTTGTTTACTTATTTATAATAGATAGATTTACACATGCGCCAAGTTAGCAGTATCTATTTGCATAATGTAGCCAGAGAGGTTTATTATTTTTTACGTTAAAGTTGTTATTCGACAATATACATAGCAACTATCCGAAACAGCATTACGCCCACCTGCACCTTCCATCCAAACGTACTTGTTAATCTCCATCAACGGACTAGTCTCCACGCTCTTACACTTTAGACACACATTTTACGTTCCCATAGGTCCACTATATAGAGGTATATAAATATAACTTTTACGGAAAGGATCCTGCAACTTTAAAGTGTTCATTGCAAAGGATTGTGAAACAAAGCTAGGTTACACAATTAGTTACTAACACATTGCGTTTATTATGATAAAACCCCAGTAAAATATAAATGTAGCATCCCAATATGTTTACGGAATATGTAATAATAACATGTTAAATGAATAATGAAGAAAACGATTTAATAAAATATTGATGTATTTACACGTGCAAACGTATACATGGCCGGTTAACCATTCCCACGTGTTGGTGGCTTAATTAGCCCACAAGTGTAGAATCGGTATCACCACTCAATAGACTCAACTGGTGGTTTTAATTCCGGCTTGACCAGTACTTAATAAGTTGCCATAGGTCTCATAGCAGTGGCGTTTTCATCGCCGACGGAAAAGCATTTAAATTTGGTTTCACTGGGGCAAATAATATTGCTTATTAAAGCTATAAGTGTCCAACGGGGCTGCACAGTTGTTGCTAATGGTAGCCGTTATTTTAGCTTCAAGCGCCTCCTAGAACGCTGGTCGCTTATCCTATCTAACTTCAGTTGCAATAACAGCAATATGGCTACTAGCAAAGCCTCAACTATTGACTTTACACGCCTACCTAACCGGTACTAAGTGTGTTCAAATAAGTCTTACAGCATTTGTAAACTTATCGCCGCTGGAAGCCATAAATTTTAGTTTCATAGAAATTCACGACCGGTTTTCATTGAGTCCACATTAGCAGCATAGCAGTGGCAGTGTTATCGCTACAAGCAATATCTAAGGTATTGACTTAACACGCCTCCATGAACGATGCTTACTTAGCTCATGTAGGTCCCACAACTGTGGCATCGTAAATGGCACTGACACAGCATCCATTATTGTCTCCGCACGCCCACCTGATTAGTATGCAGTACGGTACATAGATCCTAAAGCAGGTATCCTTATCACTACTAGCATATCCACCGGCGTGCACGAAAATTATACTTTAACTGGCATACATGGAATGGATTATATTATCTCAAGTGGTATAAGATATACAGAGGTCAAACGGCCTCTCATTTTCGTCAGCAGTTGAAAGCTGCTACATGAAATTCATTTCGGTGCAACTATGCCAAAATATTATAATGCTAAGGGAAGCTGGTAATAGAGGTAATACGGACAATTTTGTCGATTCCAAATATTAAATAAACCAAAAACTGTTTTATTCCCTGCAGGGCGGGGTACGCCTGTGATCGCGGGATCATTATAAAATAAGCAGGTATGGTTGGCAATTGCAGAAAAATATTATAAGTTATCCAGTGACTTACTGCATTTAACTAGCTGTAAATAGGTAAGCGTATGCGTTACTGGGTATGTAGAGTAACCCTGCGAAATGTGACTGAATTGTTGAGTTTGTGTGCTGTTTTGGCCACCGTATGAGGGGAGCAAAGGTATTCATTCAATTGAACGAATTTCATGAATTGGGGATCCTCGGTAAGGAAAAGCGTGATCTATAGTTATTTGCGAGTCATGTCGGCCACGTTGCGGTGTTGCTAAATGGACCTATATGGTTTTTGTTGAAAAAACCTTGCCAGGGAAAGCCACACCACGTCTTGCAACACTGCCGCCGAACCGTTTGCTGGAACAAGATTAACGCGATCCACCCAGCTGGCACCACGTGGAGTTTGTCGGGCTAGCCAGCCGACCACTGGGAGTATGTTAAACGCTTTTGACCTAAAACGCTCAAACATTGAGACATGCTAAATAGCAATGTGTGTCACAGACATATGTGACCAATATGCATGGATGCAATTCATGATTGACTTGCCGAGGTATTAGACATCAGTTGTGCACCTACAGGTTGCCGGCTGCATCCATCCCGAAATAAAGTTTTATAAAAACCTACACCGGTAGGTTAGGGAGAAACACAGGATCACCACCTTACCGTAGCAACTCAAAACCCGCGACTAGGTTTCTTATGGGAGTGTGTAGTTTTGAACGGACTAAGGCCACGTTTCCCAACAGTGCGGACTGATGAGCTAGATGACATGATCACGAACGTTACTTCGGTACTGAAGTAGTCTCTAGTAATACCACACCGCAGTACCACGATCTACCGACTTGCGGAAAGTCAGAAGAGGTATTCCACGTAATTAACCACTGACTTCATTAAGGTGCGAACCTGTGGTTGTACAAACCAACTGCAATTGTGCGCGCAAAATGATAGCGGCCACCCACGTAAGGCAAATACATAAGCAGCACAAAGACATGTTAACTGTTTACTTGATAGCCAGCAGTTGACAAAACATTCAAACGTAGTATATGGTCCTGACGAAGTACTTGGTAAGGGAATTAAAGCCATTCGTAAATATTTTGACGCGACGGGTAAGCGTATAATTTGATGTTAACGCACAAAGCCTGACCACTGAGAAATGGTGCGTGTCTCGTAAAATGAGGCTGCATTACTTTCTCCGAGAAAGAGTTGTGATACGCAGACCAAAACAGACGTAGCCTGCATGAAACACAGTTAAGGTGGGTGCAATCAATTCGATACCACTGTCGTCTTTGATGACCACATTGAAGGCAGTATACTGAACCACTCCAGTCAACTAGCATTTAAAATCTACTATGGAAAATGCCTGATGGGTACGCCAAAATGGATGCAAGGAAACTGATGGACAACATGGGTGGTCCCAGTGCGGGCGGCTTTGTGCGCAATGCTGTACCTTCCGCGTGAACAGTTCATGGCGCTGCAGTGGACCGCCGTGACAGGTGGCAACAATCGATGTAGAGGGCTCCCTAGGGAAGGCTAAGCACAACGAACTCCTCTGTACTGTACAGGAGCGTAGGAGTTTCAATGGAAAACGGTGGACGAAGCAGAGCATCGTTACTGACTTAATGAAACCTACATGACCGGAGGCTGTTTACACACTGCAGGTAAACATGACTGTTATAATAATGGTTGATGGTAGGCCAAAATAATATGGCGACACCAAGCCCTTGAAAGCGGCGGATTATGTCAGTTGGGTGTAAGAAAGCAGAACGGATGGTTGAAACGCATTTACAGGAGGTGAAAGGTACAACGCAAGCATAGGTTTACGGTTGATTTAGGCAGGACGGCACAGCTTAACCATGGACCGATGAGTGGCAAATGCCGTAACAGTTCAAAAGTCAAGTGTTTGGAGACTATGCACTTACACGTGATGTACCTGACGGCATACTCAATGGATGATGGTGGGATGGAAGCGGTGTGACACAAGATAACCATGAAGCAGGGCTATACATGTCAACTGACGATCTAAATGACCCATTATGTAACATGTGCACCTACCAGGTGTTATTCAGGAGAAACACGCAATAGAGGATTGTAGGTGGACGCTAGTTAACGACTAAAGGTGACGGAGCAAAACGAGGATGCGTGTTCACTAACTGGAAAGCATGTTACTGGAGGTGATGCAATTACAATAAGTGAACTGGACAACATCAGCAATAATGCATGGTGCTTGATGGCCATGTGGCACAGAGACCAGGGATAAGCACGGCGCTTAAACTTGAGTGGCTTAACCTTACATGTTTTAAAACTATGCAATTTTCGTGGGAGAACCCGATGACATGGAGACTGCGTTCAATGTACATGAACTGGCTGAAGAGGTGCTGTTCCTAGCTGATCAACATTTTGAATTGGAGTATGCCGACTACTTTACGCTCACCTATGACTGCTAGCAAACCTGCCATGTAGTCGCAGAAACTTAGTATTGGCTGTTAATTGTTACGGGGAATGCTGCATCCGCGGCAGTAAGATGGCAATAATGAGGAGAAGAACGACAAAACTTAAGTGCGAAGTGGTAGTTTTAAACTGCAGACCAAGGGCGTCAAGTAGAATTTCAAACGCTTACACCATTGTTGTCAACCCCACTTCCGTTGTTAGTGTGTACCAAGTATATAACTCGGCGTGATAACCGTGAGTCCGTTTCAAGGAAGTCTGGCTGGGGTTCGCGTAACTTTTATGGACGACTACGAACAGTTCGCGTATTAGTGTGAGGGGACAGTTAAGCGAAATCAATGCCAAGGTGGTACAATAGTATGCAACTTGATGAGGACTAGGGCGTCTTTAATCGCCTGTAGAAAACAGAAAATAGGTCCAGCGCTCGCAGCCTCTAATGCTACGATAGCTAACTTCTTTTAATCACAGTTTTCTTCCCCGACCGTGAGACCCGTACAACTGTCATCGTGTCTAGGACTAGTCAACAGTTCAAGCCTTACGCAGTATTCTAAACGCAGCCTATAAAGGCTAAACACAGCCTCTGTAAACATTTCAGCTGCTATCATCTAGAATGCACTGCAGAAAATACACAACATGCAAAAGCCTTTGCAAGAAGTTACCAGGTAATGCGCACTGAACTTAAAATTAGGTGGTAGGAAGACACGTTCGTCAGCTCCGATTGAAACAGGCGGCAAAGTAGACAATGCTACAATAGTCATCTGACCATAGTTGCAAAATTGTACCATTAGTGAGGTTTATTGTCAGCTGCCACAAATTAGCACAACCACAGCGCATATCTGGATCCAGTGGTGTGGCCATTGAACCAATAGTTACATACACTGCAGACTGGAGCATTAAGTTCTTTCCAAAAGTGGGGATGACAATCAAAGCGCGTTCGGTAGCCCTTGAAAACAGTGAAATGCAAAGGACTGAGGTCTGAAGTTGGCAGTAACGTGGTGTGCACAAACACATACACAGAAAGGTTATACCGCACACGAACACACCTCTACTTTCCGGACAAAAGTAACGTGGGTTCATTTAATTCTTTGTTCAGTGATACCATAAATCCGCAGCCTGTACCAAAGATGATAAAGCGAAAGGTTGTCAAGTTTTGTAGAAGTCGTTGAGCAATAGGTCCAATGCGTTACCACGACCGATCGCTTTAGCTTAATGTTGGCGAGCCACTAGCAAGTTAGTAAGGTAAACGTAGCCCCTAGGACGTCCGTGCTGAAAGAAGCTGGGCACCCCAAACGTCTTTAACGCATTTCCAGAAACCCTCACAACTTGCTATCGAAAGGTGGATAGCAAGTTAGCTGGAAGGACAGGTCTATAGTTGTCACGGTGATGTTCGTCACCTTTAAAAGGTAGCAAAAACAGCGTTTTAGTCGTTAGTTGTAAAGCAGCTGCGCAGTGACAACCCAAGCGGTCGCGTAATGGGACAGAAAGCCCCGCTGCCCACGCAGACTTCAGTTTTTACTAGATAGCTTTCAATCCGACAGACGTACTGGGATTCAACGTTTGATAAATCTTAAGCACCTGAGCCACCGATAAAGCAACTGTTGTGTCCAGGAAGAACAGCAGACCAGAACAATACTGGAACGTATGTATGGCAAAACAGTCTTCACGTATGCGCGTTACGATGAAATCGATAGAGGTTTGAACCGCAATCAAGCAAATGCAAGGTCCCATGACCGGCTAACGAGTGCTAAATACAAGTGTGAGTAGGATAAGCGAATCGAAGGCAAGAACAAAACAAAGTATTTGTAGAAACATTTTCTACTCCTCTGTTCGTAGAATTATTAGAGTTACATGGTGCTGAACGACCTAATTTAATGCTGGCACCTCGAAATTTGTCATGCGGTTGTTTCCGTTAACGCGTATCAGTAGACAGCGCGGTTTATCTGATCGAAACGTCGTAGATTTTGCATTAGTTTGTACCAAGCACTTTGTTGTAGGTGGGTTTAGTTGTTCAATATCATGTTGAGAAGGCGCTATCTGCAACCGTCTTGCATTCACCTGTCCCATCAGCTTACTTGTAAGTTCCTGGCGTGTACACAGATTCCACCCTAGTCGAGGGCCCAAACACCTCACCACCTTTCCAGGCATCGGGTGGTCTCACACGAACAAATGTCCCTAGAGGATATGTTCTCCAAACGCCGCCATATTTAGCCTGGTAACCAGTATATCTTTCGTATCCTCGGTGCGTGACGGTTTCTTTGGATGTAAAGGCTGCATTTAAGCTTGTTCGAATTGTTCGCACCAGCCTTGGCTCCGAGTTAGTAGTTGGTATCACCGTATGTGGCCTGGTGCCGTGTACTTCTAATGCAGATACCAACGCATCATCCCAGGGTGCTCCAGAAAGCCGAAGAGCTTGTAGAGCTTCTTTCGAAATGCGATTAATACCTTCGACGATTCCACTCGCCGCAGGATTATGAGATACAGTCCTAGTGTGCCGGGCCCCACTGCGCCTTAGGAATTCGGCATACTCATTACTTCAAATCTCTGGGTCTTTAACAGTGGCTGTTTCTTCCAGCAAACAGCAACTTACAACCAAACAATGGAGTCATCTTGTGATGCTGGCTGTATTTACGTTCCACCGTAGAATAACCCATGGCCATTTGTTGTAGAAACAGGTAGCCACCAGCACGGTTTGCTTCTGCTAGAGTGCATTGTAAACGAGCTCATAATATTGATAGCAATTTTGCCCATGGACTTATTGGGTACGGGACAGGTTGGATTGGAGCGTTCAGGAACCTCTTACTCTTATCGGATTGTGCGCAGGCGTAGCGTTTTCGTGTTACCACCTCTATGGTAAATAAATAAATAAATAAATACTATATTCTCGGTAAAACGAGGCACACCTGTAAAGGCGTGATCAACCTGGAATGCAACCGGCCACCAATATTATTATCGGTACAAGCTTTTGTTTGCGCAACATCTGGCGGACTTTTATGCGCACACGCAACCCCCACATGGATAATGGTTGCAGGTAACACATACTGCTCGCCCCTAATAATGCATTTGCTCACCGAAGGGAGCTCGTGCCTTAAGGTGTATTAAGGAAGCAACAGGTTTGATCTTGGTGCGACCGGGCAATGAAGTGGATATGTACTCCCGAAAATTTGCTAGGACTGGGACATCGTCAGTGTGCTCTTGTATCAGGTCAAATGTGATTATAAGTTTCCAGCTGGGCTCTGCGGTATCAGTTTTACCTCTCCAGGTCCTTGTTTTCCCCTTCGTTGGACAGCAGAAGTCTTAAAGTGCATCTGTAATTTGGTTAAAGCAAGGTGACACGTATTGCATTTCATAATCATTGTGCAATAAACGTAAGTACTGACAACCCAAGCGCACCGGTATTCGCCTATGTTACCGCCACTTAGTGGCGTTAGAAGAGCAGAATAATGAGCGCGCAATGTAAACCGAACTCTAAATAAGTAAACGTGCTATTTCCCCACAAGTTCAGACGAATGCGTTGGGTTCCTTCTTGCTGATGGAATACTTTCTTTCAGTCTCAGAGAAGGTACGCGATGCGTACACAATCGCTTTCTCCTGGCCATCGTGCGGCTTGGGCAGAACCGCACCCAAGCCAACCTCTGAAGCATCCGTTGAAACAAACGTTGGGCAGTGCACCTTTAAGAACGCTATTGTGGGCGTGCATTCAATCATCGGTTGTATGGCCATGTAAGCAATGTCTGGGTCAGTGGCCCAAAGCAACTCCTGGCTTTGGCACGTCTACCTACGCAACGGCTTGGTGACGGTTGCAAAATTTGGCAAATGTCAAAGGTAAAAGGAACAAACATCTGAGAAAGGTTACCTTTGTGTGTCACTGCATGGTTTTGAAAAAAAGAGCATGGCTCTGGTGTTGTGTCAATTAGGCTTACTATCCGAGATAAAAATAACATATTCAATAAACTAGACTTTCGTTACAGCGCTTTGGCAGTTGCGCGTATTTAGGCGCAGATTTAATTCATTGTGTTCATGCAGAAAGCTATGAAGGTTTTCTTGAGTTATGGTGTGGTTTACTAACAAAGACAAAAATCCCATCCACATACACCACACATCCTTTGTTTTCTAATATCGATAGAGTAAGAAATTTCTTTCAAGCTGCTGGGGCACTACTATGGCATGTCGGTAGCACTTAGTATTGATACAAACAATCGTGCGTGTGAAAATCATTCAAATGTTGGCAATCTGGAGTCAACGGCACTTGGTAGTATGCACGGCGCATATCCAGCTTTGAGAAAAGTTTAGTTTTGAAAGCCTAAGCTACAGCTTGTTGCTAGAAGCAGAGAGCTTGTCTACAATTATATGTCGATTAAGCGCTCGTAGGTTGGTGCATACACAAATAGAGAAATATTTTTCTAACGGCAGCTAGCGGATGAACACATTCAGAACACGGTACGAGTTCTATCAAGCCTTTGGTGACCATATTTTTTAAAGAATGTGACAAAGCATCCTGCTTGACCAAAAGTAAAGGCCAGGTTGTGCAACGCTAAAAGATTGTAATCTACGCTTAACCGAATGCGTATCATTGCTTTTTGGACGCTACCAGTATCCAAGAAAAGTGATTTTGTTACCTGGACCGTAAAGAATATAGGTTGACACTGGCAATATTCATCCGGCAGACGCCTGGTGGTATGTTAATAAGACCATATAATTACAACCACTTGGAGGCATACTAACAGGTTGCTTGACGTAAACTTCAACTAAACGTTTCCTGCTGTTTATAAGAAAGATTGAAACCGTAACCCAACCGAGTATGTAGACATCACTATTTGAGTAGATGCTGGAAGTGTAAGCAAAAGACTGTGCAGTTAGCTGAAAAATGCCTTTTGTAACAACTATATGGCACAACCGTGCTTGAGGACGCGGAATCTAGGTTCATGTCTAGACTGTTGGCTTTGCTTCTATAGTCAAATAGTACACAACGTGTATTAGGCGAAGACAGTTCGGGTCTTAAGTTGGAGATGAAAGTAGACGTTTGCATTCATTAAGGCCCAGTTATACTTTGTTCAGTGGTGACCGGAGGATCTCTAGACTCATTTGCAGAAGGCACTGATGAAGTGACGCTGGAACGAAAAACCCGAGCTAAATGACCGGGATCACCGCAATACCGGCAGCCTGCACGCTTTGCAGAAAATGTCTCATCATTTGCATGCTGTTCAGCATTTCCACAGCGGTAACAATTAGTTCTAACTGAATATCGTGTCAGAGAGCGTGTAGAATCAAAACGGTCAATTTCAGTAGCTCCTGTGTTAGCAAGAAAAATTTAGTTTGCTCCCTGACTGCAGCAATCGCGCACGCTACATCACAGCCCTGTTCCATACGAGCTTCCCTGCGTTATCCAGTAATCGGCTCCCTGATCCATGAAACCGCGGAGCCAGAAAGCAATTTTCGTATTAGCATGGTTTCTTTCACCTTTTTCTTAGGAATACTTTGGTAGCCATACATTCAAACCAAACAAAGAAGGTGGGTATTGAATGCATTTACTGATTCACTAGATGCTTGCTACAGCTGCACAATGTTGTGCCAAAAAGTATAAATGTTTACCCGAACACCCCAAAATTTATCGAAAACCGCTAAAACAAATGTCAATGTAGATTTCGCAAGCAAGTTAGAGCATCAAATATACGTCGACACTATAAGCCGAGGCGCTAGCGCAAAAGCCTTATGGTATTCACCGATGTTATTTTCACGGATGGATTCAGAACTGGTAGCAAAGAAATGTAATCTGAAAAGCTAATTTTCCAGGTTTCCCAGCGTTCCGCATTTGGGGTAATCGCAGAGTCGGCCCAGAACGGTGCAGCAGCCGTAGCGTACAAGACCCTGGTAACCCGCGAAGCAAAGTTGTTGTAGCCCGAAAAAGTAGACTAGAACAGCACCGGAACCCCTATGCTGCAGTGGTATGTTCACATGGGCGCGGTACGATTAAAGCAATAAACGTTCAATTTGCAACCAATAAATTTAAGGTCGCATGACTGGCCAACGAATGTTAAATAGACGTGTGAGTAAGATGAGTGAATTACGAGCAAAAACCAACGTATTTGAACACGATACAAAGCTTCTTTAGATGATCGTCTACAATAAGCTTTACATTTAAACTAATATGCTGCAGGTGTAAAGCCCAAGCAACTTCGCTTGCACAAGTTTCCTCAAGCACAGGTACCTGTTCAGTGTTAGTAGCAGCTGCGGCGCAGTCAGGACCGAACAACATCGGGGCCGACGGGTTCAGGTTGCCTTACCATTTGGTGTAACCTAAACGCGTTTTAGGTTTGTTGGAGTAAAGCAAGCAAGCTGGACTCAAGGCTGTAAACCAGCACGTCGCATATACCGCCTCCTGGAGTTTGGAACCTATCCGTACTTTCAAAAATGAATGTTAAGTGGGCGGAAAACCAACTGTTTTTTATTTTAAGCGAATTTCGCGCCGCGGAATCAAACCAGCGTGACTTTGCTCTAGTTTCTTTTCTTACATAAATTGCACGTAAGGGTAAGCAAAATTACATAAGTAATACCAAAACGCCTCTAAGATTACCAGTAAATTAGCTGTTTTTAAATTAAAGCAATGTGTGTTAGTAGCTTTTACTTTAATTGCTTTAAATCGTGCCGCCATACCTTTGGACTTCGGATGGTGCGGTCATGGACTATCCTATGAATAGCGCACTTGAATGACGAGCATGCATGTTTGATAGGACGCAAAGCTGGAACTTTTGCCAGCTCTGACTGCGTCAAGTTACTGGACGACAGCTAGGACTGTTGTGTTCTGTTCGCCTAACGATATCCCTTTCAATACTTCTAACCAGGTATTTTCCAGTTGACTTCAGATGGCGCCATCACCTGCTGATACAAGCCCAGGATACTGGATACTTTACTGCTTTTGGCACTCATGCATAGCTTTTCACTCCGCTTTGGCCGTTCATTTGACCGTGGATGCCTATATTTCCAATCCATTTTACAAACTGCTGTTGGAGGGCCCCCGATATTTTTCGGGAAAATATCCTAGGCTTCAGGGGTACAACCACATTTAACCAATTGCACTGGATATTCCTCGGATGCTTCACTGGGTTCTGCAGATGATCAAACCACTACATTCAAAAAAGTAGTCAATGCACGGTCTAGTAATCAAGTCCAGCCAATCGGGTAGGACAGGTCAGGACCCGTGAACGGACTATGCACACGCCTACCGCCTAAGCCAATAGAACAACGCGAAGCAAGTGACTGTGCATAACCGAGCCAATAAAAACTCAAAAAGATGCCTAGCCAGTTACAACATGTCTTCCAATTGATCCGCGGCACTGTTTCGGGACGTGGTGGGTATTGCCTAGCAAGCGTTCTCCCTATAAAAAGCCACAACTGTTCGTTTAAAAACATCGTGATGTGACTGATGTGGCTCACCAACGAATAACGTCACAGCTCATGGCTTCACACTGGCAGTTCAACAAAGGTGAAATTTCACCATTCTTCATAAGTTCGTTACATTGCCACTTCTACATCTGCATATATTGTCGTCGCTTCTTTTTACGATTTTACGCAATACTGTCGTCAAATTTCTTTCTACGAATTTCCCGTTGGTCTATCCGTTAAGTACACAGGAACTCAGAATATCACCACACCTCTATCTTGCTATACAATTATTTCCTGATCGATCATTTGGGATTCCTGATCTATTATTGACTGAGGTATGACTGCAATCTATTTCAGACTGCTTAGGTCCGTACTAATGGTTCCCGTTCTCATAAAAGTCCAAATATTATTTGACGTTTGCACCATGGTACAGTTCCAATCTTGAACGTTTCAACAATTTGCTACTGTAGCCGTTACAATTGCCACAAAATATCTTTGCGGTTACACCTACCTGACCTAGACTCCATAGAATTGCTGCGCGTAGCCGAGAATACCATATTTATTTAGATTCAACAGTAATGGCTTTTGACCTGCCAAGAAGCTGGTTGGCAGTTCAAGGCATTTATGTAAGGAACCATGCAAAGCTAACCCTAGTAGCTCAGTGGCAAAGCTCTCCCTTAGGCAGTAGCGTTGTACTGCAAATTTTGAACCGGTGCAAGTTGTCTATATTAGAATCTCTTGGGAGAGCAGCGGTTGACGCGGTAGCATTCCTGAAAATGACACTGCCGTCGAAAATTACACCACTGCGACACAAGGTATTTACAGTACGCGCCACACACTTGTGGTTTGCATTTCGTTTTAAAGCATTTTAGATCTTACCAAACACAATCTGTGAGGGGAGGACAGAAGTGGTTCGGTTGGAAGAAAATAGACAGGAGACAGAGAAAAGTTTACCATTTCTATTCCCTTCCTCTACCTTGCTTGACGGTTACATGAGTTTGCGTTTTAACTTAGCTAACGGCTGAATCAAAAGCGCTATTCGCAAAAGCTTTCTGAACACGTGCACTAACAGTAGGCTGGGAATGTCCCAGAGTTTCGAAGGCTGACAACTTGTAAACATTTCCCGTTGTATCCTAAAAGTTTTGACATAAGCTATCAAAGCGCTATTTAATCTAGTCCTCCTTTCTTTCTAGAGAAGCCAACAGAGATATTAGGCCATCTAGTGACGTGGTAGGCCGCCGTGCCATCTTGGTGAAGAAGTTTGCACTTTTGGGGTTCAAAGCATAGTTCGAAATGGTTACTAGCTAGTGCTACTCTGTTCAGAGGTGCTTGACAGCTTTGTTTTCTGTCACAAGATAGGACAATATCGTCAGCATAATACGAGTTTCATGTACTTTATTAGGAAGACACTCTACACCTACTAATGCGTGTCCTTGGAACACCATCTCCGTGACTTCGTCAACAATGTATTTGAGGAAGGAAGGTGTCAGCGAGCAACTTTCTCCTACACCACTGGAGATACTGAAGGAGAGTGACAGCTTGCCTTTACTACGTACTCTGTTAGAGCTAAGCGTGCAATGTGCTTGCATAATATTTACAAAGTTCTGCAAATTTTTATTGAGTTGGCAGTCTCAAAGGGCATATTTATCAACCGAATCGAAGGTAACGTTGATACACTGGAACGACAGCGGTAGCTGCCGATATGTGTAACGGGGCTCCAACAATTGACGCAATGTGGATAGGTGGTCCAGCCATCCCGACCTTGACGCCACCCGGCGTGAAGCGACCTTAGCATTTGCAAATGGTAAAGAGCTTGTGAAGCACGACAGAGACAAGTACTTTGGAAGCGGTGAAGCTCATAGTAAGGTTCTTATGGTTGGCGCATTCTAAACAGATTCTCTATTAAAGATGCAAAAGCTAACGTGACGTCTCTAGTCTGTTAGGCCAGTTACATTCTTCTATAGTTTTATTACTTATTCCTGTATATCAGCAATAAAAGCAGGGCTCCAGAATTTGAACCGTGCTGTTTGAAGTAGATCTGATTTCGCAGCAGCATAAAATTTGATCATTCTCAACTCAAGGTTGATTTCTGTGCTAGAACGCATATTTATAGAGACAGCTCAGCGAGCCGTGCGATCACTGGCCGATAAAGAATCTAACAAGTCTGACCGAATTTGGCTGGCTATCCGAACAACCTCCTCGTGGTGTCAGCTGTGTGGTTTGGGTTTAACCCGTTCCAGCAAATAGTTCGACGGCAGTGTTCCAGGACGTCATGGGTTTCGCCTGGCAAGCGTTCTCCTTATAAAAGGCCACAAATGTCTGCTTAACAACACTGTGACATGGCGGTCTTGACTCGCCACAACATAAAGTCACTGCCCCGTGGATACCCGGATAAATCTATCCAACCCACGGACACCAATCTCCTACTCTCATATTGATGACGATATCAAACATTGAAGATTGAAGCAGCACAACTACAAGCACAAAATCCACAGCTACATACGCATACACACACAATAACACGCATACATACCCCCTACAAAAACACAAACTGCTATGGCAAACATATCAGATTTTTGCACATTCTTGATCATGCATCGTTATATCAAAATGATCATGCCTGTAAAGGCATGCCTCACCTTGTTGAGAATAAAAGATTTATTTATTTATTTATCTAATAAATTGCTTTTACATGTCAAGCCTAAAGCTCTAAACCTTTTACCACGTTATGTATATACTATCCCCCTACGTCAGAAATGTTATCAGTAACACCAGGTATTCATGTAAATTTTTGCTACACAAGTTGCCACATTATGTGTTATCAGCGGTTGGTAAGACCTGGTGAACCAGCGACCAGTGCTCTTCAACCTTGTTCAGTGGACGCTTGATCCAAATGAATGTAATTGTACTTCGATGTGCATGCACCACATCTGTTTCTGCTAGTAGACTAGTGTCCATGCACGCAGTGGATCGTCTAGCTCGTCCGCAACATGCCACTTGGAATGACGCACATACACGTGCACGGTCAGTGTCTACAATGCTCCAAATCATGCGACGGTTTTGAACGCAGTCGCTTTAGCTATAGCTGACCGCAAGGTGATCGGTTTGTTTCCGAAGCTGGTTCAACGCTTGTGGACGGCTTTTCACTATCGGGCTGGTACTATACCAAAAGTTGCTTCTTGCAAGAAATAAGCGGACACCATTACACAAATGCTGTAACCGAGAACAGTTCGCAAAACTGCAACTTACACTATATTCGCCGCACAGATGCAGCTCATCAGCGAATCGTTTCCCAACACTTGCAATCAGACCACAAGCAAGCTTTAGGGTATTCGTGCTTTTCTGTGGCTGAGGGACCCGTCCAGGTGGTGTTAGAAGTCGTCTTTTTTCGAGTCCTCGCTGCGGGTGGTGGATGCGTGTGTAGCGATGACAAACCAACGGCTATTAGCCTCGCGCCACTTCGAAGAGTTGACCGATGCAGCCAACCAGACGGCACGCCTGACGTCACCGCTTGGGATCCAAGCAAGCGGCGCATCTTTAGGCCCGGGGCACGGCAGCGTCAACCCCGGCCTGGATAGCACCGGAAGGTGCATCGTCCAGGATAGGCGCAAAACACCCACTGCTTGAGTCACCTGGGTGGGATTACAGAGGTCGACAGTGCAGTAGTGGCGTTCCGCTTTTGTCTGCAAGCTGAACCTAAATAAAATATAAATAAGATATATTTCTAGACCTCTACTCGAAGTCGTTCTTGCAAAGAAGTAAATCATTTTGTTCAAAAGATCTATACTTTTACATAAATGAAACAAATATTAGGCTTATTTCTTCCTAAATAGGTGAGCATGTTTTACCAGCGTTAAATAATTTTCACGCTATCATTTTCGAACATTCCGTTTTTTCTCTTGTTCTAAAAGATAACGTTACCTGCACGTAACACCGCTGAGGATATACCTGCGACGCTCCCATGGACACGGAATCAATAAAGGACAAAGAAAGCACCCGCACTTCGCAATCAGACCGTGGAATGCTCTGCCTGCCGATTTAGTCTTGGCACCCACTGTGGCTGACTTCAAGGCCCGCTTGGACTGTCATCCGGCCGAGCTACACCGCGATATTCCCTAATTTAACTACATTCTACTGGATGAAATTTCTTTCTTTTTTCTTCCACCTACTTCCTTTCCAAAGCCGTTTCGGAGGGCGTGGTGGGATGTCTCGCTTTGAGCCGGCGTGCATTCTCTTTAAATGCCACATAAGCCCGATGAAGATACGGCTAACACGCAAGTCCAACCCGCTATAAGGTTGCTTGGCCTTTCATTAGACCCGACTCGTTCTCTTTTTACCCTATGGGTTATGTAAAGCTCCAGCTTTTATTCCCATTAAATACAATGTTCTAATGTTATCTTGAACCAATAAAGGAACCCAGAATAATAAGCAAATCAATACCAGTCACCTGAGTCGTCCAAATTCAACAGCTACAACCACTTGCGGTCGACTCCGAAGTAGACTACACAACCATGGGAAACAAATTAACTAAAGGGACTGCGAATATCCGCGAACGTAATCCGTCATATGTAATCTTTTCAACGTCATAACACCAGCCGGAAATGCACTAGGACGTGGTGGGTCTTCTTCTGGCAAGCATTTTCCCCACAAAAAGCCACAAATGTCTGTTAAACAACACTGCGACGCGGCGGATGTGACACGCCACTCAATATAGTCACCGCCTCTGACACACATTCGCAAGTTGACCGCTACCACATATACAAATTCTGTGCATATACTTGCTCTCGCACGAACACGCCTACATATTTGCTTAGTAAAATGCCACTATTCTTAAATAGTTTTTCACCATTTTTCTCACGCTTCACTCAAGTGACCCACACTGTGCACACAACCTCATCGGACTAGTTCCTCACCAACCTACTCCACAGTAGTGATCTGATTCTTATCTCTACATTTCGCATTCTGTGGACATAGACTTTGTACAACCTTTGGACCATATGGGCCCACAATACTGTCTCCAACTGTACTACTCCCGCTCTTGATGTTTTTATCATGTACAACATCGCAATATGCTGATCATGCTCAAAAGGCGTGCCGCGCTTTGTCGAGAATAAAATATTTATTTATTTATTTATTTCTGAATGCCATTACAGTCGACTTCCGTGCGGTTTCATGTTTTTCTTGGAATCCATAACACACAGGCATAAATAATATCCTTAATTATCGGGAGGCTAAATCCTTCCAGCCAAATTGTAGGTATTATAGATTTCACTTTCAGCGAAGTGTTGCTGCGCATTCAAAATTTTCAATTTATGATAAACACATGGAAGAGTCCAACCTTCACGTGGTGCCAGCTGAGTGGTTCTGGGTAGTCATTATCCAGCTAGTCCCATGCGTCCGTGTTCCAGGACGTGGTGGGTATTCCCCTGGCAAGCATTATCCAAATAAAAAGCCACCAATGTCTGCTTAGCAATACTATGATGTGGCGGATATGCCTCGCCACTGAATAAAGTCACTTCTTTGCCACACCGTATGATCCTACCCATTTCGCAACCGTTAGCCACTTCAATGGTTTCATCTGATTTCTTCCTAGATTGGCGAATTCACTAACTAAACCAACAAATTCATAGCAAACTTAACAAATTCACTCAAGGCGATGTCATCCACATGCACTCATATACGTACTACATATACATACACATATAGCTAGTATGTCTTGCTTAACTTCAATATATCTGTACTATTACTGCTGTTACGCAATTGCATTACCACGATCGTGTCTTTAAAGGGGTTTCCCGCACCTTAAAGAACAAAACTTACCTAAAGGGTGTTGCATGCGTGCGTTCTCCGGTGGCAACAACAGAAAAAATACCAAGGGTGCGCGCATGAGCTTACCGTGCACAACTATGATTCTATACACGTAGTTGCTATTTGAAATCTCGATAGCTCATTCGGTCGATCGCCCGATCAGGCGCACTGGGATGTACGCATCCTTCCATCCAAGCTTACAGTCAACAGTACAGCTCCATTTTTTCGTTCTTTTAGTGTTCTCGTGTTTAGTGCCATAGTGCCCTCCACCGCGTGTGGTCTTGCGGTCCCGGGCTACGGTGTCCGCCGAAACTTTCTACTAAGGTGTTTGCGCGGCACGAGGTTGCGTGGGTTTGCATGGTTGCCTACTTGTCTGCACGCAGTTGCGCCGATGGCTATTATTCCTTTGTTACTTTGTAGCTTCAGCCTCCTTTACGAACTTTGATTCATCCCCACCACCAACACTTGTTAGCTCTCGAACCTTGTTAACCCATACCTTTTCCGTAGACAATTGGGGAGGGCTGTTTTATTTTTGGTCCCAATATTTTGTTTGTCCCACCATTCATATGCAGACGACCTTGCAGCAAGCTGTTCTATACTATTTCTGGTTGTATTAGAGCCTTTAATTCAGGTCACAGCGTGCTTGTTCCACGGCTGAACAGTCGTTTGGCTGGACTTGTTCTTATTTCAGCAGACGGTGTGTGCGGTCTTCCCAGCAGCATAAGGAAAGAATTTTGTTGGTTCCCTTGGCCATAGTGAACACTTTCTTTGCTACATTGACGGCTGACCGAGCCTTTCCGTTTGCTTGACTGAGAGAAAATGCTCCGTTGGTGACGAAATGCCCATCTTTTGTTAAAATTTTGAGACCGCTCAACTGAATTTGGGACCGATGTATGAAAACATCTCTGCCGGTATTCCATGTCAAGCAACCTGAGATCGCAGATTGTTGATTACGACCGGCACCCTGGTAAACGTGAGGGCATCGATCTTAACATTGGCGCTGTAATACTCCACTATGATCAAAAAATGCTTCCCTACATTTGTGCTGATATCCAACGCTACTTTCTGCCACGGTCTATTTGGAACTTCATGAAGCATCACTAACTACTTCCGCTGGCGGACGGGTTAGGTTTGGCATCCTGGGCATTAGGAGGCAGGCACTCGTATCAAGCTGGTCATCCCAGGCCAATACATTGGTTCTCGAGCTATCACCACACCGTTGTTGACGCTTAAGTGGGCGCAGTTTATCAGTCGGTGCATGGGGCAGAACTTGTAGGAAGTGGGCGAAAATGACCCATGTTGCGTCTGTGTTCGATTCATTGAATATTGATAGTCAGGGCCAAGTCCAGGTGATAACAATAAACAACATGTGAGAACATGAGCGACCAGTTTGTTTATTTACACCGCTAGTCGCTGATGAAAGGCCGGTGCAGTTTCAGCTGGATTCCGGGGCCAGTAGGAACATACTACCTTGCAAGTACTGGGGTAGGAGCTTCATTTCACCCGAGCTTTCAGCCACAATTACAATGGGTAAGCCTAGGTTCTAAGCGATCTCTCAGAACAGGAAGTAAAAAGGTAAAATAGTTTACAAAACGGAGACATTAAAGCTCTCATGAAGCAACAATAAAATTAGTAAGTGAAAAACATTTCCACTGGTTCCAATTATTAACTCTTTGAAATGTAGCGTCGGTTCCACCCCTACTTCCGATTCTCAAATATGATTCTTGAGTGAGTTTGCTCTCCTGGTCTAGTTAGTTGAAACAGATTTATATATCATCACTCAAACTAACGTTTTAATATTTGCCTCTTGAGGAAAGTAAGCTTCTGCTGCTAAGCGCATGCTGTGACGTTTAGAAATTGCCTACGGCTAATTTGATCCGTGGAATTTCCGCTCCGAAATGCCTTTCTTACACCCTGGCTTGGTGTTTGCTCTCCAGGCTTAGAGCACCTGGTTACTTAAAGACCAGCATATGCTTGAAGCGCACAACCTTGGCCAACAAACTTAGTACGGAGTCATAGACACTTGCATTATCCACAACGGCACCGTCGCATTGGTCTCTTGGTTAGGGGTGACTTGCTCCTTGTAGCTGGAATCCTATCCAACCCTTGACATTCCTACAGCCATTTAAGAAAACTACATCACTCGTACTTTCAGCTTCGTGGTCAACCACTCCACTTCAAACATCAACACAGCCGGGTGAACTGCCGGCGACATTTATTCGCGCTGCGGGTCTGCCGACCGCCGAATTAGCTGCCTGCCGACGGAACCTCGGCACCTTCGGTTGAGGATTACGAGACTCGCCTAGACCGTCACGTAGCCGAGCTGCGTCGGGACCTCCTTTTAGCCAGTTATCTGCAGTTAGGAATTGCATTCTCCCAGACCAGCTCCACACATCGCCCTGCCGCTTCTCACCAAGCGTTGCAGTTTGTTCATCTACCCCTAACGATCCCAAATTATCTGTTGGTGGAGGCTTTTCATTTATGCTACTCGTCTTTTTCTCTAGCTCTATCATGGAGTGTGGTGAGATGTCACGCTCCAAGCCGGCGTACATCGTCTTCAAATGTCAGATGGGCCACAGAAAGTTGTGGCTAACACGCGGATCTAACCCTCCATAGGGATGCTTGAGTTTCCATGTGACCCCACCCTATTTCTTTAAACCTTATGGGTCATTTACAGCTCTAACTTTTCCCAATAAAAGCAAATGTTTGACACAATGACGCTGAACATCACACAGTTGAGGTAACAGGGAAAATGAGGAAAGTAATCTTCAGCGCAATTATAGAACGTAATGAAAAACTAAAGCGGTAAACTTGTTAAAACTTGAGCGCTTGCTGTGAAAAAATAACCGCTCCAAAGGTTGCATTCCTCCGCTTGTTTGTTAGTTAATACGTACAGCGCCATTACTTTTCCATGCTAAAAGTGGTGTCATTGTCTCGCTCGCAAATCCAGCGTAATAAAAGAAAGAAAACCATACATAGGTTAGCGTAATCACTTCAAAATGTGGAGGTGTGTCTAAAAGGCTGTAATGTAGCTCGACATTACCAATAATTATTAGGTGCGACGTTGTTGGCCAGAAATTATATTTTCCAAAATTAGGGATATTACTGGAAAAATAGTTGTTGAAAAATCGCTCTGAAACTCTCATAAGCCATAAAGGAATATTAACTATACTCGTAAGGTTTTGACATTTTGTAAGTATTCCTAGGTCGGCGGTTACATTGTAAGGTTGCTTGAGGATACTGAGCGTCGCAAAGCACTGTGAAGCTAGAAATTACAGCTTAATAGCGCTTGATGGTTGCAAATATAACTGTGGATTAAAGTGGACAGTTTCCTATGCATTCATCCGGTCGGCTCATGTTTTATATAGCGCGGGTCGGCATGCCGATGCTGCATATTTTGAAGATAGATGCTGCGAGATTTATGAGTATGAACATTTTTTATATAAACACTGGCCTAGGTCTGTCTTTACTAATGCACTACAGCCGTCAGTCGCTAATAATAATAGTCAGATCAGTAATAGAGAAATAAGCGAATTGCCACGAAATGTTCAATTCACTGTAGCATTGTAAGTGTGACGCCTCAAGTGCTATGGCTGTGTGAGCCACATTTTTTATAACCAAGGTTTTCTGTGCCTTGTGGGTAAGAGCACCAACATAGTTAAACCTTTTAGTGATTTTGATTTTCATCTTTACATTTTAGATTGTCTGACGCAGGTGTTCCTAATGTAGGCCCGACTAAATGCAGGGAATTTAGCTTTGGCGTCACGTAACTTATTACGCTGACCAGTTTTTGGGCGGAGCTTTTACATTAGCACAAGCAAAATGAATAAAAACTAACAACATAAGCCTGGAGTAGTAACGTATAACCAAAAAGTAAGAGATTGCTTTTAACCGATTACGATGCATGGCACATTGAGACGTCGGAACCATGTGAAAGAAATTTTGTGCAGCAAGCTAAGGCAAGATATACTGAGGATCAAAACGTTCTTATATTCATTTAACCAAGGGACGGGCTGCTCTGGCTCTTGGTTTGTCTCCTTGCGCGTCTGATAGAATATAATATAGCGAATGTTAAGGCAGCAAAAACAGTTGTAATAAAGGACACGGTTGTTTATGCTTTTAAACTACAATTGTTGACAAGATTGATGGTGTATGTTCAAGATAGATACAAGCTGAAAAATAAATATCCAACATAAGAAGGAATAAAGACCAATGTTTTTGCGCGTGCTGATTATGGATGGCGTCATGCTTATTTTTCTTCACCTCCGGTGATATGAGAAATAACATATCTAAAACACAAAGATATATTAGTGCGCTAGAAAACTGATGTACTATATGGCATCCCGAATTTCCACAGGAGAAGCAGCATTCTCTCTTATAGATACGCGGTGGCACCAAATACCCTCACTCTCAGTTGCGCTGTTCTCAAGGTCAGCCACTATGTTCGTGCTCTGGGGATCCACTACTCTTGTTCCTTCAACTTTGCGGAACAATTAAGCTACAGGTAGCTGAAGCTAGGTTGTTCATAGGCTAAATCTTCAAATCCATGTCGCTCTCGGAATCTTGGCTGACACTGTATAAAACTTGCGTTACGCCCATTATTGAAAACTGCACTATAGTACTTACGAGCTCATGCAAGTGCAACAGGATTGCACTGGAGAATGTACGGCTTACTTTCACCAAACCTCGACTAGACTCAAATACGCTAAACTACCGTAGTTGGTGCATCAGCTGAGATTAGACCTGCTGTGGTTATGAAGCTTAAACTTAAGCCATATGGTTCCATAAAAGCTTACAAAATATCCAGAAATGAACCTGACGCGACACTTCCGAACGGCAGGGGATACCGGAATTAACCTACACAACATGACCTACGCATTCAGTCTGCCGGTTGCTCGTTGCGGCACATGTCATACTTCCTTTATGGATACGCGGAAATATGAGACAAGTTACCTACGCAAATCAGATCAGCTGTGCCTAATACACACTTCCACAATCCCATAAGCATATTCCTTGAAATAACCACAGTTTTGGAACCACTAAGCGTCAACTTGCCGAATACTAGCTGTGTGAAACAGGACCAACCAAGCTCTAGCGAATAAAATTACATCCCCTTTTGTATTTTTTGTGCACAACAGCCTGCCACCATTTTAATCGCGCATCACAGCTGTTTCTGTTATCTTGGGCATCGCACTTCTGCTCTTTTTTGACTTTATAACCCCACCTAAACCAGAATGCCTGAGGACTTTCGTTAATTTGACCCAACTAGTTCACTTACTGCGGCTTCTAGAAGGTTGAGCTTTGACCTCCTCATCTTCATCATTACTTGTTCTATACCTTACGTGGCTCCAATCTACCACCACTTCTTGACAACACCGTAATCTGGAGTATTCACCTTCCCCGTCTAGCGGACAGACGTCCCCACACTCCACCAGCACCAGCTGCTTATCACTTGATCTTCTCATGTCTTATCCACACCTATGCTTAACCCTACTCTACAGTAGATTGTATACGGATCCGCTTCTGGTCAATATCACACCCCTTCAATATTGCTACAGGTACCACTAGCACCAGCGCAACATCCCAATCCTTGCTAGCTTCAATTTAATGTTGTGTCCTGCTTCTTAATCGTTTTGTTCCAGTCAGTCCTCTGAAGCCCCAAATGCTCACATATCTCCAACCAAGGCGTCTCTTCTTTTGCGCATCGGCTGTCACTGGCCACGGTGCCCACTGGTAAAAGCAACAGCCGCATTAGACTTGACTCCATTTGATTCAGTAAATGTATGCTTAACTTTCCATACTGTAAGTGAAACCACAGGTCTCTGATTGAGTGTTGCCGTTCGGCTACCCCACCAAGGTTTCGCGCCGACATTAACTTCTGCCTCTCTCGTTCGCAACCTTTCCTAGCGCCACCATCTGTCGGTCGTCTTAAATTCAGCATCTCTGTTCAGAAGTAGCTAGTGGTCATAGGCTCTATGCATATGCGATTATCCAGTGCTTGTTAGAATCCACTCCCTAGCAAAATAACCTTTATTCCTTTAGAACATCTGCATCCAAGCTTTCCGCTGCCCTACTGCCAAGTGAACTTATGATCTCTCTCGCAACAACCTATTTATTTTCACATATTCTGCGATCCCTATCGTATTACGCTAGCTACTTGCTCTTCATGCACCTTGCAATCACCACCAATATTCTAAACCTCTTTGCTCACTCCCCACGCAATTTTTGGCTCATACTGAACCGATACTTCGTAGATTACTTACTTGTACAACGCTCTTGTCTCTAACCAGGCGATAGCAATCCACGCGTACGGTTAATGATTCTATAGGATATTCCAAAGGCACTTTCAGCACAATTATTGTTGTACAGTATACATGCTTTTGTCTCAAGTCCAAATGTTGTAACATAAGACTTTAACAATGTTTAGCTCCATGCCTGTTCTTGCGGTCTTTTCTCGGTTGTACTTAACTTTCCCTTTTCTCCGAGGGCCGGAACATCTTGGAGATCTAGAGTTGGACTGAGGAACAGTTTTCGCCCAAGGCGGACGTAACAACCAACAAGGACTTACATGGAGCAAGTTTGAACACCAAAGGGACCCAACTACAATCACCACAGCCCTTGTCCAGTATGGAGAGCTGGACACCTTTTCATACTCCCGTACATTATACATCTGAAAAATCCAGACAGCAGAAAACTTGAACTCTTGCTTACCTGGACACGAAACAAGACAACTATTCGCGATCTTCCCCTCCTCAACCGGCCTCAACAATCATGGCGGCCTCGAGAAAATTACCTATCCAACTAACAGAGGAAATTAGAAGCCATTACTCTGCGAATAACCGAATGTGAAATCAGTCGTCAGACGGCTTTGCCAGTTATACATTAAGGTTCAAAGTGTTTTACGGCAGTGTTGCAGGACGTGGTGGGTTTTCGCCTAACAATCGTTCACCCTATAAAAAGCCACAACTGTCTGTTTAACAATACTGCGACGTGGCGGATGTGACCCGCCACTGGATAAAGTCACTGCCCACAACTACATACTGGCTAGTCGACTAGCCTCATATTTCAACTTCTCGACACATGCAAGTATATGATACTCTCCGTCTACATGCATCGTTTCATTGTACTTATAGTGTCTTGATCGTTTCAACTATACACGATTGAACCCGATGTATCGTCGTGATACACAACTGCTTTTAAACCTTGATCATGCCTGATTTCGTGTGTCTCTATGAATTTGAGAATAAACTATTTATTAATTTATTCTAGTTCCTGTATGGCTCCATTTTACTACCACTTCGTGACTACACCGTACGATTTGGTGTTCACCTCCCAGTCTATCGGACCGATGGCTCCATCATTCCGCCAGCGCTAGCTTCTTACCACTTGAGCTTCTCATGTCTTATCTACTCCTATGCTTGACCCTACGCTACTGTACATTGTATTCGGCCTCGCTTCTGATCAATACTACAACCCCCAATAGTGATCTTGGTACCCATAACGCCAACGCGACCTCCTAGTCTTCGCTGGATTCCCTTTTCAGCTCATTTTTATAGGCTTTCATTTGGATTGCGCTGCTTTATCGCTCACAATCATCCGACTTAAAAACATAATCAATGCTTTATTTTATGCCTGAGGGCTGGTTGGCTCTAAGTTCTTATTATTATCTACTTCCAGCTGCCTTTTGGTGGTACTTGTCTGTATATCTCTATAATGACTACTAGGTCTTAGGAAACCACCTATCCTGTGGCCTATTCCCACTTCATCTCCACAAGCTTTTATTTGGATTGTGATGCCACAGCGCTCACAACCATCCGAATTGACAACAGTTTCATTCCTTCAGCTTATGTTTGAAGACTACCTAGCATTACTTTCTCATTACTAGCTAGTCTCGGATTCTGAACGTCGATGCCTGTCGCTCCTTAACCCCGTCTTTTATCTCTAGTATGATCGGCAGGCCCCAAATAACTACCTGACATGTGGCCCACCTCCATTTCATCTTAACAGGCTTCCAGTAAGACTGGGATGGCGCATCATCTACAACCATCTGACTTATTAACATCCCTTCACCTCTTGCCTGATGGTATTTCGGCCTAACATTCTTAGCAACCTCTCCATTCGGATCCTACTCGTCATCCCCTGCTGCTTCTGAGCTCCATCTGTTTCACTCTAATATTTCTGCTAAGCTTTAGACAGCCTCTTAGCTTCTGCACAACCATTCCACAATACCGTCTTCCATTTAGATTGTGATGCTGCGTCGCTCAAAGCAACCCGACTTGCCATCCTTTCCTCTCCTCAGCCTCATACTGGAAGTCTCTTCAGACGTACATACTAAGTATCATCTACTTCCGGCTTCTGATCGTTGATGACTTCTGCTCCCCAATTGCAACATAACACGCAAGTATATCTGCTCAATCCGGAGAGCGATCGAGCCTATGGCCTATCCCCATCTTACCTTAACAGGCTTCCGCTGGAATTGCAACGCCGTATACGACACAACTATCCCAGCAACTGACGTTTCGATCCCTCCACCTTATGCTTTAGGACCCTTTGACCCTGCATCCGTATTTTTACCCACTTCTTCTACCTGCCACTATCTACTTCTTTCAAACTCCATCTGGTCCACTCTAGTATGACCTCTAAGTCTCGCAGAACTACCGAGCCTGTGGCTCATTCCCATTTCATCTATATAGGCCTATACTTGAATTGTGATGCCAAATCTCTCACAACCATTGGAATCCCCAACAGCTTTCCTACTTCATCTTATGCTTGAGGTCTCTGCAACCTTACATTCCCACTATTATCAACCTGCTGCTTCCCCATGTCGACGCCCGTGGCGCCCTAGCTTAGTTTGTTTAACCCTAGTATGAACGTGAGGCCACGAAGGACCACCTAGCCTGCGGCCTACTCCCCTTTTACCTTAACAGACTATCCTATGCAATGTGATGCTGCATAACCCACAAACATCCGACTTGCTGACCTGTACATATGTTCACCACATGCTTGTTAATACCTCGACCTTACATTAATATTATTATCGCATTCCGAAACGCAGGTGTCGTAGTCTACTGCTTCTCAACGAAACCTGTTTACCACCACTATCACTGATACGCTCCAAAGAGCCACCTAGGCTATGGCTCAATTGCAGTGCACGGGTACAGGCTACTAATTTACTGGAGAACTCCACCTTGAAGTTGAACACAGTATCTATGGGCGCCGCGGCCCAGCTTAACCTGCTCCCCTGGTCCCTTTTATAGCTGAAGCTGCCACCGTTTTCTCGGTTCACAGGTAAGCCGGTTCCCTCCTCCCTGTGCACCATCGTCTAGTTTAATTGTATATTTACTGTAGAACCACCTTGGAGGGAAACACTTAGTGTTGTTTGGCGAGGCAGTCTAAATCATTCTGCTACCCCACGTCCCTTTCAAAGCTGGCTCTACAACCGTATTCTCGCTACAGCTGTAGTAGTCAATCCCAACGTTCTCGCTCCTGGCCTTGATAATAAACGGCTAACAGTCAATGACTTATATTACGATAACGAGCAACTCCTGCTCTACAATTAACCCGAGAAACCCCATTATTCTTCACTGTCTCTTTGGCATGAATATTTCACTGTAGACGTCTACCTTGGGATGGAACACTTAGCATAGTTTGGCGCCGAGGCTCATTTTATCCTCTACCTATAGCCCAGTTTGAAGCCGCTTCTGCAACTGGTTTTTCATTACAACGGTAGTATGCACTTGCTTGCATTCTAGCTCCAGTTCTTAAGTTTGTTGGCCTATTAGTTCACGCCTCATCTTACGATAACTTTTGGCTCCTGCTTCACAACATATCCGGCTCCCACCACCACTCTTGTATGCCGTCTGCTAGACATAGTCCACACTGTAGAAGTCCACTTTGGGGTGGAGCCCCAAGTATCGTTTGAAACTGCAGCCCTCATCACTTCGCTCATCCACTTTCCTCCCAGCGCTGGCATTGCCACCGTATTCTCGCTCCAGTTGCAGTAAGTACTCCCGTCTCTTCTCTCCCCAGTTTTCACTTGAACTGCTAGTTGTCCGTGTCGTATATTACAATAGCAAGCGGCTCATACTTACAACTACCGGCTCTGATCCTCACTCTTCTCTGCTGTCTGTTTGCCTTGTATTTTTCACTGTTGTAGCTCACCTTAAACAGGAACACAGTCACTTTTTGCGATGCAGCCCATATCATTCTGCTACCCTGCGTCTGCTACACAGCTGGCCCTTAAACGGTTTTATTGCTAGAGATTTAGTATGTAGTCCTGTCTCTTCTCACACCAGTCTTTAACCTGGAATGCTTATTAGTATGCGCCTCACCATAAGCCAGCGAGCGACACTTGCTTCCCAATTAACCCAGCATGCAACAGTACATTTCTTCGCCGTCTATTTGACATTAATATCTCGCTGTAACGTTCACCTTAGAGTAGAACACGTAGTATCATTTGACGCTGCTGCGCAGCTTAATCTGGCACACCTATTCACTTTTTTATATGGGTTTGCCACCGTTTACAATTGTAGAATATGTTCCTTTCCATTCCCGCTACTGTTCTTAACATCGAATGGCCATTAGTCTGTACCTTACATTGCGATAGCTGGTGGCTTCCGCTTCAAGGGCAATCAGGCCCCTCCACCCTGTTCTCTCTCATATATTAGACCAGCTTGTACCACTTTAGAAGTCCATTTATGCCCACCATATCCGACCACCTATAGTCAAGTTTAAAGCAGCAGCTGCAACTGGTTTTCCGCTACAGCTGTAGTACGCAGTCGCTTGCATTATCGCCCCAGTTCTTAACATTAATGACCTATTAGTTCATTCCTCATCTTACGATTACTTTTGGCTCCTGCTTCACAACATATCCGGCTCCCACCACAACTCTTGGATGCCGTCTGTTTGGATTGTATTTTTACTGTTGTAGCCTACCTGGAATGGAACACCTAGTATCATTTGGCTAGGTAGCCCAAATAATTCTGCTACCGTAGTTCCCCTACAGAGCTGGCTCTGCAACCGGCTCTTCGCTACAGCAATAGTATGTAATCCCCTCTATTCTCCCTCCAGTTTTAAACTATGAATGCCTTTATGAATATGCGTCTTCTTTAGATAGCGAGTGACCTGCTGCTTAATTAACCCGGCACGCACCATTACTCTTTTCCAACGTTACTTTGATACGAATATTTCATTGCGGGAATCCGTCTTGGAGTGAAACACTTATTAGCTTTTGACCCTACTGCCCAACTTATTCCGCTGCTTTAAGCCCGTTTCAGAGCCCGCTCTGCAACGGTTATCTCGCCGTCCATGTAGTATGTTGTCCCGTCTATTATCGTTTCAGTTTTCAACTTTGCATGCTTATTGGTGTCCTATCCTTAGATAGCGCGGCTCCTGCTTCGCGACTAATCCGGCACACACACTTACTCTTTTCTGTCAACCTATATGTATGTCCAATTTTAGACGCAAACCTCGGAGTGAAACCCTTAGCATCCTCTGTCGGTGCTGCCAGTATTATTTCCTTACCCCTGGTCACTTCCAGAGCTGGCACTACAACGGTTTTCTCGCTACGGCTGTTGTAAGTAGTGCTGCCTGTTCTCCCTCCTGTTTTCAACACTGTATACCCATTAATCCATGCCTGGGCCTGAAATGGCGTGCCACTGCTGATTATTAATTAATCAGGTTGCCAGAAACTCACTTTCCGGTTGACTTTTTGACTGTTAAGTTTCACTTTGGTGGTCCACCTTAACGTTGAACACCTTGTTATCTGTTTGCGCGGCTGCGCATTATATTTTGATATTACTCGTCACTTTCGGAGCTGGCTCTGCAACCGTTTTCTCGATCCAGCCGTAGTATGTAAGCCCTTTCCTGTTTGCTCTTGTTATTGAGGTTGACTGCTTACCAGTCTATGCCTCATCATACGACAGCGGGCGGGTTCTTCCTTACAATTAAAATGACTCCCAATATTGCTTCCTGCTGCCGTCTATTTGACTTTATGCTGTAGTGTAGAAGTCCAACTAGGAGTGGAACACTTAGTATCTTTTAGTGCTGCTGCCTATCATTTTCGCCATCCCAAGTGCTTTTTAGAGCCGGATTTCCAACCGTACTATTGCCACAGCGGTAGGGTATAGTCGCTACTATCCGCGTCACAACTTCTTTGATACTCTGTTTCACACCAGCGCCCAGCTATTTTCTAAACGCCGATTAGTAAACATGTCACGTTATTATTCTCATGGGTCTCTAACGTGGCGTAGTAACGTCACTGGCTCCCATACATGTTGGGATGGTATGATCTACTACTGTCAACCAATCGCTTTAGCTACAGCTCAGTTGCATATTCTACAATTTACTATGAACTCCTGCTTACCTCAACGCACTTACCTCTGAACAACGCCTGCTACTCCCGGTTTCTACACAGGGTAATGATTGCGTACGCTGGGCCGATTCGGACGGCATTTGTCTTAACTTTAACAAATATCGGGTCTCGTACTTGCATGCAAAACAACAGATCCGATGCATAACATACTCGCCTATTCCATTGCTTTTAACCAGCGCAAAGTTATCACACATTTTGCACTTATACATTAACTTAATCCTGTCCAATTTCCCTGCCAGTTTGGCGAGGTCCGTTTGTCTTTCCTCCCTTGTTCTAGAGGATGACATTATCTGCAGGGAACACCCTTGAGGACGTAACTGCGACGCTCACCTGATCAAGGAATCAACACCGACCAGTAAAATCGCACCCACTTTGTAATCCTGCTAAGTTAAAAGAACCCGGAAAACTAGGCAATGAACAAAGTTATCTGTGTCGTCCGAGTTAAACAGCTGCAATCATTTGCGGTCGACTTCAACGAAGACAACCACACAACAGTAGGACACCACTTGGCGAAACATGACTGCGAATGCACGCGAGGATGATCGGCCAGATGCGACCTTGTCAATGTTATATCACCGGTCGGCAGTGTCAGGAGGTGGTAGGTTTTCGCCTGACAAGCCGTCATCTTACAACTGCCACACATGTATGTATGACAACACTGCAACGTGGCGGTTGTGACTCGCCACGCAATAAAGACGCTTTGGCAAGTTGACCGAAACCGTATAGCACAAATCATGTGCTCATATCTGCTCTCGTACGACTATGTCTACATATTTGATCTGTGACAAGTCACTATTCTTAAAATATTTCTGCAGCTTTTTCCACATGCTTCACTCACCTGACCCGCAATGTGTACACAACGTCATCGGACTAGTTTCTCAACTAATTTTTATCTCGACATCTCGCAATCAGTGAAGCTTAACTCCCTTCAAGCGGTGGGCCTTATGGGCCTACACTACTGACTCCATCCGTACAACTCCCGCTCTTAGTCCTGCTAATCATGGTCTCATGTACAATATTGCAGTATACTGATCATGCTCAGAAGGAGTGCCTCGCTTCGTCTAGAATAAAATATTTATTTATTTAGGTAAATGCGTCCGTTTAGCCAACCAAGTGGCTAACCTGTTTTAAAAGTATAGACTGAAGTTAAAAGGTAGCTGTTCAACAGAGAGTAGTCAGGGAGAATGAATAGGTCCCATTAGAGGTAACTGTCAGTTGCCGGCTGTGAAGGCACATGATGCACCTGGCTCCTTAGCACAAGGGTTGCTCCGTTGTAGTGATAGCATTTACTGGAACGTTGTGTGCTTCCAGTAGCAACAACCCCACGATTTTGACGTCTAATTCCTGCGCTAGGGCAGCTAAAATGACCCTAGTAACCATAACTAAAAGTTTGTGGGTAAAAGCAATATTCTCAGGTGCACGCGTTAAACTTTTTGGAAGGCAGTAATCGAGATGATAACAAACATAAATGGAGATATATATAGTCTAGCTATGCACTGCATTGAAGTACTGCGGTAGAGTAGGTATATGCAAAGAAATGAAAACGAGTAGGTGTGCATGGGGATAAGAGCCAGTCGCTTTTGTTGCGATCATCTATTTTGTAAAGCCATTGGCACTTTCGGCTCTGCTGGCGTTGCCTAAAGAAATACACAAGCGGCAGTTGGTTAAGCAAAGGCAGAGGCAAATACTGCAGACAAGTAAGCGGTATGCGGCAAGCTGGATATAAGAAACGTTAAGTGCTTTACATAGAAATCTCACAGAATAGGACGTAACAAAAGAGAAGCGTACCGGTGGGACGTTGGAGTTGTTCATATTCACCTGGTCTTTATAGCCGCTAAATTTTAGCGCCTTATATTCGGCGAAGTTTCCCAACAATTTAGCTGTTTAAAAGAGAGTAAATTATAAGTATAATGTTACGTCAAGTTTCGAAAGAACAACAAAACACGAAGCTTTAAGCAAACAATTGTTTTCGATTACTTCTTCATCAGGCTCATACAGTAATATACATTAAGTTAACGTCTGTTGCAATCGTCAGTGTAACAAAGAAACAATTGATTAGAAAATTTAACTTGTGATCATGATGGCATTCATCTGACCACATGACTGAAGTCAGGTGAATTTGTGGAGTACCATTGCTTCCTTCACGGCTGGTGGTCGGCCAGGAAAGTTGTAGTGTTTGCATTAGTTTTTCTGAGCACACAAGTCCGGATTTGTTAGACGTATGCATATTGCCTCAGTGGTGGCGAGTATGCTTGCTCTTTGACGATGGTTTTGTCTTGTTGGTATTTTGTAGAGAATTCGAAAGGCTGTTCGTTTGTCTACCTGGTGGCTTGTGTTTATTAGATGGTTTGTAATCGCACTGTAGTATGTTCCGTTCTCGCGCTTGTAAAGCCATCCTGGCAGGTGTTCCTTAATTCTCTTAAATAGATGCCTGGTCGTCCGTCCAACGTACCTGGCCCCGCACGGGCAGGTGAACCGGTAGATTAACATCGATTGGAGATGATCAGGCACCCGGTCTTTAAATCCCGGAACTAGTAAAGGTTATTATTACTATTATTATTATTACTATTATTACTGCTATTACTACTATTATTACTATTATTAATGTATATTACTTAGTGTATATAACTGTATGAGCCTGATGAAGAAGCAATCGAAAACAATTGTTTGCTTAATGCTTCGTGTTTTGTTTATCTTTCAAACCTCAGTATAATGCTCGCGATTTCATGGTGGTGACCCGGATTGTCATTTTATTCCGTTTTGCGCCACCATACGTCATTAAGTGTAAGTGTCGACAGAGTTTATTGCTGCAATTGGTTGCCGCATATAGGACCCCGATACACTAAATTACGGTTTTTATAGGATTTCGATGTTAAGATGGTTATAGTTAAAAGATTACTGCTGAAACTAATGGCTGGAGCGCGGATTTGGATTACCAGCTTTAGAACGCTCGCGTTTGATACTTGTCAAGCTGTTTGGCAAATGAAGATTAAAAGTAGGCACCGCCTCTACAGCTGTTGGACCGGTTTGTTAGATAAGGCTTTCCGCGGCATGAGGGACTTGCTTTAATTTGGGGAACAGAAGCTATAGGAAGTGGCCAGGATGTTCAGAGTGACAACGATCCTACTCATTCTTTGGCCAGTTGAAGTTGCTCAGGCCGATAATATTAGTGGAAAATTGGGATGCCTGGTAAGTGAAGTAATGTAAGTCGTACCAGACAGCACAATGGTGGCTATTCCGCTGAGAGCTGTTTCAGTTCATGGGGCAACATGAATGAATAAGTGTACAAGTCAAGAGCAGAAAAGTACTCAAAAGTGGAAGCTAGTTGTTCAAACACAAACACGTAACCCACGGTAGGCTTTGTAGCCAGCTAGATGATAATATTCACACGGATGGTTAAGATAAGGCAAGTTGGTTGTCAGAAAGTCCTGCACTTCGAGCCATCCGGTATGACAGGACTCCTGTGTCGCACGGTTAGCTTCAGAGTCAGCTTAATGGAAACCCAAAGTGCATGTTTTGATAAAAAGTGGCGGTAGAAGAGAAATTTATAGGTTATTCCAATGCCAGTCTTCTAGTGTTTTAATGATGATTGGCATATGTATGACAGGTAAAATGAAGTATATATGGACCAGTGAGGATAAACTGGAAAACAATAGTCTTGATTCTGGGCAATGTGGCTCAAATAGTGGTCACCTTTGCGACCAGTTCGGATACATCAGCATTCCGTTTATTGAGTGTAGTCAGAAGCAGCGGCGTTAAGCCAGTGAACCATTGGCCATCCAGTTAAGATGTTCTGTGTAGTATATGACAAATAAGACAACCGATTAAAGTGAAGTAATTTAGGCGTAATGCCTGGCTTAACGACTGATACGTAGGACTTATGGCTGGGAACGCACGTGCCATTACGCTGGGTTTGGAGGCCAGGTGAGAAAAAACTTGATACGTTTCGGCTACCATGATTAGCTAAAGTAATATAATGGTCCGTGTGCATCCACGGAGCAAACAAACGTTCAACAAGAAACTTAATACATTACAACTTGCTATTCCATGGATCGGCGGCAGTGTTTCAGGGCATGGTGTGTATTCACCTGGCAAGCGTCCCCCTATAAAAGGCTGCAAATGTCCGTTTAACAACAGTGCCACTTGGCGCATGTGTCTCGCCACCGAACAAAGTCACAGCCTATAATCTCACACCGGCAGCCCAACTAGCGTCACTATTCTAGATAGGTTAGTTACACCGAAACTTCAACAGCTGCATAGCGTGTTGTCTCTTCTTTCTACGATTTCACGCATATACTATCGTCTCTTTACTTTCTACGATATCACCGTTGACCTTTGAGTTACTATGTACAAACTCACTATATTGTCAAATCTCTCTCCAGCGTGCTCTTCAATTAGCTTCCAACGGACTATCCAGGATTCTCAATTTATTATTAGCCGAGGTGTGTCTGCAATATATGGCAGACCGATTATGTCCTAACAAACGGTCCCGATCTCACGACAACCAAGTTGTTTTTTCGCATTTCCACCATTGTACAATTCCAATCATGGACATATGAACAATTTTCTACTGTCACTGTTATAGTGACCATAATTGTCTGTACAGTCGCAACTACCTGATCATGCATCCATGGACGTGCCTCGCATAGTCGAGAATGAAATATTTATTTATTTCTGCAATTGTTTCCGGAGCCTATGTGTGGGCATCTATGAAAGGTATGGGAATGATCAGATTGAGTATACAATGCAGTGCGATGATGGGAAGTCTCAGATGAAGGCAGTAGGAAGTCGTTAGCACAGCGGCAGTCAGAGACAAGAAATTGTTTGAGGAAATAGGTATTGTACAGCATAAAAAGGAACCCTTAGGTTGCACACGCCAGGATAGGTGGACTATTATCCCCGGTAAATAAAGTCTTTGCTTCAAAAACCATACCGTAGGACAGCAACTTCGGCAGTGGACAAAAAGCACTCAGTTTTATGCAGCAAGGAGCCAGCCTCACTCCAATTTGCAACCTGGAGGGCCAGGGGGTTGCATTTGTTTGAGCTCTAACCATGGACCAAACTGGTATCAGCTACTCTAGAATTGCAAACTAGCACCACCCAACATAGCTCAAAGGAGCCTTGTTGCGCGCAAACGTTCGCAACACGGATGTAACGCCTGACATGTCAGACCAGCCGACATATACAGACCAGCGGCGTTCGGTCACTGGTGCATTCGCAATTAGGCTCATACCTGGAAGTAACGCCGTATGCGGAAGTATCTTGTTCGACGTCTTGTGTATGGCAAGGGAAGAAGTTTACCGCTAAGCATCGCAATATGACGCATCGGGCAACGTTAGCTTGGCCATGTATTACCGACGTCGGTTGTTTCCGCTCCGAATGTGTAGAGGAGAATGGGGAGGACGTCCAGCGCTGATTTGGTCAAAAAGAATGAAACGCTTAGTTCGCATTTGGCTTCCTGGTTAAGGGCCGAGGGACGATGAACATGTTTGGCTACACACGCTATTTAACATGGCTAGAGGGCGACCACAATAGCATTTGTGTTATGAGTTGCTTTGTTCCCCAAACCCCCGCTTGGCCTTCCTATCCAACCACGATCACCCTTACTAGGCATAACGTAACGTATCGCGACATCATTGCTGCCGGTTATTCAGTTGAAAAGATGTCCATCCGTTACTGTTGATGTTGCGATGTGCAACATTTTTAGTTATTTCGGCAACAAACTTGAGGCGTATTCCACTGCTACAACCCAATATTTCCTTCGGCTACAGTCTTTCTTCTTTCACGTTAACACCCCTCCACTTAGCTGGCTGCTTGGCGGTCCATCTTCCCCTATTCTCTCAACAAAGAGTAGCTTCTGCTCTGTAGTTATTCTGGCTTTTATCTACTCGCTCACTGCATCTATCTGGCTTCCGTTTGACGCTGCATAATCCCAACTTCGGGCAGTTTACCTAATCTAATCTACAGAAACTTGTACAATCTTTAGCTGCAACCAATTAAGTGTATTGTAACATATCTGTTAATTAAGAAAACTGCTTTTAACTTTTGATCACGCCTGAGTCGGCGTGCTTTGGTGCATTTGAGAATAAAATATTTAAAACTTTTATACAAAAGGCATGAACTACACTTTTTGGTGTGCGCCGCTCAGCCATACGTTGAAAGCAAACGTGACAGATGTAGAGTGCACTCTCGGTGTTGGCTAGGGAAGCATAATCATTTTGCCACATGCAAGCAACTCACTCATTGAACCACCTGTTTTTAAATATATATATCAAACTTTACGAATACCGATTAGTCAGAACCTAATATGTTAAACCATCCTTTGCTAATTATAACCGATTTAACCGAAAAATACCAGGGATCTAATTTAGCTTTTCTCGAACATCGTAAGGAAAACAGGAAACCAAGATTATAAGAGGATAAGCAGAATGGTACCACAGTTTAAGGTAACCAAGTAAACAGTTAATGAGGAAGCTATTTAAAGCAACTGAAAGCAGCATGTTTGTATTAATATGGAATCAGTAGTTCCCACAAAATGAGAATTAACATTTGCGAACACTTTTGAAAGCGCACTACCCACTGTCTTCCGTATATTGAAAATATGCACCCAGGTAAGCTTCTATTATAGACCTCGATCAGTGAAGGATTCGCATAGCACTACCAAGTTTGCCCCGTGTTAAACAAACAGTATCCACACAAGTTAATTTCGAAAGAAGCTTGTTTTATGAAAGAGGACAGGCGGGCCAGTTAAATTCCAAAAGTAAAAAAGACGGCTATAGTTGAGCTAAAACCTTACTTGCTACTTGAAAAAACAGTGGCATCATTAAAAGGAAAAGTGCATTACGGACAACCCGGTAACGAAGTAAATCACACAGTGGGGTTCCGGCTGCGTTGGTACGACCTACCACCTTACACAACACAAAAATCGGCCATCGAACTTTGAGAAAACATTAGCGAACAAGCGTTACAAACATGCAGTTAAATTCCAACATGTAGCAGGCGCGTTACCGCACAGGCTCTCGCTAGTCTCCGCAACTCACTTTTAACAGAATCTTTTGCATTGCGTAACACATACAACCCGCGACCATACAATCCACAAATAACGCATAAAAGCAGACCTTATACTTCTTCTTTCTATGTCCTTGTACTTACCCTTTCCGTTTATACAGGCCTAAGCAAATGTATGAACATTTCTTTAAGACTAGGCGAGCACGTCTGCGTAGGCATGATGAAGTAGGCGTACCTGTATATATCTTACAGCTGTTTTAATGGTGAAAATTTAAAGTTGTTTAGACCTTCATGGTTGAAACTGTACCAGTGATAAGGGTAAAAATGAACGATTTTGAGTATCTAGAGATCGGGACAATTTTATATGTGCAACGTCATTGTTCTATAATTTCCAGTAATATATCAATCAACAGTAGGTAATTAATGACGGATAGTACATTAGAAAGGAACTTATGAAGAACAAGCTCAACAGTGATTAGACGACACACTGGGATAATAAAAGGGTTAAGTGAAAATTAAGCTTGTGAGCGTAGCAGGAGATGTGGCGTCGGAATATGCGGCTAGGGAAGTTTAGTGAGGTCTTGGTTTCAACCATGATGACATTTGGCGCTGTTGCTAGTGTGAAGCCATGAACGGTAAATTTATTCGGTGGAAGGTCACGTGCGCAACTCTGCAGTATTAGTAAAAGGATAATTGGGACTTTTTATACAGAGTACGCTCGACAGACGAAAACCGACTAAGAGAAGAAACAAGGTAATCGATCTGTTTGAACGGCGCGGTAAAATTAACAATGATAATACTTGACCGATTATATGCCCGGTAACGCGCAGTCAATTTACGGTTTATTTTCCGTTGGGCGCTGCATGTTGGGCAAGAACCTTTATCGTCCCTAGATACTGTCCAGTCTTGAGCAAATGACTTCGCCCGGTTATAGGTAAGGCATAAAATAAAACTTCGGAAATTGATATATTGGTCATCTAAAGAGCAACGTAATGTCACCGGAAATATGCAATAACGTAATTTATCAAAAATGTTTTGCAACATGGTGAGGCCAAACTCAAGGTTGCAGGCCTCAAAGTACGGCAATTTTTCCGGAACTGCGAATCGGAACTCCTCCTGTAGTACGTTATAAAACTGACTAGAAATGCCGGTACCCAAGGCTAAATGAACGGTCGAAGCCAAGCGTGATTAGTTTTGGCTAAGCGGTTAATAACAGATATTCAACCAGTAGTCAATTTATAATAAAAAGGACCAAGTTTGCCAACACGCAGTTACCAAGCAACCGTAACAACTAATTGTTTGAGCATTTATCGCGAGACGGTCGTTCCGGACAAATCGTACGCTTACGAACAGACGGTGACAAAAGGTCGAAATATAATTTAAATATCGAGAACGCAAGACTGCACTAGAAATTCATGTCAGGCACGGTAGTATAAATGCGACAACAAAAGCAACCAAAGAATATATAAAGTATTGGAACCATCTCGCCGAAATGAACGTGGCTAGCGGCAAGCACTAAAGTTAGGAGCACCGGGACCGGGGCAAAGAACACAAAATCCGTATGCTAAAGATTACTTTTTATTCTGGGACTAGAACTGTATTCTGCTAACACTGTTCAAGTCCGACGAACGTTAGCCCTAAGTGATGCGGTGTTTCACCAGCCTGTATTGAGTGTAACCAGAATGGTCGAATTGCCTAACCATGTATGAAAGCATAGGCCCTGTGTCCGTAATTGTCATCCGGAATGCAAACTTTTGCTTCGCAAGCTGGTATACTAAGTACGTATATAAGTTTGCGTCTAAATGCACAAATTTTCGTTAAGAGCGATCCGGATGTATGTAAGTGACTGTTCCGAGCCGTCGGCTATATAGTATTTTGGTTATGCTATGGCGTGCCCTACTGGCTCCAGCATGGATGACACTGTTCTGCTCCCCGTTACGTAAATGGTGACTAATCCATAACAGACTCGCGCTTTTCAACAAAACTGCTGATGTTCCTTTTATATATACAACATTGATTGCAAAAGTCACTCCCAACGGTATAATAGAAAGCGCTTGAAGAAGGTGTACCCATATGTTGGCGTAAAATATACCTGTGTTCACTGAGTAAGAAGGAAAAGTGCCTTTGCTTGGTAGGTTTACGAAGGCAGGTTAGGTATCACACCTAAGTTTCAGATACCGCAGTTATAAGTGCAAACCGGTTTTGAGTCTCGGTGTCGTCAGTAAGGCTAATGAGATAGTGCGTAGCTCTATGATGTGCACCCAAAATTCTGAGGTTGGTAAATCTTAGCTGTAAGCTTTTCTTTGTCGGTTAGCGCCGGTAAATGAGAAAAAGCTGCATTGGCAGGTGGAAGGTTTTAAAAATGTCCGCGAATTCAAAACATTTTTGCTTACCAGGTTTCATAGGAGGTTGGAGCTGCTTGACATTTACTCCATCGGTAAAAGCCAAATCGTATGCTTTGAGCGCAAAATAGCATTATTACCTCACGAATATTTGCAAAGTGAAGCAGAACTATAAATAGTCGAGCAATAAGCTATAGTTAGCTTGGTGTAATTTATCCCCAAACTCCTCTGGCTAAGTGCGAAAAAATGCCAATGTTTTAAATGTAGATGCAATGCACCGCCTTAACCGGGGTAACTATGCTTTGTGTCAGACTAAGTTTGTCGACGAGATGGGATTTAGTCACACCATTTGAACACCTTACTGCTCAACGAGTGCACTAGTTGCTACCAGATAACTGCTGGTTACCTGTCTAATGCAATACCGATTATTAATAATTGCATGAGGTTTAGTACTAATCGTAGCCTACCCCAATTAGCTGCTGGTAAGCAAGATATTTGAAGGCTCGTCTTGTGTTTTTTGATATAATATGCTGCGTGACATCAAAGGGGTGCGGCCACTTGCGTAACGTCTTGGTCTGTGATAAACGTCCCTTGTTGCAATGGATATGAAAGCTGGTTTACGCAAACTATGAGCGCCAGTTTGACTCTCTTTTTATTACCGTTGGTGCAGCATGCATAGAGGCTGTTCGTCAGCAGAACAGTACTTGACTTCCCTACTAAGAACCTCAGGCTTGTCTTACACAGTCAGCTTTCCGTTTGATAAATAATAACACCACTTATCAACTGGAAGTAAGGACCAACTACATGAACGTGGTTTAGAATTTGAGATTCAGTGTAGTGCAGCTAGTTATAGCCGCCTTGCATTCGCTATGGAGCGCGGATAACCCAAAGGACGGCCGTTTGGGCAGGTCGTACACTAGTGCACATAAGCTTACTGTGGACCGCAGCCATGTTTAGATGTATATCACCGTCCGCTGGCAGTGTTTTCAGAAAGCCGTTTATTACGGAGACTGCTGCATAGGTGAGGTAGACACAGGTAATGAGTAATGGCCGAAAGACTACGTATCTTATATTATCACTGTTTGTGCCTACTTGTAAATGTGCTCTTTCTAAGCCATTCTATCTGCCATGATGTTTGTTATGCATGTTTGCTATCTGACAGGTTTTCCGCTAGAGATTGCAAGTACCAGTGGCTGAGGAGCCCTAAATGTACACAAAACATCCGCTTTAGCTGTCCTGAAGAACCCGTACGTTTGAAGGGCGCAACTTACTTATTGTGTGCTTGCTATCGCGTTAGGCTGGATACCAGCTGCTCATCCACCTTTTACTCACGGCCAATATTTGAACTCGGTTTTCTCACTTCCCACGCAATATTTGCATCAAAATAAACCAGTACACTGTAGTGTGTTTACTGGCGCAACGCCATGTTCTCCTTGTATATGATAGCAACCTACCTAACGGCAAATACCTTCGTAGAACGTATAAGAGATACTTTCAGTATAATCATGTTGCACATTGTGCCTCATTTTGTTTCCACTCTAAATGTTTTAACATAGGAACTTAACAATGTTTGTTTCCACACCAGTGTTTTTCGGCCGTGGTTGTCCCTCACTTTTTATTTTCTACGGGGTCCGGAGCTTTTGGTTAATCTGGGATTTGACCGAAGAACAGAGTTTTGCCTAAGACAGAACATAATAATACACAACGACCTAAAATGTATATGGCTTTACACCAAAGGGATTCAACTGCAGTCACTATTACGACCGTTGTCCAGTAATGATAGCTGGAACCAAGGTTTTCACACTCCAGAAAAGTATACATAACTTGAAAATCCAAAAAGCAGCTACTTTGAAATTTTGTTCACTTGGACACACCACAAGACGACGCTTCTTGACTTTCTCATCCTCTATGGGCCTCAGCGATTATGGCGGCGCCGACCGAGCTATCTAAACAGCTAACAGAGAAAATTGGAAGCCATTTGACTGCGAATAACAGTGTGTGAAATCAGTCGGCAAGCCTCTTTGTCAGTTGTAAATTAGGGTACCAGCGCGTTTACTCCAGTATTCCAGGGCTTGGTGCGTTTTCACCTGACAAGCGTTCTCCTTCTAAATAGCCACAAATGTCCGTTTAACCACACTGCGGCTTGGCGAGCGCGACTCGCCACTGCATAAAATCACTGCCCATAACTGCTTACTGGCAAGTTAACTAGGGTCATACTTCAAAATTTTTTTCACGTACAAGGCTAAGACACTCTCTACCTACGTTCACCGTTTTCTCTACACATACAGTGCCCTGACTGTTTGCAATACGCACACTTAAACCCGAAGTATCGTCATTCATTGACGACTTTATTTCTTATGATTACTTCTACAATCTCCGCAACCTAAACAGCTTTCGGTTTACTGGCCAGTACATAACTGGCAACGTGTTTGTTGCGAAACATAACTGGCTGTAAATTTTTTCACGCCTAATTTGGTGTGCGCGATAAATTCGAGAAAAAACTATTTATTTATTTATTTATTTAACAGCTAACATTAAGCAGCTAGCTTTCAGCAATGAGGTCGGTAACGCTTTCCGTCGTCCTAGTCAGGTCAAGCTCCGTAAATTTTTTATGTCCATTGTCTGCAATAAAAACGCTTACAAATAAGTTAAGCAAATCACCGGACCTATTAGCACCGTTTTAGAATAGGCTAACTGTGGATGCTATGGTCCTGTCCGCTGAAAGCACAATTGACCATAAACAAACGTCAGCAGTTGTCCTAATTGCAGCGCGGCTGACACAACCCAACTGCACCATCAACACTTGCTTCGACCCTCCCCATGTTACTTAGTAGAATGCTGGCGACACCAAGTAAACGCGAATAAAACTGATAAGCAGGAAGACTGTGGAGGGAAACGTAAGCATGCTGGCAGCTCTACTAACCAACTTGTGATCTCTAACACTGGTGAACACATCCCTAACGATACTGAGTGTAAAAACCAAATAAGCTTTCATATTAGACGGTCTTTTGAAGCCCTAAATGTTCGCCTCGTTTATCGACAAAAGAGCGCTGGTTCCATGGATTGGGAACACACTTTAGTGAAATGCCAGCTACGTTGCAGACTTTTTCAGAAGATTTGTGTAAAAGCATTCCAAGCCTCAAAATTTTGGAACTGCGTTCATTACATGTGGGTTGATTGATCAGTTTCTGCTTGTGTACTAAATGGTGCACACTCTCTCGGTCCCCTTACGTGGCCACTACCAAATGACTTGGTACATTCAAATGCAATCTAACACATGCATGTTGCGGAAAGTTTTGTGTAACTAACCTACGAACGGACTTTGTTGAACCCAACTACGTTCATAGCATCGTTATGGCTATCACCACTGAGCAACTCCCCGTTGTCGGCTCCACAGGCTCCATGACCTGTGTTCAGCGAGCTCTAGTGACTGTTGTGGTTTGCAATCCTGTTTCAAGCTGTTGTTATGCGGTACGTTAAAGTGATTTTTCCCTGAAGTTGAGTAGGAATGTAGAACTAGCATCAGTCTACCATCGCTCGTTTTCTAAGCGAGAGGGTGCAAATGATACACAGGTCACGGAAATCACTACGTGTACTGACAGGAAACCCATTTCAGAGCATAGCAATCGGAAGGTGGAAATGCTAATGAATAAAAGTAAAAGCCAAGAGGACCTTTGCATTGATTCGGAATAGCGGTACCATCGTTTCCGCTACTGACCAAGTCACCCATTTCACTTTAGTGCCTCCATGACTGTTGTTTAGGAAGCAAACATACTTCCCTTAACACTTGCACAATTGTCGCCGCTGAACAATCAAGCCCATTAATTATCGAGGAGATGCGATTTTCAGTAGGTGAGGCTGCATCCCTTGAAGTGGTCAGCTGCAAATTTCTACATACGCAGTTTCCAAACCTGCCCAAACATAGGGTTTAGCAGCGATCCGGTTGGCAACCAAATCTACATAACCAGGTAAGTGAGTTAGCCTGATCGCACAAAGTTTACATATATGGTCCTGGTCTTTACGAATGGTACCACTGTTCATATGCAGTTGTTTCAGGATTTGCATTTGGCACAGTGATGAGGTGATTACGTAGTTCGCAGTAACAGACTGTCTATTTTGTCTCCAGATAATACTCTCAAATAAATTCATTTGGTGTACTATCCAACAGACCAGTGTAGGTGCGCAGCCTCCTGCAATGCGTATTAGGGATACAATCTTTAGATAAATCCATGCAGTTTTGTTCATGAGTAGCTGTGACACATTAGATAGGTGCACTTATTCGCTGCACATGATGAGGTGAGTAATCGGAATCTTTGCAACTGGCCATCTTGCATTTCTAATTATTCGTTAGCAATTTCCTCTTCCGGTTAATATACGCTGAAACGGATTTCATGCCTGTGCACGCAAGGCTCCGTATTACCTGTGTAGTACTTTTACCCCCTCGCTCAGGAAACGAAAGTTAAATCGAACTGATGCTGATTTGACATTCCTATTCAACTTCAACGTCACTTGTAACAAACCGTATAACGAAAGCTTGACGCTACTGCCAACCACAACAATCATTAAAGCCACGGCTTCATAACTCTCTCTCTTCGAACAGTAAATTGCAAAAGGCAGCCGTACATTGCACACCATACGACGGTTGGACACAAAAACCAATACCCTTGAACCTACAACTGCTTTTTAAATGTCGGACGTGAAGAATGTGTAGCCCAAAATCAAGGACTGGTTACTGATAATAAAGTTGTACAACGAAGTATGAGCGGAGAAGTAGGATATTTGTTAAGATGTAATCATTCAAATGCCCCAAAGTATGCCCCGAGCAGATTGCTCTAAGTACTGATCACTGGGACCTGTGGCTCATAGTTAAAAGATAGACTCCGTCAGTGGTTTCGCTGTTGTCAATATAGTAGGGACCAAGCAAGCTTCATAAATTATCAGGAGGCGAGGCCTGTTTCTGAAGGACAGAGGCACCGTTAGCGGCAGTTTTAGTGCCCATGTAGTGCGACCAAAGCTAAGTGCGCTAGGCACCACACTTCGGGGCTCACGGAAGAAAGATGGCAAATTTGAAGTTAGCAGTGGCCGCTTGCTTTCTAGCTATGGACTGCTATGGGACATCTGTGGACAAACTAAACAACGGTCTTAGAAAGTGCGAAGCCAACCGTTGCGGTGGTTTAAGCGGCAGTTGCATTGCCAAAAATATGGGACCTTGATGCATGTAACAAATACCGGTAGTAGGGTTTGCAAAAAGATAAATCGAGGCTTACTCAATAGCTAGCTTTTTGCCTACGAACCTTCCCGCAATAATAGCGTGTGTATCTCACTAATTATCACATGCATATATATGTCATTATTTGTAGCCTTATAAACTTTATACCTGCAACACAAACCGCTCCGGAACACTTCATGTATTCAGTTACTTTTGCTGTATCTTTATGAACCCGAGGAATTTTCATTGCGATACATTTTTAATACAAATAGTGCGTGATATTTATATTCAACGTCTTATCGATTTTATGTGACTTTTTAAAACTATCTGTTTTGATATATGAAGTAATGGAGTGTTATAAAGTCAAGTACAGAAAAGTTTTACGATATGTTTGCCTTTATTTTTGATATACATATATATAGGGCGGGACAACTTCTGGTGCGCTGAGGCTTGTGTTCGCAGGATACTGATAGATGAGCAACTCGCTGCTGCTAACGTTGTGCTGTAAGCTCATATATAATAGGCCTCTTTGTGGAAAACACCGCGTGGGCTTTGGGTTGCAATGTTTTTCTATCCGTGATCCAGGACACACAATTCGGCGAGACTCGGCCCCTTCTTTAAGAAAGCTTGCTTTTTCGGCGGTTTTGGCTGACGATTAGAGGTGCTGTCACGTGTCTTCACTATCCTAGTCAAAGACGAAATAGAAACACGCCAATAAATAAACAAATAAATAGGTATGTTTCTAGATTAGCTCGTGGCTGTGCCTGTAAGGGATCACATCAATAATTACACTAATCTTGCGCACTTTCATAAGAGGGAGAACAGCGCAGTATATGTTCCTTGTTTGCAAGTACAAATGTCTAGACTTTGTTAGGTGTACAACTGAAAGGGGTTTTAGTGCCCACTTTGAAATTCTGCTGGATACTTCAGGCGCTCGCTGGGTCCCTGGATTTTTTGTTTTGAACGTTGCGCAAAGCCGTAGTTGTGCAAGGTTTTTTAAAACAAGAGCCAACTGACCACCACTTCACTATAAATTCTTTGGCAAGGTCGGTCCGCTCAGTCCTCTAATTTATTGGTGCGCAAATAGAAAGAATTAAGGGCGGTGGAACTATAAGGAACAAGTAAAGGTTAAAAATATTGTTAGAAATGCAACTAAGTATGTAACGCGTTTGTTAAGACACATACTAAGGCGGCAAATTTCGCTAGAAAAATACAAATTAAGAGAAATATAACGAAGGTTATTTTGAGCTTAATTTGAGCTCAGGCGCCAAAATACAAACTGAGTAAATCTCAGAAAATTGAATACCTGCTGTAAGACTAGAATGCTGCGAAATATATTACAAAAATATGCTGCTTAAGCAAGTTTTACCCGCTGATTACATTAAACGTAAAAGCAATGCAATACGTGTAGCAGTGCACTAGTTATTCACAATTGAATGGCGGCCTAGGAATAGCACTTAAATTTTTCGCTAAAATGGCTTTCTAATTTGCTAGTAAATATCGAAAATAGAAAGGAAGTGTAAAATGTGGCTTAGCTTATAAGTTTTAAATAGGCGTCCCTATCTAGTAGTAATCTATATATCCCGAAATACGCCGCGACCATTAGGTACGAATTTAGTGGCCAAAAAGCATACCTTTTAAGCATACATAGCAAATATAGGCAACTAAGCGATAAAATTTCGCGGAACAGCGCTTGCGACTTCCAGTGTAGCTGTCACTTTCCCTTGCGGATTACCGCTTAACATCGAATCGCGGCCTCGAATCAATGATCGGGAAGCGATGGAGCTGATGAAAGATTTCGCCTTCTGCTCTCTACAATCCTATGAACCTATGAACTTATGAAGCACTTGAACTCCGGTAAGGAATGTTATAAATACAAAGGACTTCAGAAACTCTTTTAATTAATCCACGGTCAGAAGGCCTCAGTGTATAATTTTCAATGGATACTTGGCCACATAATCTACTAGGAATACAGAGATTGGTATTTTTAAGCCACTAAGTGGTTGCAAAGTTTATATCTTGGCTGCAGAAGCTAGGCCTACCTGAATACCACAGAAGACTTTTAGGATCATTTGACACCTTTGGCTTGAAAAATACAAAGAATGCTTAGATAAATATCGCGTTTTATATCTTAGAGCCGCTTTTCAACTTTCCCTTTTCTCCGAGCTCCGGACCATCTTGGAGATCTGGAATTGGACTGAGGAACAGTTTTCGCCCAAGACGGACGTAACAACCAACAAGGACTTACATGGAGCATGGTTGAACACCAAAAGGATCCAACGAAAAGCACCACAATCCTTGTCCAATATGGAATGCTGGACACATCTTCATACTCCCGTACATTATACATCTGAAAAATCCAGGCGGCAGAAAATTTGAACTTTTGCTCACCTGAACACACAACGAAACGACTATTTGCGATGTTCTCCTCCTCAACCGGCCTTAACAATCATGGCGGCCTTGATCAAACTACCTGTCCAAATAACAGAGGAAATTAGAAGCCCTTCGACTGCGAATAACCGAAAGTGAAATCAGTCGTCAAGCAGCTTTGCCAGTTATGCATTAATGTTTAAAATGTTTAACGGCAGTGTTGCAGGACGTGGGGGGTTTTGCGTGGCAAGCGTTCTCCCTATAAAAATCCACAAATGTCTGTTTAACAATACTGCGACGTGGCGGATGTGACTCGCCACGGAGTAAACTCACTGCCCAAAATTACATACTGGCAAGTCGAGTAGATTCATATTTCAACTCTTCCCGACATATGCAAGAAAATGCTACTATCCGTCTACATGTACCGTTTCATTGCACTTATAGTGTCTTGTCCGTTTCCACCACACACGATTGAACCAGAGGTATCGTCGTGATACACAATTGCTTATAAAACTTGATCATGCCTGATTTGGTGTGTCTTTATAACTTTGGGAATAAACTATTTATTTATTTATTTTTAAGATTATGTCTCTACCATCAGTGGGCTATAGAAGCCTGTCACTAATAATAAAGAAATCAGTACCGGAAAACTTAGCAAAATGCTTCGTGTTGTGAAATCCATTTGGCTCTGCTTGGGTGGGGCATTAACAATCCTGCATCTGTAGGTTGAGCTTGCTCGAACATTAGGGTGGATTTGCCTCATGTGCTTATACAAACCAACGTGCATATCTTTGCTTGCTTTTGGGCTTCTTCTCGTCAAGTTGAAGTTTTAAAGTGGCTGCCAGCGGTGTTCCTCAAGGTGGCAAGGTTAACTAGTACTGTAAGGTCGCCTCAGCTATTATCTTGATGGCTTTTCTGATGAGAGCTGTAAAAGACCCGCAAGCAAAGTGTGATAAAGTAAACCAAGAATAGAAATGTAAGTAAAATGTGAGGACTGTTTGTTCACCCACCATTAGGCATAACGCAAGGTAGGAGTTGAAGCAGCCTAAAAGATAAACTTACACACGGATGACCAGGATAAGACACAGTGTTGGTCAAAATTTGCTTGATGTCAGGCAATCTAGCGTGACAGGGACTTCTTTGTCGCTGGTTGGCTTTTGTGTCAGGGAAACGGAAGCTGGAATGCAAATGTTTTATTAGCAAAAGTGGTTGAAGAAGAGAATCTAGTTTCCATATTGCCTGTCTACTAGCGTTGCCAATATCGGTAGGCACATGTATAACAGGTACGGCTAAGTGTAAGAGGTCACGAGAGGATAAGTGGGTGGCAAAATGTCCGCTATTTGGGCCTATAACCTTTAAGGTGGCCTCCGTGTGGACAAGATATATATATTACTTTGCGGTAAGCATAACGATTGTAGTTGGATGCACCGGAGTACTCAGGCGTAATAAAACCACGTTAATTAAAGCCAACTATCAACTGCTACCTACGAAGGTACGTAGAGGTACATCCAAAGGAGGTATTTATACGAGGTTTTAGACAATTCTAATGCTAACCGTAAGTGTGTCGACAGTAACGGTTACTTGTAACGTCTTAGCCAATGCTTAGTCCTGGTAGGATGTCTTTACTGGGCTTCGACCGTCTCTCCATGGCGTTACACAAATGTTCGCGTTATCTGCTGCTTGCAGTGTGGCAGTTAAGCGAAAATATACTAATGCTACCCCTCCGCTTTTTATCGTTCTACACAACTCTCCAAGTACCAGTTTTAAATAACTATATACTTCCTATAATCCAGGTGAACACGACCGGTACTTCTGATTGCCAGGGGGTCTTAGAAATCCGCGCAAAGTATTCTAGGTCTGTTGCTAGACCGTACGCACGCGACCCGAGCGGAAGGAGTGTAAATGTCTTGAGTAACGTACAGCATTGGTCGCCAAGAAACTGGTGCGCTACAACCTTGTTATTGCAGCGCCCAGCTAGGCTCGGCTCACTTAGCGAGGCAAGATTTACTAATCGCGTATGGCCTACAAATTCTACAGCGCAAGAAACGACAAATAATCAGCATGTGAATTCGGGGTATAACTTTAATTAACCATTCAGCTTCTGGGCCTGCTTGCGGGTGTGCCCACTGACATCAGTGCCAGACTGATTGCTGTTCACCTACGACACTGGTGGCAAGTTTGTCAATTTTATAAGCACGTACGGACCAACCATTTATTATCCTGAGGATACGCGGGATCGGTTTAATACCCATGTAACCACCGCGTTGCGGTGCTTGTCGTACAGCGCATGGTGCTTAGGTGTAGACAAATGTTAGTTGTCCACATATCGCTGGGTTAGCAAGTGCGAACGTCAGTAGGCTGCATTAACTCGGTGCTACTCACAATATGACGATGCCGAACACTTAATTAGCAATGAGTGCTAGTAATATAGCAACCTAGACGCACCCAAAGACTGTTCACTCTCACCTGCCCAAATATGTCATCGCACTTTAGTCTGACATGCGTGAGGTGCGCATGACACGTGCACTGCGTGGTGCTGATTGTGGCACTGACCACAAATTGGTGCGGACCAAAACGTACATCGTCGAGCAAAAGTAAGTACTTTGCGCCTAAGGTGCATCAAGACATACTTTTGACATACTTTCCCTGTGATTCGGAAAGAAGCTTATTAAGCTGCAGTTTGTGCCGGCTGCACTCACGCTAGGTGAGCTGCTCCACCTCAGTGGGCGACTGGGCATTTATTTTCTTATATTGACTTTTGCGTGTTCGTTTTCTGCCGTTTGTTAAAGAAAGAACGTTAGATAATAGCCCTGGAGGAGGCAAGTCAAGGTCAATTCTAGGTGGTGTTGCGGAGTGAATAGCAGTGCATTCCATCACAAGCAGTGTAGCGCTTTTTTACATGTTTTGCTTGAAAGGACATCTGGCAGTTTTCGGTAACGCAAATACCCTTTGTAAAGGAGTTTCACTTGGCTTTATTTGAATCGGTGCAATTTTAAGGCGGTGTCTTATTTTACGTTTCATCATGAGAAAATTTTCAGCTAGCCCCTGGCTACGAGAGGTGATGCTAATTGAGCAGCTTTGCTTGCTGCTCCACTTCCTCAGAAGCTTACATGTGCAAGTGTAAGATGAGAGGTTGCAGCTATTAAGTAACAGGCCGTTGGGTTTATCCAACGGAAGACTAGCGTGGACAGAGATTATTCCATTATTTGACCGCCTAACGCGTTCATTAACTTTGGATGCAATAGAAGTCCATAACTTGCCGTCAGCTTTAAGTGTAGTGAGATTACAAGGTTCATGAGGGTGCATAAGACCGGCGGATGGAGCGAGTAACGCCAGTGTCCCATGGAAAGCCAAGTTCTAGTTTTAGCACGTTCAGCTGGTCTTTTAAGTGTTATACCTCTGCGTATAATTCCACAGTGCAATATATTAGCACTGCAGTGGATGTGTCGTTAATATGGGTAGGAGACTGTGTCGCCTTCTTAAATGGTACAACCGTTGAAGTTGTTATAAATGCCCCTCTGGGGGAACCGAACAGTCGTTGGTGGAGAAAGACTGATTCGGTCTAGCAGTCTTAGGTTTAGCCCGGATCTTCGCACGGGCGGTATTATTTCACTCCGTATCCTTAGGCAATTAGGAAACAGCACGCATAATTTGTAGTTAACAATGGGACTGATAGTTACTATAATACAACACGTGTAGTCTGATTATTCTACCGAATAGTAATGCAATGTCAAAATAGCCAACCAAAATGCGAAAACACAACCGGTCGCTAATTGTAGTGTTCGGTTTCAAACTTCCGCTTCCAGGAATACTATTTAGTGCCATGTAGAATCTATTAATCGCAACAGTATAGCAGGCTACATATTCCAACTAATCCTCATGGTCAGGGTTACAGCAATGAAGGAAAGCGGTGCTGGCGTATGTGCATTCAAGACACACCGGTGCAGTACTAAATAGATGTGGAAGTGCGGGTGGAACTCTATGTTGGACTAACCCGAATGTAAGTGGGTCCTCAGAATACGGCTCTATCAATGACTGCATTACTTTAGGTAAGTCCGTAAAAGTTTTGAACTTAACAACATACGCCCGCTCTTTCAATGTCTTTTCATATGACTTTTACTGTGGTTGTGATTATTTAACCTGACTGTGAACTGCTGATCATGCCGAAAAAGGCATGTCTCGTGAAACCGAAAACTATACATTATTCTTATCAATGACCTTGAGTCATTACGCAGCGCTCTTGATTCCTATTCAGACCCTTATAACTCACCGGTACCTAAGAGCAAGTCGGGCAAGTCCAGAGGCTAATCACACAACCGTCTGTGCTAGTTTCATCGCCGCTTTAGTCTACAGGCAAAGCGATATACGAAGCCACGAACATTACCCTCGACTCTACAGAGGAAAACTTACAGACCTAAAATGGGGCACAATAACTTCACCAGCCACAGCCGTAGCATAGCTTCCCTTACATTCAGAACTGCAAACCTGAAATCGTTTTCCGTGGCTGAAGTAAGCGTGGTTCCTCCCGTACATGAGGAGGCGACTCAGTCGTCCTCTACCACTCTTCGTGCAGTCAAAGGCACCCTTATCCATGCTTACGGCCAGTGACCGTAAACCCTAAAATGTCTCTTTGAAACCTTTTGCTGGATTTCAATTCTTGCCGCCGTTCCGTTTTCCTTCAACCACATCGAATTACTTATACATTGCGATTTCTTGATTGATGGAAAACTAATGAGTTTAATCAACCCCCCACCACGCACCGTGTTCCTAGCACCAACGTTGGCACTGCAGCCATTAATCCCGTCTACGTTCACCAACAGACCTCTCCAGGCCGGTCAGAACATTTCTGTCACTATCTTAAGCTCGTTCAGCTAATGAATGCAGCTATGCCCCTGACATGTAAAACCTCGCAGCATACCTGGAATAACGGCCCAGCCGTCGTATCGCGCCCACGACGAACTTTGCCGGAGAAGCTCAACCTCGTTATAGCTGAGTTTGCTCACATGCTCAAACTTGGTGTAGTCCGTCCTTCAGAGACTCACATGTCCTCTCCTCGCCAGGTTGTCCCAAAAGCGCTGGAGAGCGGGGTGACTCGGTAACTATAAGACGTTGAAGAAATTTAAGTCTCTTAAAGCTAACCTATCTATACTTGCGAGACCTCCATACATCCCATGTACCGACGACACGAAGGCTAAACTAAATACGTCGGACGGAAACTAAATTATAAACTATAAAAAAATAAACCCAGAGTTTCAACTGATAAAATGTCCCGGGAGTAGACATCAGAACAAATGTTAGAGAACAAACTTGTTATCAGTGGTTCCCCATCAGCCTAATAAACCATAAATGATTGAGATGCACGTAAACATCAGTTAAAGGTACAGGTTCAAATCACAGATGGTCTGAGGGACCAAGCTAGATTATTGGCCACCTAGACATAACGCACGGTCTGGACAGAATATAACAAATTATCTTGTAACCGTGGTGCTATAAGGCTATCAAATACCGTACTTGACTTACGAAAAGGTTTGGTAATAAAATGAATAAATAAGTAGTTTATTCTCGTCTTTGCGAGGCACACCATTTAGAGTGTGATCATGGTAATGCAGACATGTATGATCGGTACTTACACGAATTAGTACATTTTGACCAATAGCATAAGAATTTATATGCGTGTTGGCATGTAAAAGTACGTTTATATCTGTATTTAGAAGTAGCCATGCTATGAGTAGGCAAACGTGACTCTGTGTGTGTTTTTGTTCATTGTTTTCGCCATCAAAGGGGAAATCAATGGAACGCTTCGAATCAAATGATGTTCATGATGTGTGAATATTCCTCCGGAAAAGGGAAGTGGCAGTGACTTTATTTAGTGGCGCGTCACATCCGTCACGTCACAGTGTTGTTAAACGGATATCTGTGGATTTTCATAAGAAGAACGCTTGCAAGGCGAAATCCCACCACATCCTGGAACACTGCCGCCGAACCACTTGCTGGAACGGGATTTAGCCTAACCACCCAGTTGGCACTACGGGGAGGTTGTGCGGCTAGCCGGCTTTCGTAATGCTAGAGGGGAGAAACGGTCAAGCTAGCAGCAGCGTGCACGTATTTGGGCGTTTTTACAGTAACAGAATTATATGCATGACCTTGAAACGTCAAGGATATGTCAGTGAACGAGAGTGAAAGGAATAAGTATACCCTATAGTAAACAATTGTAAAACACAGAGTAAAGGAGTGTAAAAATCAGAATAATTAAGTACTAGCAATAACTTGTCCTCATGTAAGCAATCCAGGTTGGGGATACAAAAAATTTCTTTCGGACTTTACATCCCACACAGGTAAGGATATCACCAACCTCTCAAACTGGTTCCTACTTAGCACCTGATACCTGTGGAGGCAACTTTCATAACTTATACAGCCGTCATCACGCCCTTCGGCTTGTGCAAATGTAACTGCAACCGCAATAACCCATAGAAGTTTAACCGCCTCAACCAACTCAGTCTTGGTCAGGGCTTTGAGTACCCCACCTCAACCACGTTCTTGTTGACAACGCATATTTCAAAGAGCACATAAGTCATCTTTTATTACTCTTATGGCTACTTAACCCACATAGTGTCAACTTTAACCTGACTAAGCGCGAACCTGACAAGCTCATGGTAGCATTCTTAGACAACCTTTTCTCATAAATAAAGAAATAAATATATAGTTTATTCACGATTTTATCAGGGTGCATTAAATCAGCGTGAACAAACGTTACAAGAAATTGTGCGTTGCAACAGGCACGCTGCTGTGTACGTACTCAATAGTGGCCGGAATTTGTATAGGCTGCAGAAATGGAAAAGTAATCCTGAGGAATATAGTCATCCGTGGATGAGGATAATTTACGTTCATACGTATGTAGTGTAAGCAGTAAAAACACTATCAAGGTGGTAGAGACGGTAGGTATAGAGGGCGTAGCTACTTCTTTAACGTGTCGAGAAAATATTGAAATATGGCTGTAGTCGACTTGCCCGCGTGTACTTGCGAGCAGTGATTTCATTACGTGGCGCGTCGCGTCCGCCATGGCGCACTTGTTAAACAGACAGTTGTGGCTTGTTTTAGGGAGAAAGCTTGCCAGGTGAAACTCCACAACCTCTTGTAACACCGCCTTAAATTCATTTAAACGCAAATATACAACTGGTGAAACATCTTTCGGACCGAGGTAACACGGTTGTTCGCAGTCGAATGACTTCCAATTTTCTCTGCTAACCGACCAATTAGCTTAGTCAGAGCCGTCCATAGTTGTTGAGGAACCTAAAGTATGGGAAAGCACAAAGTATCGGATTGTTGAGGGCCAAGGTGAGTAGAAGTTTTCAACTATCAGGTGCCTTTTTAGCTAATGCATCCTCGTCACTCTTAATCAGCAGGCTTAGGCTAGCCTGGAAAAGTACCAGACGCCGGCTTTTCGATCTGCTGGGTCTTGGCACTTGTGCGCCGCCTAGCGGATCCCTGCCGGGTTCCACCACCATGACTTCAGGATACCAGCAGCCAGTAGGAGTGACGCTGATGAAGCAGCTGAATTACACGTAAAGCCTCACTACTACTCCTTAGTAGCTGGTGTCTGATTTTTCTGATTTTGTATAATTGTTGGAGTGCAGTGCCATCGTGTCCAAACATTAACACTGGATAACGTCCGTGGTGGTGAGTGCGGCTGAATCTTTCTGATGTATAGTTATGGTCCAAGTATGTCTCTGTCCGTTATTACATCCCGTCTCAGGCGAAAACGCAGTTACTCGGTCCAATCCCGGATAGCCAAGATGTCCCCGACCCCGGAGGAAAGGCAAACCGAGGCACTTCCGGCTAAGGTTCAAGCTATTAAAGATTTTCTGGCTTCGATTTCATTCAAGCGGGCATCGTTGGTTTTGTAACCTTACCAATAAGTGTATACGCTTCCTTTGTAGCTGCGCCCAAGCTCCGCAGCTCTTAGCTGACCTATTCAGAGCAAACGTACGTAAGACTTATTTCCGCATTACAGCACACCAAGCTTAATGGCGTTGTCCCCAACACGTATCTCATCGCTCATTGCAACCCGTCCGCGCATCGATCATTTAAAACTGACGCATCGGACATTGCGGTAGGAGCTGTACTCCAACCGCACTTTAGTGGGTAGTAGCATCCAATGGGTTTCTCCTCTAAACGCCTGCAACCAGTGGAATCCCGCTACATCATGTTCGTTAGATAACCGCTTGCCATCCACCTACACAGTAGAGAGTCGCGATTTCACCGCCTACACTGGCTACAACTCTCACCCCTTGGCCTTGAACTTAACTACTGCCAAATACTTAGCGTGGAACACTACACGCATATGGTTTGTAACTCAATTCAAGTCTGGCTTATGTCACTCCTCAGGTGCTGCTAAACCTGTCGCTGGCATCTTCTCCCGCGTTACTGTCACGCCTTACTCTGCAAAGCTCCACGGCCATAAATAGACTACTAAATGTTCCCAAGGTAGCAGATATCTTGGGCACTTGCATCCCTAAGGATTAGCTGTGGGAGAACGGCCCCGATCACAGACAGAATCCATACAAAGCGCTAATTGTGCGGAATAATACCGATGAGCAAAGAGCCTTGTTGGCCTATACACCCAGCACCAATAAGGCACTTTTCTAAACCGACCCTGTCCTCTCCTTATCACGCTATTAGCTTTTAATCCCTCTTCTAGCGTACTGTCGTTTGTCAGTGTCCTGCCTTGCCCTAGTCTCATCTGACTGGCCTGCTTCTCTTTGGCTTACTCCAGACTACCAGCACGATTCGGTAGCCTTCTGGCTATACCCCCCTTCCCGAGAGCCTTCTGGTCTTGCTCATCCTTTTTTTAACATAGCCACCTCCATCTCTAACCTGTCCATTTCTGAAGACCCTTTCTGAATATTTTGACGGTACCGGTCATTGTTCGGAAGACTGTACACTCCGTTCCCCTCACTAGTTGCCTTTCCACACCTTATCAGTAACCTAGCGCAGTGTGCTGACCTGGTGTTCTCTGACCAGTTTCCTACGTTCTGACTGCCTACACAGCACTGAGCTGTTAACGGTGTGGGTTCGGCGCAACCAAAACACTATTTCCCTCACCCCGAGTGCTTATACCTAAATAACTAATGTAAACTCCCCCATATCTAACATGTCCATTTATGCTGACACTCTCCTTTTGTTTTTCCAACGTAACTGTACTATTAAATGTCAATGCGCCGACTAATACAGCCTCGTGTATTTCGGCTCCTGCTTTCGGACGCCTGTGACGATACTGGCCAATATTAAGGAGACCATCTGCCCTGTCCACAGTACCTTAGAGTCTCGTTGGCTTCACTACTCCTAATCAGTAAAGCTTTCTTCACTCTGACCCTCTTCTTTCCTTACTTCGTATTCATTCCTTCCATGGGACTGCTAACTCTTAGTACCGTGCCCTGACCGCGTCTCATCTGACCAGTCTATTTTCTTCTAGCTGCCTTCAAAACTACGAAGATACAAACAGGCTAGGCTCTGTTGACTCAATGCTATGTTCCCCTCACCTCAGGTGCCTGCAAGATATGCTCAATCTTTATTAACTTACTAACTTCGTGAGCACCCTAGACTCATTCACGCTTTATTAATATGGCTCTCAAGTAGAATGCACATTTGTTACGTCAAGTTTCGAAAGATAAGCAAACGCGAAGCTTTGAGCAAACAATTGTTTTCGATTACTTCTTCATCAGGCTCATACAGTAATATACATTAAGTTAACGTCTGTTGCAATCGTTAGTGTAACAAAGAAACAACTGATCAGAAAATTAAATTGTGATCATGATGACCCTCATCTAATCACATGAATGAGGTCAGGTAAATTTGCGGAGTACCAACGCTTCCTTCACGGCTGCTGGTCCGTCAGGAAAGTTGTAGTGTTTGCATTAGTTTCTTCTGAACACACAAGTCCTGCAAAGAGCCACAACTTGACACTCCAGCCTTTATTTTCCTCTGACGTCTGTCTCCTTATTCGGCGCTCGTCTGTTGACCTATTCAATGAAACTGTAGGTGTCCAGTAGTGGTCAAACTTCTTAATCATATGGCTTCACCAGCCACTGATACATCCTTTCTAGTACCACTATCTCTGCTTATAGCAGCTAGTCGCCGTAGCCTCAATTCAACTATGCTGATACCCGGAGCTCTCTAGGAGCTGCTCATTTCTTACAATGTTCATTCTCTTTGATGGTTTGCGTCACAGCTCAGCTGTTCGTTGACCTATTCTGTGCCGCCGTAGGATCCACTAGTACCTGAAGCCTTAATCCGAATTCTATGGCTGGCTACTTATCTCACTCCTAGCGCGCCGTTATGCGCCGTTCTTCTTAGTCGCTTCACTCTTCGTGGCAGTAGCTAGTCATTGTTGGCCATATGTAACCTGCAAAGATCCACTACTTGACACTCCAGCCTTCATTTTCCTCTGACGTCTGTCTATTTAATCGGCGCTCGTCTGGTGATTTATTCACTGAAATTGTAGGCATCTAGTAGTGGTCAATCTTCTTAATCATATGGCTACACCAGCCTCTGATACATGCTTTTCTAAAGCCACTAACTAGCTAGTCGCCATAGCTTCCATTTAACTTTGCGGATACCCGAAGGTTGCTCCGTTCTTACCATGTTCATCTCTTTTATTGTTTGCGTCACAGCGCAGCTGTTTGTTGACCTATTCTGTTCCACCGTAGGATCCGCTAGTAGCTGAAGAGTTATTCCGAACTCTATTGCTGGCCATTCATCTCTCCTAGCGCGCCGTTATCCGTCGTCTGTCTTACCCGCGTTTACTTGACATGTGGTCAAAAGTCTTAATTATATGGTTGGATCAACCACTGATACATCCTTTCCTTTATCCACCATCTCTGCTCTGCGGCAGCTGTTCGCTGTAGGCTCTAATCAACTTTGAGAATACCCCTTAGCTCGCTAGGCGTCAGTCCTTCTGTAGAATGTTTATTCTCCTGGTATAGTTTTTTCACAGCTCAGCTGGTTTGCTGTCCGATCCTTTGACACGGTAGTTATTCATTAGCACCTCGAATGATTAACCCAACAGGCAACTTTGGCCACTGAAACCCGGTCCATTATCGATATCTTCTGATCGTCTTACCTTCAACACTTAGTCTTCCTTTGATATCCATTTAATCTTAGCCTGCTTCTAATATGTTCAGCTTCCTATATTCATATACTTATGTACAATGTAGTTATGGTGTCTTAGGTAATCCTTATCCTGTGGAGCATTTACAAATACGGCCACATCGTCACTGTCTTTTGGTTTCCGATAACAACCAATCATGACTACACACCCACTTTCTAGTCTCAGGTAGAATTCGAACATTGTCAGCTTACACCTCATGAATATCTTACCGGAATCCTGCTCTTCATCCCTATGCACATGAAAGTATTCTACCCATCAGGCCATGCCTTCCGCATAAGTAAAAACATCTTTAGCGCAATATCTGTTACACCTTGTACACTAGTTGTCTCAAATAAATGTCTTAAGGTAGGATTTTGATCAAACGCTAGGTACATTGACTGTTCCTTTTCGGTCTTCTCTCGGCTTGTTCCTCTCTCCCTTTTCTCTGAGGTCGTGAACATCTGAGAGCTTCGGGATTGAACTGAGGAACTGCCTCCGCCTGGGATGGGACGAAATAACCAACAAGTACTTACCTGGACCATGGCCTCACTTCCACTCTATTTGCACCCAACTACCGATGTCCAGTGAGGGTAGCTGGACACGAATTCTCCGCTCCCCGGCAAATATACATAATCAGAGAAGACTTCATGTGGTTCTGCGAAGGATCAACACACCATATTCAATAAGAATGTTTAGTACCCGACCTACTAATGGACAGGACCCAGGAACGCAATAGGCAACCAGCTATTGCATCAACCAGCGGAAAAAAATGGGACGCAACCTGACTGCGAATAACCGAGCAAACAGACTTTCAACAAGAAACATAGCCAGTTACAATTTGCCATTCAATGGATTGGTGACAGTGTTCCAGGACGTGGTGGGTTTTCGCCTGGCAAGCGTTCTCCCTACAAAATGCCACAAATGTCCGTTTAACAACACTGCAACGTGGTGTATGTGACTCGCCACCGAATAAAGTCACAGCCCATAAATTTACACTGGCAGGTCAACTAGCGTCACAATTCTACATAGGATCGTTACACTGGGACTTCTACATCTGTATATACTGTTGTCGTTTTACATCCTACGACACGTTGCCCTTTTCCTTCTTTGTGTGCGGGCTCTTCCATTACCTTTCAACGGATCATTCAGGATTCTCAATCTCTTATTAGCTGAGGTCCCGTATCTCACGACAACCAACTTATTGTTTCGCATTTTCAACATTGTACAGTTCCAATCATATATGAACCATTTTCTACGTTACTGTTACAATTGCATTAAAATGTTTGTACCGTTGTACATATCTGATCATGCCCCCACGAGCGTGCCTCGCATAGTCGAGAATAAAATAGTTATTTATTTATTTATTTATTTATTTGTTAGACGTATGCATATTGCCTCAGCGGTGGCGAGTATGCTTGCTTTTAGACGGTGATTTTGTCTTCATGGTATTTTGTAGAGAATTTGAAAGGCTGTTCGTTTGTCTATCTGGTGACCTGTGTTTAATGGATGGGTTGTACTCGTACTGTAGTTTGTTCTATTCTCCCGCTTGTAGAGCCAACCTAGGTGGTTCCCTAATTCTCTTACCTAGATGCCTGGTCGTCCGTCCAACGTACCTGGCCCCGCACGGGCTGGTGAACCGGTAGATTAACATCGATTGGAGATGATCAGGCACTCGGTCTTTGAATCTTGGAAATAGTAAAGTTTTGCTCGTGAAAATCACATTCAGCTAGCCGCATTGAAGGTCTTCTAGCAGCTTTGCTGTAGTCGGCGTGTGCATGTCTCAGCCGCACTATTTCCTTTGAATAGAAGTGTCAAGTAAAGCTGTTTCTTTTTAACGGTTTGTTTTGATACTTTTAATATGCATCGCTTCATATGGGTCTCGAAAAATCGCTCCGGATTTCCGTTTTTAAAAAGCGCCTCTGATTCGTGCGAGTTCGGCTTTTATGGTATCTTCGCTGCAGATTTTATATGCCCGATCGGTTAGCGTTCTTACCAGCGTTCTTTCTTGGCAACAGACGTTTTTACAACAGACGTTAACATAATGTATATTACTGTATGAGCCTGATGTAGAGGTACGCGAAAACAATTGTTTGCTCAAAGCTTCGGGTTTCGCTTATCTTTCATTCGAAACTGTTTGACGGAAGAAGAAGTGGCGCTGTGTGGAGTAGAAAGTGTAAATATGAGTTTGACCACCTTGTGGTCTCAGCCATTTATATTATCCAATATACCAGCAACAGCATCGGAGACACCTTGCGTAAAGGTTAAGTCAAGGGTGTTAGAAATCCTGGTGTGATTGTGAACTTGTTAGGTCCAGTTATTTGCGTGGACGGTGTGAACGAAACTTCTGTATCTGAGTGGGGCAGCCTGGTCGTTCCAGGGGATAAGTGGCATATTGAAATCGCCACCCACTATCTTGTGCCGTGGGGGCATTTGGGAGATTTCAGTGAAGAAGAAAAATGTCAAGGTGGGCGCCTGCGACCCAGTAGCTGTATACTAAACAGTGCCAATGCATTTGCAATTGTTAACGATGAACATATATTTTGCCATTTTTCCATGCAAGAGCATCGGATAAATGGAAGCATTGATCTGAACCCTTTAGGGTGCAGCCTCTGGCAGGTCTAGAAATATACCTATTTATTTATTTATTTATTTATTATGTGTGTGGAGGGTTGTATACGCAACCGATAAGGAGGTCTAGGTGACCTCCTGTCGTCTGGATCCAGATGGAGTCTTCAGGGTCACCTATAGCTAGCCGTTCGAAATCAGGTGCACCAAAATCGTCCCGGACATAGATAAGACAACCGCCACCGCGCTGGTTGTCTCGTCCGTTACAGAATGCAGTGTAGCCGGGGATACGTAGTAGGCTGTCAGAAGCATTTGAGGGCAGCCACGTTTCTGTGATGAGAACCAGCTGTGGGTATGAGAGCAGGATAAATGGGCCAATGAGGTGCAGCTTGTGTGTAATAGATCGCGCATTAATAAGCAGCATACTGTAAGATTCAACGCAAGGAGAGATGGAAGAGTTCGAATGTGTGAGGTAAGTTGCACAGTAAGGTGTATCGGGCGTAGGGTACATGGAGGTGGTAAGAAATGGTGGAGAGTGTGATATAGGATTGTGATCAGGAAGTGGTTGAGGAGGTAGCTGATGGTATTCGGCCTTTAATGAGGCTGTAGTAATAATATGGAGTTTAGAACCTATCCGGAGGGCTGAAGCCAACCGTGGGGGTTAGTTGTAGTAAGCATATGAGTGGTTGGAGGAAATAGAGAGCTGGTGAGAACTCTTGGTGGAATGGGCGAGGTGGGTCGTGTCCTGCTGCATCCCATAAAAAGGGGCCGTGGATGGCATGGTCCGGATGTAGTGCTTGTCATCCGGATGTATTTTTCGTTCAGCGGGACGTTTGGCCAGGGAGTGCGGGGTGGTGTTAATGGAGCAGTATAGATTTTTAGAAGGGCGTCCTCTTTGGGAGGATGCTATGTTCCCCACTGTTTCGAGAGACTGTGTGGATTGGTAACGGGGTTGTGCATTTGATCTTTGAATGCCATAGCGTTTTTTGAAAGGCCGACTGGGAGATGGCGTACCAGGCGGATAGTTGGTGGTCAGGGGAATCACTGCGTTGATGCAGCGCGGGCTGTTCATAGTTTTATTTTGTTGCAGTGACTGGTAGAACGTCCTCGGTTTTCGCAAGCCATGGTATTTGTTATATTTCGGGGGCTTAGTAGCATTGTTGGGCGTCTCGAGTAGGTAGGGCTTGCGCAGTGGTTGGGCCGGTTGGGTCGAAATCTGCGTGGAGGGCGGCGTTTGTGATCGGAAGAATTTCGATCTCACGCGATCCATTGGTGCAAATGTTGTTGTGGGCTTATCGGCTGTCCATTTGTGCCATGAGGTCATTGCGTGGGTACGGTTATCTTTGTTATGGTGATGCATCAGCGGGAAGTGCATCCCATAACGAAGCGTGCCGTGTTTCAGCGGTTGACCTTTGTTGGTAGTCGGTCGTGTTGCGAGGGTGGTTACGACTTTGTACGAGGGGGAGGGAAGGGAGTTGATCATCGGGAAGTCTACAGTGATAGATTCGGAATCGGTGTCACTCATGTCGGAGGCGTTATGGACTGTCTCGGCTTCTTGTATCGTTAGCGGGGGCGAATCTGGAACGTTAGTTGACTTTTTGTTTATTAGGGCTGTGGGGCTTGAGTCGGGATGTAATGCTGTCGTAGACACGTGACGCAGGGGGGTTAGATTCAGATCCACGTTAGTGCATGTAGTAGGGCAAGCAGTAGCTCTGACAACCGGCGATGAATCATGAGGCTGTTGTCTTGCTTTGATATTAGTAGCCGGTGGGAAAGCTCTTTGCAACAGCGTTAGATCAGGCTTGATAAGAATAGGCCCAATGTTTGCGTTTGTTCTTAAAGTAAATCGATTTGCTATGAAGCTTGTAGCCAGTTCTGGATTTTTGAATGCGATAAGGATAGGGAAATTGCGACTGATCTTCGATTTTCTGAGCCGCTTACTCACGCACATGTCAGGAGGGATGTTACACATGGACGTAAGTAAGCGGGTGACTTCCTCCAAGGGAAGTTTGTCACGAACGTTGAAGACCATCACGTTTCGGGCACGACGGGTTCGCTCGTTTATCTCAGTAGTGATGGTAGTAAGAAGGGCGCCGGCATCTTAGAGCTCGTCAGCGTTGCCATTTGTCCTTAATCCTGCGAGTTGGGCCAATGGCATAAGTTTTGCTAGCTCTGTTTTGGTAACAGCCATTTCCTTTTTGAGAGCAACCATTTCAGTTGCGAGTGCACTGATTTTGTTAAGTGCATCTTTCAAAGGGTCTATAAGAAGGACACTGCAGGGGCGCAGTTTATTCAGTTTGTCTTTTGTAGCAGGAAGTTTGGTCGCCTTATCCGCCTTTGCAGTGTATGAGGCAGAACTGTGATAAACAGAAACTACGGTATTCGAATGAGTACTTCTACTTTTGACCCGGAGTTTGGCTCGGGCAGCTTTAACTTTTATTCCATTGTTGTTAGTCATTATGGAATAGCACAACTTCATAATTCGTGTTCCAGGAACACTGTTTTGCCGTATATAGGATCTAAAAAGCTTAGAGTATAGCACGTCTAGATATCGAGACAACTCGTCTAATTATTCTAATAAATAGTTGCTATATGGCGGAATAAGCAATGCGGTTATTGCCCACTTTACTATTTCTTGAGCCGTAGGGCTCCACCACGCTTCCTTGTCAGGACGTAGGGCTATGTTTTAGTTCACGCCTAATAAGCATTCCCATCCCATTGTGTATAGAGCCAGCGGAGAGGTTTCTTTAAGATTCGAACGGGTTCACCGAACTCTCGCTTATCCGGTGGCTGGTGCGGTGACCATAGATAGTGCCACGAGCACAAGCTCTTGTGTCATGCATGACGGCCGAGATCCTATTCCACTGAGGCTTGATGTCACTAGGGCAAGACAACTAACGAAGGAAGGTTGTTAATGGGGTCCGGATAGCAGTAAGAGAAACAGGTGGAAAAGAAAGAAGGGAGACGTCAGCAGTAACAGGTTTTAGCTTACCCATCCTACTTTATGTAGCAGATAAAACGACCCTTGCTACTTAGCGGGACGGCGGCCGCGGGGTACAGTTTACTTTTATGGATGTGACAAAGGTTGTCCGTATGCTTTTCATTTTATAGCTTACGCAGCTTTTACATTGATTCGCACATTCGTAACATTCCATCTTTGGTCTACGTTGAGTTGCGAGATTTTCTTCCATGTTTTCCTCAATAGACTGCAAAGCGCCAGACTGCCTGTTCGCCGCTTGCCCGCTGCCACCGTTATGAGGCTGTTTGCCTGTGACTGAGATGCTTACTAGTAACTAATGCGTCTCTTTCCTCAGCCTCCACGAACTTCCGGTACGTAGATTTAGCTTCTCCGTTTGCTTATCATTTCCTAGCCTACGCAGCTTCCATATCTATTCGCAACTCCGTAACACCCCCTTTCTCCACCGTTGATATGCGAGCAACGTCAGCGATGCGTCCTCCGCCATTCCTATTTTCGGCCGGACTCACAGGCTCGTTTGCGTGGCTTTTCTTCCACCTTTCCCTTAATAGACTGCAACGCACCGGACGGCCTGTTCGCCGCTTTCCCACTGCAAACGTTATCCTTCTGGTTGCCTGTGGCAGAGTTCCTCCCTGGTAAGTGATGCTCCTCTTTCCTCCGTCTCCATGACCTTCCGGTACGTACATTTAGCTTCTCCGCTTGCTTTTCATTTCCTAGCTTACGCATGTTCCATATAGATTCGCACCTCCGTAACAACTCCTTTCTCCTCCGTTGATCTGCGTACAACGTCAGCCATGCTTCCTTCGCCATTCCTGAATCAGGCCGGACTCACAGGTACGCTCGCGTAGCTTAACTTCTATGTTTCCCGCAATAGAATGGTAAGCACCCGCATGCGTCCTCTCCTTCATTGACCCCAGCCCCCTGTGCAGCATACACCGAGTGTGCAGAGCATGAAACCTCCGTACGGTAAGCGTACATATACATATGTATAATCCCTGAGGCTGTACACCATCACCACGTTAACCTGCTCCTTCCACTTCCATGACACAAATCAAGGGAACGCTCCGATAACCCGCCTTAGGGTTTACCTCAAGGGAACGCAGAAACGGCCCTCTTAACGGCTCACCATTTTTAGTGTCCACGCATCGCGGGTAGAGTGCGTCCATAGACACGCTCCTCACAATGACGTGGATATTAGAATTGGTGTGAACGTCGATCACCTCATCCTCCGTTTCCCTGTGTCATACGTATTCACCTTTCCACTTACCTTTCCTTTAGTGCAACTAGCATTTGACTTCATACATATTATAACCTCTCACGTAAATTTCTAGGTTATGGAGCCAACTATAAAACTGCCATCACTTCGTGCCGGACTGGTGTCAGATTAGCCAGGGTACAATATCACATGTAATCATTATGCATATCGGTTCACGCCTACACCTATCGAAAGCATCTTTACCCTATGACTCAGTGATCCGCTGTGCATAAGTGAAACTTTCCATTCGTCCGCAGCATACGCCTGACCACTTTGATTTGGAATGAGCGGCAATGCAGTGATTACTTTACCTACCATTTACCTCATCATCGTCTTACAATGCTTTACGTAAAAAATGGGAAATCTATACCAATAGGAACACCATTGAAACGTTTTCCAGAGAACGTAACCATAAAGCCATTCGCTAAACCACAATGTTCCAAGCCTTTGTAAAAGCATGCGTCATGCCATCTTAGCAAGGAATAAACGCAATACTCACGGACAACCAAAGCCGAAGTTCACTGGAAATTGGAGCCAGCTTCGACGAGGAATTGCTGCATACAATTGCATCTACCTTATCAACATGCATATGCAGCGCAACATAAACACGCTATAAGGATGTAAATTCAAAATAAATAGTTTATTCTCAAATTTATAGAGACAAACCAAATCTGGCATGATCAAGGTTTAAAAGCAGTTGTGTAGCACGGCGATACATCTTGTTCAATCATGTGTAGTTGAAACGGACAGGGCACTACAAGTGCAAGGAAACAGTGCATGTAGACAAAGAATAGCATTTTCTTATATGTGTCGGGAAGAGTTTAAATACGAGTCTACTCGACTTGCAAATAGGTCGTTGTGGGCAGTGACTTTATCCAGTGGCGAGTCACATCCGCCACGTCGCAGTGTGGTTAACCAGACATTTGTGGCTTTTTATAGGGAGCACGCTTGCTAAGCGAACACCCACCAAGTCCTGCAACACTGCCGTAAAGCATTTTGAACATTAATGTGTAACTGGCAAAGCCGTCTGACGACTGATTTCACATTCCGTTATTCGCAGACAAATAGCTACTAATTTTCTCTGTTATTTGGACGGGTAATTTGGTCAAGGCCGCCATGATTGTTGAGGCCGGTTGAGGAGGGGAACATCGCGAATAGTTGCCTTGTTTTGTGTCCACGCGAGCAAAAGTTCAAATTTTCTGCTGTCGAGTTTTCAGATGTATAATGTACGGGCGTATGAAGATGTGTCCAATATGAAGTGCTGGACAAAGGTTGTGGTGATTTTAAATAAATAAATAAATGAATTGTGTATTCTCGACTAAGCGAGGCACGCCTGCGCAGGCATGATCATGTTAAGAGTACAAAATGTGATCACTTAATGTACAATGGAACAACGGGATTGTTGCATAGGTTTATATATGAATGTATGTAAGTTTGCATGTAGGCATGTTTAGCTTTTTTTATAGGATTGGTAAATGTTTCCTGTCATTTTGCTTGCATGTGTTTGAAGGTGTCGCCAGTGCTTGCTATCTGTGGACTTGAAGGGATTGTTCGGATAAGCAATAGGTGACTTTAGTTAGTGGCGAGTCACAACCGCCACGTCACAGTGTTGTTAAACGGACATATGTAGCCTTTTATAGGGAGAACGCTTGCCAGGCGAAAACCCACCACGTTCTGGAACACTGCCGCCGAGCTATTTGCTGAAAGGGGGTAAACCCGAATCACCCAGCTGGCACCACGAGTAGGTTGTTTGGCTAGCCAGCCAGTTGGATCTTTTGGTGGTCAACCATGCTCCATGTATGTCCTTGTCGGCTGTTACGTCCAACTTGGGCGAAGACTGTTCCTCAGTCCATTCCCAGACGTCCAAGAAGTTCCGAACCTCGGAGAAAAGGGAAAGTGAGCGACAACCGAGAGAAGACCGCAAGAACAGGCTTGGAGTTAAACATTGTCAAAGTCGTATGTTACAACATTTAGAGTTGGGACAAAAGCATGCACACTGTGCAACAATAATTAGGATTAAGGTGCCTTTTGAATATCCTATAGAATCAGTAACCGTATGGGTGGATTGCTAACGCCTGGTTAGAGACAAGAGCGTTGTACCAGTAAGTAATCTACGAAGTATCGGTTTAGTATGAGCCAAAAATTGCGTGGGGAATGAGCAAAGAGGTTTAGAATATTGGTGGTGGTTGCAAGGTGCATGAAGAGCAAGTAGTTAGCGTAATACGATAGTGAGCGCGGAATATGTGAAAATAAATTGGTCGCTGCGAGAGAGGTTCCAATGGTCCATTGGCGGTAGGGCAGCGGAAAGATTGGATGCAGATATTCTAAAGGAATAAAGGTTATTGTGCTAGGGAGTGGCTCCTAACGAGTACTGGATAATCGCATATGCATGGAGTTTATGACCACTAGCTACTTCTAAACAGAGGTGCCAAATTTAAGACGACCGACAGATGGTGGCCCTAGGACAGACTATCAGTGGTCAGATGCAGCCATTCCAGCCAGACGCTTGGTCACTAGTTTATACCTATAGGGTCACTGAATGCATCAACAAGCCGGCGGAGGTAAGTGATACAAACGTTCCAGGAGGATGTATGATGGAGAGACAAGTAATGCATCCTATCAAGCTCAATATCTGCGCAGTGGGTACATGGCTCATACGGCAAATTGCTGCAATAGTGAGGAAAATATGAAGAGCGACAGATAGTGGCGCTAGGTGAGAGAGTAGCGGTGGCCAGCAAAGGCGCTCTGCTTAAGCCTACTAATTACCAGTGGACACCTATAGTGACAGAAGTAGAAAACCAACCAGCGAAAGTTTGTTGCAAAAAACTCAAGGGAGTAAATGTTGGAGTGATAATGTGTGGCTACTAGCGCAAGGATGTATGCTACCTACAATGACTCGTTGCAGCAGAACAGTGGTGACGTAGGTAACACGAAGAACTGAAAATGGTACTAAGGGGAGAGAGAGTATCGACGGCTAGCAATGGCATTACCTTGAAGCCTTCTGGTTGCTGGTGGAAACCTAAATTGTCCCAGAATAGGTCAACAGACAGCAAATAAATGTGACGCACGCAGTTCCAGATAGAAATAAAAGAGTGGCTCTTAGCAGGTTCTGGATATGCGCAGAGATGGTTGGAGCCTACGAAGAATGGCTCCTGCTAAACAGAGGTGCCAGAGGTAATAAGAAGCACTGATACTGGTACTAAATGAGAGAGGGTATCGACGGCTAGCAATGGCCTTAGGATGAAACCTTCTAGTGGATGCCTAAAGTGTCCCAGAATAAGTCAACAGACAGCAAATGTATGTAACGCAGACAGTCCCAGAGGATGAAGATTAGGAGATAAAAGAGAGTGGCCCTTACAAAACTTCGGATATGATCAGAGATGCTTGGAACCTACCACCACTAGTTCCTACTAAATAGAGGTGCTAAGGTTGAGAGGATCGACAGATCACGGCGATATGAAAATCTTTCGGTGGCTGGCTGTAACCATTCCATTAAGCAGTTTGGTCACTAGTGCATTCATACAGTGTTACAGAATATATCAGCAAGAAAGCGAAAGCTGGCTAGCCGAACAACCTCCTCGTGGCTTCAGCTGGGTGGTTCGGATTTAACCCGTTCTAGCAACCAGTTCGGCGGCAGTGTTCCAGGACGTCATGGGTTTCGCCTGGCAAGCGTTCTCCCTATAAAAGGCCACAAATGTCTGCTTAACAACACTGTGACATGGCGGTCGTGACTCGCCACAAAATAAAGTCACTGCCCCGTGGATATCCGGATATTTCTATCCAATCCACGGACACCAGTCACCTACTCGCATATAGATGACGATATCAAACACTGAGGATTGAAGATGCACAACTACAAGCACAAAATACACAGCTACATCCGCATACACACACAATGACATACATACATACCCCCTACACGAACACAAACTGCTTGGGCAAACATATCGGATTTTTGCACATCCTTGATCATGCATGGTTATGTCGAAATGAGCATGCCCTTAAAGGCATGCCTCACCTTGTTGAGAATAAAAGGTTTATTTATTTATTTATAGATATTCTGAGAGATTACAGTATGGAGAAACAAATAATGTCTCCCAGTAGCTCTGGATTTGCGCAAAATGTATGGAGCCTACAAGGAATCACTGTGGAAAACGTGATGAAGATAATGGGAACAAAGGATAATGGTGCCAAAAGGGAGAAACAGTGGACAGCAACGGAATTCGCATGAAGCCTTCTAGTTATTAATGGATACTTACAGTGACAGCAGAAGTCAACAAACCAGCGAAGTAATGTGATGCAAACAATTCAAGTGAGTAAGTGTTGGAGAAGTAATGCGTGGCTCCTAGCGCAAAGATGTATGCTACCTACAATGACTCGATGCAGCTGATGAATAGTGAGATAGGTAATACGAAGAACTGCTAATGATACTAGGGGGAGAGAGTATTGACGGCTAGCAATTGCATTAGGGTGAAGCCTTCTGGTTGCTATTGGATACCTAAAGAATCCCAGCATAAGTCAACATACAGCAAATGTTTGTGATACAGGCAGTCTCAAAGGATGAAGGTTGGGGATAAAAGGGAGTGGCGCTGAGCAAACTCCGGAAATGCTTGGAGCCTACGACCAATAATTGTTACTAAATAGAGATGCTGAGCTTAAGATGCTCGACAGATAGTGGCGATATGAAAATATTTCGGTGGTCAGGTATAACCATCCCTTTAAGCAGCATGGTCTCTAGTGGATTCCTAAAGTGTCACAGAATACATCAGCCAGGCAGCGATGGCAAGTGATACAGACATTCTAAAAGATAACAGGATGCAGAAATAAGGAATGTTTCCTAGTAGCTCTGGATATGCGCAATATGTATGGAGTCTACAACGAATCGCTGCAGAAAACGTGATGGAGATAATAGGAACGAAGGATAATGGTGCCAAAAGGGAGAACCCGTGGACAGCAACTGAATTTGCATTAAGCCTTCTAGTTATTATTGGATACCTACAGTGACAGAAGAAGTCATCAAATCAGCGAAGGTATGTGATGCAACCAAGTTAGGAGAGTAAGTGTTGGAGAGATAAGGAATGGCTCCTAGCGCTGAAGTATGCTGCCTACAATGAACCGATTCAGCTGATGAGTGGTAGGATAAGTAATACGAAGAACTGCTAACGGTACTAAGGGGAAGAGAGAGTATCGAAGGCTTGCGATGGCATCGGGTTGAAGTCTTCTAGTGCCTATAGTGTCCCAGAATAAGTCAACAGACAGCATATGTAAGTATGAAAGCAAAGAGTGACGTGTATACGTCCAGCCTTCCACGCTGTGCCCATATACCTTCAGCATCAAACCACATATGACGTCAGTTACTTAGCAAGTTAAACAGACTTACTTGAAACTGCCATTAACTTATCCACATCATTTATTCGAAAATGGTACGAGCTCAAAGCTATCTACACAATAACCGTATGCCACGTCGCGGTGGAATTACAACAACTACGGTGAAGGTAACACATGCACGCTAAATCCCTCCCCTCCTGTTACAGTCTGCGGTTTCTTTCACAAACGGAGGACACCGAACCCGGTCGGATGGCGTCGAAAGGCATGCGGAACTTCCGGTTCATCATGGCCTGTGCTGGAGAGACTCCGTCTGGCGCTTGTGGATTCGGTGTTGCGCGGTAGAGGTAAACGAACCGGTCAACCACTCCTCTATACGTCCCTCCCATGTGGATCTGTGGAGAGCTCGCTTGAATGTGTCGACAAATCTTTCTGCCTGGCCATTCGACTGCGGGTGAAACGGCGGCGAGCGAACGTGCTGTACGGCGCATTGCTTGCAAAACTCCTTAAACGCTGCTGAAGTAAATTGTGAGCCATCGTCAGTGACCATTGTCTCAGGACAGCCGAATCTGCTAAAGGCTTGGCGCAGTTTCGATATGGTGGCATTGGTAGTGGTGTTATCGAGGTATTTGATGAGTGGCGTGAAAAATGTGCATTTATCCTCACGGATCCTAAAACCGTACGAATGTATGCAACCAAGCACTTCATCCAAGCGGTTGAAGAGTTCTTCCGGTGTTCGACCCATCACTATGAAATCGTCCAGATATGCATCGCTACCAGAAACTCCCGCTAGCATGTTGTCCATCAACTGTTGGAAGATGGCTGGCGCCGTTTTCAAACCAAATGGCAAGCGGTTGTATTGGAATAACCCACGATGAGTGATGATCGTCAACAACTCCCTCGAGACTTCGTCAACATCCACTTGCAGATAAGCGTCGGATAGATCAAGCATAGCAAAGTACTTACCACCATTCAGCTTTGCAAAGATATCCTCCGGTACACGTAAGGGGTACTGGTGGTCGTCAAGCGCGGCGTTGAGGCCAGTTGAAAAATCAGCGCAGACGCGTACCTTGCCATTTGCTTTCTTCACTGCGACAATAGGTGCGGCCCATGATGAGTAGTTGACGGCTGTGAGGACTCCGGCACGCTCCAGTCGATCGAGCTCTTGCTCATCGGTTGACATGGCTGCATATGGTACCGGTCTTTTAGCCATGAACACTGGTTTAGCACCTGGTCGCAAGTTCAGTGTTGCTTGATTTTCGTACAGTGGCCCAAGCCATCCTGAAAGACAGAAGAAAATTTTCGCTTCAGGGTACGTGTCATGCCTTTGACGGACTTTGCAGATGGGTCTGGACTTGTTTGAACTCGGTTGCAGATCTGATTCAAGGGAACATCGAGGAGGTACAACTTTTCAATCCAGTCGAGGCCAAGAAGATTCAATTTCGGCTTTCCGAAATGTAGCATGTTCCCGGCTTCTCCATACCTTGGTAAGCCATCTTGCAATTGAGTTCGCCCAATAAGTGTAACACACCGCCGGATGCATTACGTGCAACTTTCTGAGAGTCGACGATCTTCGGCCTCTTTATGTGATTCCGTGTGCTACTGGAAATGATTGTGATGTCTGAGGCCGTGTCAAATTGCAGTTTCGTTGGGATCCCATTGATTAACACAGTGATGAATCGTCATCTCGGTTTACATTCGCTTTGGAATGCGGCAACTATGGACAGAGACTCAGCGCCGCCCCTTCTAGAATTAATCTTTCGGTGAGATTTCTGTACTTTCTTCGACCGGACTTGACTGCAGCATTCCTCAATATGCCCACGCTAGTGACACGTTTGACAAATATGATGTTTGAAGGGACAAAAGCGAGCGAAATGCCATTCGCCGCATGACCAACATGCTGTGGGCGGTTTCTTCGTAGGCCTCTTGAAGGGTTTGCTTGCGTTGGCGGTCCTGGTCTTTTTCACGAGTTGCACGGTATCTGCTAGTGTGTTTCCTTTTGCGTTCGACCATGGCAGTGTCGCGTTGTAAAGTGAGAAGCCGTTTGCGTTCGCTTACGAGGGCCTTCAGTGTCAGATCAGGATCCTGCTCCAGCTTAGCTAAAAGCGGCGTGTGAATCTCAGCATCACTGGGCGATTGTAGAGCACTGACGGAAATGAGACACTTAAACTGATAGTCGGTTAAAGAACGTAGTTTAAAACATTTGCACTCACGGTTAATCATGTCTGCTAAGGTCCCAAAGTCGTCAGATTCCTGTTTGACAATTTTCAGGCATTGATAGCGAATACTAAACAAAGATACCGACTCACGAAAAATTTCCTTTAACTGCGACACTGCTTCGTCAAATGTCAGATCCTTCGGATGTTTGGGCAAAATGTGGTCTATGAACCTTGAATGTTCACTTATTCCGAGCTTGCGGAGTAGCAATCGCAACTTCCAGGAGTCGTCCTGACGACTGAAGTCCGTCTGGAACGTGTCTTCCCAGCGTTTAAACCACGCTTCATAGGTGCATCCAGAATCCGTTTTATAATTGAATTCAGTGATCGCGTTCGTGAGAAAATCAACAGAATCGCCTGCACATCCCGTGCCGCTGCTCCTGTTGTCTGCAAACTCAAGCATTGTGTCAAAATTTCAATCATTTTCATTTGCGCCTCCATTTGAGCTTGCTGTTGAAAAAACAGCTTTTGAAAATGTTCAGCAAAAAATTCATCATATTTCCACTTTTCACCGTCGCCATTTGTTATACTCTTCTCACTAGACGCAATTCCAAAAATAACAATTTACTGCTCCACAAAACTTCTAGCCCAACCTAAGGAAAAAAGCAAAACGCTAATGACCTTAACAAAAGAAGGTATTAATCGCCGCAAAGGAACACTACAACGACCGCGGACTCTGGCTGTATTTATAGGTCTCTGTTGACGTTCCACTTCTAGAGTTGGGAGGTCAGCTGCCAAGGCTAGTGGTTCCCCATATCTTTTGCCGAGGTGACATGTGGCTTTTAATCACGTGCAGAACACCATGTCGACGTGATTTCATTGGTTAGTTCGAACTCTACTGAGTGGTCCGAGCTTCAAAAGAACCATCCGGACCTTAAGTTCATTTATGAAAGGTTGATAACTGAAGGAATTAAACCAAGGAAAGCAGAGATGACAGGTTTGAGCTGGGAGGCCCATTGTGTGTGGTCTGTTTGAGCACGCCTCACTATCCATGACGAAATTCTCTACTATCAATATGAGCCAAATTACCCGAAGCGCATCGTGGTTCCTCTGCCCAAAGTGGACTCCGTGTTGCAACAGCTTCATGCCGAGCTAGGGCACGCTGGGCAAAAGAAAATGGAAGAAGCCGTCGAACAGCAGTTCTGGTGGCGTTGCCAACGCAGAGATATTGTAAACTTTTGCAATAAATGTCACGACTGCCTTCGTGCGAAACCACCTCGGAGACCCAACTGTGCACCTCTACAACCAATTGTGACGGGGTATCCAAATCAAACGGTAGCGGTTGACATCATGGGACCCTTACCTATGACGACTCGAGGAAACCGCTTCATTTTGGTCCTCGTCGATCCTTTTACCAAGTGGTGTGAGGCCACCCCTTTAGCACGTACTGATGCGGTTACTGTTGCGCGGACTGTTTTTGAACAATAGATTGCACGTTGGGGGGCCCCAGAGCAGTTTCATTCGGATCGAGGTTCGAACTTCGAGAGTATAGTCGTGTCAGAGTTATGTCAGTTGCTGGGCATTCGTAAAACACGTACAACTGCATATCATCCACGGGGAAACGGCACAGTGGAACGCGTTAACAGATCTCTTAAAGCACTGCTTAAGGCTTTCATCGACGGACACCATGCGCACGACTGGGATCTCGCTCTCCCACATTGCCTGCTAGCTTACCGCTTCACCGTACACGTCTCGACTACCCAATCTCCCCATTTCATGCTTACTGGGAGAGAGATACGGCTTCCTCTCGACTTAACGTTACCTCGCTTGGCGGTTAACCCGTTGCTAGCCACGGATTACGTCACGAAATTGAGAAATGAGTTACACCGCACACATCACTTGGCACGAAACTGCTTGGATAATGCTCAGAGGCACCAGAAGGGCTATTACGACCGCAAGGTAGAGGGTACACCCGTGCAGCCCGGACAACTGGTTTATTTACACTCACCCGTACCATCACCCGGCCATTCATCGAAGCTACATAAGGAATGGGCTGGACCATACGTTGTTAATGAGGTGTATGACGACTGCACCTGCCGCATCACGGACAGTGCCTGCGATTCTCGTCCTTCTATTGTGGTCCACTTTAATCGACTGAAACCTGCTACCCTGAGTTACACTGGCCCGGAGCACACTCGCAATCTTGCATTAACCGTACCAGAGGCCGTTGAGCACGTGGAGATAAGGGCTGAGACAACCGATCCAGTACAACAGTTACCTGCAGGTGTTGAGGACAACACCTAACAATAGGGGGGGGGAGTAGTGTAGTGCCTCCGCATCAACTTATCCAATGTCCGCTATCTTTTCCTTTCTTTGTTTTTCAGATTCCTTCCCGAGAAACCCCAACATTAATAAACTTGAAAACAAAGACTGGTGAACTTTTAACCACTTGTGTACCTACTGTTTTCTTTCCTGAACTCTGTGTTTAAATGCATTGCACTGTAACTGTGGCTCTCGTGTTGAATACACCTTTTCCTACCTTCGCTCCGTGTTCTTCGCTGCATCCGTGTTCCCTCGTCGAACCCTCTGTTGTGCCCTGTGTGACTGACTTTGTGTGTTCCCCTCTTATTCCAGCACGTTAAATTACCGGCCCATTTGCCTTCGTCGTCCTGCGCATTACAATTTATAGGTCTCTGTTGACTTTCGACTTCTAGAGTTGGAAGGTCAGCTGCCAAGGCTAGTGGTTCCCCATATCTTTTGCCGAGGTGTCAGGTGGCTTTTAATCACTTGCAGAAGAAGAACATTCCGGAACGTTCGAAATCGATGCGATAATCGTTAATAATCGATTAATCGCTAAAATAGGGAATTTCCAAGGCAATTTTTACTTTCTCCCGGACAAGGAATCAACGGTTAAGGGTTCGTTTGACCACTGGACGCTATCCAGCTACCTCGCCTCTTGTGCGCTCTTTCCCATTCGTCAAAGGCGGATTTACTTGATTCAATTCTTGGTCGAACTGATCAGTGGATCTTCAGTTATCCGTGTGTCAGCCTCTGCTCCCTCGCAAAGGTCCTGTTGTTATATCCTTGGAGTCCACTTCGGCTTTGTGACTTGGTGAGTCCACTTCAATACACTCGTGTCACACTTGGTCTTTCCGACTGGTGCTCTCGTTGCTTGCATAAGTTGTCACCGTAATCCGGTTCACATCTTTGCTTCTTATCTATTACATTCAATTCTTTCTCTGTACTCTCTCCGTCACGATGGTTGTCAAGCGCTGCTTAAACTCGCCGTGTCCGCCTTCTGACGACTCTGTGGTCATGTGTGGTAAAGTGGGTTGTCTAGAAGCGGTTACAGATTCATCCGGGGGCATGCAGTGCGATATCTGTAACCGTTGGTTCCATAAGGCCTGTACTGGCTTGGATCGTAGACAGTATGCTCTTCTGTCCAGTAGCGAGAGTTTACTCTACCGTTGTAAGGACTGTTGTATGCCCAGGACTGAGCGTTACACGCCAGTAAAGAGCAGTCCTGTTTCTCTGGAAAGTTTGTTGTCTCTGATTGTCTCGCTAGACAGGAAAGTTGAATGGATTGTGAAGGGCCTAGAACGCTCAGGTCTTCTCTGTCAGGAGACAGTAGAAGACGCTGGCAAGTTGTCTGATCCGGCATCTGATTGTTCACTGTCGAATGTCAGTTTACCTGTTAGCAAAGACCTTGTTAGTAACGAACCCTCAGACAGCGTGTTTGATTCGGCTGTTAGCGAAGGAGAGCAGCAGGTTTCTGCCCTTGTCAAAAGAAGGCGAAAGAGGGTTAAAAAAGCGGCAAAACCCAAGACGGACATGAGAGGTCCGTCGGGCGCCCATTCTCCCCCCTCAAATTCTACTACTACGGAATCGTTGCAACAGGAAACATCTACGACAGAGTCTATAAAAACGGACACTAAACTGAAACTACCGACGTCCATGGAGCGTTCGGTAAATACTCCGCGTCGCGGAGACTCGTATACCGACTGCAGTGTTATTTTCAGAAACGCCACTGAGTCTTCTGCTGTTCTCCCAAAAGACCGTATGCTAGATGATCTTAAGTGGTTTAGAGTATGCATTACCAAACTCCTGCCTCCCGGCTTCCCCGGCGTGACTGTGCGCAAACTAACCAGACTCGGTAACTTGCCAGCCGACAAGTCTCGCCCTCGCTTGTTGCGAGTTGTTCTGTCCACTCCGGAGGAGCGCCAAGCACTTCTGCGTTTCGCCTTTAAGCTCAAGGGCACTGGTGTCATTGTGCACCCAGACCTCCCTTTGGCGGATAGGCTGAAATTGCGGGAAGCTGTGAAGGATCTTAAAGCCCGCCGTGAAGCAGGAGAAAAGGGTCTCCGCTTGGTGGGTTTTCGGGTGGTGAGCCGGCGGTCCACTTCCGCCCTACCAGAGCCGGTTCTGGTGGCGCACGATCCCGGACTCACAATGTTAAATCCCTTCAGGTGATCTTAAGCAATGTGCGTAGCCTGCGAAACAAGCTGTGCGAAGTCGGCGCTCTTGTCGACGACTGCCGTCCAGATGTTCTCGCATTCACTGAAACGTGGTTGTCCACCGACGTCACGGACAGTGAAGTGTGCTTGCCAGGCTACGCACTGCTAAGATGTGATCGCACCTCTGCTCGGCGCGGAGGTGGCGTTGCTTTGTACGTTAACTCCGCACTTACTGTCTTTAAGACGTATAGTTTCAGATCATCAGAGGGTGATGTTGAGGCACTTGCAGTTAACCTGAGTATTGCCTCCGCGCAACTTAAAGTTGTGCTGGTCTATAGAAGCCCCGACAGCGTTGCTAAGGGGCTTGCTGATTTCATCCGCGAGCATTCGGCAAATAGGTGTTTAGTGATGGGGGACTTCAATCTTCCCGACGTTGACTGGCAGAATTTTTCCTGCGACGCTGTTACAAGGTGTTTGGCTACCGAGCTTCTCGAGCTGGCCTTGCATGGTTCCCTGCACCAATTTGTCGATCGGCCTACCAGATTCATGATGGGTCAAAACCCGTCCCTCTTGGACTTGATCTTCGCTAAATCCATTGATTTTGTCACGGATATTGTATACAACTCACCTTTCGGTGCTAGCGACCACGCCTGTCTCTCATTTAAGTGCGCCCTTAGTCGTCAGACTAATGATCATCCCGACCGAGTTCCAAATATATGGCGCGCGGACTTTCAGACAATGAAAGCCAAAGCCGCAAAGTCGCCTTGTGTCATTTTGGAAAATGACGACATTCAAACGGCCTGGGACAGATTTAAATCATACTTGAGTGAGCTCTCTCTCCCCCATATACCACTATCTGGCAGGAATAAAACTAGGGCAAAGCCACCCTGGTTTGATTCTGCTGTACGCAAACAACTCAACAGACGTGCCAGATGTTGGCGTACTTACTTATCTGCTCCTTCATTATGCACCTTCAAGCGATATCGTGAGGTTCGAAATGCCTGCAGGCAGTATCTACGAGGTGCTCGTCTACAGCATGAAGTAGAGCTTGCTCGTATAGCCTCATCAAACCCGAAACGCTTCTTCGCTTATGTCAAAAGGCGAAGCAACATAAATTCGTGCACCCCAGTGTTGTTTGGCTCGGACGGCACTGCTGTTGTCACGGATCACGAAAAAGCTTGTTTGCTCGGAGAACAGTATGCTGGGGTTTATGTTAGAGAGTCACAGCCGCCGCATATCAGTCTCCAGGCAAAAGTTCCTGACGGCTCCCACTTGGAGGAGGTTTCTATAACCGAGGCTCAAGTGCTCCGGCTTCTGAGGCAATTAAATCCCAATAAAGCTGCCGGTGGAGATGCTATTCATCCCAAACTGTTGTACGAGTTGGCTGATGAACTTTGCCGTCCGATTACGCAACTTTTTGTGAAGTCTCTACGAGGCTGCTCTCTACCCAAGGACTGGAAGGAGGCTATTGTTTGCCCCATTTTTAAGAAAGGTGATAAGCACCTCCCTGATAACTATAGACCGGTCAGTTTAACGAGCGTGCTGGTCAAGTTATTGGAAAAGCTCGTGAGGGACGCTCTCGAAGGACATTTGAAAGCGTTTGAGTTGCTTAATCCTTCTCAGCACGGTTTTCGTAAGGGCTATTCTTGCCTTACTAACTTGTTAACCGCTCGTGAACACTGGGCCGAAGCCGTTGATTGCGGGAAGGCAGTGGACGTGCTGTTTATTGACTTTTCCAAAGCTTTTGACACCGTTCCACATTCGCGCCTTTTGTACAAGCTGAATTCCTTTGGTATTTCTGGACCAGTCTTACGATGGATTTCAGCTTTCCTAATCGGAAGGGAAATGTGTGTGCGGGTGGGTTCAAGCCTGTCCTTCCGCCAATGTGTTCTCAGTGGCGTTCCGCAAGGTTCGGTTCTTGGCCCCCTTCTCTTCACTTTATACGTTAATGACCTACCTGATGAATTGGGTGTGCCATCCCTAATGTTTGCGGATGACTTGAAACTCTGGTTCACGATAGACGAGCCGATTGGTCCACTGACCCTACAGGAGGCTCTGGATAGACTTTGGGACTGGTCCATTTTGTGGCAGTTGCCCGTTAATTTAGCGAAATGTTCCGTTTTACGCGTTGGTCCGAATGACCCGTCGACGCGTTATTTGCTTGGCGGCAACGAGGTACCGCGAGTTCAACTCCAATCTGACCTCGGTGTTTTGCTGTCATCTGACTTCAAGTCCAGTGAACACTGGAAGACAGCTGCTCGCAAAGGCTTCAACATGTTGTGGATGATCCGCAGGTCATTCGGGATCATGACCACCGACATGTTCGTTAGACTATTTTCGGCTTTTGTAAGGCCGCACTTGGAATACTGCGTCCAGGCTTGTCCTCCATGCCTGGTTCGTGATAAGATGGCAGTTGAACGAGTCCTGCGGTCCGGGACGAAAATGGTGCACGAATTAAAGAAGCTGACGTACCCGGAGAGGCTACGTAAGTTGGATATGTTTTCCATGTATTACAGGCGGCTTCGGGGCGACTTGGTCCTTACATATCGTATATTGATGGGTCAGATTGGTCCTGATTTGACTGGACTGTTTCGCCCAACTCGACTGCCAACCCTTCGTGGCCACCCATTAAAGTTGCACAAACCCCGGTCTGACCGGGTTTGGGCAGCTTTTAGGTTATCGCGTAGGGTTATAGCTTATTGGAACACATTGCCTGCAGACGTCGTGATGGCACCGACGGTGAAAGAGTTCGAGCATCGACTTGACGCTCTCGGTCTGCAGTTTAAAGTCTTCCCCTTCGTGTCTTAAACTTTTCTTCGTCTACTACGGCCTACGCTTCTTTAACTCATTTTAACTTACATCTTAATATTGCCTACGATATTCGATTAGCTTGTCTTCTCCTCTGTTTCCTTTTCTTTACTGACACTACTGTTTTATTTTATTCTTCACGTGGCCGGCACAGCGGGGACTGCTAGTGCAGGGCACGTGGGCATTGTTTGGTTGACCATATGAATCGTGTGTGTTGATTTGGCTCTCCTTTGGCACATCAAGGCACCGGTTTCCCTGTTGGATCAACGACGTTTTCGAAGGTGGAACATTCGCGGGATTTTCCTACTGTTCCGGTCCCAATTGAACTTAAAGTTGAACTTGAGCGTCAACTTGACGCTCTTGGGCGGCAACACGAAACCTTTCCCTTTTCCTGACTAACTCGCAGCTTCATACATGGATTTTATTTTCTCTACTTTTTCGTGCATTGGTATAGTTTGTTTATTTCAAGTGAGCTTCCTTATTCTATACCTTCAATTTCTCTTCCTATCCTTGCTTACTTCACGTGACTGCCACAGCGGGGACTGCTAAGGCAGGAATCTTTGGCATTAACTTGTTGGCCAGAGTGCGATAAGGGTGTTTCTTTTTAGATCCATCAATAACTCTGCATTTCATCAATTCCTGACTCAACGATCCACTCAAGATGTAACACTCACGGGATTTTCTTACCGTTCCAGTCCCATCCGAACTTGAACTTGAGCTCCAAAAGGATGGCCTCATATATGCTGACACTCCGGGACCTTTCTTACTCTTACCGCATTCATGGTATGAACTTGTTCTCCCTGGCGTATTGTCGTCGCCGTAGTGACTTGATTTACACGTGACGTGTTTTCTGAGGTGAGACGGCGAAAGAGATACAAGAGTACCTTATTCTTTGCGCGGATAGTTCGACACGAAGCCACGGTATGAAACTTTTTAAGTCATGGCTGCATCGGGTTCACTCTGATGTAAAGTTTTCAACTCGTTTTTGTTCAATGACTGGAATAGTTCAGTTGAGCTAATCGTCAGTGCGTAAACAGTGAATTCTTCAAACGATTGCTAGATATTTACTTGTTGGAGGTTATAACCTCACTAGACGCGATTCCGAGCTTAACACTGCTGCTCTACAAAGCTTCTAGCCCAACCGAAGGAAAAAGCAGGACGCCAATGACCTTGACAAAAGAACGTATTACTCGGCGTCAACAAACACTGTAATAAATAAATAAGTAAATCGCCAGTTGTAGGCCGTAACGGCGCTTCGCTGCCACGCGACCACCATCAATCGCGCGGGGGCTGAGTATACCGCAAGGACGCCCGCCCCTACTCGGATTCGAACCGGGGACCTTATGGTTGCAAACCAGACGCGCGCACAACAAACACTGTACAACTACCGCGGATCTTGGCTGTATTTATAGGTCTCTTACTGACCTGAAGATACCAAGAAAAGGGTCGCTGCGGTCTACGATGTTTCACTCTACACGTAGAGCTCTCGCCTGATCCCGGGGCTCTTTCTACTCCTGTTTACTACACAGGTACGCCCGCTTCTCGAATACGGGCTACCTGCCGCCTACCGTCTTACAAAATTCGAATGTGATATGATTGAGTTTCAACGGCGTGGATCCAAATCTGTTCCTGAGCTGCGGGACCTGTCCTATTCTCTCCGACTCAAACAACTGAACCTCTTTTCCCTGGATTACCGTCGTCATCGCGGAGACTTGATCGTCACCCGAGGTATTTTTAGAGGAGAGTTGGGGAGGGAATTACAGGAATTCTCGCGTCTCAACACAGAGAGTTCGACAAGAGGCCAGAGTTTGAAACTGTTTAAAGCGAGGCGTCATCGAGTGCGATCCATCCTGGCTTTATCCACTCGTGCTGGCTTGCCGATCAGCCTCCTGGCTGGCTTGCCGATCGGCCTCCTGGCTGGCTTGAACATGGCTTGATTGAAAAAATTCAGCGACCCGGTTCTAAGTACATCTTTGAGTTCCGACACCTGCCATATCACATTCGTCTCCAGCATTTGAATGTGTTCTTCCTGGGATATCGGCGTCGCCGAGGCGATCTGATCTACGCTCGGCGCATTCTGCGAGGCGAGATGGGAAACGAGCTCCAAAGTTTCTTCCAGGTTAACACTGAGTGTTCGACTCGGGGCCACTGCTGGAAACTGTTTAAACCTAGGAGACTCAGGCTTCGCTCTGATTTTACACTATCGACTCGTGTGGTAAACGACTAGAATTGCTTGCCGAATTCCATCGTAAATGTGCATACGGAGGAATGTTTTAAACGATTGTTGGATTTATACTTCTTGAATTTGCAGGGATCTTTTTGTTTCTTATGTGACTGTGACAATCTAACTTGTTAATTGCTGTTTTGCAAAGACCTGCTATGATTGGGAAGTGATGGAGCTGACAAAGGCCTTTCCTTCTGCTCTCTACATTACAACGAACCTCCTCATGGTGCCAGCTGGGTGTTTCGGGATTTTCCCGTCACATCAAATAATTCGACGGCAGTGTTCCAGGACGTAGTGGGTTTTCGCCTGACAACCGTTCTCCCTATAAAAGCCACATGTCCATTTAACACCACAGTGACGTGGCGGACATGACTCGCCACTAAATACAGTCACTGCCCCTTGCTTCATCCTGGCAAAGCATTGTATTCTAGCAAGTTTATGCTGTAATTTTGGGGAGCATTGGGCCTCTGTTTGACAAAGGAACAAACGAAAGGCGTATGAACTGATCAATCAGTCACCGGCTGCCAATGGACGCGATTCCCTGAATTCTCTCCGCTGCCTTGTGGGCGGGCTATTCAGCCAAAGGCTCGGGGTAGTGTCCCCTAAGTCAACACCATACACGGCTTGGGCAACCGGGTAGTATCTCGCCCTCTGACGAAACCATAGGTTTTGATGTGCTGTGTTGTTTTCTTTTACTATTTCTGTACCTTGTTTTGAGTTCCATGGTTTCCGATAGCTCAATGTCTATTCATAGGCTGTTGCAAATATATATATATATATATATATATATATATAATATTGTGAATGACTGGAACCGCCTTCCGGAGTCCATCGTCGATGCCGAGACCGAGGAACGTTTCAAGCATTTATTTGATTCCCATTTTAGTTTACGAGGATCCGGCTGTTTCCAATGCAGTTTCAGTGTTTCTTTGTAAGACTTTCTTCCGCAATGACCCAGGCTATCTCCGCAACGACTGGGAAGTGACAGAGTTGACAAAGGAACTTCCTTCTGCTCTCTATCATCCAGTGATTCAATAACCGACTTCTAGAATTGGAAGCTTAGCTACCAAGTTTAATAGTTCCCCATAGTTTTTGCGGTGTCAGGTGGTTTTTGGTCATGTGCAGAAACATTCCAGAACGTTCGAACTCGATGCGATAATCGTTAATGATCGATTAATCGCTAAAATAGTGGATTTTCTGGGCAATTCTTACTTTCTCCCGGACACCTCCCCTCCTGAGATATCGTCAGGTCAGGTCAAACGGACGATAGAGGCTTCCGCCTAACGAGCGTCCAGTTCTTGTGCCGGTAAGTGAAGCGGCCCCCGGCACTTCGACGTTGGATTGTCTCTTCTTGCTTCTGCAATGGAATGAAGCAAGAACAAGAGCAATCTTTGCACTTTCATATGCCAGCATCAAAATACACTACATATTCCAGTACAACTACAATATCTCTGGAAAAAGGATGGACCAACAATCGTCTAAGCCCCTTTTGAAGGCTTCTACGGTCTCAGACTCCACTAAATCAGAAGGAAGTTTATTCCAGAAGTTAACTACTCGGTTCGTAAAAACCTTGCCCTGATGTCCAAACGAGCTCTATGATGTTTGAGCTTCAGGCGATGCCCGCGCAGATGGTCTGACATAGCCAACTCAAACAGATGGGTGGAACTAATACCACTAAGTCCCTTAATGATCTTAAACGTCTCTATCAAATCCCCTCTCAACCTACGCCGTTCCAAGGAAAATAATCCTAAGCTACTTAGACGATCTTCGTAAGACTTCCCTCGTTGACCTTCGATCATCCTGGTCGCAAGTTTCTGAATCTTTTCTATACAAATGATGTCACTCCGGAGGTACGGTGACCAGGCCTGAACACAATACTCCAGATGTGGCCTAACCACTGCTTTATATAACGGCAAGAATACTTCTGCTTTAGTGTTACTCAGCGCCCTCCTAAGACGAAATAACTCGTGTCGCGCTTTATTGGCAGCATGGCGACACTGTGCCGAAGGCTTAAAATTGTTCACTACGATGACACCTAGATCACGGGCTTCATCAGTACACCGCAATGATAGAGATCCCACAGGAGACTGAACTGCAATTCCGCTACCACTACTAGTCAATAGTTGACATTTATTGGCATTTAGAGGTAGATCCCATTGGCTTGACCAATTCACCACAGTGATGATGTCCTTAGCCAATGTCGCTCGGTTTCCCCTACTGACTAGCTTCAAGTCATCTGCGAAGATATAGCAGGGATCCTCAAGAAGAGGAGCCAGGTCATTTATAAACATAAGAAACAGCAATGGACCCAGTACCGAACCTTGGGGGACACCGCTGTAGGCATGGCCAACACTAGAACTCGCTTCCCCAACCCTGACTCTGAATGTCCTTCCACGTAAGAATTCAGAGAGCCATAGTAATAGTTGAGGATGCAATCCAAACCATGTCAGCTTCTCAATTAAAAATCGATGATTCACTGAGTCAAAGGCTTTACTGAAGTCCAAATAGCACACCTCTACCGATATCCCACTATCAAGACATCGGGTAATCTCGTCTAAAAAGCACAATAAATTGGTAAGACAAGACTTCTTTTTAAGAAAGCCATGCTGTTCCGCTCTAATTAGATTGTGCTCAGTCAAGTGCTCACAGATCCTGTTCCTTATAAGCTTTTCCAAGCATTTCAGCATGATGCTGGTCAAACTAACAGGTCTATAGTTAAGAGGCACCGACTTAGAACCCCCCTTGTGGATGGCAACAATAGTCGCCTCCTTCCAATCACGTGGCAGCTTGCCTTCTTGAAGAGACTGGTTGAATAACTCCGCTACGGGATACTGAAGGATATCAGCCAGAGGCTTAACTATGGCGGGATGTACACTATCAGGACCAGCTGATTTATAAGGGTTCAAACTGGCCAGCACTGTGAAGACCTCTGACACATTGAGAATAATTTCCCGCATTGTGTAGCTAGTTGAGCAGTGCGGCTGTGATGGCAAGGCTGACCCACTATCCTTCCGATGCAGGTTTTGGTAGACACGTAGCAGCGCTTCTACTTTATCAACGTCGTCTACAGCCTGGGTACCGTCCTCCATGGTTAGACAGCCGACCACCTCTCTTAAAGAAGCCTTTGACTGGACATAACTGTAATAACACTTGGGATTAGTTTTCGCAAATTTGGCCAACCTAAGCTCATATGAGTACTTCGCCTGCCGCTGTAACTTAATAGCCATGTTTCGACACCTTTTGTATTGCAGCCAACGTCGGAAGCCCCGAGTTTCTTGATATTTTCTCCACTCAGCATTGCGCCTCTTTATCGCTCTATCAATTTTTCTTCTCCACCATCGGGGTTTCCCAAGATGTCTCCTGGGGCGAAGAGGAGCAAATTCGTTCAGCAACTGTACAAGTCCACTTTTGAGTAGAAGCCACCTCTGTTCCAAAGTGGCCTTGTCCTGTTCAGGGATCCAAGTGATTTGAAGGGCTCGATCCCGCAGCTTCGTAAAATCAATACGATTTAAATCCCTTCCCATTCGACGGTTCTCTGCAAGCCTCGGTGTGTCCAGAGAAAAGGTCAAAACACAATGATCACTCTTACCTATGGGTGGCTCCACGCATAGGTCAATCAAGTGACCATGTCTGGCGATCACGATATCAAGGGTTGAAGGGGTACTCCCAGTACGACTCCTAGTCGGAACATTGACGTATTGCTCGAACGCATTTACATGCATTCAATCTACTAGTTCCTTCTCTAAAGTACCCACTCTGTTTTCAGCATGCTGCCAATCAGCATGCGGAAGGTTTAGGTCACCGACGATCAGAAAATTAGGTGCGGCCATTGCCGCCTGTCTTAGTAACGTACCAAGATCCCTGTCCTCTTCTCGCGTGGAGGATGGGCTACGATAAACACATACTATAATCTCCAATCTACCCCATGCTCTTAGATAGCAGGATACCACCTGAACGTTAGCAGAACTCATGGTAAATGGAGCCTCCCAGTGTTTATATTGGCACTTTATAAGCAAGAGTACTCCTCCACCAGTCTGATACCCGGGCCTGTCAGCCCTGTAGCACGCAAAGTCTATAAGCAGATCACCAATAAGGTCATCTGGAGAGAGCCAGGACTCCGACACAGCGGCCACATCAACATGCTCACAACGCGTCACTAACTCTCCCCATTTGTTACGCACACTACAACAATTAGTGTACCACACGCTTAGTCTCTCCGAACGCGGTTGTTTCCCCTCGTACGTAGAGCCCGAGGGGATCCCGTTTTTTGTGCCATTTCATTTCGATCAGCTGCCTGAGTCGATGAATCAACGCTGGGCTGCTGTAACGCATTACGGGATAATCCCTTTCCTGGCTTCGCCCGCCTGGGCTTGCTGGATAAACTCCCGACGGGTTTTCTTCCATTTACCTGAGTCGACCTAACAGCACTGCACTTCGGATTTTCTGTACGGTCCAATTTAGGTGTGGCAAGTTTTTCATTTATCCTATCATTTTGTGAAAAGGTATACGCTGAAAGCCTAAGATTAACTGGCAGTATTCGGGACGGTGTTCTCTGCCTGTCGATCCATCTTCTTGGCAGAAGTGCCCGAGAACTATGTTCCGATGTCCGTGTTCTGGATTCTTTGCTCGACTGCTTCCTACGGTAAGTTAAAGCTTTCCACCAATAACTCGAACGGGAGGTCCGTGGGCCTTGCTTGTTCTGGTTGACACAATGTTGCTCGTAATTGGTTTGCATGCCGTGCCCAGATCTGTGCGCCCACGATCACGTTATACATGACGTTTCCTCGCTTGCTTTCAACCGTTTCTGGCATCCATTTCGCTTGGCCTTTCCGATAGTCACGTACTAGCACTTTTTGTCCAAGCGTTAACAATCGTTTCTTTACTCCATGCCGCCAGTCAAAATCCTGTTCCATTCTGCAGTTTCTTTCACCAGCATAGGATTCCGAGCGCGTTCGGATGGTGTCGAAAGACACGCGGAGCTTCCGGTTTACCATAGCCTGTGCTGTAGAAATTCCGTCCGGCACTTGTGGCTTTAGTGTTGATCGATAGAGAAAAGGAACCGGTCAACCACCTCCTCTATACGTCCCTCCCCTTTTGATTTGTGAAGAGCTCACTTGAACCTATCGACAAACCTTTTTGTTTGGCCATTCGACTGTGGGTGAAACGGCGGCGAGCGAATGTGCTGGACGGCGCATTGCTTGCAGAACTCCGTAAAAGTTGCCGAAGTGAATTGTGTGCCATTCTCAGTTACAATTGTCTCAGGACAGCCGAATCTGCTAAAGTTTTGGTACAGTGGCATTGGTGGTTGTGCCATCCATGAGAAATACTTCAGGCCACTTGCTGTATGAGTCAACTATAATGAGGAAACTTCTGCCGTTGTTCGGTCCTGCAAAGTCTACATGGATGCGGCACCATGGCTTAGTAGCTTTAGGCCATGAATAAAGCTCTGATTTTTGTGGCGCTTTCAAGATGTTGGCGCACTTTTAACAGTGCTTAGCTGTTTCTTCTAGCTGCTTGTCCGTGAAGGGCCAGTATACATAACTGCGGACAAGCACCTTCATCCTGTTGATCCCATGGTGCCCAGCGTGAACTGCCGAATAAGGCGCTCCTGAATTGCCTTTAAGATGACCACCCTTTTTGAAAATATTATGCAGTCGTTCACAACAGAGAGCGCGTGTCTCCTCTAGAAGTACTGTTGCAACTCGATAGATGGACTTGAACGTGGCCAACTTGTTTTGTGAAACTGTGTAACTTTCTTGAGTACTGGGTAGCGAAGCGTTTCGGTTCCTACATCTTCTGCGGTAACTCGTAGGCCGTGCAATGCATCATAGTTGATGTCTGGTTCGATCTCGACCGGGGTAATGATTGTGTCCTCATGTTCTTGTTAATGAGCATCAATTAGGTGTGACAGTGCATCCGCTTGACCAATAGAAATTGTCGAGTGGTAGTGGATCTCGAAATCATACCTCCTTAAGGTAAGAGCCCAACTTTGTAGCCAGTTGGCAGTGTAATCCGGAATGCCGTTTTTTATATAGCATTTTGTGGAATTTCTTGACCGCGTACACTATGGCCAATGCTTCTTCCTCAACCTGGCTGTAATTCTTCTCGGCCTTCGTAAGTGTACTGGCGGCATTGGCGATTGCTTTTTGAGATCCATCGGTGTACGTGTCTGAAATTACTGCCCCAATCCTATGGCTTGATGCATCTGTGATTACGACAGTCTCTTTGGATGGATCAAAATGAGTCAAAAGCAAGTTTGGTATACCTGCTGCTATGACGATAGGTAGGGGTCCGCAGTTATCTCTTCGTTGTTTCGTGATCTGAGTCGTTTGCTCGGTTCTTCTCACTTACGCACAACCGCCTACTATCCTGCAGCCAATTGTTTGGTCGAACGCTTCCATCGCCAGCTGAAAGCTTCGATTACCGTTTCTCAGTGGAGCATGCAATGGTCCGAGCGTTTGCCAATAATCCTGCTTTCATACGTAACACTGTCAAGGAAGATATAGGCTTTTGCCCCGCTGGATTAGGTTTTGGCACACCACTTAGACTTCCTATAGAGTTGATGCTGGATTCAAGCGTCACTGGCGAAGTAGATCCAACCTCCTGTCACATGCCTGGGAAGTCATTTTAGCTCGGTACCCCTAACACCACGACTCAGATCTTGTAATCCACAGGTGCATCCTGATCTTCGCGATTGCCCCTACGTTCTTGTGCGCATCGATACTGTTGGTAAGGTGTCAACCGTTGTACAGTTCATCAACGAAGCGGAGAGCTTGTTCCAACTGCCAGCAACGCGGTTCGCGAAGTATTTCCCTCGATATCTAGTCGAGACCCTCGATGCCTGAGCTTAAAATGATGACCTCTCAGATGATCTGATGTAGCTGGCTCAAACAGGTCGGTAGGCTTGATACCACTGAGACCCCTCATGATCCGAAATAGCTCTATTAAATCTCCTCTCAATCTACGCCTTTCCATAGAAGACAATTCCAAGCTCTTTAGGCGTTCATAATACGGCTTTTCACGTTGGCCCACACTCGTTCTAGTCGCCAGCTTCTGTACCTTCTCTATACAAATAACATCCTTCCGGAGATACGACTCCCACGTTTGGACAGTTTTCTTAGTGGATTTATTAGTGTGTATAGAGCAGGAGAGGAGATCCTTGTCAGCTCAGTCGACTCCGATTCAGTGCAGGTTTGACGCAACTGGCTGCGAAGCGGCATTCCTCTGGGGATCGTCGTCGTTGCAGTAAGAGCAGCCAAGCCCTGCGGTACTCATCAGATGGCATTTAAGCAGCCGTTTGAAACCTTTCTGTCTGTGCATCAGAAATGATCTCCTGTAGGCTGTTCCAATCATTCACTACTCCAATTGCTAGGGCAGCCTCTGGACGGACTTGAAGTATTCGGCTCCTATACAACTTCCACTTTTGGCCCCTTGTCGAGCCGTCCACGTTGAGCCGAAAGTGCTTTTATACCTCACTCCCAAGTTCTCTTAGGATCCGTCTGATATAGATAAGATCTCCAGGGCGCCGACGATAATCCACTGGGAATATGTTTAGCTTTCTGTGTCGAAGAGGGTAAGCAAGACCACGAAGTTCCATGAGGGATTTCGAGCTATGCATCTGAACTCTTTTTAGCAAGTGGCATTCAGGTTTTTAAAGTGGATAGGTACCTGGAAGCCTATACTCCAATATCGGGCGGATATGTGATGTGAACAGAGTTCAGAAAATTGCCGGAGTGCTACCGGAGAACGACCTCCGTGGGGTCGCACCACCCCTTTATATAATGGGAGGAATACCTCCGCTCTAGTGTTACATAAGGTAAAAGACTTTCTGCCGCACTTTGTTGGCAGCATGGTGACATTGTGCTGAAGGTTTGAAGCTATTCGTAATAATGACACCTAGGTCCCGTGCTTTATCAACAGGCTGCGGTAGTCTAGGACTAGTTTCTACTCCACTACATAATTGCTGATTCCTGTATTTTACCTAATGGAACTCATTTTTCTAAACTACGAAATGTCGTTTAGTACCACTCCCCACGCTGTCTTTTCTGAAAATTTTTTTGGTTTTCCTTACCCGCTTTTGACGTCAACAATGTCCATGTTTGGTTTTTACACTTAGCTGTTTTTCATTGCCGTAGGATCACTTCACAAAATTCTATGTTTTTCTACATCGCTGCACATCTTCTCATACACCCGCCGAGGTGGTAGACCTGCTCGACCCTGTTCCTACCGAATTCCCCCACGATAAGCTTAATGCTGCTGTTTTGAAAGGTCTTACAGCTTCCGATGAGGCCAGATTTCATCAACTTCTTTCCGGAGTTGAACTGGGTGATCGTTCACCTTCGCAGCTTCTCCTTATATGCGCTCTTTAGCGGGTTCCGTTAAAGTTGATGACAGCGTATTACGTCAGTTATGGCTCAAATGTCTTCCATCCAGTACTGCGTCGATTCTCTGTATCCGCCGACGATTTGTCGCTTGACAAACTAGCAGAAACGGCTGACAAAGTTCATGAGTGTTTCAGCGCCCAGTCTGTCACGCTGTTGGCACACTACCTGAGACTACCACGTTAACAGATTCCATTGAATCGATTTGTCAGAGACTGTTCATACTCGTGCTTGCCGTTAAGAGAGGACGTCGCCCCAGCAGTCGGTATTAAATCTACTTCGAGCAGTAGAAATAGACACGTTAGAAACACTACACAGCACATTTTGCTATTATCGGCATTTTGGTGATGGCGCTATAAATTGTCGCTCTGGTTGCATGCACCCGAAAGCCTTTCCCAAGGCTCTACAGGGAAACATACCAGCCAGTCGGTAATGGCGATAACTTTGTCTGCCCAGTCTTCTAGTCGCCTGCTTTTTGTTCGTGATTCCATAACCATCCTTTCACTCTTGGTTGACACCAGCGCCAAAGTCAGCGTTCTGCCTCGTGGAATGGAAAAACGCTACCTCATTCCCACAGTACCTACTCTCCAGGCGGCTAATAACAAAAATCCAGATCTACGGTCAGAAATTGTTGACTCGATTTTTGCCTCCGACGAACCTTTTCTTTCGTCTTCCTGATCGCGGATGTTCAACGCCCCATCATCGGTGTCGACTTCCTCATCAAATTTGGTTTTATTGTCGACTTACGCAACAGGGAACTTCGTGATACTATCACCTCCCTTACCACTCTGGGCAGAGCCACTTCGATCAGCTCGATCGGACTTCGCACGACTCTACCCACTAACACTGTGTTCACGGAGCTACTACAACAGTTCCCCGCCTTGTATCTGCTGTCCAATAATTGCCCCGAACCTAAACATGAGACCTTGCACGACATCGTTACTCGTGGATCACCAGTCACGTCTCGACCTCACAGTCCCCCACCCGATAAACTTGCTAACGCCAAAGCCGAGTTTGAGCACATGCTCCTTCTTGGTATCATCCGACCTTCTAATAGTTCATGGTTTTCACCTTTGCACATGGTTCCCCAGAAGTATTGTGGAGATTGGCGATCTTGTGGTGATTACCGCTAACTAAACAATGTCAGTCCCAGACAGATATCCGGCACCACATATTCATGATTTTTCAACCGACCTAGATGGCAAAGTAATCTCTAAGATTGACCTAGTCCGGGCATATTACCAAATCCCTGTCGCCCCTGATGACATCTCCAAGATGGCCATAACCACACCATTCGGTCTTTTCAAGTTTGTTCGTATGCCTTTTGGGTTACGAAACGCCGCACAAACCTTTCAACGATTCATCGACCAAGTTCTCCGAGGACTTGATTTTGTTTTTGTTTATATCGATGACATTCTCGTGGCCAGCACTAACCACGAAAAACATCTCTTTCATCTTCACCAAGTTTTTGAGCGTTCCGATCATTATGGCGTTGGGATTAAGGTGGTGGACAAGTGTCTTTGGCCAATCCAGTGTTGCTTTTCTCGGCCATCGAATCGATCGTAACGTCATCCCACTCCCGGAGAAAACAAAGGCAATCGCAGAGTATCTGATGCCGCAGTCTTACAAAAGCCTGCACCGTTTCCTCGGTATGGTGAATTATTACGGCCACTTTATACCTGATTGCTCTAAACTGCTTTAACCTTTAACTGACTTGCTTAAAGGAAAGATTCGGCAATTTGTACCCACGAACGAAGCATCAAACGTTTTCGACGAGATTACACATGCTTTGTCCAGCGTCACTGCGTCGAGCCTTTTACGGACTGATGTTAGCACACCTCGTTCTTAAAACCGATACTTCACAGATTGCAGCTTGAGCCGCTTTACAACAACTCATCGATGGTCATCCCGAACCACGGTCTTTTTTCTCCCGTAAATTACAACCTGCACAAACCAGGTATAGTACTTTCGGAAGAGAACTTCTGCCCATCTCTCTTGTTATTAAACGTTTTCGACACATCGAAGGTCGTTCATTTACCATTCTTACTGATCACAAGCCACTTGTCTGCTTTCCGCGGTTCTTCGGACCGTTTTTCCTCTCGTGAAACCCGACATCTTGATTACATATCGCAGTTTAAAACTGATATCCGTCATATAGACGCCACTAATAACGTGGTAGCCGATGCAATGTCCCGCATAGGACTTCATGAACTTCCACGTCCGGTAATCGATCTGGAGGAAATCGATGCTCATCAGGAGGGAGATCTTGAGTTTATGCAGATGAAATCGAACCCTTCGAATAAACTTACTCTTCTGCCGCTCCTTAACTCGGTCTCCAAAGTTCATTGTGATGTGTCTACGGGTAAGCCCCGATCCTACGTTCCTCAGCGATACCGATGAATCCTTTTCGAGCATTTCCACTGTCTCTCGTATCTAAGCATTCGGGCTACTGTTAAGCTGATTACAAATCGTTTTGTTTGGCACAATATGCGCTCTGACATCCAACAGTGGACAAAGCACTGTATTACGTGTCAGACCAGCAAAGTCCACCGCCATACAATCACTGTCCTCGGCACCTCTTTGCTACTGGATGCTCGTTTCAAACATGTTCATTTGGATGTCGTTGGTCCTTTGCCTCCTTCCAAGAGTTTTCAGTACTTACTAACTTGTGCTGATAGATTTACGCGTTGGCCGCACGCAGTGGAATTACGGGACGTTTCCTCTGAAACGGTAGCGCGAACCTTCATCGAAACGTGGATTTTTTTCTTTGGTATACCTGCCACTATCACGACAGACAGAGGTCCGCAGTTATCTCTTCGTTGTTTCGTGATCTGAGTCGTTTGCTCGGTTCTTCTCACTTACGCACAACCGCTTACTATCCTGCAGCCCATTGTTTGATCGAACGCTTCCATCGCCAGCTGAAAGCTTCGATTACCGTTTCTCAGTGGAGCATGCAATGGTCCGAGCGTTTGCTAATAATCGTGCTTTCATACGTAACACTGTCAAGAAAGATATAGGCTTTTGCCTCGCTGGATTAGGTTTTGGCACACCACTTAGACTTCCTATAGAGTTGGTGCTGGATTCAAGCGTCACTGGCGAAGTAGATCCAACCTCCTGTCACACGCCTGAGAAGTCATTTTAGCTCGGTACGCCCAACACCACGACTCAGGTCTTGTAATCCACAGGTGCATCCTGATCTTCGCGATTGCCCCTACGTTCTTGTGCGCATCGATACTGTTCGTAAGCCTCTGGCACCACCGTACGACGGCCCTTACACAGTTATCGAACGCAAGGACAATTATTATGTATTGGACCGAAATGACTGCAAAGACTGTGAGCATCGATCGTTTGAAACTTGCTTACATCGAACTTCCTACTTCGCAGCAATCTACAGTCACATCTGTTCCCGATAATGATCCATCGCCGAGCACCTCTCCTACGCAGCCTATGTGTGATCCCAGTGTACCTACTTCGCAATCCCCTTCGACACCCACCACAACCACTCAGACACACAAACGCACATGTTTTGGTCGTACAGTGGTCCCCCTTCTAAACTAGCGTTTTACAATCAGTGAGACGTGGATTTCAAGTATTTGCTTGCTCACTCACGCTCTAGGGAGGGAGTCCTGTAGTGTTCATAGATTTGTAATTTTCTGCGCTTTATCTTACATCGTTTTTCAATCGGTATTGTACAGTAGTTTTAATTGACCGGTTTTTCCGATACACTTTTTCTCGACCTTCAACGGCGCGTTCTGCTTTCCTGAGGTGGCATGTTGTGCTTGTTGCGTTTGTGTGCCTGGGACGTTTGAGCTTCGAGGAACCGACACTGTGGAGTATCATCCTTCGGCTATTCCGTCAGGGAATGTGAAACATTTGTGGTTAGCCCATCCGGTCAGCGTATTCCTATCTTTTATCTGACATTGATTCCTTCCTTCTGGTGCGGTAGTCTAGGACTAGCCTTCCCTCCACTATACTTTCACGCCCTTCGTCTAGTTGTCTCGCGCTCGGTCCTCTTTTGGCAGCTGTGACAGTACCGCCTATCTGGCCACGAGATGTAACCCAAGCACACCATCCATCCAGCTCCGACACTTACTAGGTCGTTTTGCAGCCGCCTACGGAGTATCTTCTTTACCTTTCAGCTCCCCTCGGTCTAATACGACCCGCGTACGCCCCGGACACAGAAGCCCTTGGAACCCTCGACCGGACGCATATTACAGATGTGAGTGTGAAGTTGACGTGTATTTTTGCTCATAATTTAGCCGACTTTTAAAAAATTATAAGTAAGTTTTGCGGAATCCAAAAATCTTTGCGCACTTTTTGTTCACTATTACTGCCAATTTACTAGGACCCATTACCTTAACTGGGAAGTCTGGAAGGTCAGGTCAGTTTCACAAAACCGTATAGGCTTTCGCCTAACGAGCGTCCTGCTTCTTGCACCGGCAAGCAACCAAGGGCCCCCGGTACTTTGACTTCCAATTGCATTTCTTGCTTCTGCAAAGAAAATGATGCAAAACGAAGCAATCTTGTACGTTCATCCTTCATGAGTTCTCAGCAACGAGCATCAATAAGTTTACAATAGTTCTGGAAAAAAATTCTATGTACCATCTGTCTAAACTTCTCTTGAAGGCGTCAACCGTTGTACAGTTCACCAACAAAGCGGAGAGCTTGTTCCAACTGCCGGCAACGCGGTTCGCGAAGTATTTCCCTCGATACCTAGTCGAGACCCTCGATGCCTGAGCTTAAAATGATGACCTCTCAGATGATCTGATGTAGCTGGCTCAAACAGGTCGGTAGGCTTGATACCACTGAGACCCCTCATGATCCGAAATAGCTCTATTAAATCTCCTCTCAATCTACGCCTTTCCATAGAAGACAATTCCAAGCTCTTTAGGCGTTCATAATACGGCTTTTCACGTTGGCCCACACTCGTTCTAGTCGCCAGCTTCTGTACCTTCTCTATACAAATAACATCCTTCTGGAGACCCACGTTTGGACACAGTATTCTATGTGAGGTCGTACCACCGCTGTATATAATGGGAGGAATTTTTTCTTGAGGCGCAAGTTCCTGTCGCCCTTTATTGGCAACAATCTGACATTGAGCTGAAGGTTTGAAGTTATTCGTAATAATGACACCTAGCTCCCGTGATTTTTAAACAAGCTGCAATGTCAGGGTTCTGGCAAATATCTGCACTACAACCCTGTCATTGCTGGAAGTCAGCATCAGGCATTTAGTGATGTTAAGGGACAAATCCCATGCGACAGACCACTGCTACAATGGTGAGTTCTTTGGACAAGGTGTCCTTATTACTCCTGCTAACCGTTTTCGGGTCATCGACACAGATATAGCAGTCTGCAAGTATAGGTGCCATCATTTGTGAATGTTAGCTATATTAGGAGGCCTAAAACAGAGTCTTGGGGGACGCCACTGTGAGCGGTGCTTATACCTGAGATGTCTTCACCAACTAACCAGGAAGCTTCTTCCTAAAAGAATTATTGATCTCCAATTCAACAATTGCAGATGAATCCCAAGCCAGGCCTGCTTCATTAGTAGGAAACGGCGGTTTACCGAATCAAAGGCCTTGCTGAAGTCAAGATAGCAACCCTCTACTGAAATCCCATTATTAAGACAACGTGTAACTTCATCCAAGCAGCACGATAACTTGGTAAGGCATGACTTCTTGACAAAGCCGTGTTGTTCCACTGCTATCTTGTTATGAGCAACTGAGTACTCACAAATTCGGCTTCTGATAAGCTTCTCCAAACATTTAAGCAACATGCTTTTGAGGCTGACAGGCCCATACTTGACGGGTACAGATTTGGAACCACCCTTATGTATCGCCACTACAGATGTCTCTTTCCAGTCTTGTGGTAATCTGTCATCTCGAAAAGACGCGTTGAAGGGCCCCAAAACCGGGTACTGGAGTATTCCAGTGAGTGGTTTGACAATCGCAGGATGCATGTTGTCTGGTCACTCCGATTTGTTGGGGTCTAAGCTAGACAGTACGTTAACGAGCGCTGACACTGTTAGCGGATTGGCTGATATTGTACTCACGGTTTGACGACGCGGTTGTGAAGGGACTGGACACCCCTCATCCACACGATGCACTTTCTGAAAAATACGCAGCAGCACCTCTGACTTATACGCAACTTCTGTAGCATGACTTCCGCTCTCCATGGTCAGGTTACCAACTCAATCTCTCAAAGATATTTTTGACTGAAGGTAACTGTAATGCAACTTGGGCTTCGTTTTCGCATGCTGAGCTAATCGAAGCTCAAAGCAGTACTGCGCTTTCCTTTATAATTTGACAGCTAAATTATAGCATCTTATGTGATGCAGCCAGTGTCTAAACACTCCAAGTGCCTGAAACTTCTTCCAAGAATCGTTCCCCTGCTTAATCGCTTGATCTATTCCTCGGTGCAAACAACGCGGCTTGGCATCATGCCTTTTCGGCCTAAACGGAGCAAACTCATCTAATAACTGGACAAGCTTCAAGTTCCAACGGTGCTCTAAGGTGGCCTGTCTTGGTTCAGGAAACCAGTCTATCTGCAGGGCTCGGTCTCGTAAATGAGTGAGGTTAATGCGGCCCAGATTCCTCACAAATCGACGTTCTGTCGAAGACTTTTTGAAGTTAACGAGAAGTAATAAAACAGTAATCACTAGTACCGATGGGAGCCTCGGCGTGTACCTCTGACAAGTGACCACATCTGGTTATCACAACATCCAGTGTTGAAGGAGTACAACCAACCAGTTTCCTCGTCGTGAAGTTAACATACTGGACATAAGCACTCTCATGCACCCATTCTACCAGGTCTCGCTATAGAGTATCTATCGTGTTCGTTGCACAGACCCAATCTGCATGCGAAAGATTCAAGACACCGATGACCACAAAGTTCGGTGCAGTTACCACTGCTTATTTGAGCAGCCTACTAAGCTCCGTATCTTCCACTCGCGTAGAGGATGGACTTACGATACACGCAAATAATTATTTCCAACCGTCTATCCAACCACAGAAAACACGAAACGGCTTGGATACTAGATATGGACATGGAGAATGGGGCCTCACAATTCGAGTAGTGGCTCTTGATAAGCAAAAGCATACCCCTACCTGCCTGATGGCCAGGCCTGTCCACACTATATTTAGGGAAGCCATACATTAAGTTACAGAGTGGATCACTCCGGAAGAGCCTAGTTTCAGTAACTGCAACCACATCAGCAAGTTTACCACTTACCGTCAGTTCTTCCCACTTATTCCTTATGCTGAAATAGTTAGTGTACCACATTCTTAGCTCCCCTCGCTGATCCTCCATCAAACCTCTAAGCTTCCCCTCGGGTGTGAGACCCGAGCGGATTGCACGTTTTTTGAGACGTTTTCAAGACGATTGTCTGCTTCACTTGCCCGACTCTCTGGATCAGTAACGGGTCCTAGCAGAACCCCACAGGATGAGTCCTGCTTTTGCAGCTTCAACAGAGCTACATTTTTGGTTCGTCCGCCATTTGTCTTTTTTGTTGCTTTTGAATAGGCCGAACTACGCTAATCATTTTTTTTACCAATATGGGCACCTTTGCCTCCATTTAAGTGACCTCTCTTTTACCCTCCACTGATGAGTTGTCCACAGTGAAAGATGTCAGTTCTCTTGCATCAGAATCTGCAGCATTAGATGCTTTCGATTGCCCGAAACTAGCCACGGCGTTCAGGCCACTGTATCAGGCCTATTTTCTACTGCCGATAATGAACTTGCACTTTCTGACTCCACATGTTCAGCAGTCATATAAAAAGTACGATCTCCAATTCTTTCAACAAGAAGAGAGTTTCGATCCCTTTCGCAGACGGGGGTTGCTAAATGAGGGTGATCACCAACTTGTCTGTTGGTCGTTCGTACCCCCCAGTTTCACCTACACGGCCATCAACTAATTTGCTATCACAGTGCTCTTGAACAGGAGCCACGATAGCTAATGCATACTCATTGATAATATTATTCCTTAGAATTGTTTGAGCAAATTTTTTCCTTTGAAACTGCTGTATCTTCTGCTATGTGATATCGACCTTTAGTATGATTTGCAATTACACCAGCTCGGCTAAGCAACAAATCCCGATAAAACGGATTCTTGAATTCCACCCAAAGTCATCGCTTGGCCACCCCTCCTCTTCTTCCATCCACCTCCCCGGTGAGCAAACAATGCACGTCATGGAAGTCGATGGGCTGGTATGCGCAACAAGTGGCCCAGCCATCGGAGCCTAGTGCGTGAAATGACGGTGCTGAGCGGTTCAGTTCCTCTTCCTGTGCCGTAAACAAGGCGTCGAACACGCTCGTTGCACACTCGGTGTTCCCATCAGATGTGAGCCAAACTGCGAAGGCGCCGATGGTCGAACGTAACTAGCCTCTTCATGTCCGCCGATCTTAGGGGCCAGGTTTCGCAACCGTACAGTACGATCGAACGTACCAGACCGGCCGTAGCGACGTCAGCCGTGTTTATAGAGGTGAAGTAGGGAATCGACAAAAGGTCACTTTGCTGCGTGGATGGAACAGTGTCACCAAATAGATCCGATATGTATTATATCAGCGAAGCATGAATTCCGCTAAGGGGGAATTCCAAGTACCTTGGGACACTCAAACCCAATCACACAACTCGAGAATGGTCAAACTCTGATTCCAGGCGAAAACTGTGAGCAGTGAAAATGCTTGCAAACGGAATTTGGTCGGCAGAAACAGAATGCCCATAGCAATATCAATAAAATACAATTCAGTATCTGTTCAGTGTTAACCAAACACTTTCAACACAAAGCTTCCAGAGAAAACGCCCAAACAGGTCGAAAAAATCCTCATCGGGCAGTTAACCGCAAACACGCAACGAGAAGCCTGCAGATGATAGATTCTGAAACACAAGAAAAATGACGATGTCAAACTTTTTGGTTGATATTATTCAACATTATTTCCACTAAAGCTTCCGTGAGAAAAACCGAGCGGTGAAACACGACGAGCACGCCGTGTACAGATTCACGTGTAAATGATGGCTTCCATGCACGAAAAGACTTGCAACTCCTTTTGAATCACAAGAGAAACTGGTGTGAGCAGTATCAAAAAGTAGGGAGCGGAAATCATGCACTACTATACACGGCTGAGATGAGACACAACGCGTGTATCCGAAACCCAAGCCTGAGTGTAACAGTTGTATGGTTTAGTGCCTTTTTCACTACGGCACTATTGGTGATATACGAAAGATACCGTGTCTGGAACTCCTGTGCTTGGTTTTTATATTAATTAATTGATTTTTTTCCTAAGCGAAATTTTGTTACATATTTCACGTATTTGAAACGTTCTGATCTTTATTACTATACTGAAAAGCATTAACCCATCAACTCACTACGGCAAACAAGTTGTCACATGTCAGGCCAGGATCAACCTTCGAACTAGAGTTCAAGTTCAGTTGGTACCGAAACGACACGAATATCCCGTGAATCTTCCTTCTTTTGCGTATCGTTGGATTGAGAATTGATAGGTCTACTTGAGATGTAGAAAAGCCTAAAACAAAGACCGCATCACACCCTGTCCAACCAATTACTGCCCACCTTTTCCTTCCCAGAAGTCCCTGCCAGGCCCTTTATGTGAAATAAGAAAGAGTGAAGGGTAAGCTAAGAAAACAAGAGGAGCACTGTCAGCTAAATAATGATAGTAACAAGATATGAGAAATAGCAAAACGAACGGAAAGTTGAAGATACAAGTCGGTTAGGAGAAGGGGAAGGTTTGGTACTGCCATTCAAGAGCATCTAACTGACGCTCGAAACCCTCAACCGTAGACTCCCTAACGACGTGCTCCGGAAGCGAGTTCCATCGTTCAATAACCCGGCGCGACAAGCGAGTTTCCGTCTTTACCCAGTCAGAACGCAGTTTGTGCAGCTTCAACTGGTGACCTCAGAGACTAGGCAGCTTGGCGGGACTGAATAGGCAGGCCAAGTCTGGACTGATCTTACCCGTTAGGATACGGCAAGTGAGGATCAAGTTTCCTCTAATTCTGCGGTACTGCATTGAGTACATATCCAAGCTAAGCAAACGTGCGGGATACTTTTGCCTCCGTTATCCCTACATTAACCTCGTACTCACTCGCAAAATCCTCTCCAGTTCAATCTCATAAGGAATGGTGGTACCCTTCTAGCACAATTTGCTTATCATTGTGACTCATAACTTTAAACCATTAGCACAGTGTCAGCACGCTGCCAATAAGGTGCGGCAAGAGTTTTTCCCTCTCAGTAGAGCATTACGCAACACTAAGCCTGAGGTTTTCCTCCCCATATATAATACGGTGATTCGGTCTCTTCGAATACTGCGTGAAAGCTTGGGCACCATATCTCCGGAAGGCTGTTGCTTGCTTAGAAAAGGTTCATCAATTGGCGACTAGGATGCTTGAGGGTCAGCGTGGGAAGCCATATGATGAGCGCTTTAGGAGCTTATGATATTTTTCCATGGAACGGCGCAGTTTTAGAGGCGACCCTTTAGGAATGTTCAACTTATGAAGGGCCTCAGTGGTATCAGGCCTTCCCAACTGTTTGAACCAGCTACCTCCGACCACCTGTGGAGGCATGAACTTAAGCATCATTGGTCCAGGCTAGAAATTAGAGGCAACTTCTTTGTGAATCGTGTAGTTCATAGTTGGAACAAACTTCCTTCTGCCTTGATTGAAAGCACCACTGTAGAGAGCTTCAAAAGGGCTTGGATAAGTGTTGTTTTCTTGGAATTATTGTAAGTGTATTGCCAATTGTCAGACCTCGTAATCTATACTTCAATAAAGCACACGTGTTGCTCTTGTTCTTGCTTCGTTTCTTTGCAGAAGCAAGGGAAACAACCCGAATGTCGAAGGACTGGAGACCCTGGTTTGTTTACCCGTACAACAAACTGGACGCTGGTTAGGCGGAAGCCCATTTCGTCATTGGGATCTGACCTGACCTGATTGTCAGGAGTCTGATGACAGTCCGCCTTGGACTGGCAACAAGAACTGCTCTCTTGTCAAACCATTTGATAACTCCTACTTATACATTGTCAACAATTAATGTCTTTTCTTCAGATGTCCCTCTTTCCTTCTTCTTCATATCAGCATCTTCCCTGAAACTGCACCCTTGTAGGCGATTTTGCTGTATCGTCCCCATGGCTTGCATTCCCTTTTTCGCAAGAGTGACAAACAAATGCAATGAAAAAACAAGTTACCAAGCACAGGTGTTGTCAGATTTAAAGTCCGAGACAGACTGTCAGCTGCTTATTACAATATCAAACTTTGTATTCAGTATACAGCTAAGCGTTATGATGTGGACTTCCCTCAGGGGGAAATGGCTCCTTTCTGAGGTGAATATGTAATTTTTCCATAAAAAATTTCCAACTTTCCAAAATAAATTTCCAAAAAATTCCATAAAAAATGTTTCCATAAAAATTTTTTTCATATAAATAAATTTTCCATGTAAATAAATTAAAGCACACCTTTCTATGTGTTCCCACCAACTTGCATGCGTTTGTTGCCTTCACGTGCTACAACGAAAACGACAGGTGGAGCTAGAATCATAGGAAATATAGAGCAATGCTCGTTGCTCTATATTATGTCTTATGCTAGCCGCACCTGAAGAGGAATAGTGGGTGCGCTATTAGAAATTTTCCGTCCTTTAATAGTCCGAAACCTTTTCACTTGGGACTTATTTCGGTCTCTCAGCGGACTGTCGTGCCGGCAGGGTAGTGATGGACACTACATTCCTACACCGTTACTACTGGTTAATGGTAGAAGCAGCAGCAATTATAGCACAGATGATGACAAAGAAAGTGAAGTACTGCATGGCAACAATCATCAGTCACTACCTGCTATCCTACAAGAAGCCTACCACCTGTTACTATAGCAGCAATGCTGCCCGAGATCATTGTGCTTTGCGATACAATAGGGCCTGTGCTTGATAACTCGTTTCCTTCATTGCATTTATTTGTCGCTCTTGCGAAAAGGGGAATGCATCGAAATCGCCTACAAGGTTGCAGTTTCAGTGAAGACGTTGACATTAAGAAGGAAAGTGGGACATCTGAAGAAAAGACATTAATTGTTGACAATGTATGAGCAAGAGTTCTCAAGTGGTTTTACAACAGAGCAGTTCTTATTGCCATCACTTTTGCCAATGCTAAAATTGTTTGTAGTATTTAAAATGGAACAGAAAATTGAAAGTAGTTGGATCTGTGAAGTGTCCAAGCATCTTCACACTGTGTACTTACTTCATAGGCGGCGTTGATGTACTGATTGCTTATTATCGAATCAATATCAGGTCCCGAAAATACTGACACACGTTTTGTCTCTATTTTGTCGACATACTATTAGTCAACAGATGGTTCACCTATCGACGTGATTGCGACTCACTCACTGGCTGTGCCTCTAGAAACAGAAAGACTTGCTTGCTTTCCGATTATCCGTTACTGAGTCACTCCTCATGCAAGGCGAAGACATAGCGAAGAGGAAGAGGAGACGGCCTTCATCATCACTTGAAACGGAGTTCGAAATGAAGAACCGCCGGGTTCCAGCTAGGGCTATTCCATCATTGGAAATCCGGTCAGATTCCGTGGGTCACTAGTCAGTGGTTGATAGTGCACAGCAACGATGTAAACTTTAAAGGCCAGACAGTGACCAAGTGCACAAATTGCAAAGCCCACCTGTGCCTCCGCACGAACTGCTTTAGGGAATTTCACGAGTAAACTGTCTCCCCTTATTTGATTTTCCTTGATTGTTAATGGATGCTCGCTGTTGTTTGGATAGTAGATATGAGAAATTTACTAATTGCTGCATCAGTGAAACAATCCTCTAGCTGAGACTAGAAAATTTGTTTAGTAGTTATTTTGCATCATGCCTAAATTTACACCTAAATTACGTTTCACAATCAAATTGACTATCACCACCTAATTTAGCATCTGCATGTGAAATCACAAGTAACTAATTTATTAAACACAGCAAAAAAGTAAATTCGGCTAGAAGGTTTTAGAGCGGGACCAAATATCCCATAACACCCCAACTTCAGTGAGAGCGTAAGATGAGGGACAGCGTCAAATACTTTCGAAAAGCCCATGAATAGCACGTCTTTAGCGTGGTCACTGGCTACCGCTTCGGCCCACCTTTCACGAGCCACAAGTAGATTAGTCTGACACAAAATCCCTTGCAGAATCCGTGTTGCGCGGCAATGTGAAGGTTAAATTTGATCAGATGGTTCTCCACCAAATCCCTTGCCACGTTTCCAAACAATTTCATTAATACGCTTGTCAAACTGGCAGGTCAGTAGTTCGCGGGCAAATTACCGTCACCGCTCTTGAAAATCGGACAGACGGGTGCCTCCTTCCATTCCGAAGCGATTTTGTAAACGCGCAGGCGTGATGACCTGAGTCGCCGTTATGTCAAACTCAGCTAAGCAATAATGCCATGGAACTTGAAACCAATTCAACCTGTGGTAAAATGGTATCACGAACAAAGACACCATTATACTGTTCGCTAAGTATACAAGCCTTATCACAGTCGGTATGCGCACGGGTCTCGTTTGCTCGCGGTAACGCTGATATATACAGATTTGCCCCGCTTCGCCTCTTTACGTAAGCAAAGAACTTATTGGAATTAGCGGCGGCCCAGTCAGCTAAGCCCTCTCCTGAAATATTGATTACATTTAATTCTAACCTCCCGATAACTGTCGTTTTGTTAGCTCATAGAGCTGCTTGGTAGATTTGCCAACATCTAGACCCTTGTGTTGGCTTGGGCACATACTACTTATGCCTGGCCACCGCTTACCTAGGAGGGCTGTTTAGTCTGCCAGATATAGGGTAGTGCAAGGCTCTAGGTGGACAAAAGTTGACTTGGCAGCATGAAATGAAGTCCTCATCATCATCATTATACACGCTAGCTGCAGGTGGAAAACACCTCAGCTATGGTGCTGCAATACAAAAGAAAAAAGTGAGAGGCAGACCGGTTGTCACCAGTAATGGATGGAAATCGTTCCGGAGAGCCAACAGCCAGCTATTGTGCCGCAAAAAGTTAAATAATGCCCATTAACCGATCGTGGTTGGAGTTGGAGGGACAAAGGAACTCACAACACAAACGCCATTGAGGTCTGCTCCTAGCCATATCAACAAGTGTATCCAACCAAACGTGTTCATCGTCTTTCGGACCCCAACCAGGGAGCCGAGACGCTCCAACCGAAGTAAACTTTGAAGTAGTGGCCTTCATTCCTCTTGACCAAGTCATCGCTTGACTACCTCTCTTCTTCAATCCGCACCCCCGGCGCGCAAACAACACACATCGCGGGAGTCGGTGGACTGGCATACGCAACACGTAGTCGAGCCATCGGAGCCTGATACGTGAAATAACGGTGCTGAGCGGTTCATTTCCTTTTTCTGTGCCGTAAACAAGGCATGGAACACGCTCGTTGCTCACGTGGTGTTCCCACCAAATGTGTGCTAAATTGCGAAGGCACCGGTGGTCGAACGAAACTAGCTTCTTTATGTCCACTGATCTAAGGGGCCAGGTTTCACAGCCGTACAGTAGGGTCGAACGTACCGCTGCATTGTATACTCTACCCTTCAAGGCGAGGGTGATGTCACGCCGGCGCCATAGGGTGAAAGCGCCCCATCGCAATGAGGCTGGAGCTTACCGTGTTGCGATGGTTTGTGTGCCTCAGTGATCCATTGAGCCATGCTGGGTGGTGCTTTTGCACCTTCAGAGCCACTCATATCAGATTGGTCATTGGTTAGAGGCCCGACAAACTCAGTCACCAGGTCCTCCAGGTTGGGGGTTAGAATGAGGGTGACACCTTATTCCTTAAAACGGACTTCTTGTAGCCCAATGCCAAAGGCTTTGGTTGAGAACCCTAATCGTTCTCCTGTCTAGGCCTGGTCAACCTGACAGTATCCTGCTCACGTAATACAATGAATCTTTCTGCAAACAAATTTCTGATGCTCTGGCCACCGCAGAGGATAATCAACGGTGCCCTATCTGCTTCATCGAGCAGGGTGGATAGGGATTTGGATGCTACTACTCAAGCCTTCCCGTCTTCTTATTCCCCCTCTTACGCTTTTTCATCCTTACCGTCCCGTTCCAGCTTCACTTTTATCCCCCCTGATTTCAACACCTAATTCTCGGCCCTCCCCCACCTTGCTTCAATAGTCGCTTGTCTTTTAGTTTCAACTCACATGCAAACGCGGAGCGTCATTCCTGCCCTGTCGACAAGCCCATGTCCAACCAAGCGGCCAAGCCCAGTTCATCGACTTCCATTTGGAGCCCTCGATCATCCTTCAGATTGGCATACCTCAATGTACGCACATTACTACAAATCGGTCAACAGGCAGCACTTGCCCGAACATTAGAGACCCTCTTGATCGATATCTGCTGCTTATCGGAGACTCGCCTGCAAGACTCGAGCTCTGTGTTCACTTTGCGATCCCCTTCAGGTGACACCATCATTATTTTCTCATTACGCCTACCCGGTGACGATGCAGCTTCGAGCACCGGCCAAACCGGCGTTGATATTGCCCTGAGTCCCCCGGTTAAGGCTACTATGGTTGACTCGATTCCAATCAGTAGCCGGTTGTGTGCGGTCCGATTGGCTTACTCGATCAAAGCTTGAAAGTTGTGCGGGACTAACAGGTGTCTATTCGTTATCGCTGTCTATGCACCCACAAGCTCTAGCGATGATTCGGTAAAAGACGACTTCCATCGCCAAGTGAACGAGCTCCTTCGACACAGAAGTAGCTCGGACACTGTCGTGCTGGCTGGGGATCTGAACGCTCAAGTTGGAGTTATCCACTGATGAACTGCATCTGGGTGGCCAACATGGTGTAGGCTCCCGTAATGATAACGGTGAGCGGTAACCTCATTTGTGTGAGGATGCTCGCTTATTTCTTGCGAGCACTAATTTCCGACACAGCACTCGCCGGAGGGTGACTTGGCGCCCACCAGCCTCGAACCAGCTATGGGCGCAAATCGATCACATTGCGATAAGTTACCGATGGAGAGGCTGCGTCCAGAGCTGTCGCTCGATTTGGAGCACATGTGTAGACACCGACCATGCACTTGTATGTGATGACCTACGGATGCGCTTTGGCGGACGCCCACGACGACGCTGTGACCGCATTGACACTAGTCAATTTGCGAAGCCAGCTGTTCTGAATGCCTATCAAAGTACGCTGTCATGCGAGTTGGATAAACGCTCACTGGATGCAGTTAAAGCTTACTGGTATCATATTCACAAGGCCTTACTAGCAGCCGGAATATCCTTACATGGTATGTCTAATCGCCAACATGGACATTGGGTCTCCTCACAGTCTCTGAAACTTATCGATGCTCGTCGGCATATTCCGGCTGTAAGCGAATATAATGAAACTCGCAAAGAGCTCCAGGCAAAACTCCGTGCTAACCTGAAGAGAGACCGCGAATCCTGGTGGTCTCATCGTGCATCAGAGATGGAAATGGCCGCTGCCCTTGGTAACCGTTGAAAGTTATTCCGGCTAATACGGGAATCTGGCAGCAGGAGACCTGGTGTTAGTGAAACAATCTGTGACGAGAGTAGACAACCTATCCACAACTTGTCTAAACGCTTGGAGCGTTGGGCTGAGCACTTTGAAAGGCAATTTAATCGGTCGGAATTGTTAGATTTCTCGCCGACCAGTGATCGCCCCGCTCCGTGGGATGTCCCTTTGGATCCACCCTCTCGCTCAGAAGTCGAACGTGAGATCGGACTGTTGAAGTTGAACAAAGCCGCGGGACCAGATGATCTTCCCCCGGCCCTCTTCAAATTCAGGGGACCTGCTCTTGTGGATGGTTTACACGAGTTACTAGTGAAACTATGGGAGCAGAAAACTGTCCCAACCGACTGAAGCCGCTCCGTCATAGTCCCGATTTTCAAGGGAGGCTCACGATCGGAATGCGGCAGCCATAGAGGAATCAGTCTGATCTCCATCGCCTCCATAATCCTTCACAGACTGACCGGCACTCATGAAAGCTAGATTCGTGAAGAGCAAGTCGGATTTCGTCGAGGTCGTGGCTGCATCGACCACATCTTCACCTTGCGTCAGTGGTTGGAGCACCGTCACATATATTGGCGGCCCACCGTTGTCGTGTTCCTCGATATCAAAGGTGCATTCGATTCGGTAGATAGACATGCACTTTGGGACTGTCTATTCAGGAAAGGTGTACCTGAGCAATTTGTAAATATTATCCGATCATTATACGCGCGTAGCTCGGGCAGAGTGAGGGCTTACGGCAAGTTGTCGTTGCCCTTTACTATCTCCAGCGGCGTGAGACAAAGATGCCCGCTGTCACCTTTCCTCTTCAACTTCGCTGTTGACGACGTCATGGAAATCGCGTTCACAGGACACTACTTAGAAGGTGTGGATCTGCTCCCAAGAAAACGACTTCTTGACTTAGGATATGCTGACGATATTGTCCTAATCTGTGACAGCTCGCAGACGTGCCAAGCTGCACTGGACAGATTAGCACTAGCTGTCCGTCACTTCGGGCTTTGCTGCGCACCCTCGAAGTGCGAAGCGTTTTTCCAAGATTGGTCTGGACCGCCTCCTACACTGACCGTTGGTGGGGATCAGCTAGAAGCCGTTCAAACATTCAACTACCTCGGAAGTTGTATCAGCGCCCGTTGGGTTGTAGATGAGATCACGAACCGCATGGCGAAAGCTCGGGGCGATTTTACTAACCTTCGCCACTTATGGTGCCTGAGCGACATCACTCTTGCCCTGAAGGGTAGAGTGTACAATGCAACGGTACGTTCGACCCTACTGTACGGCTGTGAAATCTGGCCCCTTAGATCAGCGGACGTAAGGAGGCTAGTTACGTTCTACCACCGGTGCCTTCGCAATTTAGCTCACATGTGGTGGGAACACCACGTGAGCAACGAGCGTGTTCCACGCCTTGTTTACGGCACAGGAAAAGGAAATGAACCGCTCAGCACCGTTATTTCACGTACCAGGCTCCGATGGCTGGGCCACGTGTTGCGTATGCCTGCCCACCGACTCCCGCGACATGCGTTGTTTGCGCGCCGGGGGTGCGGATTGAAGAAGAGGAGAGGTGGTCAAGCGATGACTTGGTCAAGAGGAATGAAGGCCACTACTTCGAAGTTGACTTCGGTTGGAGCGTCTCGGCTCCCTGGTTGGGGTCCGAAAGACGATGAACACGTTTGGTTGGATACATTTGTTGATATGGTTAGGAGCCAACCTCAGTGGCATTCGTGCTGTGAGTTTCTTTGTCCCACCCCACTTAGCCTCCCCCTCCAACCACAATCTCACTATTTAGCCTTATATAATTTTGCGTAATAATTTTTTTGCTACACAATAGCTGGCTGGTAGCTTACCGGAACGATGCCCATCCATTAGCCGTAGCGCAGCCGACTTCCACCAGTTGCATTGTTTTATCTCCTTTTTTCTGTGTATTGTGGCACAGTAGCTGAGGTGTTTCCCACCTCTGGCTAACGTGTTGGATGATGATGATGATGATGATGATGATGATGATGATGATGATGATGATGATGATGATGATGATGATGAATAGCGTCTCAAGCTTTTGCTATACGGCTTGTGACCGTTACAATTCTAACGGCGCTTATACAACAACCTAGGTAGTTGAACTTTTGAACGACTTCTAGCTGATCCCCACCAAGGGCCAGCGCAGGACACGGTCTTCGCCAATCTTAAAGACAAGTTTAGCACTTCGAGGGTGCAAAGCATAACCCGAAACGGGTGACAGTCAATGCTACTCTGTCCAGTGCCGCTTGGCACGTTTAGGAACTGTCACGGATGAGTTTTTATATATTTCACAATACTTACTGTTTCCAAGTGTAAATTGCACATAGATATGATTGAGGCGACGAATTTCGATTTTCATCTTAATCGATAGAGATTTTGCTGTTGCAATATCTTTACGTTTAAAAGTCTTTTCTTTTGGCCGACGCAGTCGTCTGAGCCGATAATCTATCGGCACGCATTAAAATTGTTTCACTTGAACAATAAGTATCGAAACAGAAGTTTAACTAACGTGTTAACTGGTCACAATACTTTGATACGTCTGCATGGTACAATGAACTAAAATCAGTGGTGGCGATGGTTTCACACATTCGTTGAATGTTCTGGTGAAGATATTGTGTCCGCCTGAACTTTCGGTCTTTACAACGTGTAAAATCTTTATGATTTGTCTTGCTATAGATAACGGGAGATAGCTTTATGATAGCATGATCAGAGCTCCCAAGCGGTGCCCGATCACAAACAGGAAACAACTTTCAGGTTGTTAACCAATACCGTGTCTAGTATTGCATCTAACCTGGTTGGAGATTACATAATATCCTTTAGCCCGAGGCTCGCAATGAAGCTGGTGTCAGATCTGTTAAAGTCACTGGCAACTATGCCCAATGAGAATGTCAGGTATTCGAGGACCACAGCTGTAAATCCATCCTAAAATTCTCCGACTTAGTAGCTTGGACAGCTGGAAGAGATATACACATTACCCAATAAAATCGAACGATAACCGTTCAGCAGTCTTGGTTTGTATTTCACGATTAAACAGCTGATGCGTTGCAAGCTGTATTGAAGAATGTCTCTGGTCGACTTGCACCATGAAGAATTAATGCAAATGATAACATCATCATCGCGGTTTCTCCATTACATTGGTGGTCAACACGAAAATAGCTAACTCCGTCAATTTCCACAATTGCGTCTTCGACATCAGCGTGAAGCCAAGTTTCCTGTAGCATATTGATGTCAAAATGATAATATTCCCCGCATTTTATGCCACTTTTGAGGTCTACTACTTTTCCAAGTAACGATCGAATAATAGCAATGAGTAAAGCAGGTCGGATCATACTTCTGACATGTTTCTTTCTAACTGCCACTTGCGATCCTGCACTGTGCTTTTGTGTAGAATGCATTTGCTGGTTTTTGATTCTTTTTGTTTTGTTTCGTATGGCTTGACCAGGAATGTGCACAATTCATCTGCATAGAAACACTCAAACCTTTCAAATTATGGCAAGCGTAAACGTTCATGTTGAAAAATTAAGACAAAAGCATGTGCGTTAGTAAATCCTTTGGCTAGAAATTCTACAGCACAGCCAAACTTGAAGGCCCGGTCGCCGTCAAATGCATCTTTGAGGAAGGGGATTGTTAGGCTGTGGAAGATGAATCCCAGGCGGAGGTGCTATTGCGTGTATTTCAGTACCTGCACCGTGCGGACAGTGATTGTGCAATCCCTACCTAGTCACACGTCCATGTCCCATTGAAATTCAAGACGTTATAATAACCGCATCAGAGGTCTATGAGGTGATGGTTGGCTTAAGCCCCAATAAATAGTCAGACCTAACAAGGTTCATCCAGCGATTGTTAAACCGCTCGCTTATATTCTCCATTGTTCCGCCTTGGACCTCTTCAACTTTTGTCTTCGGAAATGTAGGCTACTACAGGACTGGAAAGAGATGACTATTATGGCAATTCATAAGGGGGTTCCAAGTCCGTGCTACTCAAGTGCAAGCTCTCCAGTCTGACAAGTGTTCGGCATACATACCTGGAGGAGCCTATTAGGCACCGAATTTTCAAATACTTAGTTAACTAGAGCGAAACAGCAGGGTTCAACAGAAAGAAGTCATGTGTTGCAAACCTGTTGTGTTTCTTGGATGGAATAACTCGGTGCCTCGATATCGGGCTTCCATTGGAGGTCTTTCTAGACTTCAGTATGCATTTGATTCAATTAATCCGATTTTTACTGGAGAAGCTGATTTTGTTTGGGTTGCATCCCTAACGGATGACTTGGCTGTCGGATTTCCTCTGTGTCAGAACGTTCAGTATCGGAATTGGTGGGACCAGATCTAGCATGGGCACTGCTCATAGCGGGGTCCCCCAGGGTTCATTGCTAGGGTCGTTGTTGTTTCTCAATTTTTAATGATATAACTCCACTCCTCGGTAACCCTTGTTATGCTTTTGCGGACGATGTAAATTTGTTAGTGGTGTAGGTAGAAATACACTGTCTAAAGATCTGGGCTCTGTACCAAAGTAGTCTGAATCATTAGACTTGCCATTAACCGTGAACAAATCTCAGCTGTTATCAGCAAGTAACGCTAGGATTACAGTAAACATCCACTGGGTCCCTAACGTTGCAGTGTTTAGACCAGGCGAGAGACTTGGGCATCGTTATGTTTAGATAGCTCCATGTCTTCAACGCAGTGCCAACATGCTGCTAACAGAGTGCGGAAGAGGCTTTTTCGCTTTAGGAGAGCGTTGTGTAATACTAAACCTGAGATCTTTCACCCTTTATACAAAGCGGTGTTTAGGCCGCACTTAGAGTACTATGTTCAGGCTTGGGCACCGTTTCTTCGAAAGCATGTCTTTTGTTTAGAGAACGTACGAAGACTGGCCACCAGAATGATTGAAAGCCAGTGTGGTAAATCGTATGTTGACTGACTGGCTTGTTTAGAGTTGTTCTCATTGGAACGTCGCAGACTAAGGGGGAACCTGATAGAAACGTTTAAGCTCATGTAAAGTCTTAGTGGCATTAAACCCACTGATCTCTTTGAATTAGTTACGTCAGATCACCTGGAGGAACAGCATCTGAAGCTCATGAAACAGAGGTCAAGACTAGATATCTGGGTGAAATGTTTCACTAACCGCGTAGTAAGTAGTTGGAATTTATTTCTCTCTGCACTAGTAGAATGCAATACGATAGTAGCCTTTAAAAGGGGTCTAGATATGAATTAGTCCACTCTGTTTCCGGAATCGAACTGAGATTAGTAGGTACCATTTAGTACCTAATAGCCCGTAGTCGTTAGAATGTTATGGATAATTGTTGAAGTTATGAGAGTTTGCTCTTGCTCCTTTTTTCTGTCTGTAGAAGTAAAAAAGTTTGGACTTCGAAGTGCGGGGGACCTGGCTTGCTTAGTAGCACACGAAACGGGACGTGCATTAGGCGAATACCTGTTTCCTCTCTGGATACTGACCTGACTGGACTTATCTAAGTTTCTCTTCATGTAGTTTTGCCTTGTTTGCTGCCAGTCGTTGTGATTTGTGAGCTTGTTGCCCGACTCATCCGCTGTAGGAATATACTTCGCATACTTTGTGCTCTGTTCGTCCAACTCCGAATAGAACCAGGAGCTATTTATGTGAGGTGAACCTATTCTTTATTTGATTTGATATTCTTATTTAATGGTTCCTACATAATTGGCGACCCCGCATTGTTGTTACTTTGGGTGCATAAGTTTTTCCGTTCCACGATGTTTGACCAAACGCGTAAAGTTAATGCTTCGGAAAATTCGATGTCGCATTACCTTCATTCGACGTTTCTAACCGTCGCGTGTGACGTGTACAAGCAGTAGATGTTAAGAAGAGCATCTCCCAAAGTTTTATATATATATATATATATATATATATATATATATATATATATATATAACGACCAATAGTGACACAACGTATGGGAAATACAATGAAGAAACGAACATAGAGGAAAAAACGGTCTTCATGGTAATAGAGAGTCACAACAAGTCCGCCATTGCGCACGGTTTCCTTCCATATCCTAAAGTATTTCCAGTCGTGTGTGTTCCGAATCCTTCACACTTCAACCAGGGAGTCGAGATCGTCCGACCATGGCTAACTTTGACGTTAGCTCCTTCATGCTCCTGGCCTAAGTCATACATTGGCTACCTTGCTTTCGCTCCAGCCGACTTCTGCGTGCGCGATGAGGTAAACGATGAGTAGCATACGAAGAACATGCCCAAGCCGCTGAAGTCTACGCAGCAAAATTATGCTCCCCAGTGACTAGCAAAGTCTGTCTGATCTGAAAATCCTCCGTCGAACATCTTCATTACTAGTGTGCTGTTGCCATCGTACACCACCAATGCTCCGAAGGCAGCGCTGATCGAAAACAGACATCATCTTAACATCCTTTGCGCGAACAGCCCGAGTCTAGCAGCTGTAGAGCATAAACGCTCTCACTGTGGCATTGTAAACTCGGCCTTTCAGAGACAATAATAATGTGTCAGCTGTACGTCTTAACGGCACTTCGCTGCCATACGACCACCACGTCGTACGCGGGCTGAGTATACCGCGAGGACGCCAACCCATACGCGGATTCAAACCCGCCCTTCAGAGGTAGACTTAGATCACCTCAACGCTAGAGATGGCGGAGATTGGCACCAGCAATCCGAGCCTTGGAGACGCGCAAAGAGGCAACATCCGTTAAACCATTAGCGCTAAGGCAGCTTCCGAGGTAACAGAACTTGTCTACCACTTCCAATGAATGATCTCAAAGGGTAAGAATGGGAACAGCGCCTAGACAGTCCAGTAAGAATACCTTGCACCTCGATCGTGCGAAGGTCATTCCAAACTGGGAGACAGACACCTCCAACCAACACAGGACGTTTTGGGCGGCCCGTGAGGAATTGCAGATTACGGTGATGTCGTCTGCATACTCCAAATCCCGAAGTTGGTCACCTGGAAGCAGCTCGATGCCGCTGGGTTCGCAGAGCACTCTCCAAGATTTCGTCTATAATGAAATTGAACAAGGGGGTGCTGGGAAACCGTTTCTCACGCCACTAGTAATACTAAAGGGGGGCGAAAGTCCGCATTCGGCCCGAGGTTTGAGAGTAGATGGCTTGAAGTGAGGTGACTTACTTCTCCAGTACCCCTTTTCAGTAGACAATTCCAGAGCGCAGCTCTCTCAGCCGAGTCAAACGCTGTTCGTATATCTTAGAAGACAACGATTGTTGGCTAGCCAAATGTTTGACGACGCTCAAGTATTTGGCGGAATGTAAAGATGTGATCGATGCAACTCCGACCTGAGCGGAACCCAGCTTGCTCTTCGCGTATGCTCTGTTCGTGTGCCAGGCTGAGCCTCAAAAGCGGAGCTGCGAGCACCTTGGAAACAACACAGATGAGACTAATCCCTCTAGTTAGCGCAGTCAGTTCGGGTAACCTTTTTGAAGACGGACACGATAACCGCTAGGATGCAATGAAATGGGACAACTTCAATGACTCAGAACTGTTTGAAGAGAGAAGTTAACTCCTGGACAAGTGCTGGGCCTCCATCTTTGAATAGTGCCGGAAGCAGTTCATATGGGTCAGGTGTTTTGTACTGTTTTAAGAGGCGAAGCTCATGGGCATTCTCAACTTCCGATAGTGGTGAAGCGTCTACACACCAGAGTGCGCTCTGGATTTCAGAATGGGAATTCATCGGTGCTGCTGGCCAATTAAACTGTTGCTCAAAATGCTCGACCCAACACCCGAGTCGGCGTTTTTGACAGCAGATTGGCTCGCCATTGGTTTTGCACCAAACTTCGCTTACAGTCGGCCTTCTGCCGCCAGTGGTTTGGATCAGGTGGAAAAGCTTCCGGAAATTCCCCGAGCTGACCGCCTGCTCCATATCAATGAATCGTTGCGTCCACCAGGCCTCGAGATCCTCCCGGAGGAGCTGTTTGAGTTCAGCGTTAGTGATCTTTGGTATTGAATTATACTCAATGCCAGCTGGAATTGCCCGACGAGCTTCGAGAAGTTAGATGGATCGTGCAGAGATCCAGTGGTTGACAGGACTACTGGTGAAGCCACAGACCAGGGTTGCAGAGTTGTACATGACGCCGCGTATGTGTGTCCAGTGTGCCTCAAGGTCTGTGCATGGGGCAGTCTTCAGTTTTGAGGTCAAGGCATTCTGCAATACGTGGAGAACGTTTGGGCCAGAAAGCTTAGGCACGTCAAGCCGTTTCTGGCGACGCTGCTGGGAGCCCTTAAAACGTAAGCGACCTTGGCACACACCAGCGCGTGAGGTAGGTACTCCAGAATTTTTCGCAATCCTGTATGTAGCCCTGCCAGTGATAGCTAATGACGATGTGGTCAATTTTTGTCCACGGCTGGCCAGGTGATGGAGATGTCCAGGTAGCGCGTTGCCGCCATGATACCCGAATCTAGTGCTCGACAGAAAGAGACCGTGATCGGCACAAAGCTGAATAGGCGATCAGTGTTGTTTGTTCTGCTAGTGCCATGGCCATGTTGACCACCTCCTAACGAATGAATCAGTTAACCCTAAACGGATCAACCTCTAGCCTCTTCAGAATTCATGCAGGATAATTGCATTGCTTAACAAAAAGAATGTTCTCACGCAGTTATACCCTTGCTAATAAGTATAGAATAGAAGAGTACAGAGCATGTTCAGGAAGGTCACCACGAGTGCATATATATCAGTACTATGTGCTATGTAATAGTCTCGTGTCTGGCTGTCATTAAACCGCACCTGAGACCTAGCCCTTTTCTGGAACAGCCAGTCACCGCGCCCCAGTGTGACCTTGATGGCCGTAACAACTGGCGACGGAGAATATTTGATTGGAGAACCCGAAAATGCCGCTTTCCATGGAGGAGCTCACCGTAATACTTCAACACTAACAGAAGCAATTTAAGGGAAGCCAGAAATGAGTAATCGAGAATATCTTCCGACGTCTAGAGATACAAGCAAGACCAAACACTGAAAAGCAACATTTATCTGTGGACGCGGTCGCCAGCAGCATTTGTGAGTTTCAATATCACCCGGATGCCGGCCTACCTTCGAATCTTGCTTCAGAGGATACGAAGATGTTTTTCACTCAGAGTTTTACGATGCTGACGATGGATGGAAATGCAGACTGCTGTTGCGGGAGCTGGGAACCAGACAGCACGACAAGTTCCTCAATTCTCTTTTACCAAAATGAACCAGAGATTTTGCTTCTACCAACGTGTACCTCTGTTAAAGGACCTCTTCGGTGAACAGCCCTCCTTATTCTACGTCCGATACTGATGCATGAAGCCTGTTAAATGCGCATCAGACGATTTCGTAACTTTCGCGAGTACCGTCAACCGTCATTGCAAACGTTTCAAGCGAAAAGAAATGACGGCCGATCAGATCAAGGCCTTAATTTTCGTTTGTTGTCTCCAGGCGCCCGAGGATGCCGAAATACACATGAGCATTCTTAGCAAAATTGAGCTGGAGCCGTCGATCAACCTCATATCCATCACCACCGAATGCCAGAGGTTAGTCAACTTGAGTCACGATACGATTGCCCAAGGTTGCAGTCCATGTCCTGTGGATGTGCTGACTGTATCAAACCAGCGCGGTAGTCCAGTGACGGCTCAAAGCTCAGTGATGTGCGGAATGGCACTGTCAACTTCTGCCAGTTCACGATGCATCTTTGTCAGAACTGCAACAAACGATGCCACAAGGAGGATCATTGCCATGCAGCTGCTTTCAACATAAACGTCTCCACTAGAATTTTCAGAAAGCTTGTGCCACATCTCTAACAATACACGTATCTCATCTTTATCCTCTTTTTGCTACCTTCGATACAAGGGCCGCAAAACGCTGAAGGTTCTGAACGATGGTTGTGAACCAAGTGCCCCTGCGTCTCTAAATTGACCATGCCTCAGATATTACGGTCATATCCGAGGAAACGTGGAAGCAAATCGATGAGCCACCTGTCCAGAAAAATACAACTCGCATCGCAACCAGTGCTTCAGAAAGATTGCTGAACTTTGTCGGTGAAATTTATTGCTCTGTAATGTTCAAAGATTACCATTTCGCAGGAGTTTACTACGTATCAAGACACTGATCTGAACCTACTCGGTCTCGACTGGATTGACAACATGAAACTGCTTGATGTTCCCTTGAATTCCGTGTGCAACAAATTAAGCGACGCAGCAGTAAACTGGGTAGAGTCTTTGCAGAGGCAATATCCTCAAGTGTTTCAGGATCATCATCATCAACAGCAGTACATCAGCCATTTGATCTGATGCTTCGCTGCCTTACAACCATGAGGACCTATGGAATAAAGAATAATAAGAAGGAGAGAAAGGGAACTTACCTGAAAATCTTAATGCCCTAAGATACATTCAGGGTCAAGGCGCCTACAACTTGTGTAGACAACATACCGTCACAAACAGCCGGCTATCGTGCAAAGATAAGGCGGCATCGGTGAGACAGCTTCCTTGCGGCTTTCACTGCCCCGCGTCATAATCAGCCATTACCCCGCAGATAACTCAGCACCAAACACACTTTAAACAGACAATCCGATTAGGAGACGGCATCAGACGTGCCAATTGTGTCGGTTGTGAGCCATGTCCTGTAATGTCTCAAACCAAGCACAACGTGAGTCACGTGGACTCAAGCTCAGAAGGCGTGCCGGAACAACAGCACCCAGTTTGGTCGTCAGTGACTTTAATTCTCACTGCCAAGTCAACTTCTGTCCACCTCGAGCCTTGCGCCGCCCTACACCTGGTAGACTGAACAAGGACCTCCTAGGTAAGCGGTGACCAGTCATCCGTAGCACGTGCCCGAGCCAGCGCAACTTATTCAGTGCTATCTGTTGTTCTAGGGAAAAAGCGTGATTATCACTACCTAGTACTCGCCTACACACATCATCGTTGCGGACACGCTGGTGCCATCCGACACCAGCAATGCTTCGCAAACAACGATGATCAAAGACTTGAAGGCGCCTCAGATCTTCAGACCGAAGAGGCCAAGTTTCACTACCATAGAGCAGAACGGCCCTCACTGTGGCCTTGTATACACAGCCTTTCAGACGGAGGGAAACTCCCTTTTGTCGCCAAAGATGACGCAGGTTCAAAAAGGCAGCTCTGGCCTTTGCAGTTTCTATGCGCCCATCATTGTTGATGCAACTGCCAAGATAAGTGAATTGATCAACCACCTCGAGCTCATCGTTTGCAAGGAGTCATAAAGTGGCTGGTAGTCCTGCAGCAACACTTTGAAAGTGCTAAGTGCATATAAACTGATGGACCACTCTATTCATGGTTGATTGTGCCGTCTCAACATCGTCGAAAAGTAAGACGATATCATCCTCATAATCAAGGTCAACTAGCTTTTCACGAGTCAACACTTCAACGCTTGCATCTTGAGATTTCGCATTGGAACACTTCATGATAGAATCCACGACGAAATTGAACAAAAATGGGGAAATCGGACAACCCTGACGAACGCCACTTGTGGTCGAAAAACTATTCGATAGGCCACCGTAGAGCCTGACGCGGCCTGTAGTGTTCGAGTATAAACCACGAAGGATGTTCACATATTTCGTGGGAATACCTTTCCGCACAAGTATTTCGAACAGAATCGATCGATCGACTGAATCGAACGCACTCTTGAAATCGAGGAACACAGTTATTGTCGGTCTGCGGTATGCGTGGCGCTTCTCTAGAACCTGCCGCAAAGTGAATATATGATCTATACAGCCACGTCCTGGGTGGAAGCCGGCCTTCTCTTCCCTAATCCGAGATTCCCGTTTCACGGTGAGGCGACGAATGATGATCGAGGCCAGTAATTTTGTCACAACTGGCGTTAGGCTAATACCCCTGTAGTTGGAACAGTCTGTGCGACTGCGCTTCTTTTATATTGTCGCTATAATCGATTCGTTCCAATTAGCCGGGACACTTTCTTCCAGATACGTTCGAATTGGGAGGTCAGTGTTTGGCAGAAGATCTCACCTCCATCTTTAAATGGTGCAGGTGGGTAGGAATCCGGGCAAGCAACACGAAAACGATTGAGGGCTATGATCGCGTTTCGGACCTCGGCTTCCGACGGAGGCTCTAAACTAACCGTCCATGGCTCGTGCTGCATCACCTGAGTAGGGAGAGGTCCGGGAGCAGGGGGCCAGCTGAACTGATCTTCAAAGTGTTCTGCCCAACGATCCATACGGCGCTCCTTATTGTGTATCAGTTGTCCCGCGCTGTCTCTGATTGTCTCACTGACGCCTGGTTTTCTGGGACCAGTGCTTCGGATTATCTGGAAGAGCTTGCGGCAATTGCCTACTGCTCCTGTGTCCTCCATTTCTTGAGCCCGAATGGTCCACCAAGCTTCCTTATCAGCACGTAGGCTCTGCTTTAGTTCACACCTAATAGGCCGTCTGGTCACGTTGTGCTCAGAGCCAGCCGGGAGTTTTCTTCTGGATTCCAACAGATTCACGGACCTCTCGGATATCCAGTGACTAGTGCGGTGACGATGGATAGTGCCACAAGCAGATACTCCTGCGTCGTCCATGGCTGCTGAAATCCTATTCCACTGAAGTTCATTGTCATTAAAACAAGACAGTTCGGTATGCAGTGCGTCTTGATAGGCTTGCCTGACCGAGGGCTGAGACAGTTTCTCGGATGCCAATCGGAGGAGACGCTTGGTGCGCCTCCCGGTAAAGTTCATAGAGGAACGACAGTATACCAAGGCATGATCCGAGTCGACGGAGGTACTCCAGTACGAGCGGCAATCCAGGATGGAACCACGCCACCTGTAACTTATGGCTGTATGGTCAATGTAGCTCCATCGCTGGCCATCTACAGGAGAACGCTACGTGGCACTACGGCGCCCACTGTGTCTAAAAGCAGTGCTATTAAGAAATAACTGGTACTCCGCGCACAGTTGCAGCACTCGCTCACCGTTGTCAGTCCGTTCGGAGTTAGACCCATAATTACCACCTAGCTGAGTTTCTGAAGAGCTCAGACTCCCTACTTGTGCGTTCATATCCCCTGCAAGTACTATAATATCTGAACTAGTAGCGCGGCGTAGTAGGGCGTTCAGTTCGTGATAGAATGTGTCCTTGACAGCATTAGAACTGCAGTCGGTGGGAGCATAAACGGAAATCACAAACCAACATCGTTTTGTACTACTTCGTGAACCAACCTTCGCTGCTGTCGTCAAACGGGCTGCACATAAACGGCTGTTCACCGGAATCCAATCAACGAACGGTGGCACAGTGTTGGAGCTTAGAATGATACCTACACCAGCTTGACTCGTGAGTGCTGCATCGGCGTCTCTGGATGCGTGCATCCAATAACGAGAGGATAAGCCGGATGCAGTTACTTCAATAACCCCGTTAGGGTCATTGATTCTAGTTTCGGACACACAGCGCACATCATTACCCAGTGTGTCCAAGGTGCGTGCGTATGCAGCCTGTTGACCTGTTTGTCTTAGAGTGCGAACGTTGAACGTCGTCATGGAAACGGGGTAGCGTGGCCTTATAAGGGACTTTTGCCGATAGGCGTGGTGGGATGGTGGCTGCAGATGGTTCTACTCCAGTGGCACTTCAGCTGCTGTCAATTAGGCTGGGAATTATAGAAGAAAGGTTAGTAATGGGGTCGGGATGGGAGTACGAGTAGCAGGTGGAAAATAAAGAAGGGCGGCGCAAGCAGTAACATGTTTTCGCTTATCCGCCCTGATGTATGCAGCAGATAAGGCAACCCTTGATAATCTGCGCGACGGCCGATGCAGGATGAAGTTTATGTTTGAAGAGAAACTCATGGTTATATGTGGGCTGAGATACTGTCAGGGCGCCCAGCCCTAGACACGAGGATGATTAGGGTCCTCATCCAAAGCCTTTGGCTCAAAAGCCTATCCGCAAGGCAGCGGTGAGGTGGCAATGGTTTAATTTTACAGAAATGGACGCCAACCCATTTCAAACCCCCAACCTGGAGGCCAAGGAGACTGAGTTTGTCTGACCTCTCACCATTGACCAACCTGGTAGGAGTAGCTCTCAAGGTGCCCGGAGTCATCACGCAGTATAGCTCAATGAGTCAAGGAGTTACGCAAACCGCCGCACCACGTTAAGGTCTAGTCTCGTTGCAACGGGGTGTTTCAGGATAGTCTTAAATTGTGCACGAAAACCATGACCAGTTTATCCCTGCAGCCAGACGCGAAGGTAGCCTTCCGGCAAAAGCGACCAGTTCCATATGCAGTGGTTTCAATGGTCGACCAAGAATGTGCCAGGTTACAAGTATCCGGAGTTACTCTTCATGGGCAGCCTCCATTGCGATTGTCAGGAAACCAAGCAGAAAAATCCATCTATGTGCAGATTCTGAATACTGTAGTATAGAGCAAGTAGAAATGAATTCTGTACAACTGTTTCGAAATAGGGTGAAAACGTTATAAAATTTGTCAGCCGTGAATATTGTTATCGTTCTCATGTAACATTTAAAATATCTGACTTACGGTATTACAGGACTCACAATTGTTACATGTCATCGTAAGTGTGTAATCCTTCTCTGAACCTCATAGTAGTAAAATATAAATCTAACAACGTTTTGAACTAGTGTACAGATGTTGCCTCCATCACATGTTCAGGCAAACTGTTCCAAATATTTACAACTCTCCGTTCGAAGCACAGTGAGTGGGGAACTCACTTTACATCCTGCGCGACAAGTTTGTATCTGGGTCCGTGTGTGCTGCATAGCCCTCGTAAGTGCAGCATTGGCCTCAGCATAGGGAAGTCACCGAGATGTAGCATACGGTTGGTCATAATGAGGTTGTCTCGTACCCGAAGGTAGGACAATGTGTAGTCCTAGTTTCTCGCACCTGTCTTCATACGCCATGCCACGCAAACTCGAAAGGAGCCTGGTAGCAACCCGTTCGATATTTTGTGCCTCGCCTCAGGTAATCGGAAAGTGGGCGAGCCAACCGTACTCCAGCATTGTTCTAATGATGGAAGAGAAGAGGCGAGTGGCAACCTCTTCAGACCATGTGCCGAATCTACGTTTGAGCGCCCAAAGCTTGCGCAGTCCGTTACGATATAGCATGTTCGTGTTGTCCACGGACTTCAAATCGTAGCGCGAGAATACACCTAAGTCCTTCACGGAGGGTGTAAGATACAGCGGTTGGCCGTCAAGGATGTAGGTTCGGCAGTCAGTACCCTTCCCCAGGCTCATAAGTACAGAGTTGGCTGGGTCGACCGAGAGATGAACTTCTGCAGACCATGTGGATAGGCGGTTTAGGTCTTGCTGAAGTAGGCCACAGTCATCTGGAGCGTCAATTTCTTTCCAAATCTTCATGTCGTCCGCAAACAAGGCACACGGCTACCGGAGAAGCGGAGGTAGATCGTTGATGTGGATCAGGAACATAGTGGGCCCCAGCATAGTGCCTTCTACAGTACTGAATCCTACGTTAGGAGACCACAAGTACCCACCACCCCTTCCTGAAGACCGTTTTGCACGCCTGAGCGGTTGCAAGTCTTTTGCAAAACTGGACTTGTCAGACGCATATCTCCAGATTGAAAAGTCGGAGGAATCGTGGGTGTTACTAGCCATAAATAGCCACAGAGGACTACTCCAGTATACACGCCTACCATTTGATGTTAAATCTGTCCCGGAATTTTTTCAGTAGATCATGAATACGATGCTACAGGGAATACCATATGCCGCTGCATACCTGGACGGTATCATTGTCATGGGATCTAACCAGGAACGACTACGTCAACGAACAAAACATGGGCTTGACAGGATAAAGGAGTATGGTTTTCGCCTAAGAATGGACAAGTGTGAGTTTTTCATTATCTCCATTACATACCTCAACTTTAGCCTTGACCGAAATGGACGTAGACCTGATCCATCAAACATCAAGGTGATCGAGAACATGCGCCCGCTTTAAGACGTAGCGACGTTGATAAAATTCCTGGATATGTTGAGTTACCACAGTACCCTAGCTGCTTTCCATGCACAACCTACGCGGACCATTTAACCAGTTGCTGATGAAGGATGTTTCGTAAGTCTGAACTGCCGAATGTCAGGAAACTTTCGATGGAATCGTTATTAAGTTCAGAACTGATGCTAACACGAAACGGCCCACCAAGTGCGACCCTCAGACTATCTGGTGAAATGGTACTCGGCTCTCGCGTCACCAGAGAGCTCGATTCCACATCGTTTGTTGAACGTCTCAAACATCTCTTCCGGCCCATTTGACACACTACCACGCGACCAAATTTACGTAAACAGCAAATTCATCCCGATTTGCACAACTGTCCCTTTATGTTTATCCGAATCGACACCGTCCGAGGACCTTTGACCGCACCTTATGAATGCCTTATCTTGAAAACCGAAGTACTTAATTGTGAACAAAAATGGATTAATAATCAGTAAGCGTTGATCGCCTCAAACATACTTACGTTGAAACAGCCGTTGATAGCACCGACCCTGTTTCATCCCCTCAGAGCACTCCTGTCCGTAATTCGTTACCCACTATCAACCAACTTACTGACACCAGTACCTCGAATTCTCTGTGCCCTCCAGCCACGAACACTTCGATACATACACATTCCGGTCCTGCTGTTTCTCTTCTGTCCAAGCTTGCTCAATAAGTTCCTCGGTTCTTCTGTCGAACATTTCTTATCACTGTACGCTCTAGGCGAGAGTACTATGTCAATTTTAAACAATATTCTTACTTTTATGCTTACGCTTTCATATTTCGCTGCAGTCCATGTACATCTCATTTTAATTAACTATTTATTTACAAACTTATCCGAGCTCGTCTTCACGCAGTTCTGCCTTGCTTTATGCCAGTCGTTGTGAATTATGAGCTTAGTTACCTGACTGGTCAGCTTTTGGAATATACGTACGAATACCTCGGCATACTTTATGCTTTGTTTTCGTCCGACGCCGAATGGAACGAAAAGTTATTTATGTGAGGTGAACCTATTCTTTGACTATTTTGGTTTTCTTCTGTAACGGGTCCCTACAAGTCTCAACCATCTATGGAAACGGCGGGATATCAGCCTGTCATTTGATATGGAGGATGTATAGTAGTAGTAGTAGTAATCTCAACAGTCTATCAACTAGACACAGTGCCAACATAGAACCATGGAGATCAGCGGATAAGTCAGAGTCATCGAGTCATAATCATCGTGGCATGCTAGTTGAAGGTGAACAACACACTTCAGCTAATATGCCGCAGGGAAAATGAAACATTTTGACAAATAGTAGAACAAAACATTTTTAGTTTGTTTTTCATACGCCGATTTTTCTCTTTTTTGTAATTTTTATTGTTTGTAATATTAAACATGTGGATCAATACAATACTGTACACAATTCTTCCACTGATTCCGGTTGCGGGCCATGTCTTCAAGAGTGCTAATCCATTGGCACTCCTCATCTTTGGGCTCTCATCCTGGAAGACGTACGGATCCAACAGCGGCTAGATACGGCGTCAGAGATTTCATGTGCTGCCGTCAAGTGGAAAGCTGACCACCACGCGGTCGCCTCCAGCCAGGTCCTTAACGGGCGAATAGAGCGCGACGCGGTAGACGCTCAGGTGCCATGCGTAGGACGTGACCGAGCCATCTTAACTGGCACAACAAAACCAGTTTGTTGAAGGGAATACTCGCATTCCCCAAAATGCGACGTCGAACGTCATTACTATTAACTCGATGTTGCCACCAAACACGAGCGATCCTCTTTAAGCAACCGTTATCGAAGGCAGAAAGGACGCATGTCTTCCACGCCAATCGGCCGGGACTCGCACCCATACAACAATACTGAGCGAAATGATGCACTGTAAACGCGGCCCTTTAGTGAGAATGAGACGTCGCGACGACGCCACAAGTGCCTCAGATTGGCAAATGCTGATCGAGCTTAACCGATACGAAGAGAAACTTCTTTGTTGATAGTGACGTCAGCAGAAACAGCTCCCAAGGTAGACGAAACTAGCTGCCTGTTAAAGTTGTGCACCTTCGAGCGTGAGCACGGGAGTAGGTGAAAGCCAATCCTTGAACAGTACTTTACACTTCGATGGGGCGAAGCTCATGCCATACATAGATGCTTTAACCGCCAAACGATCCAGAATGAGTTGCATACTCTGAGGATCGTCACTAAGTAAGGCGATATCATCAGCATAATCTAAGTCGGTCGCGCGCTCACCCGGTAGAAGCTCTTAGCCATGTTGGACACCTTCTAGAGCATTCGACAGAACGTCTTCGATTGCGAAGTTGAAGAGGAATGGGGACATAGGGCAGCCCTGTCGCACACCGCTATTGACAGCGAATTGTGAGGAAAGCTTACCATAGACCCTCACTCTGTCGCATGTATAAAGGTAATGTGCTCGTAAGATGGCGGTATATTTCTCTGGCACCCCGTTCATTAGTAAGCAACGCCATAAAGCAGGTCGATCAACTGAGTCAAAAGCTGCACGTATGTCTAGGAATGCAACGATAGTGGGCCTGTGATAAATGTGGCGATGTTCGAGGAGCTGGCGGAGTGTGAAGATTTGATCTACGCATCCGCGGCCAGGACGGAAACCAGCTTGTTCTTCACGGTAGTATGATTCACGTACTGGGGGTAGTCTGCGAAGCAGTATGGATGCCAATAGTTTGAAGGCAACCGAAATAAGACTAATCCTGCGCTGATTTGCACATGAAGTGCGAGCGCCTTTCTTGAAAATTGGGACAATAACTGCTTCGCCCCAAGAGGAAGACACTTTCTCTTCATGCCAAATTTTTGCGAACAGGGCAGTCAGCTGGTTAATGATCCTCACACCGCCGTACTTGAATAGTTCCGGAGGAAGTCCGTCTAAGCCGGCAGCCTTGAAGCGCTTCAAGCGTCGAATCTCGAGGCAGATCTCCGCTTCGCTGGATGGATTCAGTGGGACGAGCCAGGGTGGACAACAAGGTGTACTGCATGTACTGCTGGTTGGTGGAGGCCATTTGAACTGCGAGTGAAAGTGCTCGGCCCAGCGGTCCATACGCCTCTGTTGGTTGGTGATCGGAGACTCATCCACCTCACAAATGACCTCACTGACACCAGGCTTCCTGAGGCCAGTGTACCGAATGAGTTGGAAAAGCCTGCGAGGGTTGCCAGAGAGGGCAGCGGTCTCTATCTCTAAAGCACGCTCAGACCACCATGTCTCGCGATCCTTGCGTAGGTTTTGCTTGAGTAGCCGGTTAGCAGAACGGCGCCGCTCGTTGCAATCTGATTCCGCGGGGATATTTCTGCGGCCTTCGAACAGCTCCAGAGAACGAGCAGAGATCCAAGTCTTCAAGGGGCGTCGAGTTAGGCCGCAGAATGACTGTCCGGAAATCATCATCGCCTTCCGTATACACGTCCATTGTTGTTCCACAATTTGCGGTGGATTGCAACTGAGTGCATATGCCAGTGAATACTGGTAGCTCGCCTGGGCAGAGGAATCAGTTAATCTGTTTACATCAATCTTGCGGTGCTTCGTGTTTCGGGATCCTCCAAAACACATATAGATTTTCGCGCAGACCAGAGCATGATCTGAGTCAGCGAAGGTGGGCCAAATGGACCTGCAGTTCAGTACGCTGCCGCGTCATCTGAAGCTAATTGCAATGTGACCAATTTGAGACCACGGTTGTATTGAGGAAGGGGGACGCCACGTTGCGGAACGCTTCTTAGTACGCCTGAAGTTACTGCTCGAAAGAAACAGATGGTTGTCTTCGCGCAATGTGAGAAGTCTCTCTCCGTTATCAGAGCGGTTCTCATCGAGCGCGTGATGACCACCAAGGTGGCGTTCGTATGGTAACAGGCGGTCAACCTGTGCATTAAAATCCCTAGCAAGGATAACGACATCCGACTTTTTAGCATTAGTCAAGAGCTGTTGTAGATCGCGGTAGAATTCGTCCTTGACCGAGTCACCACTGCCGTCAGTTGGAGCGTACACGGAGATAACAGACAATTTGTGTCTCTTTTTGCGGTGCCTGTTGATTCTACATGAACCGCGAAGCCGAACTGCACATGGTGGGCTGTTAATAGGGAACCAGTTCAGTAGTGCCGCCTCGGCCTTGTCACTTAGTGCTGTACCTACACCAGCCAAACCCGCTGAGGCTGCTTCTGGATCTCCAGAAAGACGCAGGTGATATCTGGCTTCGTGGTCAATGGGAGATGTCGACATAAGCACAGTGCTGGGATCTTGCAATCGGGTTTCTGAAACCCAGCAGACATCAATGTCTAGGGAATCTAGGATGCAGCTAGACCGACTTGCTGTCCAATCTGCATGCGTGTCCGACCGTTGAAGCACGCCAGACGGAACGAGGATCGGGGACGAAAGAGAGCCATAGGTTAAACTCTTTGGTCTGCGGAGCAACCGGAATCGCAGACAGATTGTTGAACACATGAATCGAGCAACGGAAAGTGAGCATTGTTAGCAAACAAACAATTGGCATGGGATGAAGTAGCGCGAAAGTGACTAGCAGAAACAGTAGCTGATGAGCACGTCGTAGTACAGTCCATGGTTTTGCTAGAGGTCGTGATACTACCCGGTTGCCCAGGCCGAAGTAGGGAGTTGACTTAGGGGACTCCACCCCGAGCCTTTGGCTATATACCCTACCCGCAAGGCATCGGGGCGAATTCAGGGAATCGCGCCCATTGGGAGGCGTTGACTGAATGTTCAGTTCATGCCTCTTTGGTAGCTTACCAAACAGGGGCCCAATACTCCCCATGAAGTCAGCACACCTGCTGGAATACAATGTTCCACCGAGGTGGAACATTTTCGCCGAACACTGCTTGAACGGGGTATACCCGAACCACCCAGCTGACACCACGAGTAGGTAGTTCGGCAAGCCAGCCAGTGTTATTGTATGGGTCATAGACCTGGCCAGTTCGCAGTGGGACATTAAACGCTTGGCCGCGTTTGACCACTGGTGATTGCGGAGTATTGCTCACGTCTGTTGGGAACACGGGATGTGCAATGTTGAAGTCCGCCAGTTGGTTTTTGGCAAGAAACCGTTGGTGCCTCACTCATGTGCTTGCTAAATCGTAATCGCTTACCTTGGCTAAATCATGTCATCCGTATGCCCACTGACCGGCATCTTCAACGTGCAGTATACACCGATTGAAGCGTCGAAGTATGGCATACACTTTTCACCATCCGAATGCAAAGCGCTTTTTCAAGACTGGTAGACTCCCCTACCTGGGGAAACATTAGAAGTTGTACAGAGTTTTATCTACCTGGGAAGCTGCGTAACTGCTGGTCGGGCTGTTGGAAACGAGATTTCGATGGGTATTTCAAGAGCTCGTCCCGCCTTCTCCAGGCTGAGGCATTTATGGCGCCGCTATGACATCTGTCTCTCCATCAAAGGACGGGTTTACAGTGTACTGTCCGCGCTGTACTGTTGTACGATAGCGACACTTGGCATGCTTGTACCGATGGTCTGCGCCGACTGTCTGTCCTTGAGAACCGTTGCTTGCGGTCCATCGCCCGTGTGTGGTGGCTGAATCACGTAACCAACCTTGAAGTCTGATTGCGTGTCTAGAGTGAAGACAGCCACTCCCTCGAGGCGTTTTTCTTGCTGCACCAACTACGATGACTCGTACACGTACTGTGTACGCCCGTTCAACGTCTTTCGCGTCGTGCCTTATTCGCGGTCATTGGACAGGGTTGTAGGAGGCAGTGCGGTGGACAGCCTACAACTTGGAGAAGCAGGATGGAAAAGCTGTCGAAACAGCTGGTCATGGTTGGTTCCTCCCAACTCCCTGGATGGGGTCCCAAGGATGCTGAGTGCCGTTGGTTGGAAACCTTAGAAGTCATGGCTCGAAACCGAACTCAGTGGCGGGCGTGTATGCTTGTTATGGTGATCCCCCTTTCCTCCCCATTACAAAACATCGAAAAGCTCAAAAACTGTAAATGGAAAATGGACAAAAATTGCTTGTTTTCTTTCTTATTTTACAGTGATCCTGTTTTCCTATTCCGCCATAGTCCCGATGGCACAATTTCTGTACACAGATTGTGATTATATATATATATATATATATATATATATATATATATATATATCACTAGAATTTCGTCACATCTAGGCTCACTCAGACAGCCGCCACAAGCCCGGAAAAGCACTGTACGCGCGTTTCATCCTTTCGGGAATCATCAGCAGTGCGCATTCCATCGGACCCTTGGTAAGGCTCGAAACCGCAACTCGACTGTTGCCAGTCCGTGGTTGAGACCACTGAGCTACGGGGGACGGCAACGACCATCGTGAATAAGTTACTAGATGTGATATAGCGCCGCGTGAGGGGGCTACCCTGTCCTCTGCACGGCAGTAACGTGTAAGTCAGTGGATATTGAGCGGCGCTATATCACATCTAGTAACTTATTCACGATGGTCGTTGCCGTCCCCCGTAGCTCAGTGGTCTCAACTACGGACTGGCAGCAGTCGAGTTGCGGTTTCGAGCCCTACCAAGGGTCCGATGGAATGCGCACTGCTGATGATTCCCGAAAGGATGAAACGCGCGTACAGTGCTTTTCCGGGCTTGTGGCGGCTGTCTGAGTGAGCCTAGATGTGACGAAATTCTACCCATACCATTCAACTCCTCCTACTACTCTTCTGTAATATATATATAAATACATATATATATGTGTGACCGCGTGCTTGCGTGCTGTCTCTTTATTTCAGGTGGTGGGTTTTCAATTTTGCATTAATGCTTTTTTTCTCATATAAATGTCTACCTGTACTCTATTCCCTTAACTTGCACACCTCGCTTAAGCCAGTTGTATTCGATTTCTATAACATTTTTGTGTCCGTGGCATTTCCGTAAAGTATACTTTCTGACCTCGTGAACTTATCTCGGATTCGTTTGTAAACACCTTATTTCATATGCTCATTAATTTAAGATTTATGTGACCGTTTCCTTATGCATTACTCGATTTATTTTAGTTGTTATCTTTCTCTCAAGTGATTGGCTGTTGGTTGAGTTCCCCGGTGTGGCTGCGCTTGGTATGCATGTTGACAAGGTGCCTACCTGTCTATTACCCACTACCTCGTCCATCTGGCTCCAGGAGACAGTTGGTCGTTGCTGGAGGGGACGGGGTGCACGGTCCTTGTGGTCGTGCTAGGCTCGAAGAGTGGTTCCATGCAGTCAGTGTGGAGCGGACTGCGGTTCAGCCACCGCCTTGTGTACGCTTATTTCCCCAAATGCAGTGTGCTTGTCTTTGCCTGTAAAAAGTGTTGGCCGGCTCCGTTGATGAAATGTGGCTCCCATCCACATGCCTCCCGGTCTTATTCCTTCGGGTTTACACTGGATATGGGTGTGTGGATGGAACTGCGGGTGGTGCAGCGTAAGCCACCCATGGTCCCTCTGTAGGCGCAGACGTCCTGTGGCTGACCAGAGTGACATGCAAATCCGAAACCGGATGCCACCAGCCATATATATGGTGCACCCTGTCCCCTCCAGCAACGACCAGCTGTCTCTTGGAGCTAGTATGGACGAAGTATTGGGTAATAGACAGGTAGGCACCTTGTCAACATGTGCACAGCAAGCACAGACTCACCGGGGATGTCAAACAATAGCCATTCAATTGAAGCGAAGATATCAAGTGCATCAAAGCGAATAATGCATACAGATACGGAGACATAACTCTTCACCAAATGAGCGTATGAAATACATTGACTGTAAAGTCATCGCTTAGGGTTCAATACGTCAGAAAATATATCTTGAGGAAATGACATAACCGCGTAAATGTTACCGGTTAACTGCAAGTAGCTAAAGTGACGTGTGCTAGTTAATAAAGAGACTCAACATGAAAGCACGCTTTTAGTAAATCGAATTCAGCGTATCTACAAACGTTGTGCCTGTTCTGCCTACGTTCTCTTCAGGGGCCGTCGTCGCTTCGGTGTTCGCCCCGAGTGGCCTCGCTCATGGCTCACTAGGCCTGCCTGACTCAGGCACTCTCGATCGCATGTGCTACAGCGCCATGCGCTCGATGTCGATGGAATACAACCCATCGGCGCCTGCCGCTTCTGCACTTTCCACTACTTCTCTGCTTGTATGAGGTCTTTCTCTCGCACTTCGGCAGCTGTCTCCGTGATCAAATCGCGCCATGCATGCTAGTCAACCGTCTTCGATTCCCATGACCTGCCATCAAAATTAGAATGTTAGAGGCTCCCTTTGGTCATGTCCTGGTGACAAAGCTTCGGTTTCCCCACATGCCATTTCCCAATACTCAGCTGACCATGTAATAGTTGTTGCGGTATCCGCGTCTAATCCATAGTGCTCACATGGCCGAGCCACCTCAGGTGTCTCAGCAAAAGTGTACAGTCCACTGCATACATTCCACTTCGGTGCAACACCTCCGTGTCTGCAACTCTGTCGCACCAACCGATGCGCAGAATCCGTCGCTAACACTGTTTATGGAACTGCTCGAGATACATCTCGCTGGTACATCGTCCACGTTTCACCGCCGTATAGAAGAACGCACAGCACCATGGATTTGTACACCATCATCTTCGTGCCGACGGTAAGCTGATGGTTGTTCCACACTCGGTACTCTAGCTTCCCGAATGCCGCCGGTGCCTTCGAGAGGCGGATACGAAGCTCACTGTGTAGCTGCTGGTCAGTCGACATCACCCTCCCAAGGTAGCAGAAGCGGCAGGTGGTTTCTAATACTTCAGCACCAATGCTGATTTGCGGCAACATTGAAGATTGCACCTCCGGTGAAGGCTGAAAGAGACAGACAGTTTTGCTTGTTCGTAGAAAATAGAAGTCACGATTAAACTGCACACAATAATCTGCCTCGACGGGGAATCGAACCCCGGTCCCACGAATTACTAGTCCGCTGCTCTACCACTGAGCTACCGAGGGCTAACGATCAGGTGCGCTATTTAATACATGACTTCTGCTTGGTGCGCGACGTATTGCCAATGAGCTCACAATATCTGTCTTGGACCAGAGTTCGATTCCCCGTCCATGCAGCTTATTGTGTACAGTTTAATCGTGACTTCTACTTTATACGAACATTACGCTACTCACAATAATTCACAAGTTTTGCTTGTGTTGATGGTGAGCCCGAATTTGGCCGTTGTCGAAGCCAGAGCACTAGTCATGTGCTGCAACTCATCCGCGCTGTGTGCAAACAAAGCACAGTCGTCAGTAAACAGCAACATACAGATATTTGTCTCAGATTAGAGTTCTCGCACCGAAACGACGGATGTTCAGCAACCCACCATCAATACGGTGCTCCACACGAACACCGTAAGCACAAGCCGCATCAAAAGCACAGGACAACATTGCATGAAGATATATATTAAACAGGGCAGGAGCTAAAACACAGCCTTGCTTCACACCAGAAACAACTGCAAAGTCATCCGAGGTCTCTCCACTCAGCTGCACCCTCGCCCGCATACCACTGTGCAGACATTCAATTAAACTTACAAACTTACGCGGACAACCAAACTTACCCAACACCAGCCACAATGCCGTGACGGTGTGGTAGTGCGCCAGTTTCATGGCGACGAGTGCAGTGCGTCACTCGGGGCGCTCGAGTTCCTGTCCAGTAGTGTGCGCACATTCCAGCACCCGATGCTGAGTGCTTTGCGCGCAGGCATGCGGTTGCATTGGTGGGTAATCGCACGCGATGTGGCGGTTCTGCTTCGGAGGTTTGCTTGAAGAACTCCACCCGGTGCCTTTGGCTCAATAGCCTCACCCACAAGACAGTTTGTGATTTGGAGATTTGTTTGAGGGACTCCGTCCGGAACCTTTGGCTCAATAGCTTGACCTACAAGGCAGTATGGAGCGGATTCAGCTCGGGAATGTGATTGAGGAGACAGATTGGGATCTGCTTGACGGCGGTCACACGCAGCATTTGAAGTACTGGAACGATTCATATATGTTTTGCGACCGTAGTAGGATACGCACCTTCGACGCAGGTGGGTTTTGACGGGTTTGCACCAATTTGACCAGGGGCTGCCTGGCTTGAGGCGGGCAGAAGCAAACCATTTAACACCCGGTGGTGCCCTCCCACCGTCAGAGACAATGCGTGGCGCTCGTGCTCTACGCCAATCGAGCTGTGAGCTTATAACCCGTAGACCTGTTGTCTCCCATGGTTAGGATATATATATATATATATATATATATATATATATATATATATATATATATATATATATATATATAATCTGTGGTACAGATATTGTGCCATCGGAATCATGGCTGAATAGGAAAACAATATGAATAATAATAAAGGGCAACAAGAACTGCGTTTTTATGTCTATTTTACCACTCACAGTTTTTGAAACAATTTTTCAGTTTGTTCTTTTTTTAGGGGGAGAAAGAAGGGACACCGCAACAAACCGATGCACACGTCCGCCATTGACATCGATCTTTAGCCATGGCTTCCAAGGTCTTCAGCCAACAAGTATCCGCATCTCTCAGACCCCAACCAGGTAGTCGACAACAACCGGCCGAGGCCAACTGTTTCGTCAGCTTTTTCATGCGGCTTCTCCATGTTGTAGGCTGTCCACCAGACCGTCTCTTCCAGCCCTGTCCAGCAAGTGCAAACATCGCACGACGGGGGTAACGCTGGACAGGCATGCGCAATACGTGTCCCAACCACCGCAGTTGATGCACTGAGATGAGCTCCTCGAGCGAGTGGCTTCTACGTCCCAAGACACGCTGTCTAACTTCCACTTTGCTTACGTGGTGCTGCCACCACACACGGGCAATGGACCGCAGACAGCGGTGCTCGAAGACGGATAGCCTGCGCAAGTCATCTTTACGAATGGGCCAGGTCTCGCATCCGTACAACAGTACATAACGAACAGTTGCACAATAGACCGGCCCTTTGATGGAGAGACGAATGTCGTGGCGACGCCACCAATTCCTCAGCCTAGAAAAATCGAGGCGTGCTCTCGAGATGCGCATCGAAATCTCGTCTCCAACAGCTCCGCCAGCAGTGATGCAACTTCCCAAGTAGATAAAGCTCTCCACAACCTCTAGTGTCTCACCAGCAAGCGTGAGTGCAGGCAGAGACACCTGCCAGTCTTGGAAGAGAGCCTTGCATTTGGATGGCGAAAACTACATACCGTACTTTGATGCTTCAATCGCCAAGCGGTTTAATGCAAGTTGGACGACATGTGGATCGTCACCTAGCAGACGATATCATCAGCATAATCCAAATCAACAACTCGACTACCTGGGAGGTGCTCAACGCCGGCGTTCAACGAGTCGCCTAGAGCTTTCTTCAAGGCATCCTCAATGGCAAAGTTGAATAGGAACGGAGAGATAGGGCATCCTCGTCGAACTCCATTGGAGCTCACAAAGGTAGGCGAAAGCTTGCCATAAGTCCTAACCCTGCCCGACGTCAGACTATATAGAGCGTGCAGGCTAGGTTTTACGGGAAGAAGGCCATCGACCACTTCCTAACCTCCGAAGAGGATGGACTAGGATATTGGCAGGGCGCCCATATCTGACAGGAGAACGAGTCGAATGCTCAGCCAAAGCCTTCGATTAAATGCACACCCGAAACGCAGGTGGTCTAGCACATGGTCAGTTCACTGACTCATGTAGTTTGGTGTCCTGGATCTTACCAGGGAGAAGGGCGTAATCCAACTCCCACTCAGCGGTAGCCACGAGGAGGCGTCCAGGACATGAGCCAATGGCACAACAGTAGCAGCAGTGAGTAGACCATCTGTCAGGATCTAGCCACTACAATCCTCAGCTCACCATAGGCTCTCGCGCTATATATATATATATATATATATATATATATATATATATATATATATATATATATATATATAATTCGCCCTGGCCGCTTCCATTTGGGCGAAGGCGTGAGGTGGCCATTCCATGACATGGTCTAGAGGCATGAAGAAATTGACCGAGCGACTTGGTCAGGCTGGTGCGTGCCTTCTTCCTGGATGGGGACATCGGGATAGTCCACACCAATGGCGCAGTCACAGTCAGTGGCGTCCCTGCATACCGTTTCTTGCACCCGGTTGTTAATTTTCGTTCCACTCTGATTAGTCTCACACACCTCTATTTTGCTTCCATTTTCTCTACATTCTATTTACACCAAACACCACTATCTTGCCCTTGGTATTTATTGTGGTTCTTACGATGTGAGTCGTGACAACCGGATCCCCGCACTTCGGTGCTCGGATCATAGTTGTTCAACTAAACTGAAGGCGGCCCATGCTGTTGAGGTTGGCGTTTGCTTTGTCGCACATATATTATTTGGATTAGTGTGACCACCACCTGTAAATCAATCCGAGGTCATTTGTTGCTTGTAGAAAGAAGCCACATTTTTCTAGATGCAACCCAATACTGTATCGTTGGTTTCGGCCGAGTACTAAATGTATACTGTGTGAAAGTTCCTTGAATGCAACCTGGGGCATCGATGTTATCCAGGTATGCAGCTACTCCTAGTAATCCCATCAGTATAGGGGTCCATTGTTCTCCAGAATATGGTTTTAACAGATTTTACTCCAAATGATTAACCTTTGGATTAGAATACCCGCCTTAAAGATTTGAAGGTATGCATCGACGGAATGTAGCCTTGCGAAACAAGTGACACCATAAAATTTGTCAAGCAAACCCCGCGGGGCAGGTAGTAAGTATTGATGTGAGTGTAACCCGATTTTAACTCCAGTTGAGTAATCATCACATGTACGCATTTTACCATTTGCCCTTTTGACTGTGACAATACTAGCTACTCATAGTGCACAATTGGCAACCCGAATAACGGCGTTGTTGAGTACTTTTCTCTGCATTTGCTAGAGTGATCTGTGGTATTGTTTGTTCTGGTCTTAAAACCTGCATGGCATCTGGTCGTGACTAGCCTTAAACTTAGTACATTATCTGAGTCCATCTTCGAAAGCCTTGGCAAATTTCACCTTCAACTCATTTATAATTTGCTCTGTAATCTGTGGAATTAAAGTCAGTTGCATACTTTTGCATAGAGATGAAAGTAAGACATTCTTGAGTCCAACTCTAACAACCAAGTCCGGATTTTGACAGTCAGTGATATAAACTTGAGAATAATCCGCATGGATGCAGGTTCCCAGGTGACGGTTCCATGGGTGGCCGTAGTACTTCACTTGTATGTTTTATTTATCTACACTTATTGTTTTTTTAAAACCTCACAATCTTCCCAAAAGATTTAACCGACCAATTAGCCATGTCCGCCAAAAAACTTGAGGACTGCTTTGGAAAATTTGAGAAATATAACGTCTGCTCCTTGCAATTCTGCCGTACACTCAAGAATCGTAATATCCAATTGAACTGTACCTCGCACCGACGAGGAATATACCGTTGTTTTTTATTCGCCACAACTTCATATTGCCCATGCAAGAGCATGGTACTACCTGTAACTATTTGCTCTGTGCCACATATGAACGCAGCTTCTCACTTAAAGAGAAATATACCCATTATTATTATTATTATTATTATTATTATTATTATTATTATTATTATTATTATGGAGTTGCTCCTGAGGACTGCACATTGTTACTAGACACTTCACATATCAGCTCTCTGGTTAACCGTAGCGTACTGTCTAGTGCCCTTCTATCATGGTGATTAGTGACTGGCACTGCAACCTTCCCATTTACTTCTGAATGAGAACGTGGACCTAATGTTATCTCCAGAGATATATTGTGCTTAAGATGTGCTGGAATATTTTTGAAAGTCAACCCATTTCGAAGGTTGCAAATATCGAGGGCGGCTCTTGTATGGCTGCTTGTTTAATATCTAGCTGAACTGTGAGCTCCTTTTTGGGTGGTGGGCTTTTCTGCATTCCCTGAAAGACTGGTTTTGTGTAACACTGCTGTTTCCGAAAGGCACAAGAGCAGTCACAATGCCATTCGCCACTTGACCAATAAGACATTGAGAGCAATTCGGTAGATCGAACATCTGCTCGTATCGATGCATGAGCACTAGTTGAACCTGCTCTTCGTAACCCGTACCATGGCAGTATCGTACTTAAGACCAAGAGGATGCTGGTACTCAATTATGAGAGATTTCTCGGTGCTATTTGTTGGCCCACAAGTTTGGAAAACATTCGTAGGCGCGTACTCGACTTTCGGGAAGAATGAAAATTAGCGTTTAACATCATACATTTTAACCGGTCATCTGCAAAATTCCTAGCACTTACTGTTTACGATAACTGGAAATCCATTCTTCAAAATGTTTTCCAGCGTTTGTGCCATTGGTAGAAAATGAGATCAGATACAAGTTCTTAGTGGAATTCCGAAACGGATGCCGTAGTGGTATTAGCTGAGGCAACCAAGCTATTTTTTGATGGAACCGCTAGTTGAAGAGAGATACTGCTAAAGATATCAGTTGAGTTGCAGCTGCTGCTCCTCCAACTGCGCTTGTTGCTGTAGAATTGTTTTCAAATCCTCGGTTGAAGTGGCATTCTGATTCGCTTTGGTACCACGTCGTTAGTGTTCTTTTCTTGGTGTCCGCCAATCTGTCAAATTGTCACCAACACGGTCAGGGGCAAGTAAAGTACATTTGATCGGAGACGTGTCTCCGTGTACTTGACGCGAAGAAACAGAATTTTGCTATAAGGAAAGTACGTCATATTGCGGAGTATAATCAGCGATGAACTAAAGTTTACAAACGGGCAAATGTGTTTACTGGATATAAATGTCTGCAGAAAGAATTGATTCGTTCCGTGGGATTCCTTCTGTAATGCAATTCAAGCAAGATTACTCACCCTCAGGCGAATTTGATCAGCCTCGGGGTTTAATCTGGTCCAATGTCCATTCGAAGACCTGCTCTGATGTGCTCTTTTGCTTTTAGCCATCTACAGAAATTTCGAAAGCGCGTTACTGCGAGACTTTTCCAAACACTGCATCAGACCGGTTTATTCATTCCTTTCAACCCTCTATCAATCTCGTCGTGTCATGACCTAGTAACGAGACGTTTGACTATTCCTTTCGAACCCGTGTTTGATAGTTTTTGATTGCCTGTCACATTCCATTGCTTTATGTCATTCATTGTTATATTATTAGTCTTCACCTTCTCGGTTGTATCTAATCGGTTTCTTCATCGAACTCTGTTCTTTCTGACCGTCCTTTCTTGCCCAGTCCTTTTCTACCTCTTACTATGAGCAGTGGTGTCCGACGATCCTGTTTTTCAGTACTAAAAGATGCTTGCTCAAAATGGACTCCAGCTCGTAAAAGAATTGAAAAGATCACAGACCCACACACTGCCGGTGTATAATGAGGAGAAAATTCGGATTTGTTTAGAAGAGATGCGCAACCTTTATGAGGCAAATTACCGTGACGTCTCACTTGTATCTGGGTCCTCTGGGATGTCCCAGTCCTCTGTCACTGAACATCAAGCTGGACGGATACAGTGTGTCGTTGTACGCCATGCGGTGTTGGAACGAAACAAACGTTGTCTCTTGGCCTACCACCACGCTCGGCTTATGCACCTCAAAAGCCTACGATGGCACTGCGGCGCAGTATTGCCGAAAAGTAGGCTCCAGTGTATTATGCGGTCTCGATTTCATTCTGGCTATTTGTATTGTATCAGGTTTCTCTTTTTTGCACCCGAAATATTGTATTTGTCTGCGAGGTACCAACCGTTTATTCGCTCGTAACCATCATATATACTTAGTTGAATAGTTATACTAATAATTATAGCGGATTTAACGGTTTCACGGCATTTATATAGGAGCTGTATGTAGAAAGAGAAAAGAAAACCAGGTGAGAAAGTTCTAGTTTTACCTGTGGTCAACTGAGATTCATGGCTGTTCTGTTTGCATCCAAACCTTATATTAGCCCCATCTTCATTGGTTTTCTGCGTCTCGTCACTGCTCGTTATTGTTGTTACTGCGGTGGTGCTATTCATAGCAGCTGTATCCCCGCAGTTCGGTACTTCGATCATAGTTGTTTGATTGGGCTGAATGATTTTTGACGATTCCATTGACCTTTCAAGCCAGAGACCCTCGGGCTCCTTGAGTCTCCAATCGGGAGCGCGAAGTGCTCTACCGCAGCGAGTGTTAGTGTTGGTTTATTCATACTTCGATCCCAAGTCACTCATTAGCCACCTAGCTTTCGTTTCCTAGCTAACATCGTGAGGACTCGGTGATATTGTCTCCAGACACGTGTCCATGCCGCCGGAGCCTGTGCATTGAAAACACGCGGCTCAGCAGTTGCCTGAGAAATCTATCGATAAACATTGTCATCACTAATATTGTGCTGCCATGGTACACCAGCAATGATCTGAGGGAAGTGGTTCTCAAGACAGCAGGTCTCTGAAAATTTTTTGCGCTAACGGACAAAGTCTCTTAACTGTAACGCAAAACTCACCGTGCCTGTCTCCCCATATTTGTACTTGCTTAATCCTAGGATATATCGGCGCAATGGACAGCTGGGACGGAAAACTGATACCCTGTCTTCAGACATGCGCAGAGAAATCTCACAACTACAAACGCCGATAGTAAGGCAGCTCTTAAGGCAAACCAATTATCAATCACCCCCAACTGATATCTCGAGAATGCAATAGCAACAGCAACCTCTAACCAGTCTTTCAGGACTGCCTTACTGTTAGAAGGGGCACCTAACGAACTCATCAGTGAACCCAAAGAGGATCAAACTTCATCCATTGTCCAGAAATCGAGCAAGATAATCACATTGGTTAATCAGTAGAATGTTCTCGCAAAATCCAATATTATTATTGGTTAGTAAAGAAAAGGACAGCGAAAGTTCAGGAAGGTCACTATGGACAAATAAATATCGGTACTCTGTGTTCTGTAATCATCTCGTGTCTGGTGGCCATTACACTGTCTACTATCTTACCTTTTTGATCGGCCAATTGGGGGCAGGCAGGTTTTCACTGAACAGCAAATCGGACGTTGGTATACATAACACTTACAATTTCTTGTCTGCTCACCGCCTATTTTGGGTGGTTCGAGAGGAATTTGACTACTGTTATTTTCCTGGCGTACACCCAGGTTCCGAATTTCTTCACTCGTAAGCAACTCAATGATACTAAACTCACAGCACGCCTCAGGTGGTCATCTATAACTCAGGATAGAGGTGGGTAATGATATTCATCATCGTCACCACAACTAATGTGCCGCAATGCAAAAGGATAAGAAATTAAAAAATTACACCACAAGATTCCAAGCAAGTATTATGATGTTAAATATTATATTATGCGTTTTGTATGAGATCAGGATTGCAGATGATGGACAAAGAAACTCACAACACAAACGCTATTGAAGTCGGTTCCTAGCCGCGTCAGCAAATCTGTCCAGGCAGACATGTTCATCGTCCTTCGGACCTCGGCCAGGCAGGCCGAATGCACTAACAGACGCCAGCATTGTATTGAGGGTTTTCATTCCTCTCGACCAAGCCATTGTTTGCCCCCCCCCCTTCTTCCGTCCCGACACGGCGTGCAAACAACACACGTCGCGCGAGTCCATATGCTGGAATGCGCAACACGTGGCCCAGCCATCGGAGCCTGATGCGTGATATACTGGTAGTGGGCTATTCATTCGCTCTTCCTGCACCAAATACGCGACGCTGAACACGCTCATTGCTCATGCAGTGTTCTCACCAGACGTGAGAAAAAGTGCAAAGACAGCGCTGATCGAATGTGACTAGTTCTTTATGTCTATCGACCTGATGCGCCAGGTTTCACAATCGTATAGGCGAGTTGAACGAACGGCTGCGTTATAAACTCTGCCCTTCAGGTCGAGAGTAATGTCGCGTCTACGCCACAGGTTGCGGAAATTGGCAAAAGCACCTCGAGCTTTTGCTATACCGTTCGTAACCTCATCTTCGATCCCAGGGCGCTAATATAGCTGCCCCGATACTTGAATTTCTGAACGACTTCTAACTGATCACCGGAAAGCGTTAGCGCAAGGGTGGGTCCCTTCCAATCTTGGAGAAGTACTTTGCATTTCGATAGAGTAAAGCATAGCCCAAAACAATAGACAGTCAGTGCTGTTTGGCATGTTTGGGAGCTATCACAGATTAGAGCAATATCGTCCGCATAATCCAAGTCAAGAAGCCGCTCCCCAGGATGTAGCCGCGGGACCTGATGACCTTCCTCCAGCCCTCTTCGAATTCGGGGGGACCTGCTCTTGTGGATGATTTACACGAGTTACTAGTGAAACTGTCGGAGCGGGAAATTGTCCCAACCGATTTTAGCCGCTCCGTCAATTTTCAAGGGAGGCTCACGATCGGAATGCGTCAGCCATAGAGGAATCGGTCTGACCTCCATCGCCTCCACATTGCTTGCCTCTGTCATCCTTCACAGACTGACTGGCACTCGTGAAAGCCAGATTCGTGAAGAGCAAGCTGGATTTCGTCGAGGTCGTGGCTGCATTGACCACATCTTCACTTTGCGTCAGTTGTTGGAGTACCGTCACATATATTGGCGGCCCACCGTTGTTGTGTTCCTCGATATCAAAGATGCATTCGATTCGTTGGATAGACATGCACTTTGGGACTGTCTCCTCAGGAAAGGTGTACCTGAGAAATATGTGAATATTATCCGAGCATTATATGTGCGTAGCTCGGGCAGAGTGAGGGCTTACGGCAAGTTGTCGTCGCCCTTTAATATCTCCAGCGGCGTGAGACAAGGATGCCGGCTGTCACCTTTCCTCTTCAACTTCGCTGTTGACGAAGTCATGGAAATCGCGTTCACAGGACACGACTTAGAAGGTGTGGAGCCACTCCCAGGAGAACGACTTCTTGACTTAGAGTATGCTGATGATATTGCCCTCATCTGTGACAGCTCACAAATGTGCCAAGCGGCAGTGGACAGACTAGCACTAGCTGTCCGTCACTTCGGGATTTGCTTCGCACCCTCGAAGTGCGAAGCGTTTTTCCAAGATTGGTCTGGACCGCCTCCTACGCTAACCGTTGGTGGTTATCAGTTAGAAGTCGTTCAAAAATTCAGCTACCTGGGAAGTTGTATCAGCGCCCGTGGGATTGAGGATAAGATCACGAATCGTATAGCAAAAGCTCGGGGCGCTTTTGCTAACCTTCGCCACTTATGGTGCCTGAGCGACATCACTCTTGCCCTGAAGAGTAGAGTGTACAATGCAGCCGTACGTTCGGCCCTACTGTATGGCTGTGAAACCTGGCCGCTTAAAGCAGCGGACGTAAGGAGGCTAGTTACGTTCTACAACCGGTGCCTTCGTAATTTAGCTCACATGTGGTGGGAACACCGCTTGAGCAACGAGCGTGTTCGACTCCTTGTTTATGGCACAGGAAAAGGAAATGAACCGCTCAGCACCGTTATTTCACGCACCAGGCTCCGATGGCTCGGCCACATGTTGCGTATGCCAGCCCACTGACTCCCGCGACTTGCGTTGTTTGCGCGCCGGGGGTGTGGATGGAAGAAGAGGAGGGGTGGCCAAGCGATGACTTGGTCGAGAGGAATGAAGGCCCTCACTTCTGTGCTGGCCTCGGTTAGAGCGTCTCGGCTCCCTGGTTGGGGCACGAAAGACGATGAACACGTTTGTTTTGACACACTTGCCGATATGGCTAGGTGCCGACCTCAGTGGCGTTCGTGCTCTGAGTTCCTTTGTCCCACCCAATCCCTCTTAGCCTCCCCCTTTAACTACGATCTCATTATTTAACCTTATATATGCATAGTAATTTTTTTGATGCACAGTAGCCGGTTGGTAGCTTACCGGAACAATGCCCATCCGTTACCGGTAGCTCAGCCAGCTTGCACCAGTTGCTTTTTTTCTTATTTTTATGTATTGCGGCACAGTAGCTGAGGTGTTCCCCACCTCTAGCTACCGTGTATGATGATGATGATGATGAGGAGGAGGAGGAGGAGGAGGAGGTCCACACCGATGTCGTGTCCAGCGAATGCTGTTTCCATGACTTCGTCAACTGCGAAGCTAACTAGGGAAGGTGACAGCGGGCAACCTTTTCTCACACTGCTGGTGATACTGAAGGGTAGTGACAGTTTGCCATAAACCCACGCTCTGCTGGAACTATCGGCTTACAGCGCTTTGATAATGTTTACGTACTTATCAGGCACACGTTTCCTCAGCAGACAATCCCAACGAGCACATCAATGGACTGAATCGAAGGCGCCTTCTATGTCAAGAAACACGACGGAGATCAGACTGATCCCTCTATGCTGGATTCCGAACATGAACCTACCTTGAAAGTTGGGACAATGACGCAGCGGCTGCAATCTGTCGGGACGATCTCCTGCTCCCGAAGTTTCACTAGCAAATCGTGTAAATCATCTGCTAGAACAAGTCCCCCGAATTTTGAGGAGGGCTTGGGGATTTCTATCTGCTCCTGCGGCCTTATGCAATTTCAATAGCCTGATCTCACGTTCGACTTCTGCGCGTGGGGGCGGATCCAAGGAGACGGCCTCGGGAGAAGGACGCTTAATGCCGGATAAAGAAAGCGATAACTATGATTAGTTGAGTTGCCTTACAAAGTTTTCGGCCCAATACTCCAAGCATTTTGGCAGGCTGTGGATAGCAATGAAGTTGGAACGGGACGCTAAGGATGAAACAGCGCAGGTAGGGGAATAATAAGACCGGAAGGTCTGAGCGTTAGCATTCAAACACCTATCCATCCTGCTCTTGTCTGGAGCTAGGAGCGGCGGTACTCAGGTGCACTCAGGTACCCCGGTACGCTGAATCGCTAACTGTCCAATGGCGCAAATTGGTTTGTCGGCAGGCGTGTGATGGGGCACAGAGGCGCGACATGTGCGTCTACGATCGCAGGACTCACCGGGCCGTTCGGCTGTGAGAAGTGAACGTTAGCAAACACCGCAGCCGCAATCGACCTGTCATGCGTGCATCACAGGGTAAGACTAAGGGAATGCACGCCGTTCAGTTGTGAGAACGGAATCTTAGCAAGACACCACAACCGCAGTGAATGCGTCATGCCTCGACCGCAGCGCAACACTAACGGAGCGCAGGCGGTTCGGCTGTAAGAACTAAACGTGAGCCAGATACGACAGTCGCACTGAACGTGTCATGCTTCGATCGATCGGTAGTCGGTCTTTACGCAGGTGAAATAACCAGCAAAAGGGTTCCCTGTGTTAGCAATTGAGCGAAACAGCCTGGCCGTATGTGTTGACCGGTCAATGGGTGCCGTATTTCTATCGCCACAAAAGCTGTTATCGCCTCATGACTGGCTTCCAACAAACCCGTAAGCTGTTATTAGGCTACTTTAGCTGCTAAATGGAATTATACTGCCAGGAACACAGTGTTGTTCCCTTTACCCTTTCGATCGCGTGTGTGTTACAGCTGAAAATTCAACCTTCATGGGTGCATAAAAACGAATTCTTGACGTGGCAATGCTCTTAGATTTCAGTCTGCCCCGACGCACTGGTAGCGCCATTAGACAGCACACCAATTTCATCCTTAATGCAACTATTGCCCTCACAGCCAGACAATTGCTGGTGGTACCAATTGATCAGACCTTCGATGGTGGTTATCGTGTACAATGAAGAATATACATTTATTCATTTCTATACTTACACTTACATGAAATGTGTGAAGTGTCGGTAAATATCAACTAATTAGCTTTACGAATTGCCCACCGTCGTTTTGGGTACAGAGGAACATTCGCCCGATGGTGTTGGCGAGCACTTTCTGCAATATCTCATTCGTCCACAATGTTCTCTTTCAGTTCATCTAGATTTTTGAGTTTCGTTCTGTAGGAGAAAATCCATGAGATTCAGATCCAGTGATGCGCAAGCCATTCTATCGGTTTTTCACGACCGATCCAACGTCCATCGATTGTCTCGTTCAGATAAGCACGAACCGATTGCGCCAAATGTGCAGGTGCGCCATCACGCTGCCACCAAACGTTTTTCATTCCGACGGTAGCTGCAAAATGACGCTGCTCTGCAACATTTTCATGTACGAGGATGCTAAGAATTGTCAGACATTTGTCCTGTTCAACAGCAGCCTACTGAACACAATCCTGGAAAAGAAAAAGGACCCAATAATTTTTCTACCAGTCAACCCAAACCATGAGCTTCGCGCTGTTGCACACATGAAATGCTACATTGCCGTGGGTTGGTTGTTGCCCACACATGTAGTGCGTATCTTCGCCATGCAGAGATAACACCGCCTCATCGGTGAACAGAATGGAATGCGCGTCCAGATTGTTTAAAAACAAACGGGCGAATTCCAGGCGCTTCTGTGAATCGCATCGGTTCAACACTGGCACCTGCAGTGCACTGTACCGTCGGAATATTTTTCTTTCAATATTCTTCTTCATTGTACACGATAACCACCATCGAAGGTCTGATCAATTGGTACCACCAGCAATTGTCTGGCTGTGAGGGCAATAGTTGCATTAAGGATGAAATTGGTGTGCTGTCTAATGGCGCTACCAGTGCGTCGGGGCAGACTGAAATCTAAGAGCATTGCCACGTCAAGAATTCGTTTTTATGCACCCATAAAGGTTGAATTTTCAGCCGTAACACACACGCGATCGAAAGGGTAAAGGGAACAACACTGTGTTCCTAGCAGTATAATTCCATTTAGCAACTAAAGTAGCCTAATAACAGCTTACGGGTTTGTTGGAAGCCAGTCATGAGGCGATAACAGCTTTTGTGGCGATAGAAATACGGCACCCATTGACCGGTCAACACATACGGCCAGGCTGTTTCGCTCAATTGCTAACACAGGGAACCCTTTTGCTGGTTATTTCACCTGCGTAAAGACCGACTACCGATCGATCGAAGCATGACACGTTCAGTGCAACTGTCGTATCTGGCTCACGTTTAGTTCTTACAGCCGAACCGCCTGCGCTCCGTTAGTGTTGCGCTGCGGTCGAGGCATGACGCATTCACTGCGGTTGTGGTGTCTTGCTAAGATTCCGTTCTCACAACTGAACGGCGTGCATTCCCTTAGTCTTACCCTGTGATGCACGCATGACAGGTCGATTGCGGCTGCGGTGTTTGCTAACGTTCACTTCTCACGGCCGAACGGCCCGGTGAGTCCTGCGATCGTAGACGCACATGTCACGCCTCTGTGCCCCATCACACGTCTGCCGACAGACCAATTTGCGCCATTGGACAGTTAGCGATTCAGCGTACCGGGGTACCTGAGTACCGCCGCTCCTTGCTCCGGACATGATTAATAAAACACCCTATATATAGGGCGCTATCGATTATCCTCTGCGACGGCTAGAGCATCAAGAAATCATTAGAAGGATGGTTCTTTTATTACTTGGGCCGAACACTGTCTGCTTGGCCAGGCCTAGACAGTCGAACCATTAGGGTTTTCAACCAAAGTCTTTGGTTCGATAGTCTTACCGCAAGGCAGCGGGTTTTTGTCGCAGACTACAGAGAGCCCGTTTTATGCAGTAAGTAGCCACCCTCACTCCAATCCCCAATCTGGAGGGCCATGCGACTGAGTTTGTCTGGCCATTGACTAATCTGTTGAGTGTCTCTGAAGGTGCACCACGCAACATGGCTCAGTGGTTCACTCAGGCACAAACCATCGCACCACTTTAAAGTCCAGTCACATCGCGATAGGGGTGGTGATATTGATGCTGTAGGAATTTGAAACATACCACCTACCTTCACACGGTTCGCTGTTTGTTGACAAATGGTTTTGGGAATTTAGCGTACTTTCCGAATCCTTCCACATAGATAATTACCATGTTGCTAATAGGTTACCAGCTGATGACAATACGCCTAGCCTGCACGCAGCTGCCGGTGGTCTCATGGCAGCGAAGCGCAAGCACGACGTACCGGCGCAATCCTTACGGTTTTTAGAGCGTTTTCGATGACGCTTTATTGATTTTAATACAGCAGATAACAAGCCAGAACGTTGCTTGAAGCACTCGTTTTGTGATTGGATTGTGATGCGTAATCTCAATGTAGATCGTGATTCGCATTGGAGTGAACTTCGGTCACTTTGACCACGTGGATCGTGAATGAGTTGGTACTGCAGTGTTTTCTAGCGGGCTACCCCTAGTATCCGGTGAGCCAGGTAGTCTTTTCACCAGTCCAAAAAGCGGGAATTCGTGACCTTACGAGGACCAGCCGCTGACCTCTCCAAGGGCAGTGATGCATCCTCAGCTGTCTCGTAGGCGTTGTCTGGGCCGACTTCGCAGTGCCTGCGTACGTGCATCAAATAACGGATGATTCGTTCCATAACTTCATTACGCTCATTGGCCCACACTCACTGTGTCTGATCAAACGCCGACTTAGTACTCAGCTTGCACTGCTGTTTGCTTACCTACCAAATGCTTTGTGCACATGCATCACTTACCGTTCCTACGATATATTTCCATAGTTATTTGGACGTAATAGTCTGACTATGGAGTTAATTGGACTATTCATGGTTTTTTTGGGACTCCTGCCCTGAGAGTCCCATCGCGCAACAATGGATGCATTGAAAAACTACCTTTACGATATACATTGACATTATAGTTCTTCTGGGTTGCAATACGAATGTTGATTATGCTGCGAAAATCACATTAGTGCGCCTCCATCTTGGTCAGGATTGTGGTCACCATATTCACCAGACTGTGTTTCTCTCCTTTTGTCGACTATGGGTTGGACAGTAAAGTGTTTTTACGGCGTGCTGCAAATTTAACACGATGATACAGCAGCCGAACGAATCTGTGAGAGTTTATTTTTCGGCTACTGCTCTCCCCGACTACGTATGCAACCGAATCCTGTCGAATCATCCCGAAAATCATTGCTTGTTCATGCACTAATTGGTGGTATCCTTGATGAAAAAGTACTAGAGCGGTTACTCTCAGATGAAAAGCTTCTGGCTTGGGAAAAACCTTGCGACAAAGTTCGCCAGCGTGCCACTTTCCTTGGGGAACTCGTGACAATTTACTTGGCGGACCAGGCCTTGTCATATGACGTGAATAAAGTTTCCGATATCAATCGTGACCGGGCATAACCTTACCTCGCACAGCACAGAGGCTTTCGTTATGATTGTTGTGGTGGACGTCACGCGAGTTCATGTAACTATTAACACCTTTATTCACTGTGTACATATTTCGGAATAAGGATCATATTCAGGAACTATGCGTTTCCAAACGTCAGTTAGATCCGAAGCGACAAATCACGTGGCAGATGAGTTGAATCAGAACTAGATCAACACAGCAGTTTTTAAGTGTAATATGTCTGCTGAAACCCTTTTTACTACCTATCTGCAAGTTTGTGGATTTCGAAATTGATACTGGTTCTTCAATTACATTGATGCGACCAGATGCTTTATCGCACTTGTCAAGACTGGACCTACCAAAAATACAACTGAGATCTTGCACCTAGTAGATCATTAATTTCCTCGGCAATTTTCTTAAACGTATTCCTTACCGCAGTTCTGCTAGCCATATGTGCGTGTACCTATCTGGCGGGCTAGACTCAAACACGCTTGGTGGCGACGGTATCAAACGTATGTCTAGAACTATGTCAGACCTTAACTCATTTGAAGCTCATCTGCAAATACCCGATATTTCACTGAAACACGCACTCTTGTTCGACCAGATAAAGCCTGGAACCTTGAAGAGTCACGGTGCACATCTGATACTTAAACCATTTTAAACGCCAAAATTTTGGGAGTTGTACACTGTGCCTTAAGCACTTCGGGACAACGTCGAAAAGGAGTGCAAGGAGAAGGTACAATTGAACTCGCTCAGTACTCACACTGGGCAACACCCACCGTGCCAAAGTGACGGGACTGTGAGAATCTGTGGAGACTACGAATTACGCTCAATCAGGTCCTACGGCTTGACCGACTCCCGCTGCCAATAATTCACTATATTTACGCGTCACCCTCTGGTTATGTTGTTTTTCCATGCGTGCCAGCGGATTGGACTCGGCGAAGAATCGCGGGCCTACACGACTAAAAGCACTCACATCAGATTATTCTGCTACACACTTATGCCGTTCAGAATAAGCTCTGCAACTGCCATATTTTAAAGAAATATTGATTCACTTGTGAAAAAGTATCAAATACGTGCGCTTATCTAGATGACGTCCTAATTACAGGACCAATCACTGCTGAACATGGGTCATCATCACTGCACATCATGCTTCAAGACGGAGGTCATGGTTGGAGTGGGAACATAAGCGGGATGGAGAGGGAAAAAGAAACTCACTACACAGACGCAATTGAAGTGGGCTCTCCGCCATGTCAACTAATATATCCAACCAGACGCGTTCATTGTCCTCAACCCGGCAGTCGGGATACACCAACCGACGACAAGTTCCATGTGAGGACTTTCATTCCTCTTGACCAATTCATCGCTTAGCCTCCTCTCCTTCCATCCACACCCCCGGCGCGCAAACAATACACGTCGCGGGAGTCAGTGGGCTGGCATGCACGACATGTGGCCCAGTCATCAGAGCCTGATACGTGAAATAACTGTTATGGGCGGTTCACTCGCTCTTCTTGCACACATACAAGACGTCTAACACGCTCCTTGCTCATGCGGTGCTCTCACCAGACGTGGGCTAACTTACGAAGGCAGCGATAGTCGAACGTAACTAGCCTCTTTATGTCGGTCGACTTGATGGGCCAGGTTTCGCAACCACATAAGAGAGTTGGACGGACGACTGCATGGCCTTTCATGACGAGTGTGGTGTCGCACCGACGCCACAGGTGGCAGAGATTGTCAAAAGCACCTTGAACTTTTGCTTTGCTGTTTGTGACCTAATCTTCCATTCCACTGGCGCTGATCTCGCTGCTTAGGTACTTAAATTTCCGAACGACTTCTAGCTAATCACCACCAAAGATCAGCGCTGGAGTGGGCCCCTGCCAATCTTGGGGAACTGCTGGATATCTGCACACTCTAGATGTATTTTTCAAAACGCTACTAGATTCTAGTCTAATGCCGAAAACGGTATGCGTTTCTTGTCTAAAGTGTGCATTAACTTGGGTATAAACTGTCACTCGATGGGTTGTATCCATTAGCATAGAAAACGAAGGCACTACTTTAAGCCCCAGCTCCTAAAATTGGATGAACTACGATGCAGTTTAGGAGCAGTCACACTTCTCTCGCTTCATACCATCGGCATCAACCAATTTGCATCGCCATCACCATCTTTTGCGCAATGTTCACGAGAACGTTTTCAACGTAATAAAGTGCCTTTTGACATCAGCTAATATCCTGGTACATTATACTCCACGAAAACCGATTGTCATTTCTTGTAATGCCTCCCCTTACACCCTCAGAGCTGTTTTCCCTCAAAAACTACTTGATGACTCTCAGCGACGCTTCACGGACTTTAATCGCAGCCGAAAGGAACTACTCTCATATCGATCGAGAGGCAACTGCTATTTTTTCGGTACTAACTGATTCCACCAGTACTTGCTTGACCAAAATTTCGTGATTCACACAGCCTCTTATGTACGTCTTTGGGCATGAGAAAGGAATTCGACTAATGTCGCCGCTTAGAATGATCTCCTGGTCCCTCGTTCTATCTACATACCAAATTCAGTACATCCTCGATCAACAAAATATCACCGCCAATGTTCTTAATCGACTTCTCCTGCCGGAAGTCTGCTTGGCGGCATTTAGTCCACAAGCATTTGCAAATCTAATTTAGCTTCTCAAAAAGACCCCGGTCGCGTTCACCCATACGTTAGGAGGTCGATAGAGATCAGTTAGTAGCGCCTCTAAAGCGTTGCGTACAGGTTGGATGACCCGAAAACACGCCTTCAGAACTTACGCCTTTTCACAATAGGAAGCGTTAGTTCAGTCTGCAGAACGGATGTCTGCTCTGCGGCGCATGGGTTGTGGTCCCCAAAAGATTGCCATGAGCAGTTCTGGAAGAGCTTCACGATGCGCACCTAGGAGTTGCTAAAATGTAGTCACTTGCCCATCTCTATACGTAGCGACCTGAATTGCATGGTGCCATTGCGGCAAAAGTTGGATATTGCAAGTTATGTCACGAATCTCGAAACGCTGCCCCCGGGTATCGATGCAACTTTATGAATGGCCAGAAATCCCGTAGTAAGGTGTCCACATGGACTTTTTCGGTTTATTTGAGCATCACATAATCCTGTTGGCCGTTGATGCTCATTCTAAGTGGATTGACGCCTACTTTCTTGTCACACCGGCATCAGTAGCATAATACTCAAACTGCGCACTGCATTCGCTACCTTTGAACTTCGTGAAACACTATTGTTGGACAACGGATCTGTTTTTACGAACGCCGTTTTCCACTTTCCTCACTTCAAATGAAATTAGACACAGAACTCTTGCTCCTGATCATCCATCTGCAAACGGCTTGGTTGGAAGGATCTTGCAGACAGTGAAAATTTCCTTGCTTAGACAAACGTGTGCGTCTGGATCGTGCTCATTTCGATCACCGAAATATAGTGAACGATACCACCAGAAGAAGTCATGCGGTTTTGTATAGACTTATGTTGTGACCGCTCGCAGCTTGCCATTGCGTTGATTTAACTTCCGAGGCGTTGTAGTCGTATTCAAATCACCGGACAACTCCTGCACATCTGCCATTATGGTCTTCAACGCAGGCAGAACATTTCTAAGACAACTGCTTTATCTGACAACCAGATGCCTAAATGAAATCCGTCTTCACGCTAGTCGGCTGGGTTGGAAGTTGCAAACCCTTGTGATGCAAACATACTTCGGGAGAAATTAAAACCCAAGGAAAAGCTGTGAAAGTAGTCCACAACAAAACCTATTTGTATTCTAAAACTCATAAGTTATAACTTCTTCATCGTTTCCTAGTTTATCCCAGAATATCGAGTTCTTTTGGAGCTATTATTCGGCCGTCTTTACGTACGCGATTAGACTAACTGCATGGTACTCTGGAATTAAAGTCCTCGATCATCAGGAACGTGCGAAGAAACACTGGTGGTCGCACTAAAGACAGGCTCCTAACCGACTCAGATCCAATCTACATACGTTTGCCTACCGAACCCTGATGACAGCCAGCTGTTGTTAAGATAGCCAATGGATAGACCATGCAGTCAAAGACTGCGGACAACAAATTAGTGCGACGTCACCTGGATCATGTGCGACAAAGATCGGCGAATTCCGAGTCAATCTGTGAACCAATCCCCCTTCCATCTCCAGTGTTGGACGACATACATTTGTGACTCTTCACCGAAGCCTGAATCTCCGCTACGCAAGCTAATCGACGGCCGCTGACCGGTCGACTGCTTTCAGACTGGATAGGTGAAGCCACAGCGAGAAGAAGTGATGTATCCTCAGCTGGTCACCTATGCGTTACCTCGGCCCACTGCGCAGCACATGCGTGCGTGTGATCCGTTCCTTATCTTCACTGCACTCATGAACCCATGCTTTCACCCTCTAAACAAAACCCGACTAAGAACCCAGCGTACACGACTGTTTGCCTACCCACCAAACGTTTGTACACGTGCTTGACTAATTGGTCTTACGATATACTTCCATTACCACATACTCGTTTCTGATTTAACTCTACCGTAACAGGCGGTAACCTGCATAGCAGTAAGACATGAGTCCCGCTATATTGAAGTTAGCTTGCAATTTGTGACGGGCTGCCGCATGCCCCCCCCCCTCGTGGCTTTTCAGCTCATGCCAATAGTGGTCATGGCTTCTGTTCTCGATAGGGTCCTTGGATGCGCACCACTGACGAGCCCCAATAGTGCGAAACAGCCGTAGTAAGGCTTGTGAGCTGATGTCATGAATTCATTAAGCTTCCAAGGATAATGCGCTTGCAAACGTTGAACGCTCCTGGCTTGTAACTAGTGCCGTCCAACAAGTTGAACATCCTGCTGCTGTCATTGGCTCATGGGACTGTCTTCAAATATCATTGACAATGTGCTAGTTGGAACCTCGGCCAAAATGCTTCAAAATTTAAGTCTCATGACTCACAACTGGATGTCAAAGCGCAGGTTTGTGCCCATTATAACCGTATGAAGCACCAGTGTTGCCATAACTCGCGGTTTTACTTTGGAATGACTGTCTCATTCTGATTGAACTAATGCACGAATATCCATTCAGCACAGTCTAGTTTTCTGTTCTGCTCACTGTTCCATTTAACTCCATCGTTTGCCCAATTTCAACCATACTATTAGTCTCCTCACTCTGCATGCGGTTTTTGTATATAACTATTCCATTATCATACTTTGTGGAAGGTAACGGCGAATAACTCGATGACAGTCAAATGTTGTGATTATTTTGACATTTTCGTACCCTTTCGGTTCCTGGGATTTGATTAGTTATACATCAGCACGATCAAGTCCTCAACCTTGTCACTCCATCGTCAGGCAGCTTTTTAAAGCTTCAAGTGAAAATTAAAAAGAATTGAACTATTTTCGGGACTTTAAATGCCTTTGCAATTCCCGCATATGCCATCCTTCTTTGCCATCACTTTTTGTCTATACCCAGGTTTTAATGTTTTGTTGGCGCTACATTGTGCTATATTGTTGGTTTTAGATGTTCGCCAGTCGTTGTCAGAGGCGGAACAAACATGGTTTAAAGAATACTGCGGCACTCTGACAAATTACATGCAGGCTAGTACAAGCGACCGAGGCGGAGCCGGAGGATTGGATTTAACCCAATCACTCATGCCCCCGAAATCCTTATTCATGGAGGTGCGCTGCCTGTTCGATTTTGGCGAATACGAAACCGAGGATGGTAGTGTGCTGCAAATCACCAAGGACAGTCATCATTTAATGTCCCGTCGCGACTGCGAGTTATTAATACGCCAGGGTGTTGTAGAACACATAACACATTGACACAGCTTTTGACCTCTTCTTGTACATATGTGTTGAATCCCAGCAATTGATTGTATCGCTAATTGGGGTGGATTGCGTATATGAATTTTTATAGGACAAGATTCACTGATGTAATCACACTCCTTTCTTCCTATCTCGCGCCTTGGCTGTTTCGGCTTTTTTTCTCACAGTCTGCCGACCTGATAATTGGAATACGTTCTGAGCTTACTATGACCCATTGTTACATGACTGGGAGTTAAAATCATCTGTTTTGCTTAGTACTTCCAGCTAGCTATTCGCCAATAACACCTGTGCACTTTGAAAACTTCGGCCGACTTCGCACACACCAACAGTTTCTATGGAATGCGAAACAGTGCCTTGTAAGACAAATTTTGTTCGATTAAGCTTCGACTGCCGGAGTTCACTTGTCGGTTTTTGATCCATGATCTGCAATTGATCCTGTGATTCCGATTCGCATCACAACAATAGTACGCTTTGGCAAAGAACAGTATGAATGTCAAGGTGTGATAGTCGTTGATAATTGGAACAGTTCAGATATGTAGATTTGTGGGACTGTCCGTGATCACGCTATCGGTAATGTGTCGCTCAGTGGTTCAAGTACGCAACCACAATCTCATGGGTTCAAGCCACCTGCGCATAATTGCCGCAACGTAACGCTGACAACGCGCGATCGTTTCCGAAGCACTTGAAGTTTTACTCGGTCTCACGCAATAGGGACCGTGCAGAATGGAGTTTGATTTGCGGAGCAGCGGCGGACGATACAAAGAGCGGTTTTACGCTCTAAATACCATGTCGTCTTGTAGCTGATAGATTTTCATCAAAGTTTATCGCTTGTTTGGTCTTTGAAGAGCCAATGGAAAGTGCAGTATGATTGGCTCTAACCCATTTCACTTAACTAGGGGACCCTCTTCAGTAGTTATCTCAAACAGGGAAGTAACATCCAGACAACTCCGGTCGATATGATCTGAACCCACAAAAGTACACTTCTGGTTAACAATCCCAACGCATGTGTTGTCCAATATGCCCAAAGGGTACAAACCAATATCACAAAATTCATTGCGGTTAAATGCCAGGAGTTGATACTTATGGGATATTTCATTTACACTACATGCCTAGACCAACTTCCCATCGCGCCATGGCAGGCTTTCGGTGTAGAGGCTAAAGGTGGTGTCTCATCTTACGCTCTTCATTTTCTACCAATGAGCCAACGGTAGTTTGCCTCCTGGTCTAGCACTCACTAGTTTCACGAACTTGCGCATACCAAACAGGTTTTAGGGCAAACGACACTGGGGTAATTGGCGGTGGGCCAACCGATTGTGGTTTTGTCGCTTACAACTGGAGGAGGGATGTTTGAGATATTCAAAATCTGCTGGAATGAAGAAAGATGATATCACAATATTTAATATTGCAAGCAAAATGAGGTATTTCTCGAACTTAAGATTAGTTTTTAGATCAAGTCTTTAAAATTTGTACTCTGTTGGACCAAATGACGAGCGAATTTCGCTCTAGTCACGCATTTTGTCCCTTGTAGGTTAGTGGTCTCAACCACAGACTGGCAACATTCGAGTTACAGATTTGATCCTCACAGAGAACAGATGGAATGCGCACTGCTGACGATTTCCGCTCACCTGGAGACCGCAAATTCCATACTTGTAGGTTTGCTGGAAACCCACACACGCTTGCCGCCCTTAGTTGAGTGCTTATACCTCTGCTGTCGGATTGTATGCACTCCGTTGTGTAAAGGCACTATCGGTCGTACAAAAGCACATGAGCTAGTTCGGATCAAAAAATTGTTGATGGATGCCAAATACGACGAAACAGATACTCGAGACCCCAATAAGTACGTAGCGAACCTGACAAATGTGGAGCTTTTGGTTCTCTACAGTTGGAAGCACTATTGTTCGCGCCGGATTACCGTGCCTTCCAGACAACTTAACTGGTTGTTTATTGAAGCTCAGTTCGAGAACCTCTTTGATCCGATGAATCAGCTTCAACCATCTAGTACGAATAAGTTTATATGGTTTAGAAACAACCTAATGGACATTGCATATGAAGTCAAAGCTACGCCGATAGAAGAAAAGCACGCGTTGACGTATTGGTATCTGCGGGCGTTACGCGATATGAGTGCTAAAAATATGCTTGTAATGAAGCCTGATAAGGTATCCGGAATGGTTGTTATGAATAAACAGGAATACATCAAGCTGACTGTTCTACTTAGTGATCGAAATGCATTGAAACGACTTGAGAAGGCGCACGAGGTGACTGTGTTTGAGTCTCGCATGCTTCGCCATCTAGAACTACTATTACAGTACCCTGTAATCGACAACGTGATTTACGACAGTTTAAAGCCGAGTGGCTCAACTTCATCGCAGCTGTATGGGCCACCAAAAACACAAGAGCGGAGTGCCTCTCAGACCGATCCTCTCAATGCTAAACGCGCTACAACATAAACTAGCGCACTGGTTGGTGGAAGCGCTGTCCCCGTTAAGAGAACTATTTACCCCTACGGTCTCACTCCTTTGAACTGATAGATCTCTGGACATGTCCGATAAGTTCATATGTTCCTTGAATGTGGAGTCGTTGTTTACTAACGTCCCGCTGCACCAAACTGAATTTGCAGAATGTTCCGGATGTTCACTACTCATACCGGTTAAAGTATTAAAAGGATCGTTGCTACTCTGTACGGAAAATGTCGAGTTTCACTTCCGAGGCACACCGTATCATCACATGGGGTAGTTATGGTCAGTCCGCTGGGCCCTATACTAGCATATTTCCTTGTGCTGACGGTAGAACGAAACATATCTGCAGAAATATCTCGTACCATTCTCTAAACGATATGTGGATGACATCCTAGCGTTTTGTTCGTCTAAACAACAGATCACACACTTGCTGATGCTTCTACATACTACGCATGCCAACATCACAGTCTTTTGGGAGGCTGAGCGGTAGAACTGCCTTCCTTATTTGGATGTCCTAATCGGCCGCAGAGAAAACGAACAGGTTAGAAAGGCCGTCTACAGAATTGCAATGTGGTCCGACCAATACTTGCACTTTACCAGCTTCACACCAGTGCGGCACAAGCGGACGCTGGTGAAGACCTTATTTAGTCTTGCCAGACGATTATGTTCGACCGATCGTCTGGCCGACGAACTGGAACTGGTTACTAGCACAATAATTGCAAATGGCTAACCTCGTAGATTCATCGAGACGCGTAGTCAAATCAGCCGAACTAGAGAACCGGTGCTCACCGTGAGTAACAAGGACATTTCATATGTAACTGCGGAGCTAGTTACATAGAGAGAACGTTGGGTGCTTGGATGAAGGAGCACGTTCCAAAGTGGCTCCAACACGAGACGGCTCAACATGCATGCCCAACTCAGACTATGCATTTACCCAGGCCGCCGGCGGGCATTTATTGATCTCAGGTCACCGGATCAAGATCGGCAAGTCGTTCAACCTTCTGCTGCGACATGCCAATTCCCGTCTCCTCCGCTTCGCTGAGGCTGTTGCGATAAACCGGAGCTTTGTGTTCAAAAGCAACTATCGCCAGCCTCTGGTTGACTTGAACCTAAAGACGTGATTCCCGGTTTTTCCTTTCGTTTGTTTGCACGTTTGCATCAATTGACAGTTGTGTTACATTTCCAGTTATCATTTCCGGTACTGAAGAGACGATATGAAATACATGCATCTGCCGACCTTCGTCTTCTCACTGTGTTTTTCAAATTGTTGTGTGGAACTAACTGCTTTGGATTCCCGAAAGGATGGTGCGACAGTACAGTGCGATTATGGGCCTCCGGTTGGTTCTATTATGGCTGTTTTAACAAGGTTCTTTCTTCCTGGATTTCTCTGTGCTTCTGGATTATTTCATCAGAAGGTACAGTATCATTCTTTTTCACTTCTGATTATGAATTTTTCGACCATACGTACTCATGTTATCTCTGTTTAATCTCGGAGATCTAACAGTCGTTTTGTGCTTCACAATTGGTCACCATCTTTGTCTCGGATTATTTATAATGCCGGAAAATCATTTTGCCGTGCCTGTTTCAAGGCTGTTGGAAGTCAAGCACATGAAATCACATGTCACCGTAAATTCTACATATCATGCACTGGATTATCAATGGCGCCATTTCGGTGTCTCCTTGAAATCCAACATCATTTTGTCCAAATTTTGTGTAAGAACTGCAAAAAGTAGATACAACTGAAGAAAGTGGAAAAGAATCTGTTGGGTGGAGCCTGGGATACTAGTCTGTAATCAATGACACGTAAGAGACGTGTCAAATATGGGACCGGATAGAAGTTGGAGGCGACTGAACCCAACGTATATTGTGCAGGCTACAAAAATTGGGAACGAATCAACCAGAGCGTGAAAGGTGCAACAAGGTACTCACCAAAACGATTTGTGTCAACGGATGTGCAGTCAGTAAAACAAGTGGACGTTTTGAAGGTTAAAACAACCGTAGAATCCAAGGTGGTAAAATACTGAAAGAGCGTGTTTTCCGGTACACTACAAGGGCCTCCCTCTAGAAGGCTGTAGGACGGAAGCCTACGATGGAGCTGTTGGTGAGCGAAAACGGAAGGTGAGGGCAGGTGCGAATAGTTGAATGGGCTTGAGTAAGGGCTTCCCACGTGGGGTGTGTAGCAGAGTTCGCTGGGTCCAGACTTTTGTTAGTTATTATTTATGATGATCGTGCGGATCAGAGTGGATCATCAGTTGGCCGTCGGGGCGGGCTGGTCGGACTGCAAAAAGAACTGGCTAGTCTAGAAAAACGGCCGACAGGACCTTCCCTTCGCTGCAGGCTCGACGGTGCGCTTCGGAGGTGTCACTCCTCCACAGCGCTTCAGTCCACGGTCCTCGTCCCTCGAAGAAATCCAGGCGTCCTCGTCCCACGAAGAAATCCGGGCGTACTCATTAGCAACGCCTAGCCAGGCGTTTGGGGACCAACCCGTTCGTGGCTGTCTGCGGCCGAGGGCGACTGACTGTTCTTTGGGTCAGGAAGAGGACCTCGGATCGGCTGGCGAGTCACTCGGGGGGTGCGTTGAGCCGGTAGGCGAGTCACTCGAGGGTTGTCTTGGCAGTTCTGCGGTTGAGTTTCTGCAAGGTGGAACTCAGAGGGGGTAGGCAAGGGTCGGGGAAGTGGCTTGACTCCGGAGAGGGAACATGGTATGCATGATGAAAGCAAATACGCTTTTTAAGTTTTCAAAATGTTTTGGGGGTTTTTGTCGATTTTGCAAAACCTTTGTGGATGAGACGCACGATTACCACTAAAGACGAAAAAGGCCTGTTAATGGAAATAACTAACGTTTACAAAATCTGAAAAAAGGACTGGACGTTTAACCTGTCTACCGCGTCGGTCGGTTACTTGGGGTTGAGACGGGTTATGTTGGGTCAAGGAGAACAGATGGTTTCGGGCTATTCAGTGCTCGGGAAGTCACCGCAGGTGCGGGTGCTTATGTGATAGCATCAGCATGCGTTGCAAGTGGTTCGTCAAAGAAAGCCACTTTGAGGCGGTCGATGGACACCGTTGTTCGATGACCATTCTGGTCTAAAGTAAAATGTTTCGGAGTCCGTTGCAGAACTGTGAAAGGGCCAGTGTAGGGAGGCTGGAGAGGGCGCCGCACTGCGTCAGTGCGGAGGAAGACGTGAGTTCAGATAGACAGTCCGCTGTGCATTTGCACATCTAGTCTGTTCACGGGGCGGATTCGGGCGTAGTGAACTCATGCGTTGAGCTAGGGAGGACGCAAAGTTAGGCGGAGGCATACCCGACGATGTGGGAGTGAAACGAATTCTCCTGGCAACTTTAGCGTTGGGCCGTAAACCAGCTCTGTTGGTGCACATTGCAAATCGTCATTGATGCTGCTGCGAATGCCTAAGAGTACGAGCGAAACGTTTTCGCTCCAGCTAGGGTCGGAGGAGGCGCAGAGCGAGGCTTTAAGCTGTCTATGGAAGCCTTCAACTAACTCTTTGGTTGCTGAGTGATACGCTGTGGTATGAATGCGACGACAGCCTAAAAAGTTGCAGAACGTATCGAATTGTGAAGATTCGAAAGGCGTTCCTCGGTCATTTGTGATGGCGGATGGACATCCGTAGTGTGAGACCCACTGGTCTAAGAAGGCCCAGATAACGGTCTCAGCTGTGCAGTCTGTTACGGGAATGACTTCTGGCCATCGGGTGAAGCGGTCGACACATGTAAGAATGTATAAGAATCCGCGTGAAGGAGGCAATGGACCTACCAGGTCTACATATACATGCGAGAACCGAGAGGACTGCGGGTATGACGATGTATTTTGGAGCGCTGGCATTGAAGACAGGCGCGAGCCCAGGTACGAACCTCTTTGTTTACGCGTGGCCAAACGAAACGTTCGGTGACCAGTTTCAAAGATGCACGGATAGCGGGATGTGATAGTGAGTGCAATGCGTCGAAGACTGTGTGTCTGAAGGAGACGGGCACGAGGGGTCTAGGACAACCTGTAGAAGTGTCACAGAGAATGGTTCCTTCTGTGGTTTGAAGAGGAACAGGTTGCACATGCAGCGAAGTGGACTGCAGTGTGCGCTGTATGTCTTCGTCTTGAGCCTGAGCCGATGCCATGGCAGCAAGGTTGACGGTAGGCAAAGACTGGAGAGTGAGGTTGACACGTGAGAGAGCGTCGGCAACGGGATTGTCGACACCTGAGACATGACGTATGTCAGCCGTGAACTGAGTGGCAAAGTCTAGGTGTCTTGTTTCCCTTGGTGAATATTTGTCGCAAGCAGAGTTGAAGGCAAAGATAAGGGGCTTGTGGTCGGTGTAGACCGTGAAAGCACGTCCTTCCAGTGTGTGCCGAAGGTGAGGAATGGCTAGGTAAATGGCGAGCAGTTCTCTGTCAAGCATGCTGTAGCGGGATTCCGCTGGTTGCAGGCGCTTGGAGAAGAACCCAAGGGGTTGCCATTGCCCACCAACATGTTGTTGGAGGACGGCTCCTACCGCGACGTCTGAAGCATCAGTCGTAATAGAAAGGGGCGTAGTCGATTCGGAATGAGCGAGGAGGGTTATGTTGGAGACAGCATCATTGAGCTCGGCGAAGGCTGCCTGTGCTTTGTCAGGGAAAGCAAACTTACCTTCATTCTCTCTGAGTAGGTCGTTCAGAGGCTGCATGAGCCGAGCGCAGCGCGGAATGAAGCGTCGATAGGAGTTGACCAAACCACAAAATCGACGGAGGTGCTTGAACGAAGTCGGAGCTGGGAAGTCCTTGATTACCTGGATCTTATCAGGAAGGACTTCGATACCAGACGATGAAACGAGATGGCCTAGGAATTCTACCGTTGATTTGCCGAGTTCGCACTTAGTCGGGTTGACTGTGACACTGTGTTGGGTCAAGCGCTGAAAGAGAGTTCGAAGATGCTCGGTGTGTCTTGTTCCGGTGAACTGGCTACTAAAATATCATCGAGGTGGGAATAAGCGAAGTCTAGTCCACGATTGACATCGTTATTTCACAAACCAGGGTCTGATGGCTGTGCCACGTGTTGCGCATGCCGGTACGATGACTTGCGACGGCCGTCTTTTGCTCGCCGTGGGTTTGGATGGAAGAGGAAGAGGAGTGGAGGTGAAGCGATGATTCGGTCAAGTGGAATGAAGGCCCTTACTTCGAAGTTGTCCTCCGCTGGAACCTATAGGCTCCTTGGTTGGGTCTGATAGACGATGAACAGGTTTGGCTAAATGCACTTGTTGTGATGACGGAGATCCGATCACACTGGCGTTTGTATTGTGAATTTGTCCCTCCCACGCTCGCTTAGCCTCTTCGTCCAATGAGGAGCACATTTCTGACACATGACATAGCTGTGAAATAATACCCTAAAAACACGTCAGAAGTAGGACGCAGCGAACAAGCTTGTTTTCAGTGGATCATCATCAGGCTAGTACAACCACAACTATGTAGGTCAACAATGAACACGTGGATTACACGCGTCAATATATCAAATGTCTCATCAATAAGACTATGTGATTAGCCCGACCTGTGTGGAATCGGAGGGAATAGTGTGATAGGTCTGCTTACTTGTGTTATTTTGGGACCAGGGTAGACAGATCGCCTACACAAATCTCTTCTGTGCACACAACTCCGAGTTATGGAGCCGAATTGCGATTGCCTCTGCTGTCGACAACAGACGGCATCTGACAGCTCTCGTGTGGCACACAGTAGATCGGTTGAAAGGGATCTGTTCAGTTTGTTTTGTGGTTAGTATACACCAAATGTGACAATAGCGCGCTCGTCACATTCTTCCTCCACTGTATAACCAAGCGAGACAATGCTCTCGAGCTCTTACGGACAGTCGCTTGGTCGTTTTTCCGATATATCTTGCTCGACACGAGCAAGAGAAATTGTACACACAAAAGGAAATTTGCGACTGGGGTATCCTATCATTGGGCTGCTGGCACACAATTGGTGTTGAGGTGGAGGTTACACGTAAGTCGGCCGCAAAGTACGTTTTGGCGGTAGCTAGAGTAAGCCTTCAGGTGGTTCGCTGCGCTATCGCCTCACCCTTAAATGGTAGCGATAAGTATATTAGGTTTTGCGGCACGACGACCGGCTGCTAGCTCAACGGAATGACCTGTATCCGTTATTGATTGTTCAACTGGCGTGCCTGGGTTGCGACTTTTGTTTTCTTTCCCATGTATTAAGGCACAATAGCTGAGCTGTTTCCCACAGTTTGCTAACGTGTATTATGATCGATGGATGACCGCCCGCCACATGTTAGCATAAACAACAATAACCAAGAAATCCGAGACAATCGGACCAGTAGCCTCGTTAATAAACATGAAACACAGAGGCGGCCCAAGAACTGAGCTTTGTGAGACTCCACATTCGAGGTGAATGACATCGTACGGCGCTGTTTGAACTGTAACCTGCAATTGTTGATTCTGCAGGAAAGTTCTGCTCTAGTCAAGGACCGTTTCCCCAGCTCCTTATCTTTCCAGTCTGTGGAGCAGAATTCGGTGGTCCAGGCGGTCGAAGGCTTTGAAGAAGTCGAGGTAAATGACATCATTCGCTGTCCCTTTGACTGCAGCTTCCGTCCAACTACCGTATGCAATCATTAGGTTTGCTGTGGCATAATCGTTTGCGGCGGAAACCGTGATGCTTCCGACTACCTACAGCATGTACGGGTGAGACCAAAAATATCTTGCATTCATATGGAGATTTGACAAATCACAAAAAACTTTTAGATGCCGGTCTCTCATCGGTCGGCACTAATTCACCTCCTTCATATACTTTTTCTCGAGAGCTTCTGACACACAAGAAGCTTTCTTGTATGTACACAAGTGGTAAAGGCCTACTTAGTAAACTTTCCGGACTGCAACGCCGTCAAGAATCGAAGACCTGTGCCCTAATCGCTGTTACGAAGACATGCTTGCCTCCCGACACAAGTAGCATCGAGATTGCACTGCCAGGCATGTCCGTTGTTCGGCACGACAGACCTAGCATTGACCTCGAATGTGAGTCCATAGATGATCCGGTCGACATGGTAGAGGATTCTTTTTGGTTAAGGTTTGCATCCCAGTACTTCACAAGGTACATGGCAGATCCTAGTCCGGAAAGCACCAGACGCGTTTCGCCCCAATGGGGCTCGTCAGTGGTGCGCATTCCCTCGGTCCTCTATGGAGGATCGAACCCATGACCGCTAGAGACAGATGCCAACTAGCTAACAGCTTGATCCACTGAGCCTTGGGGGAGGTTGGCTTGGCTATATAAGTTGCAAAATCACTGGGATATAGCACCACCTTTTGGTGCCGACTAGGTTTCAAAGGCGACGACGCCTGATTGGTGGCGGTCCTTTACCGACCTCCCACCTTCACGCCTGAGAAGGACTTCTAACTGGCACCCGCACTGAGGCGGGTGATAAATAATAAGTACAGTCACCTTACTATTAGCAATTTCAACAGCCACGCTCTGGAATCCCATGCCGAGCCTGGAGAGCAGTCCAAGGCATATCTACAAAAGGTTGTCTCAAGCTTCCCTCTGTATGGCCACATTAACCTTTCCACCAGATTCAGAGAAACGGACAGGCTGTCTACACTGCATTAGATATTCGCCAACAACGAAGTGATGATCGGGAGCGTGATCCTCAACGTCATCTATGGCCGCAGTGATCATGTACTCGTACTCTTAGAATGCACCTGTTATGAAGAACAGCCTGTGGATATTGCCGACGCAACGAGCATGATTCTACGCTACCACGTATAAGCTCGAATATTTAACACAATCAACTGAATCTTTCTGTTAGATAAAGCTAGCGTGTCGTAACAATTTGTCAGTCAGTTTAACACTGGCCGCGAAAGCATCAGAAATCAAGGCTGTTCACTCAAGAAAAATGAACACTTTTGTGCGACGCTGGTCACGCTAGTGTGTCGTGGTGCGGAACTCGAGCTGATATATATATATATATATATATATATATATATATATATATATATATATATATAATTTTCCCCTTACAATGGACGCTCTGAAAAGCATATCGCGTGTTTTGTTGAGAAAAATTGCACATTTTGCAAGCCAAATTGACATATTGCATTCCAAGCACAAAATCAGCAGTTCCTTAACAATAAATAAGGAGCAAGGTGGCTGGACGATGTTCAGACCACATTGTAGTCATGCTAATCCACCCGAATTGTGTACAACAACAATGATATATGTCGGGTAAAAAAGCAGTTGCTTGACATGTCCCGCAGGTTGGTGAGGGTAAAGCTACAATTAGCAAAAGATAGTTGGGTTGTCTTTTTGAGTGCTTACCTAGTAGATACGCTTCTGAATAATAGTAGTGTAATATGGTTGTTTCTTCAGCCACGCTATTGTATGCTATTGGCGTCGGCCGCTCGCCGAGTGGTCTACGCGCCTGGTTTGCAAGTATAAGGTCCGCAGATCAAATGCGCAGCGTGTGCCACTGCAAACTCTTCTCTTGATCGTGAATTTCGATCACCTCGATCAAAGGCGGTGGTTAAGTTTCCCCCTTTCTCACATCGGTCTGTGACTTTACGCATGAATCTGTTTAGTCGTGTGACTACTGGAAAGTCGGACTCCCGAATCGCACTGTCTATTATGAAACAAACAAATGTTACCTTGCTTTAGATGCTCATTGGGATGCACACGTTTTGTGGATGGATTGTGATGCACAATCTCAGTGTCCACTGACGGAAGCGAAAGAAACACTGACCCAATGCACATCACAAACTGAACACGGTGCAGCTATCTTGCGAACATCCATTGAAGACTTGCAAACAGGGCACTCTAGGACAGCATTTAGTAATGCCATGGAAAGTGTGCTCAACACTATACCCTCACACAAGACAGACAGGTAACCGCGGTCAACGGGCATTTACAGTGTCCAAAAGCCGTCCATACGGCCACATACAATGTCTTTACCAGCTGTGAAAACATATGCTGCCTCGACAGTACTCGGTGGTCGTTGCAAGACTGAATTCATGGCGGATGATGTGGTGATCCCGGGCTTCAGCGAATTCTGGAAGGATGTGCTCCCGCAACCCCAATACCTGGTAACCGGGCACCATACGATTTTGTCAATATTAACTAGGAACTCGTAAAATCCATAATCATTGGGGAAAATACTTCTGCACTGCGAGCAGTGGATGAACCTGCACTCAACCTAGACCGTGAAACACCGAAGGACGTTAATCGAATAGATTCAAGATTAACTACGTCTTTTTTCTGTTGCTTATTGACCTATTCCCCTTATCCTACTCACGTGAACATGGCCCGTGTAACATTTGTTCTAAACATTCCTAACCCTTCCTGCCCTGAAGACTTTAACCTAGTTTCCGTAACTTCCGTCTTCAGTCGTCTTTTTCCTCGAATTTTATTCGTTTGCCGGATTCCCGCAACCCCAGCTGACAGTCTCGCTTTGGTTTTCTGCGTAAAGATGGCTGGTTTGAAGCCCCCACGATATTACACTACGACCTAAGATATTGGCACTTGAACGGTGTCCCTTTATCCACTGTTTTTCTTGGCATTTCAATAGCCTTTGCTTTCGTCTCCCACCTTTCGCTGCTTCGCACAAACTCTTCTTTCGGCGCCTCATCTTTTCATCCACACTACTTAATGTCCTACTATATCTCCGGAATCACAATCATCAAGCGTCAGAAGACTCGCCCAGGGCGTGGAGTCTATCAGGAAGATCCAATTTCTCTCTTACTCTTCATCAGGCTGGCTTACCGAACTACCTGCTAGTGGTGCTAGCTTGGTGGTTCGGACGTACCCCGTTCCAGCGAAGTGTTCGGTGATAGTGTTCCACTTCGATGGAGCATTGTACTCCAACAAATGTGCTGATTTCATGGGGAGGACTGGATCCCTGGTTGGTGATCTACCGAACAAAAGTCGTCTGAACTGAACATTCAGTTATCCACTTCTAATGGGCGTGGTTCCCTGAATTCGTCCCGCTGTTTTGCGGGTAGGCTAATTAGCAAAAAGCTCAGGGTGGTGTTCCCTAAGTCAACTCCCTACTTCGGCTTGGGCAACCGGTTAGTATCACGCTCTCTCACAAAACCATGGGCTGTTCTACAACGTGCTCATCCGCTACCGTTTCTGCTTCTCACATTTGCGCGACTTCATCACGCGCCAATTGCTTGTTTGCTGACAATCCTTAATTTCCGTTATCCGGTTCATGTGTTCAAAAATCTGGCTGCGATTCCGGTAGCGCCGCGAAGAATGAAGTTCAACCTATCGCTCTCCCTCGACCCACAGCGTCGTTCGGTCTGGCGTGCTTCAACGTTCGGATACTCATGCAGATTGGACAACAAGCCGGTTTAGCGCGCACCCTAGGGTCGCTCGATATCGACGCCTACTGCCTTACCGGAACCCGATTGCAAGACCCGAGCAATGTGGTTACATACAAATCTCCCACTGAACACGAAGCCAAATAGCACCTGCGTCCTCCGAGCTCAGTAATTTAATGGCAAACATTTCACCACTTCCCTCAGTGGCATGTTCAGTGCACTGCTCCGTAGAGAAAAATCTCACTGAAAGTGTCCTCGAGAAGTAGCGTTGTAACTTGGCCTCGTCAACCTGTGTCCCTTGACCTCTGTTTGTTCGCTTTTTGGCTACCCAGTTCCATCTTTTCTCAGCTGTAGATACACAACGTTAACTTGGACAACACAGAAATTCTGGCTTACGGAGGGACAAGTAAAGGAAGGGAATTCCTCGAGGCATGGTTCTCTACGCAGAATTCAATGAACCTCTGCACTGACCTCGATCCTGTGTACCTACAGCTGAGAAAACGTGAAACTGGGCGGCCATATATCAAAGAAACAGACGTCAGGGGACACAGATCGACGAGGCCAATTTCGAACGCTACGTCCCGACGACACTTTCCGTGAGATTTTCCTCTACGGAGCGGTGCACTGAAGATGCCACTGAAACGTTTGTCATTAAATTACTCAGCTCGGAGAATGAATCGAAAGGTTAAATACCAACCCGAGGTACAGGTGTTCCGAATCATTGCATGCACCTGCGTCTTTCTGGAGATCCAGAAGCCGCCTCAGTAGATTTGGCTGTGTAGGTGTAGCACTAAGTGGCAAGGCCGGGGTGACACTACTGGACTGGTTTCTGATTAGCAGCCGACTGTCTGCAGTTCCGCTTCGGGGTTCATGTAGAATCAATAAGCACCACGAAGAGAAACGCAACTTGCTTGTGAACAACGGGTACGCTCCAAACGACTGCAGTAGTTGCTTGATCAAGGACGACTTCTATAGGGACCTACATCAGTTCTTGACTAATGCTAACAGGTCGGATGTCGTTGTCCTTGCTGGGGATTCTAATGCACCGGTTGGCCGCCTGTTACCATACGAAGGCCACCTTGATGGTCACCATGCGCGCGATCAGGACCGCTCTGATAACGGAGGGCGGCTTTTCACATTGCACGAAGACAACTATCTATTTCTCTCGAGCGTGTGAGGAACTATTCCGCAACGTGGCGTACCCCTTCGCCGACACTACCGTGGTCTCAAATTGATCACATTGCAATCGGCTTCAGATGGTGTGGCAGCGTGCTGGACTGCGGATCCTTTTCGTCCATGTCCGTTGACTCCAGATCATGCACTGGTCTGCACAAAAATCTGCATGTGTTTTGCGGGTCACGAAGAACGAAGAATCACAAGATTGATGTAAACAGGTTAACTGATTCCTCTGTCCAGGCGAGCTATCAGTCTTCGTTAGCATACACACTCATTCGCAAGCCACCTCAAGATATAGAGCAACATTGGACTTGTAAACAGAAAGCGATGACCATTTCCAGACAGTAAAGCTGCTGCCTATCTCGACGCCCCTTAAAGGCTTGGATTTCTGCTCGCTCTTTGGAGCTGTTCGAACGCCACAAAAAAATCCCGGTGGAGTCAGATTGCAATGAGCGGCGCCGTTCTGCCAACCGGCTTCTCAAACAAAGCCTACGCAAGAATCGTGAAACATGATGGTCTAAGCATACTTCAGAGATGGAGACCTCTGTCCTCTCTGGCAACACTCGCAAGCTGTTCCAACTCATTCGGTCTACTGGCTTCAGGAAGCCTGGTGTCAGTGAGGTTATTTGCGGGGTGGGTGAGTCTCCGGTCGCCAAGTAACGGATGCGTCTGGACCACTGGGCCGAGCACTTCACTCACAATTCAATTGGCCGCAATCGTCCATTAGTGTATGTAGTACACCTTGTTGTCTACCCTGGCTCGTCCCACTGAATCCACCCAGCGGAGTGGAAGTCTGCCTCGAGATTCGAAGCTTGAAGCGGTTCAAGGATACCGGCTCAGAAGGACTTCCTCCGGAGCTGTGTAAGTACGATGTCGTGGCGATCATTAATCAGCTGATCTCGCTGTTCGCAAAAATCTGTCATAAAGTGAAAGTACGTTCCACCTGGGTGAATCAATTATTGTCTCGAGATTCAAGAAAGGCGCTCGCACTCCATGTGTAACTCATCGCGGGATTAGTCTTATTTCGGTTGCCTACAAGCTATTGGTATCCATTCTGCTTTGTAGACTATCCCCAATAAGTGAATCATCCTACCGTGAAGAACAAGCTGGTTTCCGCCCCGGCAGCGGATGCGTGGATCAACTATTCATACTTCACTAATTACTCGAACATCGCCACATTCATTACAGACCCAATATCGTTGTATTCCTAGACATACGTGCTGCATTTGACTCCGTTGATCGACCTGCTTTATGGGTTTGCTCGCCAGAGAAATATACCGCCGTCTTACACGCACCTTACCTTCATAGCTCCGGTAGAGTGAGGGTATACGACAAGCTTTGCTCGCCATTCGCTGTCAACAGCGGTGTGCGACAGGGCTGCTCTAGATCCCTATTCCTCTTCAACTTCTGTGATCGAAGACGTTCTATCGAGGGCTCTATATCTTTTCCGAAGTTTTGGCCTAGAGCTTCTGTCGGTTGAGCGTGCGACAGACTTAGATTATGCTGATGATATGGCCACCCTTAGTGATGATCCTTAGGGTATGCAGCTTATTCTGGATCGTTTGGCGGTTGAAGCATCTAAGTATGACATGAGCTTCGCCCCATCGAAGTACAAAATGCTGCTCCAGTATTGGCCAACACCTGCTCCCGTGCTCACTCTTGAATGGGCACAATTTGAACATGTAGGTAGCTTCGTCTACCTTGGGAACTGTGTTTATGCTGACGGCACTATCAGCAAAGAAGTTTCTCTTCGCATCACTAAAGTCCGATCAGCATTTGCCAATCTGAGGCACGTGTGGCGTCGTCGGGAAGTCTCATTCTCACTAAAGGACCGTGTTTACAGCGCATCAGTTCGCTCAGTATTGTTGTCTGGGAGCGAGTCCTGTCCAATTCGAATGGAAGACATGCGTCGATTTTCTGCCTTCGACAACGGTTGCTTAAGGAGGATCGTTCGTGTTTGGTGGCAACATCGTGTTCACCTTAGGGAATGCGAGTATTTCCTACAACAAACTGGTTTTGCTACACCAATTGTGATGGCTCGGTCACGTCTTAGGCACGGCACATGAGCGTCTGCCGCGTCGCGCTCTACTCGCTCATCAATAACTTGGTTGGTGGCACCGGCTTGGTGGTCAGTCTTCCACTTTGCGACAGCACATAAAATCGCTGAGGTCGCGTCTACCAGCCGTTGGACCCTTACGTCTTCCAGGATGGGAAGTGCCAATGGCTTAACACGCTTGAAGACATGGCCCGCAACCGGAAGTAGTGGAAGAGTTGTGTACCGAATTGTATCGATTCACATGTTTGATGCTTCAAACATTGAAAAGGACAAAAATGCAAAATCGGCGTGTGCAAAACAAACGAAAATAGTTTGTTCACTTTTTGTCAATTTGTAAGCTTCTTTGATTCTCATGGTTTACTTGATGACCCTATGCCCCTTTCTTGAGTATATTTATATGTATATATATATATGTATTTATATATAAACGTTTTATTCCTTGACAGTGCGAGACACAGACTAATTGTGTGGTCTAATCAACTTGTACAACGTGATCGCATAATATAGTTAATGTTACGTGTTTTGTACAATGGTTCCCAAATGTATTTTTGAAGTGATTAGAGAGATTAAGAAACTGGGAACAATAACAAAGGTAGGTTTAACCGAAGGTTCAAGTAAAGTGATACGACCATCCATAGAACTGTCACCAGGGGATCTGCTTCTATGCAGGGTATTCCCACGATGGGTGTCACCCGCACTTCCATGCTCCATCCAACTGACTCTGTGCCGCTGTGGCAAAATAGTAAACAGCTCATCAGTTGGGTAACAAATACTATTTTTCATAAGGGCTGTTTTATGCATACATTATGGGCGGTGAATCCTCAGTCCCGTTCCCTCATGCGGATCAATCAAATATGGCACTTTTTGTAATAAGCCAGCGAATCAGTAGCAGTATGATTTGCATGGGTATAGTTGTTTTTAGTTTGGAACCTGTAATCCGTCATCTCAAGAGATCAGCCGAGTCATGGCCAACAATGAAACAAGGAAGAATACAAAGTATGAGGTATTGAAAAACATAATAATGAATACAATCGCTTGCCGATTGGCCAATCACAACTTGTTGGAAAATCTTGGCGTTTGACGACGATGGTACAGAGACATCATCTTGAAAGGCGTATTCCATCTTCCAACCAGTGCATCAAAGGAGAAAACAGAATTGGTTAGATGGAGTGATAGGAATAAGATAGTTTCTAAATACATACCCAAGAATTCAACTATATGTAGGTAACATTGTGATATTGAGACCAATAGGGGATATGGCGACTTTCAAGTGTATCCAGGAACTTTCTCTTACAAATCATAGAGTCCACTTTTGGCTAAGTGTTGACCAGGTAGTTGAAACAGTCAGGTGAATAATAATCATGCTTCTGAATTGCAGATATGTAGTGTAGTTTCTAATACTCGAGGGAAGCCTGTTCCATATTAACGCATGTTTTACGGAGAAAAAATTTGAGCGGATTTTGGTGCGAGAACTTTGTCTTTGCAATGTGCGCTCGCTGTTTCTTAGTTCATAGCGCATACGAGTCTGAAACTCGAGTTGTGGCTGAGCATTAAAGCTTACTCCGAAAAGTAAGCGGTATAGATGGCACAGATTAAGTTTGAGTCTGCGCAGCCATAGCGGCTCCAGTTTTAGAACCTCGCAGCGCTCACGGTCTGTCGTAATGTTAGGCATGTTCAAAAACCACTTTGTGAATGATCGTTGAATATTTTCCAGTGCTATTATGCCCACGTTTCTCAGCTTATCGTGCACTATCGTACAGTACTCAAGCTTCGGTCTAACACATATTTTAAAGGCTTGCAGCCTGGAATCCTTCAAGAGTTCGAGTTATGTAGGTGCTCACTTTTCTAGCAGAAGCCTGCAAGAATATAACTTGCTCTAAAAAATTAAATGATGCAGTATATCGTAGACAAAGGTCTCGGAATGCGCTACACACAAGAATAGGGGTTCCGTTTAAGGTTAGGATGTTCGGAGATGGGCCACAGCCGTAGTACAATAGATTCCACTTGTCAGTGGCAAAGTTTAACTTCCAGGTTACTCCAGCGCGCCAATGCGGACAAGCCAGACTGAATACAGTCTAAATTAGGACTGCGTTGCCCAGGGGCGAAGTAATACCCGATTTTCACATCATTAGCGAAGAGGAATGGCTTCCCGTGCAAGATTTCATCAAAGAGATTGTTAAAATGGATTAAGAATAAAAGCTGGCCTAGCACGCTACCTTGAATCACTTCACTAGAGGTTGAGGTGGTTTCAGGAGTATAATTACCAATTTTGACTACTTGCTTTCTACTCTCGAGGAAGGAAGACAACCACTCTAGAAGCGAATTTGTAATACTATAGGACGTATGCTTCCGCAATAATAGGTTGTGTGGGACACGGTCGAAAATTTTTTGAATTTCAAGAAATATCACGTAATCAAGATAATCTAACTGACAGGTAGTGACTGACCTATCTTTCAAAAAAATCGCACTGATGTTTATGTGAAGGCTCATAGAACTCAAATATGCTATTATGCCCTCTTTAACTGCCTTCTCCATGATTCTGGAGATAACAGATGTGTGGTGGATAGGGCGGTAATTTTTTCCATTTTGCATAAATCCTCTTTTGTGTGGTGGTATTATAGTTGATTGTTTCCAACTCATAGGATACTCCCCATTGAGCATGGAAAGTGTAAATACATTAAGCAAAAACAGGGGATGTCTGGACCTCCATGCTTGACTGAAATTGGCGGGATGTTGTCAGGGAAGGGTGAGCATGATGGTCGAGCTAATCTGAGTTGGCGATATATCTCACTAAATATGAATTCAACAGTTTGGAGTGTATCACTGCCTTTGTGTAACAGCTTGATTTGAGGATCCTCTTTCGCATTAGTGCTATTAGACAGGAAATATTGAAGATCGAACATATGATTGCGCGATCGGTTATGGCAGTTTCACCAGAGTTTACAATCGAGTTAATACGGTCCAAACGTTTTGAGATGCAGCCTATCACGTTGGCGCCCTTCATACCATTACCACCTCAGAGTATATATATATATATATATATATATATATATATATATATATATATATCATCCGGCAGGAAAGCCTATGGTGCGCTGAGCCTGGCTGTGGTTGGATCCTGACAGATGATCTACCCACTGCTGCTACTGTTGCGCCATTGGCTCATGTCCTGGACGCCTCCTCGTGGCGATCGCTGGGTGAGAGTTGGGTTTCGCCATTCTCCCTGCCAAGATCCAGGACACCAATCCGCATTATTCAGTGAATTGACTATGTGCTAGACCATCTGCCTTTCGGGTGTACATTTAATCAAAGCTTTGGCTGAGGACTCGAGTCGTTCTCCTGTCAGGTGTGTGCGCCCTGCCAGTATCCTAGTCCATCCTCTTCGGAGGTTCGGAAGTGGTCGACCGCCCGCTTCCCGTAAAACCAAGCCATGGGAGACAACAGGTCTACGGGTTATAAGCTCACAGCTTGATTGGCGTAGAGCACGAGCACCACGCCTTTTCTCTGACGGTGGGAGGGCACCTCCGGTTTCTCAATGGTTTGCTACTTCCCGCCTCAAGCCAGGCAGCCCCTGGTCAAATTGGTGCAAACTCGCCAAAACCCACCTGCGTCTGGCCATGGTCGCAGGTGCGTATTCTACTACGGTCGCAAAACATATATGAATCTTTCCAGTACCTCGAAGACTGCGTGTGACGGCCATCAGGCAGATCCCAATCTGTCTCTGCAATCACATTCCCGAACTGGATCTGCTCCCCACTGCCTTGTGGGTCGGGCTTTTGAGCCAAAGGCTGCAGGCGGAGGCCCTCAAGCAAACCTCCAAACCACCCACTGCCTCGTGGGTCAGGCTATTGAGTCAAAGGCTCCGGGCGAGGTCCCTCAAGCAAACCTACGAAGCACAACGACCATCTCGCGTGTGATTGCCCACCAATGCAACCGCATAACTGCGCGCAAAGCACTCAGCATCGGGTGCTGGAACGTGCGCACACTACTGGACCGGAACTCCAATGAGCGCCCCGAGCGACGCACTGCACTGGTCGCAATGGAGCTGGCGCGTTACCACATCGATATTGCGGCGCTCAGTGAAACTTGGCTCACTCAGCAAGGTAAGTTGCATGAAACAGGTGCTGGCTACACATTCTACTGGGTGGGCAACGCCGCCTCAGCACCACGTGCTGAGGCGGCGTTGCAATATCCGATCGCCTCCATGGCCACTTGGTGGGTGAACCAACAGGCATCAGCGCGCGACTGATGACTGTTCGCCTACGACTCGGGAGAGGTAAGTTTGCCACTTTTATAAGCACGTACGGTCCGACCATTTGTTATCCTGATGACCCATGTGATCAATTCTACACTCAGCTATCTTCTGTGATGCGGTCTGTGCCGAGAAGCAACCGACTATTTCTGCAGGGTGATTTCAACGCGCGCGTTGGACATGATGCATCGGTGGGGGCAGATGTTTTCGGTTCGCATAGCATTGGTACAGCGAATGCGAACGGTGATAGGCTGCTCTCACTGTGTGCCACACACGGCCTGACGATCACGAACACTCGGTTTGCACTGAGTGCGAGTGATATAGCAACTTGGACGCACCCACGGAGTGGTCACGCTCACCTGCTCGACTATGTCATCGTACGTCAGCGTGATATGCATGAAGTGCGCATGACAAGTGTACTGCGTGGAGCTGAGTGTGGCAATGATCACAAAATGGTGCGGACCAAACTGTACATATATTTTCGTAAATCAATGTATTGCATTCTCGCCGTGAATCGGCGTAAATTTAACATTCTCTCCCTCGGTACTGGGGCGAAACGTACTGAGCTGGAGAAGGCGATGGCTGCACGCCTGTGTGATGTGGAAGGCATAGCCACAGTGGGCGACCTGTGGCACCACATTCGCGACCAGGTGACAGCTGCTGCCGAGGAGACCATCGGGCGTGCAAACTGTAAGCTGCCTGATTGGTTTGATGACAACAATGCGACGATCGGCGCATTGGTGTCGGAGAAGAATGCAGCATTTGCTGCACATGTGGCAGACCCAGTGACTTGGGGAAGAAGAGTCAGTTTCGCAAACTACGACGGCGACTGACCCGAGAGCTCCGTCACATTAAAAATGCATGGTGGACGGAGAAGGCGAAGCAGATGGAATGCTACGCCGAACGCTGCTAACACAAGGAATTCTTTGACTCCTTGAAGGTGGTGTATGGACCTAGATTGGAGCCGCTGAGGACGCTGATCGATGGTAGTTAAAGCGCTACCTGCACACAGACTGCAGACATAATGCAGATCTGGCGGAAACACTTCGACTGTCTCTTGAACAACCGTTCAGAGATTGACTGGCCTACAATGAACGGCCTCAAGCAGCACGATGTGAAGACGAGTCTGGCGGACACGCCGACACTGGATAAGACGCAGAGAGCGCTTGCTCAGCTGCGAAACGGCAAGTGTGCTGGAGGCCGACGGGATCCCGCCTGAAGTATTGAAACACGGCTGTTGACTGCGCTGCACCACTTGGTGCAGCGTGTATGGATTGAGGAGGAGGTGCCTCCTGAGCTGAAGGATGCCCTTGTGCTACCACTGTACAAGGGCAAATGTAGCAAGCAATATTGCACGAATTATCGTGGCATCAACTTGCTGAGTTGTGTGGGCAAAGTGATTGCCCGAATCCTGCTCAACCGCCTCGTCAGTCAGGTTGTGGAACCTAACGTGGCAGAAGAGCAGTGTGGATTCCGCTCGGGTCGCAGCACTATAGATATGGCGTTTGCGGCTCGTCAGTTGCAGGAGAAGTGGAGAGAACCACACCAGCCATTGTACTCGCTTTTTGTTGATTTCACCAAGGCATTTGATACGGTGAACCGCGAGGTATTGTGGCTGGTGTTGCGTAAGTTTGCTTGCCCACGTGAGTTTTTAAGTTTAATTAAATGTCTGCACAGTGGTATGCGAGCGAGGGTGCAGCTGAGTGGAGAGACCTCAGATAACTTTTGCAGTTGTCTCTGATTTGAAGCAAGGCTGTGTCTTAGCTCCTGCCTTGTTTATGCCCTGTTCATGCAATGATATCTTGTTATTTTAATGCCGCTTGTGCTTACGGTGTTCGTATGGAGCACCGTATTGATGGTGGGTTGCTGAAAATCCGTCGTTTCGGTGCGGGTACTCTAGTCTGTGAGACAACTGTCCGTATGTTGCTGTTTGCTGACGAATGTGCGTTGTTTTCACACAGCGCGGATGAGTTGCAGCACATGACTAGTGCTCTGGCTTCGACAGCGGCCAAATTCGGGCTCACCATCAACACAAGCAAAACTGTCTGTCTCTTTCAGCCTTCACCGGGGGTGCAATCTTCAATATTGCCGCGAATCAGCATTGTTGCTGAAGTATTGGAAACCACCTCCCGCTTCCGCTACCTTGGGAGTGTGATGTCGACTGATCAGCAGCTACACAGTGAGCTGCGTATTCGCGTGTCGAAGGCGGCAGCGGCATTCAGGAAGCTTGAGTACCGAGTGTGGAACAACCATCAGCTTACCATTGGCACGAAGCTGATGGTGTACAAATCCATGGTGCTGTCCGTTTTTCTGTACGGCAGTGCAACGTGGACGATGTACCGTCGGGATGTGCGATATCTCGAGCGGTTCCATCAGCAGTGGTTGCGACGAATTTTGCGCATCACTTGGGGCGACAGAGTTGCTGACACGGAAGTGTTGCGACAAAGTGGGATGTATGCAGTGGACTGCATACTTTGGCTGAGACACCTGAGGTGGCTCGACCATATGAGCCGTATGGATTCGACGCGGATACCGAAACAACTCTTATACGGTCAGCTGAGTATTGGGAAGAGGCATGTTGGGAAACCAAAGTTACGTTTGCAGCACATGACCAAAGTGTGCCTCACACGTTCTAATCATGATTGCAGGTTATGGGAATCGAAGGCGGTTGATCGGCTTGCATGACGCGATCTAATCACGAAGGCAGTTGCCGAAGTGCGGGACAAAGACCTCATACATGCTGAGAAGAAGCGGCAAGTGCGGAAGCGGCAAGCGTCTATGCATTGTACTCCACCGACATCGAGCGCATGGTACTGTAGCACATGCGGTCGCGAGTGCCTGAGTCAGACAGGCCTAGTGAACCATGAGCTAGGCCATTCGGGACCACTACTGAAGCGACGACGGGTCCTGAAGAGAACGTAAGCGGAACCAACGCAGCGTTTGTAGGTACGCTGCATTCGATTTACTAACCGCGTGCTTGCATGCTAAGTCTATTTATTTCAGGTGGTGGGTTTTCATTTCAATTTTGCCCTAATGCTTTTCTTTCCCATATAAGTGCCTAGATATACTCTCTTCTATACACTTGCACACGTCGCTTAAGCCACTTGTAGTTATTTCGATAACATTTTTGTGTTTGTAGCACTTCCGTAAAATAAACCTCCTGACCTCGTGAACTTACCTCGTATTCTTTGGTAAAGGTATTCTTTTGTAAACAACTTATTTCATATGCTCATTAATTTAAGATTTATGTCACCGTTTGCTTGCGTGCTAAGTCTCTTTATTTCAGGTGGTGGGTTTTCAATTCTGTCCTAATGCTTTTCTTTCTCGTATAAATGTCTACCTGTACTCTCTTCTATAAACTTGCACACGTCGCTTAAGCCGATTGTAGTTAATTTCGATAACGTTTTCGTGTTTGTGGCATTTCCGTAAAATATACTTTCCGACCTCCTGAACTTACATCGTATTCTTTTGTAAACGTATTCGTTTGTACACGCCTTATTTCATATGCTCATTAATTTAAGATTTATGTCACCGTTTCCTTATGCATTACTCGATTTATTTTCCTTGTTATCTTTCTCTCAGGTGATTGACGGTTGTTTGACATCCCCGGTGTGGCTGCGCTTGATGTGCATGTTGACAAGCTGTCTACCTGTGAATTACCCACTACCTCGTCCATACTGGCTCTAGGAGACAGTTGATCATTGCTGGAGGGGTCGGGGTGCACGGTCCTTGTGCTCGTGCTAGGCTCAAAGTGTGGTTCCATGTACTCAGTGTGGAGCGGACTACGGTCCAGCCCCCGCCTTGTGTGCGGTTGATTCCACTAATACAGCGTGCTTGTGTTTGCCTGTGAAGGAGTGTGGGCCGTCTCCGTTGATGAAACCTGGCTCCCATCCGCATGCCTCCCGGTCTTATTCCTTCGGGTTTACACTGGATATGACTTGTGTGGATGGAACTGTGGGTGGTGCAGCGCAAGCCATCCGTGGTTCCTCTTTAGGCGCAGGCATCCTTTGCTGAGTTCGAATGCATTACTTGCTCATCGCCATTTTTGCTTGGCGCTCGTCTCGGTTGCAACGCGCGACCGCTCTGTGTGCTGTGCTTGATCCGTTCCCCTAGCTAGAGCGTCCACGGTGTCGTTCATTTATAGCTAGCTAACAGGGAATCTTTTGCTGAACCAATAAAAGTTTCCCTGCAACTCGATCTGTCTTCTGGAATCGCTCTCTGGGCTCCCGGAATAGGCAACCCTCTAAATTGGTGACCCCGGATCCGGAACAATCTCAACGCCGGATATTTCGAACTTTTCTCCGGTGAGCTCGTTCCATTTATTTTTCATATTTTCTGGTTTATTTTTGCATACGGTAGCCTATTTTTGCATCATTTTTTAAGCCATGGATTCTGTAGAACCAAAGGTAGCGTCTATGCTTAGCGTTGTATCTCTCTCAGTTCCACCTTTTTGGGACATGGATCCTGTTTTGTGGTTCGCTCATCTGGAGGCTGAGTTTTAAAACCACAGAATCACTTCCGACTACGCGAAGTATTGCAAGCTCCTGTCCTATCTCCCCAAGGAGATATCAACGCAGGTTCGTGACGTTATCATATCTCAGACCGATAACCGCTATGAGGCTCTGAAGGAGGCCACGATTAAGCGTGTTATGCCCTCTGAGAAAGTTCGCCTGCAGCAGCTTTTCAGGGATCTGCAATTGGGCGACAAACTGCCCTCAACCCTGCTACGCGGGATGCAGCAACTCCTTGGTTCATCAACCATGGACGAGACTTTACTTCGCAAACTATGGCTACAGCGGCTACCGGAAAACACACAAGCGATTTTCGCTACAGTGAGCTCCGTTCCGCTCACTCAACTAGCAGACTTAGCGGATCGAGTTATTGAACGATCACAGCCACAGGCCCACGCCAGCAAGGTCCATGCCGTCGCGTCCCAGGGCACTTCTATCACTGGCTTACAGTCAACTATAGAAGCCCTCCAAACACAAGTCGCGACACTTAGTCGCCAGGTGCAACAGCTCACTATGACCCGCCGTCGTCCTAGCCGCTCAAATTCGCCCTGCAATCGTTCTAAGTCTAACAACAGGCAGGCTTGCTGTTGGTACAATCAGCGTTTTGGTACCGCAGCCCGTAAATGTGTCAAGCCTTGCAACTTCGACGAGAAGCAGGGAAAACTTCGCGGCCGGTCCGTAACGGCGACGAACGCGACGGGCCAACACCAAAGTCGCCTCATCCGCGTTAGGGATTTAACTTCTGGCACCGAGTTTCTAGTAGACACTGGCGCCGAGGTTAGTGTTATACCCCGTAGCCCAAGTGAGGTCGTCTCCCCATCGCCGACCAAGCTGCGTGCCGCCAATGGCACACCAATCGCAACTTTCGGCGAAAAGCTGCTAACGCTCAACTTAGGCCTCCGGCGAACTTTTCGCTGGCCTTTCATAATCGCTGCTGTGCCTTTCGCCATCATAGGCATAGACTTTCTTCAACGCTTCGATCTCATCGTCGACGCTAAACGGAAGAAGCTTATTGATTCCAGGACACAGCTCAGTATTATCGGGACCAGCGCCAACGTCGCTGCTATCACTCCCATTCGTGTCCTACCTCAAGCTTCACAGCCTTTTCTAGAACTTTTCAGCAAGCACCCTAAACTCGTTCGCGTCCTGAACGACTTGCCTCCTGTGACGTCGAACGTCATGCATTACATTTGCACTAAGGGCCCACCTGTTTCGGCCCGCCCTCGCCGACTAGCCCCGGACAAGCTCAAAGCTGCTAAGGCGGAATTCGAGCAAATGCTCGAACTGGGAATCATCCGCCCGTCCAAAAGTCCATGGGCATCACCAGTACACATGGTGCCGAAGAAGTCCGGTGACTGGCGCCCCTGTGGTGACTACAGGGCACTTAACAAAGTTACCGTCCCGGATAAATACCCTATCCCGCACATGCACGACTTGACCTCAGCTCTAGCTGGCAAGTCTATCTTCAGCAAAGTCGACTTAGTTCGCGCCTACCATCAGATACCTGTGGCGCCAGACGACATTGCTAAAACTGCAGTCATTACGCCATTCGGCCTATTCGAGTACCTCAGAATGCCTTTTGGCCTCAACAACGCTGCTCAAACTATTGAGCTTTTCTTTCATGAGGTAACGCGAGGACTCGAAGGCGTTTATCCTTATTTAGATGACATTCTCATCGCGAGCTCTTCCGACGAAGAACATCTTCATCACCTCGACGCACTCTTCCAACGCTTAACGCAGCGTGGGGTTACCGTCAACCCCGATAAATGCGAGCTTGGCCAAAGTTCCATCGACTTTCTTGGCCACCGCATATCTACCTCTGGTATCGAAGCCCTGCCAGACAAAATCCAGGCACTGAAGGACTATCCTGCTCCCAGTTCCTTCAAGCAGTTACGCCGATTCCTTGGCCTGGTTAACTATTATCGGCGCTTTATTCCTAACTGCGCGAGCATTGTCCAACCAATGACTGGCTTGCTCCGCGGTAAACAACGTTCTTTTCACTTTACAGACGACGTTAAATTGTCTTTCGAGAAGCTTAAAGACGCTATCTCCAACATAGCGCTTCTCGCCCATCCAGACACGTCTGCATCACTCTCTCCGACGACTGACGCATCCGACACTGCCGTCGGTGCAGTTCTTCAACAACTCATCGACCGTCGATGGATACCTCTAGGTTTCTTCTCAAAGCGCTTACAACCTGCCGAATCGCGATACAGCACCTTCGGTAGGGAACTGTTAGCTATCTACCTAGGTATCAGACATTTCCGTCACTACCTCGAAGGTCGACATTTCACCGTCTTCACCGACCACAAGCCATTGATCTACGCAATCAATGGCGCAACAGACAAGTACTCGCCGCGGGAAACTAGACACCTAGACTACGTTTCTCAGTTTACGACAGACGTACGTCATGTCTCAGGTGCTCTTAATCCCGTCGCGGATGCGCTTTCACGCATTCAGCAGATCAGCTTATCGCCTGGCACCAACATTGATCTAGCCGCTATGGCTGCTGCCCAACAAGCTGATCCCGACACAGACAAACTACGACGCAACACCTCGTTAAAACTACGTGAAGTCCCACTAGCTTCATCTGAAGGGACCATTCTTTGTGACGTTTCACAAACTTCTCCCCGACCCGTAGTTCCTACCTCAATGCGTCGACTAGTTTTCAATGCTTTACACAACCTGTCTCATCCCGGCATACGTGCTTCGCAGAAGCTCGTAACGGAACGCTTCATATGGCCCAACGTCCATCGCGATGTCCGCCTTTGGGCACGCGCATGCTTAGAGTGTCAGCGCGCCGAGGTCTACAGACACACCAAAAGCCCACTTGGCGTCTTTCCCGCTCCTGACGCTCGTTTTGCACACGTCCATGTCGATCTGGTCGGACCTTTGCCTCCATGCAAAGGCTACGTGTACCTACTCACCTGTGTCGACCTATTCACTTGTTGGCCAGAGGCGATTCCGTTAGTCAACTGCTCATCTGAGACAGTTGCACAAGCTTTCTTAGAACGCTAGGTAGCTCAGTTTGGTTGCCCAAGCGTAGTCATCACTGACAGAGGATCACACTTTGACGGATCCTTCAGCAAATTGCTCAACGTTCTTGGTTGCCAACATAACCGAACCACCGCATACCATCCAGCAGCTAATGGGATGGTAGAAAGGTTCCACCGGCAACTCAAAACATCACTCTGTGCCCAATCTAGCACATCCTGGCACGAAGCACTTCCGCTCGTTCTCTTAGGCATAAGAAACACGATTAAAGCGGACTTGCACGCCACTCCATCGTCGCTAGTCTTTGGATGCGCACAACGCTTACCTGGTGAACTCGTCTCACCAAAAGCGCCAACAACTTTCGACTATGGCGACTACGCAGCTCGCCTATCTCATCACATGCGACAGCTTCAGCCTGTGCAACCCAGAGCACAGAGCTTGCGTACAAACGTGGACGAACGGTTAACTACTTGCACGCACGTGTTCGTTCGCACTGACAGCGTACGCCGACCACTTCAGCCTCCTTACTCTGGTCCGTACCGTGTCGTACGTAGAAGCGACAAAACGTTTACCATTGACTACAATGGTAAGACTGAGACGGTCAACGTCGATCGACTCAAGCCAGCATACCTTGACAAGTCTGACTCGCCGGTGCAACAAGCACCTTCACAGCCCGTGCCATCACAGCCGGCACCGCAAACGCAGACGAGTCAGCCCGCTCCAGCAGAACCGACAAACACAACCGACAGCACTCCTACCCGCCCTACCCTCAATCGACGCGGTAGGAAACTCAAGCCTCCAGTTCGTTTTTCAGACTTTGTCAGCACCTACTATTTTACCTAGAACGTGCCTTAGAAATTTTCTGCTCTTACTAAACGTTTTTGAAAATCCACAAAAGAAGACCAAAACGTTTTGAAACTACCAAAAAAGAGCAAAACTTTTTGAAAACCCAAAACAGCTTTGCGCGTTTTTCGCTTTGCACTCTTTTGTGTATTGCTATGCATTTATGCTGCTTTTTCATTTGCTTACCATATACACCGTCGGTTGGTTGCACCTCGGTTTCACTTTCGCTGGATCTCCGCACGTCAACTGGAAGTCAACGAAGTTCCTGCTCAGCCAGCTACGTGAACTTTACTAACTGTCCCCCCACAAACATTTGTTTCCGTTTCGACAACGTAGGGAGGACACGGGTGGGAGCCCGCTAGGGTCCGCGTGCATGGTTCTCCCCTAGCAGCTGCATCGGGTTTCACAACCTGGTCTCGCAGAAGGCTGGCCCGCGACGGACAGTCCTCACGTAGATCGAAGGACTGCTTACACAGTCCCTTCTGGGAGAGGGCTATGTAGCAGTCTGGAGATTCCCCGGTTTGCTTGTGTAAAATTCTAACCAAAATTCTATAATTGTACACTTAGGCAACCGGTGTGGTTTGTTGAACTGCTTGCTGAGTTCGAATGCTTTACTTGCTCATCGCCATTTTTGCTTGGCGCTCGCTTCGGTTGCAACGCGCGACTGCTCTGTGTGCTGTGCTTGATCCGTTTCCCTAGCTAGAGCGTCCACGGTGTCGTTCATTTATAGCTAGCTAACAGGGAATACTCCATAGTTTGAATACTAAGTCGAGATAACGCGCACTATTTGTAGTTTGTTGCTTATGGTCATGAACTTTTAGGTCAGGTGAAATCAGCTAAGAAATATCTTGGTAAAACGCTCTAATTCGGCCGAAAAAACAAGGATTACGTTTATCAATTTGCGCTCAGTACTCCAGAATGCGGATCCTATTACTCCAGTGACACCAGTGCACCCTTTTCTTTATCCATTTACAAAATATTATATTTTTGATGCTGTCATTTTGCTTCATCCGCAGTCAATAGTGTAACGTACTGAGAATGCACCCATCCGGGCACATAAAGCTTCGCTTGACTTGCAAATCAATTGACTTAACTGACTAGCAGCTTCCATCTCACTTCGATTGGCGGCGGGCTGCAAAAGTAGTCGTAGCTCTGTCCTCTGCACGTTCGCAATGTGCATGCCAGCATGTGTTATGCTATATCGCAATAAAATATCATGTAAATAAGATGATGACGATACTCAATGATCACATCAAGTTTGAGCTAGACAATACGCCTGATCATCCAGCTGAACTGGAGAGGAGGATAAAGACGGAGTTACAAACGCTGCTGGAGGGAAAACTTTATTAAGGCTGAGAGTGCTAAATCCTTGGAATCCAGGGGCACCAAATACCACAGCTCTACGGGTTGCCAAAAATACACAAGGAAAGTGTGCCACTGAGAACGATTTTACCTATGAGCAATTCGCTGTAACATAAGCTGGCTAAGTGGTTAGTCAAGATACTTGAGCCAGTCAGGAAGTCAATGGTTACTTACAGTCTAAAGAACACAATCGAATTAGCGCAGCTACTGAACGGTATGAAGCTGAAAGGTAAGGTTATGTCCAGCATTGACATTGTCTCGCTATTCACAAATGCGCCATTGAAAGAGACCATTCAGATTATATGTAACCATGTGACGGAGAGTCAGTTGGAAATAGGCCTTCCAGTCCCCGAATGGGAAAGACTGCTACTCCTGTACACATCGAGTGTGAAATTTCATTTTCAACAACAAGGATATCGACAGGTGGATGGTGTCGCAATGGACAGTCCGCTCGGACCAGTGCTAGCGGATATTTTCGTTGCTCACCTCGGAAATCAAGCTAGGAACGAAAGTAACCAAAGCCGTGCTTTTTCGTAGGTATTTGGACGATCTCCTTCTCATTTGTAATCAAGATGTTCATCTCACTCAACTGAGTAACAAAGTAAATAGCCTAAGCCAAAACATCATGGTGACAACGGAACATGAGCAGAATGATAGTTTGCCGCATTTGGACATCTTGATAAAACGCAGGAACGATGGATCGATACGTAGATCTGTCTGCCGCAAACCCACATGGGTGGATAAGTATTTGAACTTTCATAGCTTTGTCCCAAAGCGCTACAAACAGGGCCTGGTGCGGACTCCGTTTGATAGAGCGAGGAAAATATGCACTCCCGACACGCTCGAACAGATGCAACTGCTCACCAACACCCTGACAGAAAACGGGTACCCGCCTGCTTTCGTCGCTCAATTTAGCAACCAGATAGCAGAAGAGAAGGTACCCACCGTACCGAAATTGAAAGTAATGCTGCAACTACCGTTTAAGGGGGACGATGTAAGCCAAGTATTTCAACGACGTTTGAAATCCGCAGTGGCACGTGTGGACCCCGCGGCGCAACCGGTATTACTGTACAGGACTCGCATCCCTACTCCGTCGGTTAAGCCACCAGTACCTCTATCCAACTGTTCACACGTCCTTTACCAATTCACATGTAGTTGCAAGGCCGACTACGTGAGTATGACAGAGTGCAAGCTGCAGGTGAGAATTGCGGAGCATTTGCCGAAGTGGATGAGACAACACGTCTCGCAAACGACCTCAACCATCGCCCCAAGGGCTAATGATTTTCCATACAAAGTTCCAGCCTCGTCAATCGCCCGACACCTGCTGACAGACACAAAGTCGACCCTGCGCACACATTCCGGGTGAACTTCGCGTCAAATAACACCCACGTTTTACGACATGGCGAAGCGGTGACCATTAAACAACTGTGCCCCACCCTGTGTACAAAAGGACGCGTTCGTCACATTGGCTCTGCCGAGGTAGTAAGCCAGCTGACAAACGAACAAGTGCGTGAGTGATTGTCTATGTGTGTGTCGGTGTATTTGCTATCCCAACTATACCAGATGTTCATGATGCCATGAACATATGTTTGCACGCAATCTGCAGTACGCATTTGATAATATGCAGAGAAAATTTATTAGATATAAATTGTGCGGTGCTATCGTGCTAAGGTTCTTGTTGAAAATCTCATCGGGAAATAAATGCTTCAATAAAATATAAGTCATGGTGGTGGGACGCCATCACACGTGGCTTACTAGTATAAGTTGCCAACTCATAAGCGTTACAGTCACTAAGGTCGAGCCGGACCGCTTTGATTGGCTGTTCGAAAAAACCTGACCGCTCCGACTCGCCGATCTAGAAGTCAAGGTTACACGCACGTGTTTAATGGACGCCAGAAAGGAGACAATTACGTGCCGCAGACTACGGATAGTGATCGTGGCGACCTGCTTGAGGGTTCTCCGTTTTCTTCTATTCTTTACTTACCAATGATAGTCTTAGATTGTCCGGCAACACGTTTGATTAACCAATGCAATTATTTTACTCTATTTCTGGAGAAAGGTTCATTCCTTAAGAGGTGCTCCTCCTAACAGTAAGAATAGTGCCATGCGTTCGAATCCGGCGGGTGCGCGCTACTGACGAGTCCTATTAGAACGAAACGGCCGTCTAACGTTTTCTCTGATGTGCTGTGGCTGCGACGAAGCTTTTCAAAAACACAATACATACCCTACTAGTCAGCTGTACCGCTTGTTGAGTTCGAGCTACAGATGAGATAGCTGCGCCCTTTGGCAAGTCATGCAGCTTTTATAGCCAATGTGAGTCATAAATACGGCGAGATAGCAACACAGCGAACTGTACAAATCCCCAGTTTTGTCATTTTCTGCTACAAGCGCAGACAGTCTGTGAGAGTTGAATTATCACACCATCCAGTTGTTTTTGACTACCGGCGAATGCAACGCGTTATCCAAAACGGATGGAAGCATCGAATGAGTACAATCGATGCTCGCGAGTTTGTGTTTGACTCAGGTCCTCTGGTGCCTCTTTAGTATCAGGTGACCGGGCAACCCTACCCGCATACTGCGTACGCCACTTGGGCACCGGTCGACCAACCCCGAAGTGGTAAGTTCGCAATATCGACTAGCGAACAATTGTGTGCGGACTACCTCGCAGTACTATGTAAAACCGGCGTCTTGTGAGTGGCGTGATCCCTGACATTTGGTGACCTATAAGGATAATGCTTGTGCCCAAGGAGTCTCAAAATTATCGTCCGATTGTATGAACGTCGGATATATTGAAGGTCTTCGAGAAACTATTCGTCCTACAGATTTTCACACGCACCAACATAGACGATGTATACCAGTTTTCTTAAAAATCCAACTGCTCTGCATTTGATGTTGTATCGTACCTTGTACACTCTGTAGCATCTGCCGAAGGTGAAAATGCAGAGCAATGCGGCTTCTGTTTCGTGACTATTCAAATACTTTCGGGAGCGACCACAGATCAATCCTGTTCAACCAGCTGATCGCGAGCGTGGTTCACACAAATGCCTGCAGTGTGATTAAGAGCCACTTTACAAACTGCCCTCACTTCACTCAGCCAATCGCAACAAGGTCCTCCACACTTTGCTCAAATCGTGTTGTTTTACAGGTAACCATGCGTTCTCCATTTACCTTCTTGACATATCGAACAAATTTCCTATATCGTCTGAATTTAGTGAATGTAAATTTGCTGATGATATCGTTTTGGGATGTGTTGCTTCTACTGATGAGATGTATCATACATATCATCACCACCATCATCAAAAGCAGCACATCAGCCATTTGAAATGATGCTTCGATACGAAAAACAGAAGAAGAGGAACCTGGCGCAAAAACTTAATGATCTAAACAATCACTTAGGGTCAGGGTGCCTGCATCTCGATAACAATATACCATCACAAAAAGCTGTCTATCCAGAAAAGACAAGGCGGTATCGGCGAAACAGCTTTCTTGCGTCTTTCACTGCCTCGCATCATAATCAGCCATTACCCCGCAGACACCTCAGCAACAAACACACTTTAAACAGGCAGTCCGACTATGAGACGAAAGAAGACACGCCACTGGTTTCGACTGCGAGCATGTCCCGTAACGTCCCAAGCCATTATAATCATCATCATCATCATACACGTTAGCCAGAGGTAGGGAACACCTCAGCTACTGTGTCGCAATACACAGAAAAAAGGAGAAAAAATGCAACTGGTGCAAGCTGGCTGAGCTACCGGTAACGGATGGGTATTGTTCCGATAAGCTACCACCCGGCTACTGTGCATCAAAAAAATACTATGCGAAATTATATAAAGCTAAATAATGAGATCGTGGTTGGAGGGGGAGGCTAAAATGGATGGGGTGGGACAAAGAAACTAACAGCACGAACGCCACTGAGGTCGGCTCCTAGCCATATCAGCAAGTGTGTCCAACCAAACGTGTTCATGGTCTTTCGGACCCCAACCAGGGAGCCGAGACGCTCCAACCGAGGCGAGCTCAGAAGTGAGGGCCTTCATTCCTCTCGACCAAGTCATCGCTTGGCCACCCCTCCTCTTCTTCCATCCACACCCCCGTCGCGCAAACAACGCACGTCGCCGGAGTCGGTGGGCTAGCATGCGTAACACGTGGCCGAGCCATCGGAGCCTGGTGCGTGAAATAACGGTGCTGAGCGGTTCAGTTCCTTTTCCTGTACCGTAAACAAGGCGTCGAACACGCTCGTTGCTCACGCGGTGTTCCCACCAGATGTGAGCCAAACTGCGAAGGCACCGGTGGTCGAACATAACTAGCCTCTTCAGGTTCGTTGTTTTAAGCGGCCAGGTTTCACAACCGTACAGTAGGGTCGAACGTACCGCTGCATTGTACACTCTACCCTTCAGGGCAAGAGTGATGTCGTGCCGGCGCCATAGGTGGCGAAGGTTAGCAAAAGCACTTCGAGCTTTTGCTATACGGTTCGTGATCTCATCTTCCATCCCACAGGCGCTGATACAACTTCCCAGGTAGTTGAATTTTTGAACGACCTAGCTGATCGCCAACAACGGTCAGCGTAGGAGGCGGTCCATTCCAATCTTGGAGGAACGCTTTGCACTTCGAGGGTGCGAAGCAAAGCCCGAAGTGACAAACAGCTAGTGTTAATCTGTCCAGTGCCACTTGACACGTTTGTGAGCTGTCACAGATTAGGGCAATATCGTCAGCATACTCTAAGTCAAGAAGTCGTTGACCTGGGAGCAGATCCACACCTTCTAAGTCGTGTCCTGTGAACGCGATGTCCGTGACTTCGTCAACAGCGAAGTTGAAGAGGAAAGGTGACAGCGGGCATCCTTCTCTCACGCCGCTGGAGATATTAAAGGGCGACGACAACTTGCCGTAAGCCCTCACTCTGCCCGAGCTACGCGCATATAATGCCAAGCACAAGGCGGGTCACGCAGACACCAAGCTGAAAAGCAAGACGGACCGAGGACACGAAGTATGGTCGTCAGTGACTTCATTACCCGTTGCGAAGTTAAATTCTTCCCACCTCGCGCCTAACACCACCCTACATCTGGCAAACAAAACAAGGCCCTCATCGGTAAGCGGTGACCGGGCACACGTGGTACATGCCTAAGCTAACGCAACTTTTTCAGTGTTACCCGTTGTTCTAAGGAGCTAACATGGTTATTACTGCCTAACATTCACCTGCGCACATTATCGTTGCGGATAAGCTGGTACCATCCGACACCAGCAATGCTTCGCAGGCAACGATGATCAAAGATTTGAAGGCGCCTCAGACCGAAGGGGCCGTTTCACTGCCATAGAGTAGGACGGTCCTCACTGTGGCCTTGTACACACGGCCTTACAGACCGATAGAAACCACTTCCTGACTCCGCAGATTCAGGAATGAAGTTCCGACCTTTGTAGTACGTTAAACGAGTTCAGTGACTATGCACCTGTCGTTTCTGATGAGGCTGCCGAGGCAAGTGAATTAACCAACTACCTCGAGTTCCTCGCCATCAAGGGGTCTTCAATTGGCTGGTGGTCCTGTAACAGCACTTTGCACTTTAAAGGTGCGAAGCGCATCCCAAACAATGGGACCACTCCAGTGAGACTATTCAGGGTTGATCGGGCCGCTCCACCATCGTTAAATAGCAAGACAATATCGTCCGCATAATCAAGATCAACTAGCCTTCCACCAGGTAGCACCTCAACGCCTGCATCGTGATGCTCGGCTGCAAGGCAGCACTCCACGATGGAGTCCACAACAAAATTAAACATATGGGAAATTTTGCAACCATGGAGAATGCAACTTGTTGTCGGAAATGCATCCGACAAATCACCGTAGAACCTGACGCAATCTGTCGGGTTTGAGTGTAGTATAAGTAAATGTCCACATATTTCATGGGAACACCATACCGTGCAAGTGTTTCGAACAGCATGGATCGATCGACTGAGTCGAACACACACCTGAAGTATAGGAACACAACTACTGTCCGCCTCGGTACGTGCGGCGCTGCTCTGGCGCCTTCCGTAAAGTAATTATGTGGTCCATACAAGCCCGTCCCGGGCGGAAACCTGTCTGCTCTTCCCAATCCGGGATTCGCGTTCCGCAGTGAGGCGACGAACGAGAATCGAAGAAGTAATTTTATCACAATTGCCCTTAGGCTAATACCCCCGTGGTTAGCAGCCAGTGCGACTGCCATTCACGTATACTACTACGGTTCACTCTAATTAGCTGGGATAGTCCCCACCATCCAGATCAGTGCTTTGCAGAGGACCTCACTACTATCCTTAAATAGTGCGGGTGCGAGGGAATCTGAGCCAGCAACATGAAAACGTTTGAGGGCTGCGATCGCAGCATCAAACGAAGCCTCTAAACTAAACGTCCATGGCTCATATCGCATCAGCGGAGTAGGAAGAGGTTCGAAAGTAGGGGGACAAATGAAATGGTCTTAAAGGTGCTCCGCCCAACGTGCCATACGGCGCTCCTTATTGTGAATCAGAGCACTCGTGCTGTCTCTGATTGTCTAGCTGACACTTGGTTTTCTGGGACCAGTGGTGCGAATCAGCTGAAAGAGCTCCCGATAAATGCCTACTATTCTTGTTCCCTCCATTTGTTGAGCCCGACTGGTCCACCAAAGTTCCTTGTCAGCAAGCAGGCTCCACTTTAGTTCGCACCTAAAAGTCCACCAAGTTACGATGTGCTCAAAGCCAGCCGGGAGGTTTCTTCTGGATTCCAACAGCTTCACCAATCTCTCCGATATCCAATGACGAGTGCGGTGACGATTGATAATGCCGCAAGCGGAGGCTCTTGCATGGTGCATGGCAGCCGAGATCCTATCCCACTGGAGCTCAGTGTTATTAGGACAAGAGAGTGAAAGTTCGGTACGTAGGCTTGCCTGACCGAGTGGAGAGATAATTTCCCAGTTGCCAATCTAGGGAGACGCTTGGTGCTCTACCCGGTAAAATTCAGAAAATGACAGCGTGCCAAGGCATGATCGGAGTCGACGCAAGTACTCCAGAAAGAGTGACAATCCAAGATGGAAACACGCCACCTGTAACTTATGGCAACTTGAAATATTTGGGTCCATCGGTGGTCAGCTACAGGAAGACGCCAAGTGTCACTTCGGCGCCCGCTGTAGCAGACCCTCGCTGTTGTTCGTCCGCTCGGAGTCAAATCTATAATTATCATCTAGCTGATTTCCTGAAGAGCTCAGAATTTCTACTAGTGCATTCATATCCCCTGCAGGTACTATGATATCTGAACTAGTAGTACTGCGTATTAGCGCGTTCAGTTCGTGATAGAAGGTGTCCTTCGCAGCATCAGAACTGCGGTCGGTGGGGGCATAAGCGGAAACCACAAACAAACAGCGTTTGGTACTACTTCGTGAATCAATCTTACGCTCACGAAGTTCTACCTATACCATTCAACTCCCCCTAATACTCTTCTGTAATCAGTACGCAGAACAAACTGCTTATAATGCCATAAGATAATTGGCGGCTTAAGTTTGTTAAGCTCGTCGCTTGGTGAGGGGGCTACCCTGTCCTCTGCACGGCAGTAACGTGTAAGTCAGTGGATAGTGAGCGGCGCTATATCACATCTAGTTTGTTAAGCTCGTCGCTTGGTGAGGGGGCTACCCTGTCCTCTGCACGGCAGTAACGTGTAAGTCAGTGGATAGTGAGCGGCGCTATATCACATCTAGTAACTTATTCACGATGGTCGTTGCCGTCCCCCGTAGCTCAGTGGTCTCAACCACGGACTGGCAACAGTCGAGCTGCGGTTTCGAGCCCTACCAAGGGTCCGATGGAATGCGCACTGCTGATGATTCCCGAAAGGATGAAACGCGCGTACAGTGCTTTTCCGGGCTTGTGGCGGCTGTCTGAGTGAGCCTAGATGTGACGAAGTTCTACCTATACCATTCAACTCCCCCTAATACTCTTCTGTAATCAGAGGTTGACATCATTGTGTTCCCAATTTGTGCTATTGAAATGTCGTAAGGTTGGACCGATTAAGCCGCACTGGTTCGACAAAGAGTATGGAAATCTGGCTCGGAAGCGGGGCAGACTGTGGGACAAATTCCTCCTCTCTGGCTCTGCCAATAACTACGAAAGGTATAAAAGTCAGCGGAACCTTTGCAACAGTGCAAAACAGAATAAGCGCCGACATTTCGAAGAGCAGCTCGCAATAGCCTCGAAGACCGCTCCAAAGACAATCATTGCTTACGTGAAGCGATGTCTGAAGCCGGCAGGTGATGTGCCAGTGCTGAATGGCCCGGACGGACAGCCCATAACCTACAGCACTGAGCGTGCGTCCGCGATGACGGCGCATTTCGCTTCTGTATTTGCAAATGACTAAGAGTCTGTTCCGAGTTCGAGGTGTACCGCTTTTACCGAACTCCACAGTCTGGATTGCGGCGTTGAAGAAGTATGTCAACTACTCGCCAGCCTTGACGACACCCAACCTGCCGGACCTGATGGGCTTCACCCACTGATTCTCAAGTCACTTTCGACCATCATCTCTCCTGTCGTGACTGACCTTTTCAACAGGTCGCTGTCCGAAGGTTCGTTGCCGATTGTTTGGAAATGTTCGGTGGTGAAGCCTATTCCGAAAGGCGGCGACCCTAGTAAAGTAGACAACTACAGGCCAATTTGCCTGACACTTATTTTGGCAAAGGTTGCTGAGCAAATGGCAAAAAGGGGATTATTGCAGTTTCTACAGTCAAAATAGGTCCAGACGCCCGCACAGCAGGGTTTTATGCAAGGCCGCTCATGCATTACAAACTTGCTTGTGACTAGGCATGAGTGGTTGCAGGCTATAAGCAAGGGCAAGTCTGTCGGCGTGATATGCATCGATTTCAGTAAAGCGTTCGACAAGGTCAGCCATGAGGTTCTCCTTCACAAACTCAGGATGTGTGGTGTCGGTAACTCACTGCACCGGTGGATCCGCGACTTTCTTGTTGGACGAAAGTAGAGGGTACAAGTCGACGACCATCTAACTGACTGGTATCCCTCTAGAAGTGGTGTGTCTCAAGATACTGCGATGGGGCCCACTCTGTTCCTGATCCACACCAACGATCTACCTCAGCTTCTCCGGTCGGCGTGTGCCTTGTTTGCGGACGACATGAAGATTTGGAGAGAAATTGACGCTCCTGACGACTGTGGCGTACTTCAGCAAGATATCAACCGCCTATCCACATGGTCTGCAGAAGTTCATCTCCCGGTCAACCCAGCCAAGTTTGTATTTATGAGTCGAGAAAAGGGTGCTGATAGCCGAACCTACACCCTTGACGGTCAACCGCCATATCCCACATCCTCCGTGAAGGACCTAGGTGTACTCTCGCGCTAGGATTTGAAGTTCGTGGACAACGCGAACAGACTATATCGTAATGGACTGCGCATGCTTTGGGCGCTCAAACGTAGCTTCGGCACATGATCTGAAGAGGTTGCCACTCGACTCTTCTCTTCCATCATTAGACGAATGCTAGAGTACGGTTCACCCGCCTACTTTCCGATTACCCGAAGCGAGGCACAAAAAATCAAACGGGTCCAACACGTTGCTACCAGGTTCATCCCGAGTTTACGTGGCACTGGGGTACGAAGACCGGTGCAAGAAATTAGGACTACACATTGTCATACCGTCGGGTGCGAGTCGACCTCATTATGACCTACCGTATTTTACATCTCGGTGACTTCTGCATGCTGAAGCCAATGCTGCAGTTACGAAGGCCGTGCCGCACTCACGGACACAAATACAAACTTATTGTGCCGGATGTGAAGCATGTTTACCACCCAGTGTGCTTCGAACGGAGAGTGGTAAATATTTGGAACAGTTTGCCTGAACATGTGATGGAGGCAACATCTGTGCAGCAGTTCAAAACACTGTTGGATTTATATTTTACCATTATTCGATTCAGAGAACGATTGCACACTTACGATGACATCTCACATTTGTGAGTCCCGCAATACCATGAGTCAGACACTTTAGAGGTTACATGAGAACGAAAACAATATTCACGGCTGACAATTTTTATAACGTTTTTTTAGCATATTTCGAAAGAGTTGTACAAAATTCGTTTCTAATTGCTCTATAATACAGTATTCACTGCGTACTGGCCAGGTCTCTGATCCAAACAGTAACACCGCAGCGTTATATACCCGAAGTTTCACGATCAGACTGATATCAAGCCTACTCCATGGATAGTTGCGTCTCTGAAAAACCACACGGGTCTTGCTGATACACGAAGTAACCATCTCAGTGAGGTGACTACCAGAGGTGACATAGATACCAAGATTAATGAATCGATCCACAACTTCCAGTGGCTGTTCGAAAATAGCTAAAATCGGTGGCGCATCGTTCCAGTCCCGCAACAGTACTTTGCATCTTGAGGGTACAAAGCACATGCCAAAGCGTGAAGTGCGACGCGTCAGTATAGCCAGTAATAATTGCATAGCCACTGTGTCAGACCCAAGGAGAGCTATGTCGTTTGCATACTCCAGGTTTGTCAGTAGGTCACCAGGCAGAACTTCACTCTGGAAGAGTCTAAAAGAACCGAATCATTCATGATAATTTCAACCACAAATTAAATAGGAAAGGGGATACAAGACAACCCTAGCGAACCCACTTATGGCGGGGAACTCAGGAGACAGTTTCCCGTAGACCCATTCACGGCCTCTGGGGTCATGGTAGAGACTTCAGAATGGGAAAGTTTATCTGGTACACCCTTCATGGATATACAGTGCCACAAGCTGGCGCAGTCAACGGAACTGAATGCGGCTTTCAAGTCAAGGAAAACACTCAAAGGTGGTCGTCTGCATGTTCTAAAAGACATGCGAATACATTTGCGTTAGATACCATACTTGTTTTTAAACGTGCATTCCATGTGTTCCTCCAGTGATAGCGTAAAATGCCAAAAATGTACCTACATGGGTGCATAAAAAGTATTTTGACTTGATTTGATATTCAAACTTTTAACCTACAGAGTAGCAAGACAGGGTTTATTTGGTCAATAAGTACTAGTCTTTACACTAGGTGTAGATATCAAGTAATAATAATAATGTGTCAGCTGTACGCCGTAACGGCGCTTTGCTGCCGCGCGACCACCACCAGTCGCGCGCGGGCTGAGTATACCGCGAGGACGCCCACCCCTACGCAGATACCAAGTAGTACAACAGTGGGACAGATACATGCGAGCTGCGGTAGGTAACAGTTGTTATGTCAAAAAGCGGGAATCTGAAATCTGAGGTGTGCGTTTACGCTTCCGCACTGCAAGAAACGTGTGACGCAGTGCAGACAAACTGCCGTAGTTCTTCCAAGGTGGCCATACAGGAAGTTCACATAGTCAGGCATCTCTATCTCTCAGTTGCAGTGTCAACAAACCGGCATCCGGACATTCATTGAGAAGTGGCCTGTTGTGAACACAAGCAAAAACGCTGAATCAAGGCGACAAGCTTGAGTTCTGTAGGTACAACATGCAGTGTAATGGATAGTGCGAATGGAGCGTGGCTCTTCAGGCTCATTAGACACCGCCTTACAGCACACAGTAAAGCAGGTGCAACGCAGCAGTGTTCCCGCTGTAGACAGACGGTATATGTGCATGAAGGTCGGAAACCCTACTTACCATTTCCACTCGCAGAACACAAAAACTGCCAACGAGAAGGTTGTCCCAACCTCATGAAAGATTTGGGAAATCTTTTATCGATGTAAAATGAAAGCGATAACATGTGAGAAGACGGTTGATTCAAAAATTATGCTGTAGAGTCAATGAAATCGAGTCACAGTATGCAGTGCTAATAAACCGTTTATCATTAAAATGCAGCTAATAAAAAACGACGGGGCGCAATGGTATCAAGACCCGAAAAAACAGTGGGAAGTTACATTGTGGAGACATGTGAAGCATGTAGATGTCCTTCAGCTGAGAAAATCCACAGTTTATCAAACGGTCGTCAGTGGCGAGAAAAGTGGGATGCATGCGTGTGCGGCTGATGAATGCGCTTAGACTGGACAACAGGCAGGTCACATCCGACAGTCTGTTCAGGAGAACACCCGAGTCTCGCAAAGCTTTTGGCACTCCTCCTTGGTGGCAAACTGATTCTCGTTGCCTCCACTACCCGAAAAATTGAATTCGACACAATCCCGAAGCACTGTATTCCACGCCCATTTCAGTGAAGAGTCGGCACCACTCCCCGGTTGAATTTGTTGCGTGCATTTTGGATTAAGAGAGGCTGGAAGATAAAAAGATGACAACACAGCTGAAAGATTGAAATTGGCCAATCACAGTCAGTGGACTGCGTCTTAGATGATCTGTACAGAGGCACAGTGAAAGAACGAGAAATGGCAATAAGTGAAACGGCAATTTGTGGAGTTCCGATACTCGATAGTATCTGTGGGACTATCACTTTCCGCGGGACCGGATCACGTGCCATTGTTTTACCTTAGGACCCGTATCACTCATGCAATTCATGAGTGAAGCCCCCAGCCAATGGCACAGATAAAACAACCGTATTACAATTCTAATTAATACTTCCAATGACCGTCGTTATCAACAAAAATGACATGAAAAAGATAGTGGCGGATAAAAAGATGGGGTAGTGGTTTCTGTTTCAAGCTGCACAGTCCGTCTAACGATAGGTTCCCGTGCGACACTGAACATGGTTATCACTGTAATCCGTGTATATGGTTCGCGCCGATGCCCTGAGATAGCCGGGGTGTTAGGTAAAATATTGTTGTACCGTTTAATGCTCTTCGCGAACACTGGCATAAGTGTTGTACGGCCACGGAGGATAATACTGCTGGAGTGGCCCGGTTTATGGGCAATTACGAGCAGTGAATTGCTTGTTTACCTGGACACCGATGGTGGGAGGGTGGAGACATTCTTGGAAGCGTCAAATGCAGTGACTTTAGCAGGTGATAAGAGTACGATGATATCATAAACCCAGTACGAGTTCGACTGGCAGCTGAACAGAGATCACCATAAGTTATGATGGTGTACTAGACTTTCCGCCTCAGCGATGGCTGATCGCTTAACGACATAGACAAAATTTAGTTCTACTACGAAATTCAGCACTCTGACAGTGGAAGGTTAGGGATTTATATTTCGAAGAACGCAAATCAGAGATGAGTCAATCAACAAAAGCAACATACGAGCGGATGATGCCAGACGGAAGTACCTCTGAGTTAGTTTGATGGTATTGCTTAAGGATATTTTGTGGATCCCATAACGATTAATTTCACTTAGTCAACTTTGACTCATCCGCCGAGGTGCGGTGGATCTAGCTGCCTTGACAAAAGTCACCAAAATAATAGCAGTACAAGCAACGATCATTCAAGAGAATTAAAATAGTCAGACGTAATAGTCGAGAGTCCGAAATGAAGGACCGAAGGCAAAACCCCACTGTGATGATGCCAGATATCCTATAAAATGTCCATTTGACAATGTAGTAAACAACAACCAACACGACTCAGCGTTTCGGTGAGTCCAGATCAGTTCAGTTCAAACTATGTTCCAAACATCGAGGTGCGGTGGACTAGGTTGCCATAACTCACATCACCATGACATTTCAATGAAAAATTGAATCAGCAGAAAAATCCGCTACGGCATTCTACCACAGTCAACGCAATCAGAAACTGACAAGTTGTACTTATCTACTATAATTCGCCCAGAATGCCACGACTGCAACAAAGCTGCCTGATTAATGTACCCTTAATATCCATTGAGCTATATCAGGGTGGTACCTTGTTAACCTATCCTGTGTTCTTCAAGAATAATCAATCGAGAAGACTGGAACTTAATGCTGACAATGAAGACTGTTAACTTCAGATGTGCGTCGACAAAAACGTCCACACCAGCAGCACAGCTTTCTAATACAAGCGTTCGCATCGAGCTGTATGACACAAACGAAAGACGGGCTGCCCTAAATTCAAACCAACTACATCACCATCAGCTGGAGACGACGCACATCAAATCAGAAGGGTTGAGCGCACCTGTACGACGCCCTCGTGCGAGTACAGCGAAATTCGCAACCTGGGTTTTGGATTCGCATCACTTGTTGATACTGCGCCTCTTGACATCGATGAAATTGCGCATGAATCGGTTTTAGTGAGAGTAAACCATGTGCCTGGCCCCGGCCGCGTTCCTCAAGTGTTGCTGAAGGGTGTTGGTGTGTCATTCGCAGCTAGTCTAACCAATTGGTGCCGCAGGTGCCATAAAAAATCTTTAAAAAAGACATCACGTAAAGACTGCTGAGATGCTAGTTCCGTTACAATTGCTCCGCAGACCTACTACACGCATCGTACTTCCGTGGAATCTATGAAAGCTGATATAGCTTCCGCTCAGTGGGCACCTAGATCACAATTAAATACTACATCAGGTGACTAGAAAACACAAAAAGTTTCTTGTACCAGTCTTTCCTTGCCTTGGAGACAAACTTTGGTCCGGTTGACTGTAGGTGTTTGTGCCGACATTTTACCTCAAAGTATTCAGCGCTTCGCCTGATTCCGAAAAATCGAAGGATTAACGGTGTATAGGAGGACCTACGCGTTCGTCAGGATTGCTCTAGATCTCAATCCCACTGCTGTCTTATGATCGAAATATTTAGGTTTAGTCGCAGCAGTTCAGCAGAATAACTATGATCCGTTAGCACAGATAAGGGGGATCCAGTTGCCACAACTCTCGCCGCAGGGATAATAATAAATGACAACGGCGAGAAAATCGGATAGAATGCGAATAGAAATCAAGAACACGAGTAAAATGAAACTGGGTGGACTATTAAGAGTAAGATGCAAGTTTGCTTGTTTACACGCAAATGAATAAGGTGCTTTTCCACGTCCGAACTAATCGAAGTGAAAAAAGAAGCAAAAAACAAAGAAACTACACACAAAAACAGTGCAGGATGGCGAGTGCTACTTCGGAGTAAACAGCTCAGGAGTATGAACCTATCAATTTTACTCAGTGCCAAGATCCGATGGCCATTTGGAAAATTAGATCTCAGCGTGTGATAGAATGTGCTGAATATCCTTGCTTTGGCATTATTATGCTGCCGGAAACCGGATTTCATGTCAATTTTGAAGATGCAGTCATAAAACTAGACGGATTTAGCTCCTATCGTGTTGACCGTCAACGTACACAGAGGAATCGCGGCGTTGACATTTACACTAATAATTCATGGTGCTCGCCCATTAGAAGAACTTGGCGCTGCAGGTCGCAACACATTAGCTGTTTAATCGCCAAATGCAAACCAAGGCTGGTGAACGGTTATCGTTCGACTTTCATCATTATCACCAATACACGTTAGCTGAGGGTGAGAAACACACCTCAGCTAAGGTGCCGCAATACAAAAAAGATAACATACTAAAAATTACACCATAAAAGAATTCAAAAAGCTAACAATATAAGGCTGGCTAGCCGAACAACTGCCACAAGGTGCCAGCTGGGTGGTTCGGGTTAATCACGTTCCAGCGAATAGTTCGGCGGCAGTGTTCCAGAACGTGGTGAGTTTTCGTCTGGCAAGCGTCCTCCCTACAAAAAACCACAAAGGTCCTTTTAATAACAATGCGATGTGGCGAATGTGACTCGCGACTAAATAAAGTCACTGCATCTTCTCCTTCCGGAGGATCCCACTTCACGAACGTCATCCGGTTCGAAGAGTATCTTTGATCCATTCATATGATGGCGAACACAGCAACCAAACTCCCGAATTCAGTCACATTTCACAAGTTCACTCACCATGCTCACTAACACGTGGCTGGCGGCATGCGGTTTCGGAGTTGCTTGTCACAATGGCCAGTCACAGGACACCTGCGCCTACAAAGGGACCATGGGTGGCTTGCGCTGCACCACCCACAGCACCATTTACACACCCCATACCCAGTGTAAAACAGAAGGAATAAGAGCAGGAGGCAGGTAGCTGGCAGCCACGTTTCATCAACGTAGCCGGCCCACACTCCTTCACATGCAAACACAAGCACGCTGTAGTGGGGAATCAAGCGCACACAAGGCCGTGAATGGACCGTAGTCCGCTCTACACTGAGTGCATGGAACCACTTTTCGAGCCTAGCACGACCACAAGGACCGGGCACCCCGTCCCCTTCAGCAACGACCAACTGGCTCCTGGAGCCAGTATGGACAAGGTAGTGAGTAATAGACAAGTAGACACCTTGTCAACATTCGCATCAAGCGCAGCCACACCGAGGACGTCAAACAACAGTCAACCATTTGAAATGACATAATCAAATAAAATATATCTGTGAAAGCATGCGGCTATGCAGAGATAACTCTTCGCTAAATTAGCAAATGAAGTTATTTGGTTAGCAATGAATCCGCGATAAGTACAAAATGTCTAGAAGTTACACAAAAAAAATGATACAAATGCAATAAAGTTAACGAAAATAACCACAAATAGCGTAAGCAACGAGGTCAATTAATAGAAGATTATTCAAGTGGGCAGAACAAAGCAAATAAAGTGGAATGAAATTTATCCAGCTTAAAAAGACCGCATATACTTATGTATATACAGACACACAAATCCAGTATGTTACTGGTCAACTTGCTATATGTTTATACAATTACCAACCACACCTGTTTGTATTATCATGATCATGCCTTCGCAGACGTGCGCCGCACTGCTGGGAATATAATATTTATTTACTTAATATTATATCATTCAGTTGCTATGAGATCGTAATTGGAGAGTGAATTTAACGGAGAGTGGGATGGACAATGAAACACAACACAAACGCCATGACTTTTCGCCATATCAGCAAGTGTGTACAACCAAAAGTGGTCATCAGCCTTTGGACTCCAGCCCGGCAGTCGGGATGTACCAACGGACGCCAACTTCGAAGTAGCAGAAGTAGTGTTAGCAACCGTCTAACGAATAGACATGGAGCCATACAAAAGTCATGGAAATCGCAGGTTTAATCACTACACCATCATGGCACATTGGCTGAAGGTGAGCAACACACTTCAGCTGCTGCACCGAAAGAAAATCGGAACATGTTCTTTCCTTTTCTTTTCACACGTCATTTTTCATTTTTGTCTTTTCATTTGTTAAGCATCCGAACTTAAACAAGCATATACCCACATCTTCCACTGGTTTCGATTGCGTGCCACACCCTGAACCTTTTCCAGCCATCGGCACTCCTCGTTCTTCGGTCCCCAACCAGGCAGACGTGTGGATCCAACGGGTTTTCATTCCTCTCGACCAAGTCATCGCTTGGCCTCCCCTCCTTATCTTTCATATAGACTCCGGACGCACGCCGCGCGAGTCGGTGGGCTGGCATGCGCATGGTCGAATCGTTCGATTGTGTTGGCAAGCATTTATATTTCTCCTAGAAGTCCCAGCTCCAAAAGGGAATAATTGTATGACCGATTTACAAGTGCGGTCTCCAATTACCTGGAACTCTCCTTGTCCACAGTGGCTGGCGATTTTAAGATATAGCACCAGATTCATTGCGAATCTTTGGCTAAAGAACATCGTGTAATCCTTGATATGGTATTTGTTAACAGCCTGAAAGTGTTTTCTGTCTGTAATCGGACGCTGCTTCTGAGCTCTGATAATGCTATCGCAAATTTATTTCCTGTTATTCATGGCAAGATGAACCATAAAGATCTCACCCGTTGCAAATATCGAAAGTTCAGGCGGAGATAATGCCTTCCCATAGAGCATTTAGCGATTGCGTTAAACAATTGCCTCCACAGATTTCAGTTTATTTTACGACGCGGACGTACCGAAGTATTGTGACCAGTTAACTGATTACTTAAACTTCAGCTTCGACGACTGTTATCCACTTGAAGCAATTTTCATCCGTGACGAGAGATTCTCGTCTTAAGGTCGCAAACAACTGCGTAGGCTTAAAGAAAAGGTTTTCAAATGCAAAGATATTTCCTTAGTAAAGTCGCCATTGATTGGTATAAAAATCAATTTGCGTCCTTCAACCATCTCTACCTTCAAACCATATTTGGAAGAATGGAATGCTGAAGCAGTTAAGTAGAGTCGCCCACGAGGTCACGCATTCAACTGCAGATGTGGAAGAAGCAGACCTCAGTTCCTGTGATCAGGCTAGTACTTTATTCTTTGACATATCCTCTGCTGTTATAAAAAATAAGAAAAGAAAATCGTCAGCTGTACGCCATAACAGCCTTTCGCTGCCGCGCGTTGACTGAGTATACCGCGAGGACGCTTGCCCCTACAAGAATTCGAACCGGTGACCTCACGATTGCAAGCCAGGCGTGCATACCACTAGGCCAACGACAGACGCTGAGTTGCAACTACTCCCAGATAATTCCCTTTGGACAGTCAAGAGGTGCACAGGGAATTAGTCTGATTGCAATAGAACAAGGCACCTGGTTGAGATAAGCTGTCTCCTGTCGTTTTCAAGGAGTGTGCAGATTATCTGGCACAGCTTCTCGATGACTCATACGCATCGTGCTTCAAACAACACAAGATAGTTGATAGTTGGCGAAACACAAGCAATACGCCGGTGCCAAAGGAAGGAAGTTGCAAATATCGGCAAATCGCCTGCACGTTGGTTGCTCTGAAGGTATTTGAAGGGATCACTCTTAAAAGAATTTCGGCACAGACACATTTGGATGATCCTCAAACAGCTTGCATATCGCAATTAGTGGTTCACCTTAGATGCAGTAACATGTCTGGTACATGTTGCGCTTGTGAACGTACCATATTTCATCTTCCGTTTTATCATTTCCCTTACTGACCATTTTGTAACATTTGTTTAAGTTGAATACACTTCTTCGAATGCGATCGTATCGTGCTGACTTGGTTTGATGCTGCCTGTGCTTGCGCTGTTGCCAAGTCTTCCCAACAGTCAGATATAAAGCTTCCAATCACCAGTCGGCATCTGACAGACGGTAACTGAAGGAAGGATTATAACGCAAGTGTGCCCGATCCCATTTCAACTGTGGGTTTTTTGCTTAAGGTTGTATCTTGCCTTGTGACTCAAACTTTTGTGCAACGGCCCACTGCATACATACCGTGCTTTCGTTACCGGATAATAAAAACAAATCCATCCGCATCTGCCTGCCGTATTTTAGTAACGCCTTCGGTTGTGAACCGTGAATTGCTGTTACGTGATCTACCCGTTCTGGAGTTCAAACTTCGGTCGTTCCTCTAGTGAATGATTATCTTACCAGGCGTACCCAGTTCACCAGGTTTTGAGGGCAAACCACTTCTTCACTCACCACAAACTGTTTTTCTTTATGGAGCCATTTTGTCCTGGTTCTTATTTTCCACTTCCGTTACCTCAATCCCCGTCCCTGAAGAAACCATCCTGCTGAAGTATGCGGACGACGTAATCCTTGGCGTCCATCATCTAAGCATTGAGTCATCGGCCAAACTACAAACCCTCCTAGACAACCTCAAAGCTTTGTTAAAATTCCGTGGCCTGTAAAGTAATGCTTCTTAACCCGTATAAAGTCATTGTTCATCGTTGTTAAACACCTCAAAATGCAAGGATATTCTTTTTTCGCTGTTCAAATGAAATCGCTACCAGCAAATCGTAACGCTGTGTCCGCAACTTTGCATTGACGATGAATGCTTGACCACTTCGACCTCAGTAAAACAAGTCAAAGTGACGCTGAGCAGTAGGATTAGGTGGTCCCTTCACGTAAACGAAACATTAGCTAATGTTAGAAGACTCTCATTCGATGTTATACGTCTCAGGTCTTCTTTTGCACTAGATATTTGGATCCAGCGTCTTATCACCGCATGTGTGTTACCCTACTGGACCCATTGCTCGCCCGTGATCTTTTTTGGTCTCCTTATTAAGGAACACAAGGTAACTGTCTGATCAGTGAAGCATCTACCCCGTTACAGTGACAGCTCAAGGTTGGAATTGTTGACATTATTGTATTCAGCCATGTTAACTCCTGTAACAAGCTTGCACCTAAAATGCTCACCACAGGGCATTGTCCGAACGCGTATTAACCTCCTCTAGCAGACAGAGCTACGAGACTACATACGCTCGCACAAAAGCCTACGGGACATCAGTAGTTCAGCGCTTTTACATTTTTTGAATGATAGAAATCCCGTCATTCAAGAAGTGGTTAATAAATTACTTCAGTGATGTGAACTCTATCAAGATATTTTCGATGACTGTGGTTTTATATCTATCCTCATGTATTTTTCTATTTTACTATTTACCTCTGCATATTCACCCTTCATGGGCGGATAAAGCCCACTCTTGACTTGACTAGTGGTGCGCATTTCCTCGGACCCCTGCTGGGGATCGAACCCATGACCACTGGTGGCTTGCACCACTCGCCCGCAGCTTATGCCACTGAGCCATGGGGAAAGATAGCCGAGGGAAGGTGCACCAATGACGAGCCCTAATAAGGCGAAGCGATCGTTTGGTGCTTTTCCGGATAGGTAGTTGACTTTCTGGATTGTAATCTAATTACAACGAACAGAATAGAACATAAATACGATTAAAGATGTGGCCAATGTAACTAAAACTAGCCTGACTCAAGGACTCGGCTCTCATGAGAAGCAGTGAGCCATCGCAAATGATAAGCGTGATGAAGTTAGAAGTAATGGGAAGGAGGCTAATACCCCGATGATTTTCGCACAAAGACCGTTGACCCTTTGTGACAGGGACAACAAATGACAGTCGACAGTCTGAACGCACCGCTTCAGTGTTATAAATAGAGCTGAACAAAGCGGCAAGTTATGCTAACAAAGAGTCGATCCCATCAATCAGCGAAGATGGAGGAAAGTCGCCGAGTCCATGAGCCTTGTTTTCTTTCGTAACTGAGAACTCATGTCGAATCTCTCACAAAGTGGGAGGTGTGACATCAACTCCCCAGATAAATTGGCAGACAATAGTGTCGCAGCAGGCCTGCTGAACTACACTTCAGTGTTCAACCCGAAAGGCTGGTCGACGAAACTGAGAATGGATCAACTGTCCTTGATATGGCGTGAAGGTTTGCGTACCTCGTCGACCCATTGAGCTATACTGGGTGGGGCCCTTGGACCTCTTAAGAGCTACTCCTACCAGGTTGGTCGATGGTTAGAGGTCAGACGAACTCAATCTCCTGGTCCTCCAGACTGAGGGTTTGAAACGGGATGACGTCCATTTCTATAAAACTAAATAATCGCCACCTCCCCGCTGCTTTGCGGACAGGCTTTTGAGCTAAAGCCTTTGGTGAAGAATTCTAATCATCCTCCTGTCTAGGTCTGGGCGACCTGACCTTACCTCTGCCCTCGTGCAACCATGACTACTTCTTCAAAATTCTACTATATCTTACCTCGGTCGTCGCGCGAATTATCAAGGGTTACCTTATCTTCCGCATAAAGCAGGGCGTCTCCCTTGTTTTCCTTCCAACTGTTTCGCTCACTCCCCTCTTAGATCCGATTACTAACCTTCTTTGATATCATCGGTAATTCTACTGGAGTCACACTATTTGCAGCTACCTTCCCACACCGGACACCAATCACCAACAGCTCTTTATAAGGCCATACTGTCCCGTTTCCCTGGTGGTGTTCAACGTTCGTACGCTAAGATAAATAGGTCAACAGGCCACACTAGCACGCACGTTAGACACGCTGGTTATTGACGTGTGTTGTGCTTCCGAAACTAAGATCAATGACCATCATAGGGTTGTTGAATCAACTGCGCCCGGTTTGTCTTCTCGCTATTGGTTGCACGCATCCTGAGACGCTGATGCGGTAACCATTGACCAAGCTGGATTGAGCATTGTTCTCAGCTCCAAGACTGAGTCGTCGTCGGTTGATTGGATTCTGTTGAACAGCCATTTGTGTGCAGCCCGTTTGACGACATCGACTAAGGTTGATTCATGAAGTAGCACCAGACGCTGTTTGTTTGTGCTTTCTGCAGCAGGGATGCTGCGAAGGACAACTTCCACCACAAATTGAACACGCTACTACGCAGTATTACCAGTTCAGATGGTTCATGCAGGGGATATGAATGCGCAAGTAGGTCGTCTAAGCTCTTCAAAAGCTCTGCTAGGTGGCAAGTATGGACTTAATTCCGAACCGACGGACAACAGCGAGAGACTATTACAGCTGTCGGCGAAGCGCCAGCTGTCTCTTAGTAGCACCGCTTTTAGACATAATGGGCGTCGAAGTGACACTTAGCGTCTTCCTGTAGCTGACCACCGATGGACCCAAATATTTCAAGTTTCCATAAGTTACAGGTGGCGTGTTCCCATCTTGGACTGTCGCTCTTTCTGGAGTACTTGCGTCGACTCTGATCAGGCCTTGGTGTGCTGTCGTTTCTCCATGAACTTTACCCGGATGCGCATCAAGCATCTCCTCCTAGCGGAAACTGAGAAATTATCTCAGCCCTCCATCAGGTAAGGCTACCAGGATGTACTGCGTAGCGAACTTTCACTCTCTTGTCCTAATGACACTGACCTTCAAGGGAATAGGATCTCCACAGACATACACCATGCAGCAGCCTCCGCTTGCAGCATTGCCAATCGTCACCGCACTCGTCACTGGATATCCGAGAGGTCCATGAACCTGTTGGAATCCAGAAGAAAACTCCCGACCGGCTCTGAGCACAATGTTGCCAGACGGACTATCAGGCGCGTACTAAAGCGGAGCCTGCATGCTGACAAGGAACTCTGGTGGACCAGTCGGGCTCAAGAAATGGAGAAAGCAGTAGGCAATTATCGCGAGCTTCTCCAGCTAATCCACACCACTGGTCCCAGAAAAGCAGGCGTCAGTGAAACAATCAGGGGACGCGCGGGTACACTGATTCACAATAAGGAGCGCCATAGGGATCGTTGGTCGGGGCCCTTTCGAGAGCAGTTCAGTTGTGCCACTGCTTTTGGACCTCTTCCTACTCAGGTGTTGCAGGCTGAGCCATGGCCAGTTAGTCTAAAGTCTCCATCGAAGGCCGAGATCTGAAAAGCGATCACAGCCCTTAATCGTTTTCGTACTGTTGGCCCGGATTCCTTCCCACCCGAACTAGTCAAGGATGGTGGTGAGGTCCTCTGCAAAGCACTGACCTCCCTGTTCGAACAGGTCTGGCAGAGACCATCCTGGCTAACAGGAGTGAATCAAATATAGTAGCGATATACAAGATGGCCAATCACACAGACTGTGATAACCACAGGGGTACTAACCTAACGCCGCCGGTGACAAAATTACTGGCTTCAATTCTCATTCGCCGCCTCATTGTGGAGCGCGAATGACGGAGTATAAAAAGGGCAGACAGGCTTACGCACAGGACGTGGCTGTATAGACCACATAATCAGTTTGCGGCCGGTGCCAGAGCAGCGACACACGTAACGCAAGCCGAAAATAGCTGTGTTCCTGGACATCAAGAATGCGTTCGATTCTGTCGACCGGTGCATTCTGCTGAAAATACTTGCGCAGAAAGGTGGTCCTATGAAGTATGTGAATATTTTACGTGCTCCATACTTGAACACAACATGCCGCGTAAGAGTCAACGGTGATTTATCGGGTGTCTTTCCGACAACAAGTTGCGTTCACTAGGGTTGCAAAATTTCCCCATTTATGTTCAATTTCGTCGTGGACTGCATTATGGAGTGTTCCTTTGCGGCCGAACCTCAGGATGCAGCGGCTGAGGTGCTGCCTGGTGAAAGGTTACTTGATCTTGATTACGCGGACGATATTGTTCTACATTTTACGATGTTGAGGCGGTACAATCAACTCTGAATAACCTCTTTGGTGCGGTCTCATCATTTGGCACGCACTTTGCACCTTCGAAGTACAGTGCTGTTACAGGACCAATAGTCACTTGACGACGAGGAACTCGGGGCAGTTGATCACTTCACTTACCTTAACAGCTGCATCGGCAACAACTGTCGCACAGCAGCTGAAGTCAGTTCACGAATTGCAAAAGCTAGAAACGTCTTCATGAATCTGCGACACCTGTTATGTTAAAAAAGAGGTTCCCTCGTTCTAAATGGCTGTCTTTACAAGGCCACAGTGAGGGCCGTCCTGCTGTATGGAACCGAGACCTGGTCCCTCCGATCTGGGGACAAGCTGTGCCCTCAACTCTTTAGTCATCGTTGTCTGCGAAACATTGCTAGTGTCGGATGGCACCAGCGTGTCCGCAACAATGAAGTGCGCAGGTGAGTGCTAGGAAGTGATACCCATGCTAGTTTCTTAGAGCAACAGATAGTACTGAAAAAGTTGCGCTAGCTTGGGCATGTACTACGTATGCCTGGTCACCGCTTACAAAGGAGGGTATTGTTTTGGCTTTCATATGTAGGGTGACGCAAGGCTCGTGGTGGACAAAAGTTGACTTGGCAGAGGGAAATGAAGTCACTGACGACTAAACTCAGTGCTGTCGATCCGTCTCGCCTTCCAGGCTGGAGTCCACGTGACTCGCCTTGTGCTTGGCTCGAAACTTTGCAGGACCTGGTTCGCGGTCGCACCCGTGGCGGGTCTGCTGCCGTCTTCTAGTCGGACTGGTTGTTTAACGTGTGTTTGGTGCTGAGTTATCTGCGGGGTAATGGCTGAGTAGGACGCGTGGCAGTGAAAGCCGCAAGGAAGCTGTCTCGCCGATGCCACCTTGTCTCTGCACGATAGCCAGCTGTCTGTGATGACATGTTATTGACAAGGTGTAGGCGCCTTGGCTCCAAGTGTTTGTTTAAGACATCAATGTTGTACCGCAGATCCCCCCCTTCGTTCTGTATGTCACCGTCGTTGTACGGCAGCGCAGCATCAGTTTAAGTGGCTGATGTACTGCTGTTTATGATGATTATGTCTTGGCCATTATCTCACTGAGGGTTTTGTTGAACCTGCATTCCGGATGAGCTGAAGAAGTACTCTTCTGTTTCCAGTAATACCTGCTTTATCCATCTCACGGGCCGTTAGCCCATACTAAACTGTTCGCTGTGGTCACTAACTCTACTCTTCTGATTTCGGCATGTGACCAACTAACCATTTGTTTGATAGGCTGAGGAAGTACAGAAGGGCGATCTAAGAGTATATGTTGGTTATCAGACAGACGATCTAGTGATGAGTGATGCACGCCAAAACAAGTGATATTTACAGAGTAAAAAAAGATGCAATGAAACTCACGCAGTTTCTGACGTGAATTGTCATAGTAGGAGCGAAGGACAACGGATGCACCGAACAAAAGTAGAATGAAAGTTAAAAGTCCTGTTAAAACCAAGCAAGCCACACAAAACCTGTGTGTGTTGGTTCGACGCACAGGCCTCAGAACATTGTTTCCTCTCCGGTTGCATTTGTTTCCCATAGGAGACGGATCCAGCAAATTCTCCGTATCGCAGTGCATAATCAACGCCCACTGTAACGCAAAAGAATGATGTATGGCTCCAGTTGATTGCACAAAAATGGGCCAGCAGATAAAAGTTACCGAGTGCGATGAAGCGAAAGTAACTGGTAAAGTTGTCCAGGTAGACGCGTTTCAGGTTGTCTTCTAATGCTCATCTGGACAAGCAAGTCAAAGAAACAGTGAGTGTCCAAGTCTCTGACAGGAGTGGCTGTTTGAACAAACCTAGGTGTACACATGGAATTCATTGTAATTAACTCAATAAGGCAGCCGTCGAAATATAAAAGCTCTTACTGCAAACAACACCAGACAAGAAACATACACATTGATACACCAGTACTTTGTTCCAATGTTTCAGTGCCATAAAATCGCAATGGCCCCATGATAAGTAACAACAACAATGGAGAAAACATACCTAGCGTAAAATCTAGTTGCGTGAATCAAGGATTCAAGGTAAATGTGCCCACACCTAGTCAGCACGCACTGTCACATATAGCTGGCCGCCGTGTGAAGATAAGGCGGCATCAGCTAGGCATTTTTCATTCTGTATGCAATGCTCTGCGTTATGACCAACCGTGTCACATACTCAACGTTTTAACAGACACGTATTAAATAGGAAATCAGAATATGAAGTGACTATGTCATATACGTCCGGTTCTTCCGCTGGATTTGTGTCAGACGGAGCCGCGAATCAGCCGAAACGAAACATTCGTAGTATACTCAGAGTACATCCACAACAAAAAGCTTGATGCTTCCTTGAGAACACAGACATCCAGATTTTTCAAGCAACTATCAAGTTACACAATAAAATACGTACATGATTTCAGGTTTTGAATACAAACTAATTTTGGTAGGGTTTTATTGTGGCAACGTTTCGCCCTTGACACAAGAGCTTCTTCAGGCCAGGTGAATCGGTACAAAATTGGCTTAGCTTTTTATGGGAACGTAAGGTGAAGGTTGCAAGACATAACATTAACTATTGGATAATAGTGTTACAGGTCAATAAGTCCAGTGGCCATTCTAGTGAAACAACAAACATCGAGCGTTTCTCATTGATCCACGTCACCGGTCGTTCACATGTGAGGCATTCCTTTCTTGAAGCTGCTGATTCACGCTACGACCTGACTTCGTCCGCCGACACCTTTTCTGACTGACCGGGTTAACACAGCCAATAAAACCCTACCAAAACCGATTTGTATTCATAACCTTCTGAGATCATGAAATCCCAGTCGGTTCCAAGCATATTCCGAGATATTGAAAATACGCACATGTCCTGAAATATACTATAAACGTAATTTTCAGGCGGGCGTATCAGTGTTTCGATTGGATAGCATCTGATAGTTACTTGGAAACATGGAGTATAAGGAAGTTAGAACGTTGAACGTGCTTGCGGAAGCGTCGTGGCATTGTACCGAACTGTTATTAGGATGCAAGATCCAATGAGAACGCGCAGGTCGAGTCCACGCAAGATTCACCTACGCTTCTCTTGCGTTAGTCTCTAACATGCTCTCATGCGGACCCCATGTTCCGCACGCTTCCGCGTTCCTCGTGTTAGAATTCATGCATACCGCTAAACGTGAAAGCTACGTACATCGCCAATCTCAGCGTATAATCGAGGCTGCACGACCCGAGATTGTATTTAAGAGCATGTAGAAAATTTCCTGTACGACTCTATCGAATTAGGAAAAATCAAAAACATTTAATTGTGGATTGTCGGCGGTAGTGCCTGGTCAGTGAATCTTTTATCCTTGCTCGGTTAGAAATTTATATTGGTGTCTTTATTTCCGGGTATAGGATGCATTTTTTGCCTTATATGTGCACTGTTTCATAAAAGCACAAGTTTCCGAAATAATTGTGGATACGTGTTTTGAAAAACATCACAGAATCGACCTCTATTAGCCCTTCTGGTAGTGTATTCCATAAGTTTACGATTTTTCGTTCCATACAAAGTTGATGTGATACCCTATTTAGGCATGGGACGCTGAATTCGTAGCGTTATCTTCGAGTGTTGCAGGGTTCTCGCAGGTGAAATATTGGCCGCAGTATGGGGAATGATTCAGGTGTAGTTTTCGATGGGTCATAATAAGGTCAATTCGTACTCGCTGGAAGGATAGTGTGTAAAGTCCGATCCTTTCACGTTTTTCGTACGGAAGCCTTCGTAGAGTGGGTATTATACTGGCTGCGATGTGCTGTATTTTCTCCAGCTTTTCCGTGCCCCACTGGGTTATCGAATGTTAAGCTGGGACGCCGTATTCAAGGATTGGTCTGATGAGTGAGGAGCGGTTTCTTCAGACCATGTGGAGAAACTGCGTCGTAATGCCCAGAGCATGCGAAGTCATGCACGGTACAATTTTTCTGTATTTTCTAGTGATCTCATATCACGTCGCGAGAGCACTCCTAAGTCTCTGACAGACGTGTTGGGGTGGGACAACTGGCCGTCCAAGGTGTATGATCGAGTGGCTGCACGCCTGGTAATACTGATGAACTCCCAGTTGGTTGCGTTAACAGGGAGTTGCATTTCAGTGGACATGTTGACAGTCGACCTAAGTGATGCTGGAGGCGATCGCAATCGTCCTGACTCTCAATGATCCTGCAGATTTTCAAACCATCTACAAACAGGGCGTATGGTGACTGATGCTGCTGTGGGAGATCGTTGATATGAATAAGAAACAACACCGGCCCAAGTACAGCTCCCTGAGGCACGCCAATGGTCGATGGGAACCAGTCTGTCCGGTAGTCAGTGACCTGTAATCTAAACTTCTGTCCTACAATAAACTCGTGTAACCACTGAAGTAGTGAGCCACCGATTCCGTAGGTCCTCAGTTTACGAAGGAGTACTTGGTGACTCGCTCTGTCAAACGCTTTACTAAAGTCGACGTACACCACGACAACATTCTTCCGTTCGTTGAGAGCTCTTACCCACTGGTGGTTTGCGTACCTCAAGTTGGTGATGCAGGATCGCCCTTTCGTGAAGCCGTGTTGCGCTGGAGTCAATACGTCCGTTGATTCGAAGAACGACAGCAGACACTGTTCCACAAGCTTCTCGAGAACTCTGGACTATATCGAAGTCAAATATATCGGTCTAGTTCTCTACTTTACTCGGATCACCACGCTTTGAAAGCGATCTCACTATCGAGCATTTCCAGTTGTTGGGGACAGCTTTCAGACAGTGATTTATTGATTAAGTTTATGAGATTAGGTTTGGTGAGATAACATTCGATATGGACTTAAGTATTAGTGGGTGAAGTCCGTCTGGTCCGAAAGGTTTCGCACCATCGAGGTTGACGAGTAGCTGATACATATCGAATGCATCACATTGTAGGCTGTCGAGCAAGACTGGCGCAACCTATGCCGGTACTAGAACAGCCACTGGTCTAATAGAAAATGCGGTGAGGAACTGCGAAGTAGGGCGTCCGCGCGCTCCGTGCTTGAAACAAGCTACTGTCCGTTCAGGCTCCCAAAGACCGGTAGGTCGCCCGCAGGTTCCAGTTGACGTATAAAGTAGGCAAATATTCTCTCGGGGGTGGTGGCCGAGGCTGATAGCTCCTCTTGGAACTGCCGGCATTTCTTGATTGCGGCGTTACATAGGTTACGCTATCTCTTGTACACCGTGTAATCTACATCACAACCAGAAATGACGTAACTATCTAAAAGTTTGCAACGCCGTTGTGCTAACTATTCAGATTCCATCTCAAACAAAAGGGGCTGACAGGTCCGACTTTTGAATACTTCAGAGAAACGAACCGAATACAAAGCGAGTTACGATACCCCTACATTAATGACCAACATGCCTCAAGCGACGCATCCTGTGGTAGTGTCCAACAACTCTAATTTGCGGTTTAGACGAGCCAAGTAAAGTCCGCCTTGCAATAGTGAAATGTCGCCCTCCGTTGGTTCTAATACGGTAACGGCAGCTCTATGATTGCACATAAAAATGAAGTAGTCACAGTTTGTCCATAGCAATGAGGCTGGAGCTCACCGTGGTGCGATGATTTGCGTGTTTCAGAGATCCATTGACCTATGCTGGGTGGTGCTTTTGCACCTTCAGAGCCACTCATACCAGATTGGTCAATGATTAGAGGCCAGATAAACTTAGCCTCCTGGTCCTCCAGGTTGGGGGTTTGGAATGAGGGTGGCACATTATTCCTTAAAACGTACTCCTTGTATACCAACGCCAAACCCACTGCCTTGCGGTCAGGTTTTTGAACCAAAGGCTTTGGTTGAGAACCCTACTCGTCTAGGCCTGGGCAACCTGACAGTATCCTGCCCACGCAATACAATGAATTTCTCTTCAAACAGTTTCTTGACGCTCTGATCACCGCAGAGGATAATCAACGGTGCCATATCTGCTGCATCGAGCAGGGTGGATAGGGGTTTAGGTGCTACTGCTCAAACCTAGCCATCTTCTTATTCCTCATATTACACTTCTCACTTTTACCGTCCCGTTCCAGCTTCACTTTCATCCCCTTGTTTTCAACCCCCAACCCAATTCTTCGCCCTCCCCAACTTGATTTGATAGGCCTCTACCCATTAGTTTCCATCATCATCATCATCATACACGCCAGCCTGAGGTGAGGAACACCTCAGCTACTGTGCCGCAAAACATAGAAAAAGGAGAGAAAAAAAGAATACAACTGGGGCAAGCCGGCTGAGCTACCGGTAAGCTACCAGCCGGCTACTATGCATCAAAAAAATTACTATGCAAAATTATATAAAGCTAAATAATGAGATCGTGGTTGGAGGGGGAGGCTAAGAGGGATGGGGTGGGACAAAGAAACTCAAGCACGAACGCCACTGAGGTCGGCTTCTTACCATATCAGCAAGTGTGTCCAACCAAACGTGTTCATCGTCTTTTGGACCTCAACCAGAGAGCCGAGAGGCTCCAACCGAGGCCAGCTTTGAAGTGAGGGACTTGATTCCTCTTGACCCAGTCATCGCTTGGCCATCCCTCCTCTTCTTCCATCCACACCCCGGGCGATCGAACAACGCACGTCGCGGGAGTCAGTAGGTTGGCAAGCGCAACACGTGGCCCAGCCATCGGAGCCTGGTGTGTGATACAATGGTGCTGAGCGGTTCAGTTCCTTTTCCTGCGCCATAAACAAGGCGTCGAACACGCTCGTTGCTCACGCGGTGTTCCCACCAGATGTGAGCTAAATTACGAAGGCACCGGTGGTCGAACGTAACTAACCTCTTCAGGTCCGCTGCTTTAAGCGGCCAGGTTTCACAACCGTACAGTAGGGTCGAACGTACTGCTGCATTGCACACTCTACCCTTCAGGGCAAGGGTGATGTCGCGCCGGCGCCATAAGTGGCGAAGGTTAGCAAAAGCGCCCCGAGCTTTTGCTATACCGTTCGTGGTCTCATCTTCACTCCCACGGGCGCTGATACAACTTCCCAGGTAGTTGAATTTTTGAACGACCTAGCTGATCCCCACCAACGATCAGCGTAAGGGCGGTGCAGACCAATCTTGGAGGAACGCTTTGCACTTCGAGGGTGCGAAGCAAAGCCCGAAATGACGGACAGCTAGTACTAATCTGTGCAGTGCCGCTTGGCACGTTTGTGAGCTGTCACAGATTAGGGCAATATCATCAGCATACTCTAAGTCAAGAAGTCGTTCTCATGGGAGTAGCTCCACACCTTCTAAGTCGTGTCCTGTGAACGCGATTTCCATGACTTCGTCAACAGCGAAGTTGAAGAGGAATGGTGACAGCGGGCATCCTTGTCTCACGCCGCTGGAGATATTAGAGAGCGACGACAACTTGCCGTAAGCCCTCACTCTGCCCGAGCTACGCACATATAATGCTCGGATAATATTCACATATTTCTCAGGTACACCTTTCCTGAGTAGACAGTCCCAAAGGGGATGTCTATCCACCGAATCGAATGCACCTTTGATATCGAGGAACACGACAATGGTGGGCCGCCAATATATGTGACGGTGCTCCAACAACTGACGCAAAGTGAAGATGTGGTCAATGCAGCCACGACCTCGACGAAATCCAGCTTGCTCTTCACGAATCTGGCTTTCACGAGTGCCAGTCAGTCTGTGAAGGATGACAGAGGCAAGCAATTTGGAGTCGACGGGGATCAGACTGATTCCTCTATGGTGGCCGCATTCGGATCGTGAGCCTCCTATGAAAATTGGGACTATGATGGAGCGGCTCCAATCGGTTGGGACAGTTTCCTGCTCCCACAGTTTCACTAGTACTTCATGTAAATCATCCACAAGAGCAGAGCCCCCGAATTTGAAGAGGGCTGGAGGAAGATCATCTGGTCCCGCGGCTTTATTTAACTTCAACAGTCCGATCTCACGTTCGACTTCTTAGCGAGAGAGTGGATCCAAAGGGACAGCCCAGGGAGCACGGCGATCAGTGGTCAGTGAGGAAGCGAACAATTCCGACCGATTAAATTGCCTTTCAAAATGCTCAGCCCAACGCTCTAAGCGTTTTGATAAGTTGTGGATAGGCTGTTCACTCTCGTCACAAATTGTTTCACTAACACCAGGTCTCCTGCTGCCCGTTTCCCGTATCAGACGGAATAACTTACGATGGTTACCAAGGGCAGCGGCCATTTCCATCTCTGTTGCACGATTAGACCACCAGGATTCGCGGTCTCTCTTCAGGCTAGCACGGAGTTTTGCCCGGAGCTCTTTGCGAGTTTCATTGTGTTCGCTTCCAGCCGGAATACGCCGGCGAGCATCGATAAGTTCCAGAGACTGTGAAGAGACCCAATGTCCATGTTGGCGATTAGACACACCACATGAGGATTTTCCTGCTGCATAAGTCTGAATATGAGACCAGTGAGCTTCAATTGCATCCAGTGACCGTTTATCCAACTCGCATGACAGCGTACTTTGATAGGCATTCAGAACAGCTGGCTTCGCCAGTTGACCGGTGTCAATGCGCTCACAACATCGTCGTGGGCGTCCGCCAAAACGCATCCGCATGTCAGCACTTACAAGTGCATGGTCGGTGTCAACACCTGTGCTCCAAATCGAGCGACAGTTCTGGACACAGCCTCTCCAGCGGTAACTTATCGCAATGTGATCGATTTGCGTCCAAGGCTGATGGACGCCAAGTCATCCTCCGGCGGGTGCTGTGTCTGAAGTTAGTGCTCGCAAGAAATAAGCGAGCATCCTCACACAAATGAAGTAACCGCTCACCGTTATCATTACGGGAGCCTATATCATGTTGGCCGCCCAGATGCAGCTCATCGGTGGATAATTTTCCAACTTGAGCGTTCAGATCCCCAGCCAGCACAACAGTGTCCGAGCTACTTCTGTGGCAAAAGAGCTCGTTCACTGGGCGATAGAAGTCATCTTTTACCGAGTCATCGCTAGAGTTTGTGGGTGCATAGGCAGCGATAACGAACAGACACGTAATAGTATCGCGCGACTTTGAAGCTTTGAACGAGCCAGCCAATCGGACCGCATACATCCGGCTACTGATTGAAATCCAATCAACCAAAGTAGCTTCAGCCCGGGGACTCAGGGCAATACCAACACCGGCTTGGCCGGTGCTCGAAACTGCATCGTCACCGGATAGGCGCAACGAGAAAGTGCTGCTAGTGTCACCTGAAGGGGATCGCAGAGTGATCACAAAGCTCGAGTCTTGCAGGCGGGTCTCCGAAAAGCAGCAGATATCGATCGAGAGGGTCTCTAATGTTCGAGCAAGTGCTGCCTGTTGACCGATCTGAAGCAATGTGCGAACATTGAGGCATGCCAATCTGAAGGAGGATCGAGGGCTCCAAATGGAAGCCGATGAACCGGAATGGGCCGCTTGCTTGAACATGGGCTTGTTGACAGGGCAGGAATGACGCTCCGCGTTCACCTGTGAGTTGAAACTAAAAGGCAACAGACTATTGAAGCAAAGTGGGGGAGGGCCGAGAATTGGGGGGTTTAAAACAGGGGGGATAAAAGTTAAGCTGGAACGGGACGATAAGGGTGAAAAAGCGCAAGAGGGGAAATAAGAAGACGGGAAGGCTTGAGCAGTGGCATCCAAACCCCTATCCACCCTGTCCGATGCAGCAAATAGGGCACCGTTGAGTATCTTCTGCGGTGGCCAGATCATCAGAAATTTGTTTGAAGTGTGATTCATTGTATTGCGTGGGCAGGATATTGTCAGGTGGCCCAGGACTAGACAGGAGAACGATTAGGGTTCTCAACTGGGGATCTGGACGCTCAAGTTGGAAAATTATCCACTGAGGAACTGCATCTGAGCGGTCAGCACAGTGTAGGCTCCTGTAATGATAACGGTGAGCGGTTACTTCATTTGTGTAAAGATGCCCGCTTATTTCTTGCGAGCACTAACTTCAGACACAGCATTAGCCGGAGAGTGACTTGGCACCCACCAGCCCCGAACCAGCCTTGGACGCAAATCGATCACATTGCGATAAGTTACCGATGGAGAGGCTGTGTCCAGAACTGTCGCTCGATTTGGAGCACAGGTGTTGACACCGACCATGCACTTGTAAGTGCTGACATGCGGATGCGTTTTGGCGGACGCCCACGACGACGTTGTGAGCGCATTGACACCGGTCAACTGGCGAAGCCAGCTGTTCTGAATGCCTATCAAAGTACGCTGTCATGCGAGTTGGATAAACGGTCACTGGATGCAATTGAAGCTCACTGGTCTCATATTCACAAGACCTTACTTGTAGCAGGAAAATCCTCATGTGGTGTGTCTAATAGCCAACATGGACATTGGGTCTCTTCACAGTCTCTGGACCTTATCGATGCTCGCCGGCGTATTCCGGCTGGAAGCGAACACAATGAAACTCGCAAAGAGCTCCGGGCAAAACTCCGTGCTGGCCTGAAGAGAGACCGCGAATCCTGGTGGTCTAATCGTGCAACAGAGATTGAAATGGCCGCTGCCCTTGGTAACCATCGTAAGTTATTCCGTCTGATACGGGAAACGGGCAGCAGGAGACCTGGTGTTAGTGAAACTATTTGTGACGAGAGTGGACAGCCCAACCCAATTTTTCAAAACGTTTGGAGCGTTGGGCTGAGCATTTTGAAAAGCAAATTAATCGGTCGGAATTGTTCGATTCCTCACTGACCACTGATCGCCCTGCTCCGTAGGCCCTCTCGCTCAGAAGTCGAACGTGAGATCGGACTGTTGAAGTTAAATAAAGCCGCGGGACCAGATGATCTTCCTCCAGCCCTCTTCAAATTCGGGGGCTCTGCTCTTGTGGATGATTTACATGAAGTACTAGTGAAACTGTGGGAGCAGGAAACTGTCCCAACCGATTGGAGCCGCTCCGTTATTGTTTCCATCTTCAAATGAGGTCCGCGCTCGGAATGCGGCCACCATAGAGGAATCAGTCTGATCCCCGTCGCCACAAAATTACTTGACTCCGTAATCCTTCACAGACTGACTGGCGCTCGTGAAAGTCAGATTCGTGAGGAGTCAGTCGGATTTCGTCGGGGTCGTGGCTGCATCGACCACATCTTTACCTTGCGTCAGTTGTTGCAGAACCGTTACATATATTGGCGGCCCACCATAGTCGTGTTCCTCGATATCAAAGGTACCATCGATTCGGCTGATCGATGTGCCCTTTCTGTCTACTCAGGAGAGGTATGCCCGAGGAATATGTAAATATTATCCGATAATTATACGCGCGTAGTACGGGCAGAGTGAGGGCTTACGGCAAGCTGTCGCCGCCCTTCAATATCTCCAGCGGTGTGAGACAAGGATGCTCGTTGTCACCTTTCCTCTTCAGCTTAGCTATTGACGAAGTCATGGAGATTGCATTTACAGGACACGACTTAGAAGGTATGGATCTGCTCCCATGAGAACGACTTCTTGACTTGGAGTATGCAGACGACATTGCCCTCACCTGTGACAGCTCCCAGACGTGCCAAGCTGCACTGGACAGATTAGCACTATCTGTCAGCCGCTTCGGGCTTTACCTTGCGTTACTGAAGTGCAAAGATTTCCTCAAAGATTGGCAGGGATCGCGTCCTGTGCTGACCCTTGGTGGGGATCAGCTAGAAGTCCTTCAGAAATTCAACTACCTGGGAAGTTACAGCAGCGCTCTTGGAATTGAAGATGAGATCACAAACCGTATATCAAAAGCCCGAAGTGCTTTTGTTAGTCTTCGCCACTTATGGCGGCGGCGCGACATCACTCTCGCCCTGAAGAGTAGAGTGTACAAGGCAGCGGTACGTTCCACCTTACTGTACGGTTGCGAAACCTGGCCCCTTAGATCAGTGGACATAAAGAGGTTAGTTACATTCGACTATCGGTGCCTTCGCAGTTTGGCTCACATTTGGTGGGAACACTGCGTGAGCAACGAGCGTGTTCGACACCTTGTTTACGGTACAGGAAAAGGAACTGAAATGCTCAGCACCATCATTTCACGCACCAGGCTCTGATGGCTCGGTCACAGGTTGCGTATGCCAGCCCACCGACTCCCGCGACGTGCGTTGTTTGCTCACCCGGGGGTGTGGATGGAAGAAGAGGAGGGGTGGCCAAGCGATGACTTGGTCCAGAGGAATGAAGGCCCTCACTTCGGAGCTGGCCTCGGTTGGAGCTTCAGGGGCTCCCTGGTTAGGGTCCAAAAGACGATGAACACGTTTGGCCAGATATGCTTGCTGACATGGCTAAGAGCTGACCCAATTCAAGCGTTCTTGCTGTGAGTTTCTTTGTCCCTCCCCATCCCTTTTAGCTTCTCCCTCCAACTAGGGTCTCAGTTCGTAGCTTAGTGTAATTTTACATAATAACTTTTCTTGTTGCCTAGTAGACGGCTGTTAGCTTACCGGAACGATTCCCATCCGTTGATAGTAGTTCAGCTGGCATGCGACTGTTGTATTTCTTTTCTTTTTCCTTTATGTATTGAGGCACAGTAGCTGAGGTGCTTTACACCCCTAGCTAACGTGTATAATGATGATGATGAGTAGTTTGTTACCGAATAATCGCTAGAGTTTGCGGGTGCATAGGCAGCGATAACGAATAGACACCTATTATTCCCGCGCGACCTTCAAGCATTGAAGGAGCCAGTCAAGCGGACCGCACACAATCGGCCACTGATTGAAATCCAGTCAAGCAGAGTAGCTTCAGCCCGGGGACTCAGGGCAATACCAATATCAATTTGGCCGTTGCTCTAAGTTGCATCGTCACCGGATAGACGCAATGAGAAAATAATGATGGTGTCACCTGAAGGGGATCGCAAAGTGAACACTGAGCTCGAGTCTTGCAGGCGAGTTCCCGATCGAGAGGGTCTCTAATATTCGGGCAAGTGCTGCCTGTTGACCGATCCGTGGCAGTGTGCGTACCTTGAGGCATGCCAATCTGAAGGATGATCGAGGGCTACAAATGGAAGCCGATGAACTGCGCTTGGCCGCTTCCTTGGACATGGGCTTGTTGACAGGGCAGGAATGACGCTCCGCGTTCACATGTGAGTGGAAACTACAGGGTAAAAGCCTATCAAAGCAAGGTGGGGAGGGCCAAGAATTGGGGTGGGGGTTGAAAACAAGGGGGATGAAAGTGAAGCTGGAACGGGACGGTAAAAGTGAGAAGTGTAATATGAGGAATAAGAAGATGGCTAGGTTTGAGCAGTAGCACCCAAACCCCTATCCACCCTGCTCGATGCAGCAGATAGGGCACCGTTGATTATCCTCTGCGGTGATCAGAGCATCAAGAAACTGTTTGAAGAGAAATTCATTGTATTGCGTGGGCAGGATACTGTCAGGTTGCCCAGGCCTAGACGAGTAGGGTTCTCAACCAAAGCCTTTGGTTCAAAAACCTGACCGCAAGGCAGTGGGTTTGGCGTTGGTATACAAGGAGTCCGTTTTAAGGAATAATATGCCACCCTCATTCCAACCCGCAACCTGGAGGACCAGGAGGTTAAGTTTATCTGGCCTCTAATCATTGACCAATCTGGTTTGAGTGGCTCTGAAGGTGCAAAAGCACCACCCAGCATAGGTCAATGGATCTCTGAAACACGCAAATCATCGCACCACGGTAAGCTCCAGCGTCATTGAGATGGATCTTAGTATTTTTAGCGGCCTACACTGTCAGTCCGGTTGGAAATAGGTTGCGCTTTTCTGCAGTACGAGGAATAACGCTAACCTCGACACCGGTGTCAATCAAAAAGTATAAATTCGTTGAGGAATCTTAGACGTAAAGTAGTTCACTGCTCATGTACGTCCGATTCTTGAGCATAGACCGCCGGCTGTCTATCCTCTTTCCGAATACGAACGTAATCTGATTGAAAAAGTTCTGCGGAGAGGATCTAAATCCATGCTGGGGTTACGAAATCTGTCATACTCATTTCGTCTTCAGCACCGTAACTAGTTCTCCCTAGCTTATCGTCGAGATCGCGGGAATTCGATTTTGACACGACGTATCGTTAGAGGTGAACTTGGAGCTGAACTGCAGGACTTGTTTCCACTTAATCCCTACAGTTCGATACGAATTCACCATTGGAAATTGTTTAAACAAGACTTCGGGTCCGTTGTGACGTCACGTTGTCTACCAGAGTAGTGCACGAGTAGAACAATCTACCTATGTATGTCGTTGATGCGCAGTCGCAGGAATGATCCAAACATCGTTTGGATTCTCATCTGCTGAGTAAACTAGGATCTTGTTGCCTCATGTGTCAATGCAGCGGTTCCATGTTGTGGTTTTCGCTGAATCTACGGTTCACCTACTGCTGCTACCGCGCAGCTGGCCGTCGCCAGAAATATGTTGTGGGTTCCGTGTACGGATAAGCTGTCTGAATCAGTTGTGCCGCCTTCAACCAGTTCAACCCGCAGCGAAATGGGAACGACAATAGCAGCCGTACCGAGAGATTCCGATTCGGATTCCTATTGTACGAGAGCATAACGTAATAAATAGGTTGCATGCAAATACTAACACAACAATATTGGAGATGCTAATTAATATTAGTTAACACAACTCAACCGGGTCAAGTTTATGGTCCAAGTTGCCGCTGATCTCACATAGATTCGTGTTTTGATCTTTACTCGAATTTGATCTCCAATTGTAGATCGATCCACACTTGCAATGTCCACCTTAATACCTGTGACGGACAGGAGGCGGTAGAGCTGACAAAGGAATTTTTCTTCTGCTCTCTACATTCCAACGATCCAATGAACTGTAAGTTACCAGACGCAGCCGTCGCCATTACTGTCAGACGTGGATGTTGCCCTGCTGCGGTTTGCGGAAGGCTTTCGGATGCTTACAACCAGGTCGGCAACCCCTTGCATCATCTCCAAACGATGATGATATCAACAGAAATGGCGTGCCGAACTTCTGGCGGGACTACGTCTACTTCGAGAGGAGCGTCTAGGGCTTCTACCACGGCAGCGATTAATGCTCGATGTAGCGAGCTCCAGCTTCAATAACCTCACAGAAAGTAATTCAATCTGGTCATTCTTATGATGGGTGTTAGCGGTCGACTCAACGGAGTGATATGCTGCGTTCTTTTGTTTAAAAAGCACTCGTGGACCTTGTCTGCTGTTTCGGCCAGATGACCCAAAGACAGATCATGCGAGAATACAGCAAGAAGAGCTGAGGTGTTTGCTGGGAGACGTATCGTCTACAGCTATCGCAAAATAATGTCAACGACCTTAGTGGAATCGACAAACGCACGCCTGTGTCCGAGGAGTTGTGACGGCGTGCGATCGTCTAGCTTAACTCCGGAGAGTAGTTGTTAAAGTCTAGCTTCGTCGGAAGCTGTAGTGCGTTTTAAAACGGCGGCTTTCATCTTATTGTAAGGTGCATCGGCCGGAATCGGATTGAGCAAATCCATAAGGTCAGTTGCGATGTGAGGAGTTTGGCAGTGCCATGTGCGAACATTAATGACTGCGAAGTAATGTGACGGATGCGAAAAAGGGCTTCCAATTGTGAAAACCATACGAGGATTAGATGGAATGAAGACAGGCAACGATAAACCAAGAAAATTTTCTGAAATAGCAGTGCAAGAAACGCGGTCTGACATACTAAAAACTAAAAGGAGTTCTGAGCTTTCAAAAAGGGGAAACGGGATCACTGAATATGTAGTGAAAAAGCCAAAATAAAAGGGGCTTCTACATAATAGAACTCTCAGTCTAAAAAGTAGGAACGTTGGACCTGACCTTCGGTAAATCACGATCCCCGGTAAACCGTCAATTAGTCGCACAATCCGGTTGAGAAGATGAAACGATAATTCGACGCGGTAGATCCGATGATCAATGAATGAGGCAAGTACACTGACGATCGACGGCACAACACGCGAAACCGATTCCGGGAAGGTTGAATAGATAGTTCAAATTCAAGTGGGACTGGAACAGTAGGATAAATTCCCGTGGCGCGTCGTTGATCCGGAGTATTATTCGTCCGCGATAGCTGGAATCTAGAAATCAGATCAGCACGCGCGAATCACACCACGGTCAATCAATTGATACGCACGCGACCTGCATTGGCAGTCCCTGCCGCCCCGGTCACGTGAAATAAACAGAAGTACGAAAGTAATAAGAAAGTTAAGCAACAAAAATCATTATCATCATCATCATACAGGTTAGCTAGAGGTAGGGAACACCTCAGCTACTGTGCCACAATACATAGAAAAAAGGAGAAAAATGCAACTGGTGCAAGCTGGCTGAGCTACCGGTAACGGATGGGCATCGTTCCGGTAAGCTACCAGCCGCCTGCTGTGCACCAAAAAAATTACTATGCAAAATTATATAAGGCTAAATAATGAGATAGTGGTTGGAGGGGGAGGCTAAGAGAGATGGGGTGGGACAAAGAAACTCAAGCACGAACGCCACTGAGGTCGGCTTCTTACCATATCAGCAAGTGTGTCCAACCAAACGTGTTCATCGTCTTTTGGACCTCAACCAGAGAGCCGAGACGCTCCAACCGAGGCGAGCTCAGAAGTGAGGGCCTTCATTCCTCTGGACCAAGTCATCGCTTGGCCACCCCTCCTCTTCTTCCATCCACACCCCCGGCCCGCAAACAACGCACGTCGCGGGAGTCAGTGGGCTGGCATGCGTAACACGTGGCCGAGCCATCGGAGCCTGGTGCGTGAAATAACGGTGCTGAGCGGTTCAGTTCCTTTTCCTGTGCCATAAACAAGGCGCCGGACACGCTCGTTGCTCACGCGGTGTTCCCACCAGATGTGAGCTAAATTACGAAGGCACCGGTGGTCGAACGTAACTAACCTCTTCAGGTCCGCTGCTTTAAGCGGCCAGGTTTCACAACCGTACAGTAGGGTCGAACGTACTGCTGCATTGCACACTCTACCCTTCAGGGCAAGGGTGATGTCGCGCCGGCGCCATAAATGGCGAAGGTTAGCAAAAGCGCCCCGAGCTTTTGCTATACCGTTCGTGATCTCATCTTCAATCCCACGGGCGCTGATACAACTTCCCAGGTAGTTGAATTTTTGAACGACCTAGCTGATCCCCACCAACGATCAGCGTAAGGGCGGTGCAGACCAATCTTGGAGGAACGCTTTGCACTTCGAGGGTGCGAAGCAAAGCCCGAAATGACGGACAGCTAGTACTAATCTGTGCAGTGCCGCTTGGCACGTTTGTGAGCTGTCACAGATTAGGGCAATATCATCAGCATACTCTAAGTCAAGAAGTCGTTCTCATGGGAGTAGCTCCACACCTTCTAAGTCGTGTCCTGTGAACGCGATTTCCATGACTTCGTCAACAGCGAAGTTGAAGAGGAAAGGTGACAGCGGGCATCCTTGTCTCACGCCGCTGGAGATATTAGAGAGCGACGACAACTTGCCGTAAGCCCTCACTCTGCCCGAGCTACGCACATATAATGCTCGGATAATATTCACATATTTCTCAGGTACACCTTTCCTGAGTAGACAGTCCCAAAGGGGATGTCTATCCACCGAATCGAATGCACCTTTGATATCGAGGAACACGACAATGGTGGGCCGCCAATATATGTGACGGTGCTCCAACAACTGACGCAAAGTGAAGATGTGGTCAATGCAGCCACGACCTCGACGAAATCCAGCTTGCTCTTCACGAATCTGGCTTTCACGAGTGCCAGTCAGTCTGTGAAGGATGACAGAGGCAAGCAATTTGGAGTCGACGGGGATCAGACTGATTCCTCTATGGTGGCCGCATTCCGAGCGCGGACCTCATTCGAAGATGGAAACAATAACGGAGCGGCTCCAATCGGTTGGGACAGTTTCCTGCTCCCACAGTTTCACTAGTACTTCATGTAAATCATCCACAAGAGCAGAGCCCCCGAATTTGAAGAGGGCTGGAGGAAGATCATCTGGTCCCGCGGCTTTATTTAACTTCAACAGTCCGATCTCACGTTCGACTTCTTAGCGAGAGAGTGGATCCAAAGGGACAGCCCAGGGAGCACGGCGATCAGTGGTCAGTGAGGAAGCGAACAATTCCGACCGATTAAATTGCCTTTCAAAATGCTCAGCCCAACGCTCTAAGCGTTTTGATAAGTTGTGGATAGGCTGTTCACTCTCGTCACAAATTGTTTCACTAACACCAGGTCTCCTGCTGCCCGTTTCCCGTATCAGACGGAATAACTTACGATGGTTACCAAGGGCAGCGGCCATTTCAATCTCTGTTGCACGATTAGACCACCAGGATTCGCGGTCTCTCTTCAGGCCAGCACGGAGTTTTGCCCGGAGCTCTTTGCGAGTTTCATTGTGTTCGCTTCCAGCCGGAATACGCCGGCGAGCATCGATAAGTTCCAGAGACTGTGAAGAGACCCAATGTCCATGTTGGCTATTAGACACACCACATGAGGATTTTCCTGCTGCATATGAATATGAGACCAGTGAGCTTCAATTGCATCCAGTGACCGTTTATCCAACTCGCATGACAGCGTACTTTGATAGGCATTCAGAACAGCTGGCTTCGCCAGTTGACCGGTGTCAATGCGCTCACAACGTCGTCGTGGGCGTCCGCCAAAACGCATCCGCATGTCAGCACTTACAAGTGCATGGTCGGTGTCAACACCTGTGCTCCAAATCGAGCGACAGTTCTGGACACAGCCTCTCCATCGGTAACTTATCGCAATGTGATCGATTTGCGTCCAAGGCTGGTGGACGCCAAGTCATCCTCCGGCGGGTGCTGTGTCTGAAGTTAGTGCTCGCAAGAAATAAGCGAGCATCCTCACACAAATGAAGTAACCGCTCACCGTTATCATTACGGGAGCCTATATCATGTTGGCCGCCCAGATGCAGCTCATCGGTGGATAATTTTCCAACTTGAGCGTTCAGATCCCCAGCCAGCACAACAGTGTCCGAGCTTCTTCTGTGGCAAAAGAGCTCGTTCACTGGGCGATAGAAGTCATCTTTTACCGAGTCATCGCTAGAGTTTGTGGGTGCATAGGCAGCGATAACGAACAGACACGTAATAGTATCGCGCGACTTTGAAGCTTTGAACGAGCCAGCCAATCGGACCGCATACATCCGGCTACTGATTGAAATCCAATCAACCAAAGTAGCTTCAGCCCGGGGACTCAGGGCAATACCAACACCAGCTTGGCCGGTGCTCGAAACTGCATCGTCACCGGATAGGCGCAACGAGAAAGTGCTGCTAGTGTCACCTGAAAGGGGATCGCAGAGTGATCACAAAGCTCGAGTCTTGCAGGCGAGTCTCCGACAAGCAGCAGATATCGATCGAGAGGGTCTCTAATGTTCGAGCAAGTGCTGCCTGTTGACCGATCTGAAGCAATGTGCGAACATTGAGGCATGCCAATCTGAAGGAGGATCGAGGGCTCCAAATGGAAGCCGATGAACTGGAATGGGCCGCTTGCTTGGACATGGGCCTGTTGACAGGGCAGGAATGACGCTCCGCGTTCACCTGTGAGTTGAAACTAAAAGACAAGCGACTATTGAAGCAAGGTGGAGGAGGGCCAATAATTGGGGGGTTAAAGACGGGGGATAAAAGTGAAGCTGGAACGGGACGATAAGGATGAAAAAGCGCAAGAGGGGAAATAAGAAGACGGGAGGGCTTGAGCAGTAGCATCCAAACCCCTATCCACCCTGCCCGATGCAGCAGATAGGGCACCGTTGATTATCCTCTGCGGTAGCCAGAGCATCAGAAATTTGTTTGAAGTGTGATTCATTGTATTGCGTGGGCAGGATACTGTCAAGTTGCCAGGCCTAGACAGGAAAACGATTAGGGTTCTCAACTAAAGCCTTTGGTTCCAAAACCTGTCCGCAAGGCAGTGGGTTTGGCATTGGGCTACAAGTAGTCCGTTTTAAGTAATAATATGCCACCCTCATTCCAACCCCCAACCTGGAGGACCAGGAGGCTGAGTTTGTCTGGCCTCTAATCATTGACCAATCTGGTATGAGTGGCTCTGAAGTTGCAAAAGCGCCACCCAGTATAGCTTAATGGATCACTGAGGCACACAAACCATCGCACCACGGTAAGCTCCAGCCTCATTGCGATGGAAGAATCAAAAATAATAGATTTAGTAACGCAATAAGGCGAATAAGCTAAGCTGTGAAAGGAATGGTTAAGAACTGAAGGTCTAGGGCGTCAACTAGGTGTTCGAACTCCACCACCGTTAGTGGCAATACCACATTCCCGGGCAGTGTATACCAGGAGTCCACCACTCGGCGTGAAAAACGAAAGTCCGCCCGGAATCCATCCGATCGAGGTTTGTGTAGCTTCATCGAGTGACTTCGGAGAGATGGAAGCCGAGCCGGATGAAAAAGTCCAGATAAATCGGGTCCGATTTTACCGGCAAGTATGCGATAGGTCAAGACCAGGTCGCCTCGATGGCGAGGATAATGCAATGAGAACATTCCCAGCTCAAGTAGTCTTTCCAGGTAACCATTTTAGTTCCAACTCAACACTCTCCACTGACATCCTGTCCTTGACTAAGTAAGGTGGACAAGCCTGGATGCAGTATTCCAAGTGTGGCTTAACAAAGACTGAGAATAACCTAACAAACATATGGCCCGTGATGGTCCCGAATGCCCTGCGAATCATCCACAACATTCTGAAACCTTTGCACGTAGCTTTCCTCCAATTCTCACTGGATTTAAGCTCTGAAGGCTACGTGACCACTAGGAAGTCTACCAGTTGGAAACATGCTGTAGTTCATTCACGCCAAGCAGGTACCGCGTTTGGGGGCCAGTTGGCCCTAATCGTAAAATGGAACACCTTGCATAATTTATGGGCAACCGCTACAGAGCCGCCCAGTCCCAGTTAATCGAGGGCCGGTTGCGGAGTCTGGGGTCCATCGAGGTTGGACACTGTCAAAACTATAGGTCATTTGCAAACATGAGAGATGGTACCCCAACAGTTCGGGTAGCTCATTGACATTACAGAGAAAATAACAATGGGCCAAGCACCGAACCCTGAGTGACCCAACTGAGGACTGACTGACGGAAAGACAGACTAGACATCACACGAACACACACCACTCTCCCAGAAATGTGGTGACCCATAGTAATGCACGCTCTGATATGCCATAGGACCGAAGCTTCAAGGAGAGGTGAGAATGTGGTACAGTGTCGAACGCTTTGGATACGTCAATAAACGGTACATCTGCCGCATGACCACGATCCAAAGCATTCGCCCAACATTCGCGTGCAACTAGCAAATTATTCATGCAGGAGTGACCCTTGCGAAAATCTACCGACTGCGGATAAGTTCAAGTTCAGTTGGGACCGGAACGAGAGGATAATCCTGTGAATGTACTTTCTTTTGCGTATCGTTGAATAGGGAATCGATAGGTTTGCTTGTGATGTTGAAAAACCCAAAACAAAGACCACATCACACTCTGTCCAAGCAATTACTGTCTACATTTTCCTACCCAGCAGTCCCTGTCAGGTCGACTTATGTGAAATAAGAGAGTGAAGGGTAAGCTAGCGAAACAAGAGGATGAATGTAAGCTAAATAATAATAATACCAAGGTACGAGGAAAAATAGAAAAAATCGAACAGAAAGTTGAAGATACAAGTCAGTTAGGAGAAGGGGGAAGGTCTGGTACTGCCATCCAAGAACATCTAACTGACACTCGAAACCCTCTGTCGTAGACTCCATAACAGCGTGCTCCGGAAGGTGAACGTGCTCCACAATGGCAAACCGCTATGAAATCCAAGTGCATAGATTGTGGCAAACGGGTCACCTCCCATTTAAAAGCTGTTCAATGCGCTCTGTGAGAATGGTGGTTGCACACTTTGTGCTGTAACATCGATGATGCCTTATATCAATGCCTTCAAAGCACTGCCGCAGAGGTCGTGAGCTCCCATTGTGACTCATACCGAGTATTTGTGAATGACAAACGCCTTCTGACTAACCCTTAACCTCTCAATATTTGTTGCCCTGCCTCCCTGGCCGTGTACAATACGGAAGATGAGTCACCCGCAACATCGATATCCCTACCTGCATCTGGGTCTGCCACACCCACACCAAACCGAAGCCGCACTCTCTCCGCTACGTAGGCCGAGTCATTACCTCCCAGTAAGATGATTTGTCGACCGGAAAATAAACCCAAGACGTATGTTGTCGTGGCGAGCCCCACCGCTCCAAAAACAACCAGCCTGTGCCCAGCTGAAAGCATGCCCCCACGGAAGCTGGTCTCCAAGCCCAAGGCGAAACCCAACACCTGGGATAACTCTTCTCTAGTGAAGGGAAATGTGACCTCAACCTTAATAAGTCAAAGCCGAGCCACCAATGCCGCCAAGTTTAATCTCACATCCGGGGATAAACCCAATTTAAGCTCTCAGCAACTCAGTCGCAAATGAAGGTAGTTCTCAATAGACTTTCTGAGCTAGAGAAAGTGATCAAAGATAATCCGTCCTCTCGCAGACCGCAAATCCCTGAGCGCACTCCAATTTCTCGGGATCTTTGTCTCATTATTATGAACGCAGTTGAATCGAACAGTCACCCCAGCGGAAAGAATTTTGGATGACCAAATAATTCTCGAGCGGTTAGTCTCTTTGTTATTTGATGAGTGCGTACAGGGAAGTAACATCGTCTCTGCCTTCCAGATCGGTAGGAAGCAAGAGGATCCACCCAAAGTTCGCCACCTCAAAGTCATGTGCCAAACAGAAGAGGAATGCCGACGTATTCTGCGACGGACCTCGAGTCTCAAAGGTGAGCCGTATTACGAACTATGTGATCTTTCTCCAGAGGATCGGATAAGGATGAAAAAGCCTGTTGAGGAGCTACGAACTCGCTGATGAAGTGGTGAAACAGATCTCCATATCGTGGATTTTTGCGTAGTTGGGAAGACCCTGAACCCGTTGGAAACCCATTATCTTCATCCTGGGACAATAAAGCACACAAATGGACTACGCGTGTTAACCGCCAATGTGCGCAGTATAAGGAATAAATTGGATGAGATTCAGTTGATTGCCTTGGAGATCCGTGCAGACCTGATGGCCTTCACTGAAACCTGGCTATTCACAGACATCACGGATTCAGAGGTGTCCATCCCTGGTTACCACGTCTCCCGCTCCGATCGACAAGGAGGGAGGTCCGGCGGTGGCATAATGGTCTATTGGAAGACTGATATCAAAGTACATGTAGTTGAAGCGATCAGTGACAACGACGATGAGTTCTATACCCTCCGGTGTCGTGTTCATGATGGACGGAGTTCTCTCACATTTAGTGTCGTCTACAGAGCGCCTTCAGGATCCAGAGCCCGCTTGATGGAATCGATTAAGAGGCGTGGTGCAGGAAAGGATTGTCTTATCGTTGGGGATTTCAATGCTCCTACTGTTGACTGGAACCTGCTTCTTTGTGACCGACCTACAGACTCCTTCGAGGCCAACTTACTCGAGACCATTCTTCATTGTAATTTGCTTCAACATGTCACTACACCAAATCGCATTCCTCCAGATCAGACGTCGCATGTCCTGGATCATGTGCTCTCACCAGCACAATCAGACATCAGAACATCTCAGTTCTACAGCCCATTGGCAGCAGTGATCAATGTACTGTCTCATTCCAGTGGACACGTCGCTTCGCTGTTCACAGCCAACGGGCCGACAGTCGGAAATTCTGATAAGTTGCTTCGAACCCTCACATTCAGGTGACGTTGCAGGAGAAAGTCTCCTATCCATCCCAGAACAGGATCACCGATTCCACATTTCTGGAGTTTGTGGAGGAGAATGCGATGATCTATGCCGTCGAATGCCTTTGAGAAATCCAAGTAGGCGGCGTCGACTCCTAGACCAGCGTCCACAGATTCCGTCCAGTTTGCACGAGCAATCAAGAGATTAGTTGTACAGGAGTGGTTTTTGGCGAAATCCATGCTGTTCCGGAACGAGAATTTGGTTGTTCTCCAAGTACCCCATTAAAGCCTCAGCTACAATGGACTCCATAACCTTGGAGATCACAGGAAGGAGTGTTATCGGTCGATAATTTGCTGGTTCAGTACGGCTACCACTTTTGTAGATAGGCGTGATGATTCCGTGCTTCCACATCGTGGGGACGTACATCTCGTTTAGACATCGTTGAAAGAAAATTGCTAATGATCCTGCCAAACACATGGCAGCAACTTTCAACGCCTTCGGTCGAATGCCGTCCGCACCCGGGGAGCTGAACTCGCGCAGAGACATCAGCCACTTCAGTACAGCTGCGGAGGTGAACGATATGTGATTAAGCCCTGATGGCGGCGTTATCTGCTTAGGCAGGATGTATGGTGGTTCCGCGCTTTGGAAGGTACGGCCAAATTGTTGTGCAAGGACGTTGGCCGCCTCTTGTGCGGTTTGGGATAACCCGCATGCTGTGTACAGAGCAGGAATACCGCGCTTAACACGGCGCAAATTGTTTACGTGTCTGTATAGCAGTTTGGGATTGGAGCAAAATTTTCCACTAGACCTTGTTGGTTCTTAAGTTTATCCTCCCGGACGAGTTTGACACAGTGGTTCCTTTGTATTGTGTAGACCTCCCAGGTATGGTCGTTCGGGGAGGCTATGTAGGTGTGCCATGCCAAGTCCCTTAATGCCATGCACTTACCTGTCCTGCTCCTTACGAAAGACTTCCTCCTTTTAGGCCGGTAGAGTTTATTATCTTGATCATATTTTCTCATGCATGCCTCATATCGCCGGGATGAAACATGTATTTATTTATTTGTTTAAATCGACAAGAGGTAGCGCAGTAGAAGCGGAATTGAAAGGTGGAGGAATACTTCAAAGTCACTTGGACCAAGTGCAACGACAGCCTGTGCGTTCTTCAGCGGAACAAGCAAATTGCTCATCGTCTGCACCCAAGAGAATGGCGCCAGAAACACTGCCAGTTGAAAACCACGCTGAGCAATCTATACAGCCATGGCGATCAATTCTTGGGAAGCGCAGCGTAAAACGCTGTCGGGCTGGAAAGTCTTAATCTAGTGGAGTAGGACTGTTGTGACTGGTTATCACGAGCCACGGTCTGTCTGGTGATCATGTACCTGACTCTTGTGTGTGAATGAATGTCCATGTTATCAAGCGTGATCGTGTGTATACATTACAGTTGTGTCCTTTGCGTGTCCACGTTCTTGCAATATCCACCGTTTCAAAACGTAACATTGAGCAAAACATTAGAGCAGCAGGAGGCCAGTCATATACAGGACTGCGGCTTGACGGTGAGTAGATTACAGCCCATTCAGTACTGGTGCAAATCCATACACCAATCGCTTTCAGTAAAACTGGCACGCCGTCTCCACCAGTAAAACCTAGCAGATTTCTAGACCGCTTTTGGACCAGTAGTTATCACACTAATGTATTTAGCAAGCGCATCCATACCACTTGCAAGTCCGTAGACGACACATCATAGAAAAAACAGTGGATCGACTTGTTCAGCGGTACAGTATACGAGGAACCATTAAGTCTACTACTGAGTGACTGATAATACGCATATTCTCACGTTTGTTGATAATGAATTCCAGCTTGGAAACTGTTTAAAAAACTATCCGCGTGACGTGAGTTCTGATCAGCGTGTTTCAACCTAACGGGGTGATTATAGTCGTGTCGCCCAAAGTTATAAATCTACGCAAACCAAAGCACTTAGGCCTTCTGGTGCTCCCATTTGTTGCGGGATCATTGCTCAGCCCACTGAGTGCAAAACAAGACAAAAATTCTACAACATTAACGAACGAAAAGACTCCAGTGAGTGTTTTCGGCCAGCGACACACAGTTCTCATCTGTCGCATCAAAATGTAACTGCAGTACACCCTTCAGAGGAAATTTGAACGCAGTCTACTGTCGGTAAACACCTTCTGTTTCCGTGTCACCGGATATAATTCAGGGCAGGTTTGAAACTTACATAACTTTCACCTAATGTCCTATTCCTTCGGTACCCCGAAACTGTCGCAGTTAACCGAATGAAACCAGGTCCGTGGGTTCAAAAGCAACTATTCATCAGCCTTATGTGGCCATGGGCACAGCCACTTAACTTCCGTTACTAAATTCGCACCTCAGGCCTAGTTGGCCTTACCCACAGTTAAGTACATACTTGCTGGTTATTGTTAATGGTGCGGAGAAGACAATAAAAAGTGCATACATCTCCCGGCCTTAGTTTTTTTACTGCGCTTTTCAAATTGTCCGCATCCTGAACATCAGTTGCAAACTTGGCTATTCTGAGAGTTGATGGCATCGCACGGTGATACCATATTCAACCATTCGACAACCGTGGGGCGCGAAATTTTTTCTGCACCCGTGCATATGCCTGCAGGCAGCTGAATTAGCGCCTCACCCCCAAGCATGCTATACACATCAGTCACCGTCCCATCTGTTCGTATGTCATGAGCGGAAGCGAATATGCTGGTGCTGTCCGACGTACCAATGCCACGCCCTAATTGGGTGGTCTGTGAATGGAACTTGCTCGCGGGAGAGAGGTTACGCCACGCGAACCGATGTAGCAAGGGGGTGTACAGTGATGTGTCTGTCTCTGCACGTCATGTTTGGGTAATCACTTGCATAAATAGTCTTGACTTCATGGGTGGAAAGAATTTGACCGACGCGGAAAACAGGCTACTGCGGTGAGTTCTTGAACCGATTTTAATTAGTGTATAGAAGTTACTTCGGTAAAGAACCATCGGTCAAAACACCGTAAATGATTAGGAATATGCGGGGCAATTATTCGTGACACGTTTATCGGTATTCCGTTTCGTGGTGTCTTCAGGTTACTGTCTATCGCTGTACACAGTAATAAGGGAATTGTTATTGAAACTAAGTTTTTTGTGGAAACACAAATGGTGAATAGTTCCATAATTGCTCATGATGCACATTTACACAAATTAATACAAGCAACTACTTAAGTTCCATTACAAGAGGGAAGGAAAAAGACCGGATGTCAATCAGGTGTTAGCCACCATTTATTCAAAGTACGCACGCGGCCATTGGCAGTGAGATTCAGTGAGATAAGCATAGAAAATATAGACGATAAGCATTGAACAGCAGCGTTTCAGATGTACGCAGGACGGTAGCTGGGTTGTACTTAAATCGTTTAAACGATCAGTTGATGCATCTACCATAGTCACGAAAACCGAGAACACCAAAACCACCAACAGCGAATACCAGACTCCCAGATCCAGAAATTGTAGTAGGGCTTTTGGACCAGTAGTCAACACATTTAAACTGACATCAAACGCAGCCAAACTCGGTATAGCCAGCGGGGACCAATGTCAAGCCCGTAATGATGCAGGATGTCTGGTGCATCTGTGGTCTATCTGTATGTGTCTCTGAGATGGAAACGGAACCGAAGCCGGAAGCAGTATCACCAGGCAGAGATGATGTTCACTCATAAATAAATCGTACATGCAAGGACTTGGTGACCACTTTGATGACGTACGGGATCGGTGTTACCAATTTAATGACAACTGCACACACCTTGGCTTCGTTTAGATAACCATAACGGGCTAGCGTCCGTCCACACCTGTCTCTTGTGTCTGGAGTCATGATTTGTTATGCGCTAACCATTTATATCGAAGGCTGTTGCTATCAGTAGACGCATCGTACGAGGCCCGTTCACCAACTACAGTTCACACCGACCCCATCCATCTCCACAAAACTATATTCGCACTTTCTTACCTGCTTAGACCATCCCACGTGCTGACTAGGAGTAATGGAAACCATTACGCTTGCATTTTTGCACCTTAGATCAGTAGTAACTTTTCAGCATTCATTCTTGCACAGTGGGTTTTGCAATCCCCATCCGGGGGTTGTTCACCAACTAATTCAGATTCCGCGATATGGGTAATTCACTGTTGCTGCACATCCGCCCCTACAAACGACTGTGTCGATCATTTCCACCGGCACACGAGAAACCCCACAACGCTGAGAACAAACACTACGTTTTGCGTACTTCCACACCATGTTAACAAGCCCCTTTGTAGTGTGTTTCCAGGCTCGGTTCTCTCTATGCTTATCAAAATGTCGCATTTTGCTCAGTTTTGTTTACCGGCTAGCAGTGACCCATCAAGCAACTACAACGGTGGTAGGAGTATTCCTTGTGTCTTTGATTGTTCCCCTAATTAAGAGAAACATTAACTGAGGCATATGTGGTGGTCAATCTGTGACTATTATGTAAAGTGTTGCTCGTATAGCCTAATAGTCTAGTGATCAAGGTGTAAGCCATCAAGCAATATGGGAGGGTTCCACTCAGCTCGGGCCATATACACATGAAGTGTCCAAATCAGGATTAAACCGGTGGAGAGTTAAGGGTTTGGAGAGATCAGCACCGAAGCTCTTCACATGGGATACTGTCCGAGTGATCGAAGTGGCATAGGCTTACTTCGATGTAAACCTTAGCTCCCATTGAAACTGTGCGTCGCACATAATAGGTCACATAGAACCCAAAAATTCATGTGGTGACGTTGTTTCCACTGTTGTGTTCCAGTCAGTCGTGGTTTTCAGGAAAATCTTGCACCTGTTTCTGCATACTTGGACCAAATCGTTTGGTAAGCAAATTACGTGTGAACGGCTGAGGCATGTACTCCAACCGATTTGTCTGCACTTAGTAGCCTAATCTTTCATTAGCACAACAACAGTACACTGCCAAACAACTCAGCAATCATGATCATCCGAAAGTATGCATGCTTCGTGATGACCCCCGGTTACTGAACCAGGATGACTGGGATAAACTTGAGAGTTAAGTGGGATTAAATGGTGGGATTAAACTGTAGATAGGTGTTGTAGTTTAAGCGTGGGTACACACATGCCATTCCTGTCAACGCAGATAAATGAATCCCGACTGCTTGTTGCGAGCAACGATCCTACTTCTCACGTGATCACAGTTGCTACGATTTAATCTCTCTACACTCCATCATGAATGTTTGAGGCTGTGGAGATCAAACAAAACAGTGCCTTGTGCAGCCAAGGGCTTGATGGATTTCGACCATCAAAACCTATAGACTAACTTGTCAATATACGTGACCTAAGCATTGTCGACTCACAATTCCCACACCATGGTGAATAAAAGATAAACAAACGAAGCAAGCTTCTCGTCCCAGATAACATTTGATGGGACTTAATTTTGCCATGACGGGATGTGTTTTGTTTGATGTCTCTGCACTGCATTCCTGTTCGCCAAACCTAATCACCTTCTCCGACACCTCCTCAAAGATGATATGGTACACTCACGATCCATTTCCGTATCCTCCTGATTAAGCAAAATACGATGGTCAGTCTCTAGAGTCTGCTTCCTCCAATATTGTTATTTGTGCGGAAATTATGCAAGATGCTTTTTATGCACCCAATTGTTTAGGGGTCTATCGTTAAATGGTGTCCGGTTCACTGAGTATCACAATAGTATGCATAATAATACAAAATAAAAGAGCCGTACCAGCTGGCTATGCCGGTTATCTGAGTCCAGACCGCAGGGAAAATTAAAACTAAAGAGTCTCTTAAACCACTGGTATGCAGTTAGTATTCCAAAGGGTGGATGAATGATACCTACCTAAATTCTAATACGATGGGCTGCAATTCCCTTTCCCCTACGTTGGCCTTTATTCTTTCATCATAAATGCGTTTCTACCGTCTGCTCTTGATTAGTGTGCGTTTTAACTATCAGTCCACTCTCAAATGCACTGATGCGCTTTAAGCGATTACATTTTTTGATGTATACTTTGCTTGGTTGCATATAAGGCGTAAATAGTGCGATCCAAATAATGTTCATAGTGCCTCTCGTATTGTGTACCCGTGTCTTTGGTCCCATGAGCGACCAATCAGATCGTTTTCAGTTGGAATTGCGTGCACGCATACAGCGCTAGCATGCAGTCAGGTGCAGTTAGTTATTCCTTTCATTTGTCTTTCTTTGCTAGGTCTCACAAACGGACCATGATTCATAAATTTTCGTCCGTTGAAAGGTGCACTCATACTAACTGCGCCAACCTAGCTCTCTTTTGAACTTCTCTATAGGCGCTAATAATCCAGTTTGTGTCGACAGATAGTGTGTGCACCAAGTACTTACCCTCTCATCTTTACCACAAACACAGGGGCATAAACCTCATTGTACGGGCGCCGATGCTCACTGTGTACAAGGAGATCGTTTTGTCGCAGTGGTGTCCTACAAGACGCGGTCTGTCTCACACATGACGCTCATTTCCGCATGATGTATCACAAATGAATGAATGCTATCTTGCTGGGTACTGTCACGTTGACCCACGCACTAAATGGTGCGGGGTTTCATTGATGAACTACGAGGCCGGATCTGTAACAATCATGACCCCTACTAGCATTTGCTGTGAACACATGGTATGTAGTTGTTCAGTACAGCTTATCCGCGACTTCTCAATGGGCGCATGCGTGTGCTGATTGTTCGTAAGCATAATGCCGGACAAATCCGAAGTTCACATGTCCAAATCTAGTGAAATAACATTCTGTCTATTCCGTTCAAGTTACAGGTCTTATGGACGTCACAACACCACAGCACCAAGCCTTATTTTCCTTCTCCAAGGACCAAGTCGAAGAGGAGGATGCCGACTCGCTGGGGCAATCTTCACTACCTGTGGGGGTGAATGAAAGCTTATTTAATCTTATGGATTCCTTAACTCAGGCACAAGGTTCGTTTCTACCGAAGTCCGTGTACTCGCTGCATAACATACTCGAATCTTCCTGCATCCGTGGCTCATCTCTGTTTTATCCAGGCTGCTCTATGAGTCCGTTGAAACTGTCCGTATACCAAGTAGCGGAAGTCGCAAGGCGCATATCCCAGCTTTACAAACAAGTAGTAGAAATCAAGTTGGATGACCCTGATTCTGAGATTCAGACACTAGAAAGCGGGTGCGCGAAAGATGATACCACGTCCTCCAGCCCAGTGAGTGATGCGACACAACTCAACCGATTAGAAACGATTGGCATCTCAAGGATTGCTAGGCCGAAATCGGACCTCGGCAATATCACGTCATCTAGCGTTGCACCAACTGGATTATGTAAACTCACTCCTCCCGCTTGTCAGTCAAGCATGGTGTCTGGTGAAGTCTCCAAACCGGCTCCCAACATGGCCGATACGTTCAGAACTCCATGTTCAGCTTCCCTTGCAGCAACCAAGGCCAACGCAACTGGACAGCTCAATTCAGCTGTGAGTCACTTACAGTTGGGCATAACTGGGAACCAGACATCCAACTGGCCAAAGCTGGGAGTTCCACTACCTGCAGCACCAACTCGAGTTACGGCCCCGGTACACGTGGATGTTGGAGGTGTCCTGTACACTTCTTCTTTGCAAACATTAACGAAGTAAGTCATGTGATAACGATAAAGTTTTTGCACCGTCGTCAGACATATGTGTACTCGTAGATGCTCGTTCATCTTTTGGTTTGCTTTATACTGACCTTAATATTACATAAAATAAATGGGTAAGAACCCCAAATCAAGCGGTGCCAGGGCTATACTAGACTTGCAGATTCTTAAAGCTCTGTCAGAACTGTTACGCAGTAAGTGAATTGCAGTCATTTGGACACATTGGACTTAAGCTGGTGCACATGCACCCATACAATGCTCCGTTTTATTGCGACTATCCAGCGAGGCGGTAGCTTACCTCGGGCTATACCTAATCAAATGTCCGCCTTGGGCAATAAGATGCAAGAAGGAGTGTTTCCCCACCCTATCGCGCGATCCAGACTTGAGGCATGCCGCTGTCCTCTACTTTACACTAACAAAGGGCTCACCTGCTTGCAGCCCCAGGCGCGCAGTTTTCCTTGGGCAATTTGAACCAACATATCTGGAAAAATGGGGGTGTCGCGCCTTCAGGCTATACGACCGCTGAGGAGTGGAAGCGTTTAGGCCCAGTGAGGGAAGGTAGCCACAAGTGGGGTGAGAAACAATGTCACCCATCTGAGGTTTCTTTGCCCCTACCACCCTGTGGTCTTCACCAGCCCATTTAATTGTCCAACCTTGCTGAGTTCCCGCAGGGCGTTGGAAATGCGGTTGGTAGCGGGCAGGTGGTCGTGGGTTATGCCCTCAAGGTCTGGTTCGAGCTGTGAACCAACCACATAACCGATTGACGAATGATAGCAAGCGGCATAACATGCATCAGTGCTATGCAACTAGATGAGAGTGGTCATGAGGCAAAGTTGACCCAAACTGGTCGTCCTAGTTACATCCCAGGATTCGGAAGGTGAGGCTGTATTGACGATTCTAAACCACGGCTTAGGTTTTGTGATAAGTTTATTTCCCAAATGTAGGGCATAAAGCCAAAGAAAATCGTCACCGACTTCATGGATTGCCCCATCATTTAGCTTGGGCCCACTTCCCGTTTGTGCGAGCGGCATTTTAGAAATTATATGCTAATCGTTGACTCAGCCTGATGGTGTATATGGTCCGCAAACATGTACTTCGCTTTTCTAGACTTAAGTTCAGGCAGTCTGCAATCCATGAGGCTGCCTGAGTCTCATTGGCGACATAAACTATGGAAGACCCATGGTTAATTGTTTCAGTAATGATTGCTCCTAACCTTGTATTCGATAGCCAGTTACATCCTCATTCGGACCCTTCAGACAGACGCTGCGATGGTTTCCAGTGGACACCTTGCCGCTAACGCGCCATACTTCAGTAGCAACGATTTTCATGGTTAGGAATTCACATTTTACATTCTGGAGTTTCCGACGTGTGTTTAAATGCAGTTCCCTGAGCTAGATAAACCCGATATTAGTAAACTTTCCAACTCTTTTTGTCAGATATCCGGACTCTCGATTAGGTCGCATGTTCAGCGGTGTTACTCCGATCATACTGGATACAATGAAGCAGCACTATTTCATCGATCGTGATGGCACCTTATTTCGACATGTGCTGAACTTCTTGCGTACTGGGCAAGTGAACATTGGAGCGCAGTTTGACGAGTTCGATCAACTAGTACAAGAGGTCAGACATTATGAATTAGGAGAAATGTTGGAGGCTTTGGATCGCCTTGCTTCCGAACGCCGCTCAGATGGGCGCAAACGGGTGATACGGAACAAACTACAATCCCGCTTGAGCCTTAACAAGAAACGAAGAATACAACATTGCCAAGTGGCTGAGGAATTTATGACCAAGGAAAACGATGGTGCGCGGACCTGTGCGTTACGTTTCGCTGATAGTGAGATGCTGGAATTCCGAATAGCTTCATCAAATTACGAATGCATGTGGGTAGAAATGAACGTCAGCTCACCGTTTTCTGGCATCATACAACTAGCCGGCATGACATCCGTCCAAGGTGAACAATGGGCCAGACGCATTGGACGATTCGTTGGTGAAAAGTGTCAGTGCTCGGACAATGATTCACGTGAACACATGAGCCTGGAGGGTTCTACACAAGTGAGGTGGCACGATATGGCTCGTGCGGACCAGCTTACGCTCTGGCAATTTATCTTGGCTGACGGTTTCGAAATTCTTGCGCAGCACTCCCCATTGTTAACCAAATCAGGCTGTTATACTTACCTACTTGGTCGTAAGTCCCGGTGAGCCATTCTCGGAGCCAAAAGATGATCTGACCCTTGTGCTTGGCCTCCATGCCTGTAATGTCCAGGTATGATTCGGAGCCGTTACCTCCACGCTGCCTAATTGAGCTGATCAGTCGTATTGAAACATGGTTAATTTACTCTGCAGATCACACGTTTATGCTTCTATACATACCATTTATGTCTTTAAGATGCGTTGTTTTCGAAGGGGGCTCGAATCCAAAAAGTATTTAATACAATATTTCGTACCATAAGGACCTTTATAGCAATACTGCAACATGCTGGAGTACAAGAATCAAGTCTAGTTGTGGCATTTAATACCCAGCGGATACAGAATCTACCAGGTACGATTAACACTAGGAATGAGTTGGCCGATGTTTTTTCATCAACAAACACTGGGCCGGTGGTGTCGGCAGTGAAACACTTTAAGTGATGACACTAAACAGACCTTCGCCTACTGTCGCAATTATATTTGTGTTTCACATTGCGTTGTACCGGCGGATGCTTCATTTGAGTTAATATCATCAATCAAAAATAGTTCTTACAATCACACCACAAGGCTTAGCAACATAAATAGTGCAACCAGTCACCGGATAAATATCTGTTTGTAATCATTGTTAAAGCATGTTAGCGGTGCGTCAAGTGTTCAAGGTAAGTAATGGTAAACCATTTAGCAATTATCAATATATCTGTAAGCTTAGAAGAGTACGATGCTGTTGTTATTCCCAACCTCGTTTAACGCCTCGAATATTACGGTCCCTATGTTGCAGTAACGATGCACACGGTACGGTTGCAGAACGGAGACTACACACAGCATCAAGTAGTAGGCAGTGCTTTATTCAAAGAATTGAAATCGGCATATGTTGAAGATTCCTCACGGATCGCCAAGGTGTGCAATAAAATTGTAATTTGGGTTAGAGTTGGACCCAGCGATCTTACGCAAAACAGGAAACCCCTAGGCTGTTACAATATGGAGCTTCACAGATTTCCTCCGGAGCTGGTTCAATCGTGGCAATACGGTACATCCACCTGCAATTGCCTTGACCAACTAAGACTAATTATTTCGACATTATCCGGGTTAATATTTTGTATTGTACCTTGCAAGTGTGTTGCTATGGCCGTATCTCTTAGCAGAACCCTTTGGTCAAACCTGTCCTTCAGTGACCGTGGCGTGCACCGCTTGTGTTCTGCTAACCATGTGTGCAGCTCTTTCGCGGTTTGAATGGCGTACCTTCGCGCACAGTTTCTGTGACTTATTCTGAGCACACCGTTTGTCATCTTACCTACAGAGAGTGAGTCCTTCTGATGCACCCGCATCGAACGAATTATATTACTATGGGAAAATCACTTTTATATTTTACCTGTTTGGTACTCTACGAAATGCATCCGAAATTCTCTCTACATATGCAGCTTTTTCCAGTCCAAATCCAATTCGTATTAGTTCGTGGATGTGAATGTAGATTTTACCGCAACTGATGTCTCATGAACCGTATCGGGAGTCCACTATCTAGCAACTGGATGTTTTCCTACTCCCAAACTGCCGTGCCCCATCACGTTATGTATGCGCTGCTCCATGAAACAGAAATAAGGCGATCCCAACAACACGCCTTGGATGACATGAACTGTAATGGAGTATCCCACTTGTGTCTGTCGCCTTATGAAATATCATAGTTTCTAAGCTATCTTCATCCTTGTGAACAGTGCACTCGAGGAATAGAACTACTCCACTTCCGGGTTCCAAGTTCATGACAAAGGTTATAGGCACATTAAAAGCTTTATTGAGACTTCATCACAGTAGATTGCAAATCAGGTTGTCCTCTACATGCCCAGAGAAGCACTAGACTGCATTTTCGACCTGTTGAGCTGCGCAAATATTGCGCCTCCATTGAGTCCGTCAGGTTTCTTAGCTATGATCACTAACGGCTTGAATTACAACTAAGAGATCTCAATTGCGATCTCAGTAAACGCACTGGTGACCATGACACAACTACATGAAAACTACACAGGAGCAATTTCAACCGTACAAAGGCACGATAAAGGCGTTAAGCCATCTCTGGCACCCTCTCACGCAAGCCAAGCATTAGTACATCACGAAGTCAGGGTCAGTTTGCCAAGATGTATCACGCGCACTCACCATCTGAACCGAACAAAATCACCTTCACCAGGGGCAGACCTCGTAACATTACGCTCAGTGAGCATAAAACACCGCCAACGTACCATGGTCCACATGTTTTGACCGCCCCTTTGGCGTCGAATTTGAACAAACAATGAACAATGGACAATGATATATTACAGGTGAAAAAGCGATTGCTTTACAAGTCCCGTAGGATGGTTGAAGTGAAAGTAAACACAAGTGTAAATCGTCAATTTAAGCGTCTAGCGATTCAGGTGCCCCTTATTCATATAAACGTTGTAGAATGTGTACTGATTTGTTACTGTAGAGTAGTATGGGAAGTAATATAGGAAAGGTATGTCTTATGAACAAAAGAAACGACAACGCTTACTCGTGCGCTGCTTTCTTCGACTGAGGTAATTGATGAATGCAGTTGTAATATATCCGAAACCATATTCCACAACAGCAGTGTGTAAGTAGTGAAGCACATAAGCTGAGAATGAGCCCCGTTTGTTCGCGTTTGTTTGAAGTAGACATCGCTGATTATATAGCGGAATGTACGTGGATAAGCGAATCATACAGACGTCTTTTGAATACCGTTAGCGTGGGGGAAGAAACAACGTATGTGGGAAGAGCGTTCCAGTGCTAACACACACGAAAGGAAAAGAAATTCCGACGGCATTCCAACTGGCTGTGTTGTGTACCCAGCCTTAGATGGTGTCCTCTGAGCGTGCTATTGCTATTCAGCTTTAGTAGATGACGACAAGAATGGTTTGGATTCCTCAGGATCATATAAATCATTATCAAGTCGCCACGGATGCGTCGAAATTGTCCACTGTAGACCCCGAGGGTTTACAGCCTCAATCGGTAAGGGAGATGAAACAGGCCCTTTACGTTCTTAGTCGCCCTTCGTTGTGGAAGTTTAAGAGCGGTAAGGTCTTGGTTATGCCATGACTGCCAGGCGTGGATGGCGTACTCAGAATGAGGCCGAATGTAGGCGTTGAGCATCTGAGAAAAGATGGAAGGATCGAAGCACCCGAACGCCCTCCGCAAAAGGCCAAGGTGTTGGTTAGCTTTTTGGAGGCTTTCTCGGCCTGACGGGAACAGCCCAGATCTTCCTGGACTATCACGCCTAGATCACATTTCGTTGAAGTGCGCTGCAATATTTGATCCCCCAGTCTGTAGTCGCAAGTAGTTTTATAGCGTATGCTTAACACCTTGCATTTCGTAGCGTTGAACTGAAGCAGGTTCTGAGTCGATCATACGTAGACTGTGTCAAGGTCATCCTGAAGTGCTGCATTGTCGCTGGTTGTTCTAATGGCTCGCCATATCTTAAGATCATCAGCGAAGAGCAGGGAGTTGGAGGTGATTACTGTCACGAGATCGTGTATGTAAATCAGGAATAGTCGTGGACCAAGTACTGAGCCCTGGGGCACTCCACACTTAACGTCGATTGGGTCAGAGATAATGCCGCGAACTCTTACATTCACATGTCGTTGAAGTAAGAAGTTACCTATCCATCCGAGGATTGGGTCACCAATTCCACAACACTGCAGCTTGTGAAGGAGGATAAGGTGGTTCAGACGGTCGAAAGCCTTTAAGAAGTCCAGATATACTGCGTCAACACCTAGACCGTTGTCAACGGTCTCAGTCCAACTGGATCTAGCAAGTAGCAAGTTTGAAGTGCAAGATCTGTTCTTGCGAAATCCATGATGTTCTTGGGCTATGATATTGCGTTCCTCCAAGAAGTTCATCAGTGCTCCGGCAACAATCGCTTCCATGATTTTGGAGAGCACCGGAAGTAATGTTCTCGGGCGGTAGTTGGCCGGATCTGTACGACTTCCTCCCTTATGGATGGGAGTGACGATGCCCTGCTTCCACATTGTTGGCACCCGCATCTCATCGAGGCATCGTTGGAAGAACTTGCAGAGTGGGTCCACCAGGTTTACTGCAACCAATTTCAACGCTTTTGGACAAATATTATCAACGCCGGGAGAGGTATGCTCACGCAGGGCAATTAGCTTTTTCATAACATCCGCACTCGTAAACACAATATGGCTAAGTCCTGGTGGTGGTACAACGATCGGGAACAGTGTATGCGGCGATGTCATGCTCTGGAAGTTCGGGGCGTATTGTTGACCTAGGGCGTTGGCCGCCTCGGTTGCGGTTTGTGCGAGTCCACATAACGTGTGTAAGCCAGGAATTCCTCGCTGCACCTTGCGGAGCTTGGTTATGTGTCTGTACAGGAGCTTGGGGTTAGAAACGAATTGCTCAGCTAGATTCTGTTGGTGCTGTATTTTGTCATCGCGTACCAGGTGTACGCGGTGATTCCTTTGGATAGTGTGGGCTTCCCATGTTTCGGCACTCCATGACTCCTTGTATCTTCGCCAGAGTAAATTCCTCGTAACGATACACTTGCGTGTTCTGCTGCGTATGAGTGATTTTATAGTCTTCGCTCGCGTAGGTCTTTTCCTAGAAGCACTATTTACTAATGTGTTGAAATGGTGAGCAAATTCAGACCAGGCGACATCGGGGGATCGTTCTGCTAGAAATGCCCAGTTTGTAGCATTTATAAGTTTGATTAGAGCGCCGTAATCCGTAATGAGCTGACACTCCTCGGTGTTTTCTGAGGAATACTCTACATAACAGATGTACTTGAATTTGAGGGTTGTGTGGTCGCTACGGCCTAAAGGACCCTATATCGATACCGTTCCGATCATCAGCTCTTCATTGGTGAATACTAGATCCAGGACACCCGGTTTGTTTCTCGTCCTGAATCTTGTGGGAGATATGATGTGATGGTAGAATGGCAGTCCACTAATTATCTCCAGTACTTCCATTTTAAAATGTTCGTTGATACAGGCTTGGGTTTTCCATGGTATGAATATTGAAGTCACCAACCAGAAGAATGTGGCTGCACGACTGCGAGAGTATGGTTTTCATGGTGGAGCCTAGGCCGTTGTCCATTTCCAAAGTAGCCGACGGAGGGCGATACACCACACCCAACAAACACGCGTCCCCACAGCTTAGGTGAAGACGACACCAAAGCGTATCGACAATCTGAACCTCTGGGTCATCGATGAGATTAATGTATAGTTCGCTGCGATAATAAAGCAGTACTCCCCCTCCTCTACTTGGTCTTTCGTTGAGTAGAATAGACATCCCAGGTAGTGCGATTTCTGCATCAGTGATCGCTTCATTCAACCAACTCTCGGTTATCATAACGAGGTCGCTTGGCATCGAGGTCTGACGAAGGCAAAACACCGACGGTTTGCTTAAAAGACCTTGTGCGTTGGTATAAAAACAGGAGAGTGATTCGTAGGTTAGAAGGTTGTTTGTGGATGTAGACAACAGGTTTGAGAGTTGGCCGACCCTCTTGAGGTCGGCTGCTACTAGCTTTTTTGAATTGTCTTAGGCTCGCGAGATTGACTTGGAATAACTCTCTGCACCATGTGAGTAGCTGTGTACGCGGCTGACTGAGAAAAGGTATGGATACATTCGCGCAAGTGCACAGGTTCGTACACACGCGTACCGTAATAACCGAGGGCCGATGGGGTGACGGCAGATAAGTTGGTCACCACTTTATACCGAAATGAAAGAGCGCCACGATCAAGTCAAGGCATAATCATGATACGAGAAAGGCTTGCTTAAGTGTCTACTGCTGGCCCAATCCGTATCACATTAGTGTGATTGCAATGTGGCTGAAGCTCGCCAAGTCGTTTTGCTTCTTCATCCTTGTTAATAACTTGCTGATTTTCTGCTTAAAAATAAAATACGGTCAGCTGATTAGCAAAGTGTTCGCCGAGTACCACGAATGTATCATCGACGTATCGGATCCAAAAATTGATTTGATTATGGGCAGTGCGTTCTCATCAAGTTCTTGTATAACTATCTCTGTGACGAGCCCTGACACAGGGGATCCCATCGGTGCTCCTTTCACCCGCACATAGATCTGTCCATCAAAATCAAAGTAGGTCGCGTGGCATAGGTCAAGTAGCTTGCACAGAGTTTCAGTCGTCAGCTTTCCGATAGTATTCTCACTTTGGCACAGCCTTTCGGTGAGTGCTTGCTTTGCGGTCGGTCAGTTGACAGACGGAGAGTGCGGTCAAGTCGAAAGCACTGCCCATAATCAACCCAATTTGTGGATCCGATACGTCGATGATACATTGGTGATAGTGAAACGTAGTCAAGTAGAGGCTGCATACCAGTTACTCACTAACACCATTGAAGACATTCATTTTATGATGGAATCTGAGATAGAAAACCAGCTCCCATTCTCGGATGTGTTAGTCACCAGGACGACTGACGGAGAGTTACAAACATCGGTCCACAGGAAAGGAGCACATACCGACCAGATTCTAAACTACTCCAACAATCACTTGAAATGTCACAAAATAAGATGCGTGCAAACTCTCTTTCGTAGAATTAAAACACGTTGCAGCACTCTTGAGGCAAAGCGAAAAGAAGAGATATATCTGTCCAGATCATTTCACCCAAGTGGATATCCACATTGCTTCGTCCGGAGATGTCTAAACAACAAAGCTACGACCCCTCAGCCTGCTCAGACGACAAAAAAGAGAACCGTTCTACCCTATGTAAAGAATATCTCCGAGATGACAATAAGATTATTCAAACAGCAGGGTCTTACAGAGGCCCACAAACCAACGGTCACATTGAGGAGAAGTTTGTCGAACCCTAAAGCTAGACCCGGAACACACGAAAGATGAAATGTTGTTTACAGGATGCGATAGCAAGATTGTGATAAAAACTATGTGGGTCAGACAGTAAAACGACTGCCAACAAGAATACAAGAGCATAAGAGAGGTTGTAAGTACCACTACACTCTCTCACTTGTTTCCATACATACGGACTGAGAAGGACATTGCTTCGATTGGAACCACATGGAGGTCACAGCAAAAGGAGAGATACGAAAAGGAATAGAGTTCCTCGAAGCATTGTACTCAACGCCGCATTCGATAAACATGCACATAGAGATTGATCCAGTGTACCAAACGTTAAGACGGAGGGAACTAAAACAGCTTTTAACAAACCGTCGTGGTCAACTAAACGCACATCAACAACACATCAGCAACAGTCGGGGTAAAACCATCCCACGGATCGCCCGTGACTATCAGAGTTGGTCAGACCGGTGAAGGTCACGGGGCACAAATCGAGGAGCTCAGTGCAAAAGTCACTTGCTGATCGATTACAAATTGACGAACAAGTCAGTAGATTACATTTGATCCAGCAGCGCACTGACGAAGTCACCTCGTTTGGTGATGAAACGTATGCATCCAGGGCCGGATTTGCCTGTCACTGTGGCCAGCCACAGCACGCCTGAACCTACAGAGGGACCATGGGTGGCTTGCTCTGCACCACCCACAGCTACAACCACACACCCCATATCCAGTGTAAACCCGAAGTAATAAGACCGGGAGGCATGTGGATGGGAGCCACGTTTCATCAACGGAGCCGGCCCACACTCCCTCACAGGCAAACACAAGCACACTGTATTTGGGGAATCAAGTGCACACAAGGCGGTGGCTGGACTGTGGTCCGCTCCACACTGAGTGCATGGAACCACTCTTTGATCCTATCACGGCCACAAGGACCGTGCACGCCGTCCCCTCCAGCAACGACCAACAGGCTCCTAGAGTCAGTATGGACGAGGTAGTGGGTAATATATAGGTAGTCACCTTGTCAACTTGTATATCAAGCGCAGCCACACGGGGGATGTCAGGCAACAGCCAATCACTTGAAACGATAATGATAACAAGGAAAATCACTCGGGTAATGCCTAAGGAAACGGTGACATATATCTTAAATTAATGCCTATATGAAATAAGTTGTTTAAAAACGAATCCTAGATAAGTTCACGAAGTCATTATATTTTACGGAAATGCCACAAAGACGAACATGTTATCGAAGTTAACTACAATTGGCTTAAGCGGCGTGCGCAACTTTATAGAAGAGTAAAAAGGTAGACATTCATCTGAGAAAGAAAAGCATTAAGACAAAATTGAAAACCCACTGCTTGAAATAAATATACTTTGCATGCAAGCACTCGGTTAGTAAAGCGAATGCAGCGTACCCACAAACGCTGCGCCGGTTCTGCCTACGTTCTCTGCAGGACCCGTCGTCGCTTCGGTAGTGGTCCCGAGTGGCCTCGCTCATTGCACACTAGGCCTGCCTGACTCAGACACTCGCGACCGCATGTGCTACAGCACCATACGCTCAATGTCGATGGAGTACAACCCATCGGCGCTTGCCGCTTCCCCACTTGCCGATTCTTCTCTGCATGCAGGAGGTCTATCTCCCGCACTTCGGCAACTGCCTTCGTGATAAGATCGCGCCATGCACGCCAACCAACCGCCTTCGATTCCCATGACCTGCAATAAAGATTAGGAGGTGGGAGGCACACTTTGATCATGTCCTGGCAACGAAGCCTCGGTTTCTCTGCATGCTGCTTCCCAATAGTCAGCTGACCATATAATAGCTGCCTCAGTCTCCGCATCGAATCCATACGACTCATATGGTCGAGCCACTTCAGGTGTCTCAGCAAAAGTATGCAGTCCACTGCATACATTCCACTTTGTCGCAACAATTTCGTGTCCCCAACTCTGCCGTCCCAACCGATGCGCAGAATCCGTCGCAAACACTGTTGATGAAACCGCTAGAGATATCGCACATCTCGCCGGTACATCGTCCACGTTTCACTGCCGTATAGAAGAACAGACAGCACAATGGATTTGTACACCATCAGCTTCGTGCCAATGGTAAGCTGATGGTTGTTCCACACTCGGTACTCTATCTTCCCGAATGCCGCCGCTGCCTTCGAGACTCGGATACGAAGCTCACTGTGTAGCTGCTGGTCAGTCGACATCATACTCTCAAGGTAGCAGAAGCGGGTGGTGGTTTCCAATACTTCGGCACCAATGCTGATTCGCGGCAGTATTGCAAATTGCACCTCCGGTGAAGGTTGAAAGAGACAAACAGTTTTGCTTGTGTTGATGGTGAGCCCGAATTTGGCCGCTGTCGAAGCCAGAGCACTAGTCATATGCTGCTACTCACCAATGCTATGTGCAAACAACACATACTCGTCAGGAAACAGAAACATTTCGATAGTTGTCTCGCAGCCTAGAGTTCTCGCACCGAAACGACGGATGTTCAGTATACCACCATCAATATGGTGCTCCACACGAACACCGTAAGCACAAGCAGCATCAAAAGCACAAGACATCATGGCATGAAGATAAATATTAAACAGGGCAGGAGCTAAGACACAGCCTTGCTTCACACCAGTGACAACTGCAGTCACCCGAGGTCTGTCCACTCAGCAGCACCCATGCCTGCATACCACTGTGCAGACATGCAATTAAACTTACAAAGTTACGCGGGCAACTAAACTTACCCAACACCAGCCACAATGCCTCGCGGTTCATCGTATCAAATGCCTTGGTGAAATCAACAAAAAGCGAGTACAATGGCTGGTGTCGTTCTCTGCACTTCTCCTGAAACTGACGAGTCGCAAACACCATATCTATATTGCTGTGACCCGAATGGAATCCACACTGCTCTTCCGTCACGTTAGTTTTCAGAAGCTGACTGACGAAGCGGTTGAGCAGGATTCGGGCAATCACCTTGCCCACAAACTCAGCAAGTTGATACCACGATAATTCGTGCAACATTGCTTGCGCCCTTTGCCCTTGTACAGTGGTAGCAGAAGGGCATCCTTCAGTTCAAGAGGCACCTTCTCCTCAATCCATACGCGTTGCTCCAAGTGGTGCAACACAGTCACCAACGCAGGTCCGCCTTGTTTCAATACTTCAGGCTGGATCCCGTCGGCACCAGCACAACTGACCTTTCGCAGCTGAGCAAGTGCTTTCTGTGTCTCATCCACTGTCGGCGTGTCTGTCAGACTCGCCTTTAGATGCTGCTGCTTCAGGCCGTTCAAAGCAAGCCAGTTCAGCTCTGAACGGTTGTTCAAGAGACAGTCAATAGTTTTTTGCCAGATCTGAATTATGTCTGAAGTCTGTGTTCAGGTATCGCCTGAGCAACCATCGATCAGCATCCTCAGCGACTCCAACCTCGGTCCATACACTGCGTTCAATGAGTCAAAGAATTCCTTGGGTTGGAGGCGTTCAGGCGTAACATGACATCTGCTTCGCCTCCTCCGTCCACCATGCATTTTTAATGCGACGGAGCTCGCGGGTCAGTCGCCGTCGAATTTTGCGAAACTGACTCTTCTTCCCCCAAGTCATTTGGGTCTAATACATGTGCAGCAAATGCTGCATTCTTCCCCGACACCAATGCGCCAATCGTCGCACTGTTCTCATCAAACCAATCGGGCCGCTTACAGTTTGCGCGCCCGATGGTCTCCTCGGCAGCAGCTCTCAGCTTGTCGGGAATGTGGTGCCGAAGGTAGACCACTGTGGCTATGCATTGCACACAAGCATGCAGCCAACGCCTTTCCAGCTCAATGCGCTTCGCCACAGTACTGAGGGAGAGAATGTTAAATTTATGCCGGTTCACTACAGGAATGCAATACATAGATTTACGAAAGATATGCTCTGCACCAATTTGTAATCAGTGCCACACTCAGCTCCATGCAGTACGCGTGTCATACGCACTTCACGCATATCACGCTGACGTACCATGACATAGTTGAGCAAGTGAGCGTGACCACTCCGTGGGTGCGTCCAAGTTGCTATATCACTCGTACTCAGTGCAAAGCGAGTGTTCGTGATCGTCAGGCCGTGAGTGGCACACAGTGAGAGCAGCCTGTCACCGTTCGCATTCACTGAACCAATGCCATGCGACCCGATAACATCTGTCCACACCGATGCATCATGCCCAAGGCGCGCGTTGAAATCACCCAGCAGAAATAGTCGGTCGCTCCTCGGCACAGACCGTATCACAGCGGAAAACTAAGTGTAGAATTGATCATGCGTGTCATCAGGATAACACATGGTCGGACCGTCCGTGCTCATAAAAGTGGCAGACTTACCTCTTCCGAGTCGTAGGCTAGCAGTCATCAGTCGCGCGCTGCCTGTTGGTTCGACCACCAGCCAGCCGTTTAGGCGATCGGCTTTTGCAAATCCGACCCCATGTTCATGTGGTACCGAGGTGGCGTTTCCCACCCAGTAGAACGTATAGCCTGCACCAGCTTCATGCAGCTTACCCTGCTCAGCGGGCCGAGTCTCCCTGAGCTTGGCAATATCGATCAGTGCAGTGCGTCGCTCGAGACGCTCACTCTAGTCCAGGTCCAGTGTTGCGCGCACGTTCCAGCACCTAATGTTGAGTGCTTCGTGCTCAGGCATACTACTGCATTGCTGAGCAAACGCACGCGTGGTAGTGATTGTGCTTCGGAGGTTTGTTTGAGGGACCGCGCCCGGAGCCTTTGACTCAACAAGCGAACCCACAAGGCAGTGGGGAGCAGATCCAGCTCGGGAATGTGGTTGCAGAGACAGATTGGAATCTGCTTGACGGCCGTCACACGCAGTCTTGGAAGTTCTGGAACTAGTCATTTGTATTCTGCAACCGTAGTAAGCTACGCACATGCGACCACGGCCAGACGCAGGAGGATTTTGGCGGGTTTGTACCAATTTGACCAAGGGTTGCGTGGCTTGAGGCGGGTAGCAGCAAACCATTGAGAACCCGGAGGTGCCCTCCCACCGTCAGATCCAATGCGTGGCGCTCGTGCTCTACGCCAATCAAGCTGTGAGCTTATAACCCGTAGACCTGTTGTCTCCCATGGCTAGATTTTACGGGAAGAGAGCCATCGACCACTTCCTAACCTCCGAAGTTGATGGGGTTTGATCTAGGATACTGGAAGTGCGCCCACACCTGAGAGGAGAACGACTCGAGTCCTCAGCCAAAGCCTTTGATCAAATGTACGCCCGAAAGACAGCGGGTCTAGCACATGGTCAGATAGCCGACTCATGCGGATTGGTGTCCTGGATCTTAGCAGGGAGAAGGGTGAAACCCAACTACCACCCAGCGGTCGCCACGAGCAGGTGTTCAGGACATGAGCCAATAGCGCGACAGTAGCAGCAGTGGGTAGGCGATCTGTCAGGATCTAGCCACCACTAGCCTCAGCGCACCATAGGCTCTCCCGCCTGCACCCACATATATATATATATATATATATATATATATATATATATATATATATATATATATATATATATAATCTGGCATGGTACTGTGCGAGTCCGACGTAGGGCGCCATAATTAGCATAAGGAAAATGACAGCAGAAGAATGGTTTATTACGGGTAAAATTCATTGTCTAACAAGTGCTATGGGGTGGATAGAATTTAGAGAAGAAAACATAATGGTACAATGAAATGCCCTTTGGTGGACTCACTATGGTATCCGGATTGGAAGATGCGTACAAGAGCCGAGATGTCTACTTGATAATATGTATAAATCCAGTTGGTTAGAATTTTGGTAACTCACCGTTTGGTTGCGGTATGTAGCTTCTGGCTAACACAACTCAAGATGATATGCGATTGAGATCATGTTTCGTGAAGTCGCTTTTAACTATCGTTAGTATGGGGGCAGATACATGATAACTTGGTAGAGCATTCTACGGCTGACACACGTGAAGAATGGACCAAGCTCCATGGCATTCCAGGCGGGTCCAATGTATTGTCAGCTTTAATTGTTGACCCATTAGGTTGATGCCTTGCATCAGTTCCAGCAGCGGACGCCAAATGTGGCTTTGGTTCTTCAGTATTTGGCAAAATACTATGAAGCCCCTTGCAAAAACTGATATCGACTGCTGTAAATTCTTAAGCACTTCATCCTAACGTGGTACTATAGATAGAATTGACCCTTAACATAGGTGCATATTATTCTGTGAACTGTCTAGAAAGCAGCAATAAATCGTTTTTGCCACTAATATCACGCCTGGATGTCGTACTCCAAGTGCGGTCGCGCGCTGGCATTTAACATGTGTGGGAAGATTGCGGTGTCAGACAAATCGAACGCTTTGCGCAGTAAGTCCAAGTGTTGATTGACAGTTCTGGACACCTTTTGGGATTGTGTCGAGCAGACGAGGTCGTCCTGGATCAGAATCCCTACGTTACGCTCATGAGCAGCTTTCTGAACCGTGTGTTATCCAAACATATACATGCTCACCGGCTGATGGCGCGGGTAAATCAGCTTGCCCTTGGTTATGTTAAACTGAAGTAGGTTCATCATTGACCACTCATAAACGCAATCCAGGTCACGTTGGAGAACATCGTGATCTTCACTGCTATTGCTCGCCACATCTTAATGTCCTAGGCGAAAAGCAGGAAATGTGAGGAGTTAACCCTTGCCAATTCGTTGACAAACACCAGGAATAAGCGCGGTCCCAGCAATTGTGAAACACCATATTCCACAATCGGGTTAGAATGTGAACTTCTAACACGCCCTTGAAGCTTCCATTGGCAAACGAAGCTGTACCTCCCCCAAGACAAGGTTCCCCGATTCCATAGCTCTCCATTCTATGAAATAGGATACGATAATTCAGGCAGTAGAAAACTTCGGAAAAGTCCATCTAGATACTGTCGGTTCCGACCCCTCCGTCGGCCGCTTCCGTCCAACTGCTGGAAGTCACCTGAAGGTTGTTGGTGCATGACCGTTGTTGACGGAAGTCTTGCTGCTCCGGTGTCAAGACGTTGCATATTTCCGGGTAGTCCATTAGAGACTAAGCGAAGACCACTTCATCAAATACGAGAACACAGGGTGGAGAGCCAATGGGCGATAATTTGCAGTATCTGAATGCCTAGCGGAGACTTGTTGTTCACTGAAGCATATTTGGAATAACCGCGACAGGGACTCAGACAGCTTAGTGGCCGTGGACTTCATTACCTTTGGACGAATGCTTTCGACTCCTGGAGAATTATGACCGCCCAGTGAGAGCAACTTCCTTAGTACAATTGCTGGCTTGAAGAGTACACGCGTAAACCCGGGATTCAGTCAAATGGATGAGTGCATGGTCGACTCAATATTGGAAAATACGAACTTGGGGACACAGATTCCGGCAGGACATACCACGCATAGCAAATAAGTGTGGAAAAGAAAGTCCGACGACATTCCAAACGACTGTACTGTTCTGAGATGGTGGACTCACAGATTAGTGTCGTGAGTGTGCTTTAGCAAATTGTGGCATAAGTGGTTGGGATCTCTCAAATTCCTGTAAGTCAAAAGAGGGTCTCCACGCAATCGCCGGTATTGTCCGCTGAATGGCACCAACACTCGTAGCCTTTATTCATATGATCAGTGATACAAGCGCTTGACATTCTTAGTTGCCCGGCATTGGGGATCCCTAAGGTGGTGAGCGCTCTCCTCAGTCATGGCTGCCAGACCCGTATTGCATATTCCACGTATAGGAGTGCACAAGTTCCTGGAATCTGTTAAAAACGGAAGATTCGAATCATCCGAATGCACAGCTAAGGAGCCTTACGTGTTGGATACCCCTCCTTGGCGCTGTTTCAGTCTGATTCGAACACCCAAGATCAACGTGGACCAAAACGCCCAGATCCTTTTTGTCAGATGATGTTGGAAACTTCTGGTTTCTCAGTTTGTAGCAGCACGCCAGCTGGTGTAGTAAGTGCGGCACTCTACATTTGTACATCATCAGCATCAGCATCAACAACCAGCAGTACATCAGCCATTGGAACTGATGCTTCGCTGCCATACAACCATGAGGTCCTATGAAATAAAGAAGAAGAAGAGAGGGAGAAGGGGGACTTACCTGAAAACCCTAATGCCCTAAGCAAACATTCAGGATCAAGGCGCCTGCCCCTTGTGTAGTCAACATACCGTCACAAACAGCTGACTATCGTGCAAAGATAAGGCGACATCGGCGAGACAGCTTCCTTGCAGCTTTCACTGCCACGCGTCATAATCAGCTATTACCCCGCGGACAACTCAGCACCAAACACAATTTAAACAGGCAATCCAATTAGGAGACGGCAGCAGACGCGCCACTAGTGTCGGTTACGAGCCATGTCCTGTAAAGTCGCGAGCCAAGCACAAGGCGAGTCACGTGGACTCCAGCCCGGAAGGCGAGACGGACCAACGGCACCCAGTGTGGTCGTCAGTGACTTCATTTCCCGCTGCCAAGTCAACTTCTGCCCACCTCGAGCCTTACGCCACCCTACACTTGGCAGACTAAACAAGGCCCTCCTAGGTAAGCGGTGACCAAGCATACGAATCATGTGCCCGAGCCAACGCAACTTATCCAGTGCTATCTGTTGTTCTAGGGAGCTAGCATGATTATCACCACCTAGTACTCGCCTACACACATCATCGTTTCGAACACGCTGGTGCCATCCGACTCCACCAATGCTTCGCAGACAACGATGATCAAGAACTTGAAGGTGCCTCAGATCTTCAGACCGAAGGGGCCAAGTCTCACTACCATAGAGCAGAACGGCCCTCACTGTGGCCTTGTATACACGACCTTTCAAATGAAGGGGAACTATCTTCTGTCGCCAAAGATGCCGCAGGTTCAATAAGGTAGCCCTGACTTTTGCAATGCGTGAGCTGACGTCAGTTTCTATACACCCATTGTTGCTGATGCAACTGCCAAGATAAGTGAATTGATCAACCACCTGGAGTTCCTCGTTAGCAAGCGTCAAGGGGTCATCAAGTGGCTGCTGGTTCTGCAGCAACAATTTGCACTTTGAAGGTGCGAAGGGCATACCAAATAATGGGACCATTCTGGACAGACTATTCAGGGTTGATTATGCCGCCCCAACATTGTCGAAAAGCAAGACGATATCGTCCGCATAATCTAGATCAACTGACCTTTCACCCAGGCAGCACTTCAACGCCTACATTGTGAGATTCCGCAAAGGAACACTCCATGAGAGAATCCAATAGGAAATTGAACAAAAATGGGGAAATCGGACAACCCTGACGAACGCCACCTGTAGTCAGAAAGCTATCCGATAGGACACCGTAGACCTTGACGCGGTCTGTAGTGTTCGAGTATAGAGCACGAAGGATGTTCACATATTTCGTGGGAACACCTTTCCGCGCAAGTATTTCGAACAGAGTCGATCAATCGACTGAATCGAACGCAGTCTTGAAATCGAGGAACACAGCTTTTGCCGGTCTGCGGTATGCGTGGTGCTGTTCTAGCACCTGCCGCGAAATGAATATATTGTCTATAAGCCACGTACAGGGCGGAAACCTACCTGCTCTTTGCTGCTCCTAGATTCTCGTTCCACAGTGAGGCGACGAACGATAATCGAGGCTAGTAATTTTGTCACAACTGGCGTTAACCTAATACCCCTGTGGTAAGAACAGTCTGTGCGACTGCTCTCCTTGTATATCGCCACTATATTCGATTCGCTCCAATTAGCCGGGACACTTCTTTCCAAACACATTCGAATAAGGAGGTCACTGCTTTGCAGAGGGCTTCAACTCCATCCTTAAATAGTGCAGGTGGGATGGAATCCGGGCCAGCGGCACGTAAACGATTAAGGGCTGTGAGCGCGTTTCGGACTTCGGCCTCCGATGGGGCCTTCAAACTAACTGTCTATGGCTCGTCTTGCATCACCTGAGTAGGAAGAGGTCTCGGAGCAGGGAGCCAACTGAACATAAGTGTTCCGCCCAACGAGCCATACGGCACTCCTTATTGTGTATCAGCGCACCCGCGCTGTCTCTGATTGTTTCACTGACGCCTGGTTTCCTGGGACCAGTTGTGCGGATTAGCTGGAAGAGCTTGCGATAATTGCCTACTGCTCCAGCCTCCTCCATTTCTTTGAGGCCGACTGGTCCACCAGACTTCCTTGACAGTACATAGGCTCTGCTTTAGTTCACGCCTAATAGCCCGTCTGGTCACATGGTTTTCAGAGCCAGCCGGGAGGTATCTTCTAGATTCCAACAGGTTCACCGACCATTCGGATATCCAGTGACTGGTGCGGTGACGATGGATAGTGCCACAAGCAGATGTGCCTGCGTCGTGCATGGCGGTCGAGATCTTATTCCACTGAAGCTCAGTGTCATTAGGACAAGACAGCGGAAGTTCGATATGCAGTGCGTCTTGATAGGCTTGCCTGACCGAGGACTGAGACAATTTCTCAGTTGCCAATAGTAGGGGACGCTTGGTGCGCCTTCCGGTAAAGTAAATGGAGAAACGACAGCGTACCAAGGTGTGATCAGAGTCGACACAGTTAGTCCAGTACGAGCGGCAATCCAGGATGGAATCACGCCATCTGTAACTTATGGCTATGTGGTCAATTTGGGTCCATCGCTGGCCAGCTACAGCAGGAAGCCAAGTGGCACTTCGGCGCCCACTGTGTTTAAAAGCAGTGCTACTAAGAAACAACTGGTGCTCCGCACATAGTTGCAGCAGACGCTCACCGTTGTCAGTCCGTTAGTAGTTAAGCCCATAATTACCACCTAGATGCCCTACTTGTGCGTTCATATCCCATGCAAGTACTATAATAGCTGAACTAGTAGCACTGCGTAGTAGCACGTTCAGTTCGTGATAGAATGTGTCCTTGACAGCGTTAGAACTGCAGTCGGTGGGAGCATAAGCAGAAAGCACAAACAGCGTTTTGTACTACTTCGTGAATCAACCTTAGCTGACGTCGTCAAACGGGCTGCACATAAGCGGCTGTTCACCGGAATCCAATCAACCAACGATGGCAGAGCCTTGGAACTTGGATACCCACGCCAGCTTGACTAGTGAGTGCTGCATCGGCGTCTCTGGATGCGTGTAACCACTAACGAGAGGATAAGCCGGGTGCAGTTAATTCAATAACATCGCTAGGGTCATTGATCCTAGTTTCGGACACACAACACCTATCAACACCCAGTGTGTCCAAGGTACGTGCGAGTACAGCCTGTTGACCTGTTTGTCTTAAAGTGCGAACGTTGATTGTCGCCATGGAAACGGGATATCGTGGACTTATAAGGGACTTTTGCCGATAGGCGTCCGATAGGTGCTGTGGGATGGTGGTTGCAGATGGTTCTACTCCAGTGGCACTTCGGTTGCTGTCAATTAAGCTGGGAATTATAGAAGGTTAGTAATGGGGATCGGGATGGGAGTAAGAGAAACAGGTGGAAAAGAAAGAATGGAGACGCCAGCAGTAGCATGTTTTCGCTTATCCGCCCTGCTGTGTGCAGCAGATAAGGCGACCCTTGATAATCTGCGCGACGGCCGATGCAGCATGAAGTGTATGTTTGAAGAAAATGTCATGGTTGTATGTGGGCTGGGATATTGCTAGGGCGCCCAGACCTAGACAGGAGAACGATTAGGGTTCTCATCCAAAGCCTTTGGCTCAAAAGCCTGTCCGCAAGTCAGCGGGGTGGCAGTGATTTAGTTTTACAGAAATGGACGCTATCCCATTTCAAACCCCCCAACCTGGAGGACCAGGAGACTGAGTTTGTCTGACCACTCACCATTGACCAAGCTGGTAGGAGTAGCTCTCAAGATGCTCGGAGGCATCACCCAGTATAGCTGAATGGGTGAATGAGGTACGCAAACCGTGGCACCACGTTAAGGTCCAGTTTCGTTTCGACAGTCTACATGTGTGCACATTCAACCGAACTAGCTTCTGGATTGACCACGCGTGAACCCTGTCGCGATCGGCCTAAATTAGTGTAATATCATTTGGTACATTAATCACCCTCCACACCTTGACGTCATCGGCATAGAGCAGGAAGTTAAAGTTAATGTGGCGAGTGATATCGTTGATATAACTTCAAAATAACCGTTGCCCTGATACCAATCCCTATGATACTCCGCATCCAACTTGGATAGCATCTGCTAAAGTTTTACGAACTCTTATCCTCAAGCGCCGGGGTAGGAGAGAGCTTCTGATCCACTCCAGAAGAGCATCACATATACCAAAAATCTGCATTCTAGAGATAAGAATGTTGTGGTCTAAGCTGTCAAATTCGTTTGTGAGATCCGACGGACTACACAACTTCCTCTCTACTGCTACGGTTCATTTGGGTCATGTCAGCAGTAGGTTTGCTGTACATGATCCATTTCGTTGGAAGCCATACTGTTCCGGTACAAGATGGCTGAATTCCTCCAAGTAGGCCATCAGCGCGTCATAACTAATGGCTTCCATGAGCCTTGATAGTACCACTAGTAGGATTACGGGATGGTAGTTGCCTAAATCAGAACGACTACCTCCGTTATGAATAGGAGTAATCATACCGTGTTTCCCCATGTCCGATGTATACATCTCATCAAAACTGTGTTTGAAGCATCGAGCGAAAGGCTCAGCGCTCTCCTACGGCCGCAAGTGACTTCGTTTGAATGTTACTAACTCCTGGAAAGCAGCACTTACGCATACTCAACAGCATTTTTAGTACAGCTTCTCCTGTGTAAGATATATGAGTCAGTTCTGGGAGTCAGACAACACTCGCCATAGGGTTAAGTGGCTCCTAAATGCATCGAATGGTTGGAACATACTGCAGGCCACATTCTCCAAGGTCCGTGTAAGACCATCTACGGTTTTAAAGGAGGAACTGGCGTTGCAACTTATGTAAACTGTTTACATGTTGATACAGCAGCTTGTGATTTGGGAACATACGTGTTGCGCACTTCTGTTGGTATGCCACTTTATCCTCGCGAACAAGTTGATTAAAGTGGTCATGTTTGGTCGCATAAGCCATTCACGTCTCGATACTCGGACAGAGTTCGTAGATATGCCAGGCTGAGTTTCGCACCATTATACACTTACGTATCCTACTTCGCACGAATGAGACCACGTTTCTCGAGTGGACAGCCTTAGTTTATGATGCTTCCGCAGCCACAATGTTATACTGGCTGACGAACTGTTGCCACGCGCTAGCTGGTGCATCGACTGCCAGAAACGTTTAGTTGATGGTCTCACCTAGTCGAGCTAATGTGTCGTAGAGTATAATCGTTTTTGTTGTGTCGGCAATTTCCACGGGCTATTCTGCATAGCAGATGTATTCAAATAGCGAAGCTACATGTCCGCCGCGGCCCAAAGGGATGTCGACCATGCTTCGTAAAGTGAAGCATGGAATCCCTCCACTTTTCACGACAGGCGGTAGAGTACAAAGCGCCGAAGAAGCAGCTAATGACCTGCGGCTACAATACGCCCCAATTTTTGAACTCGCAACCTCTACCTGTCCCATAATATCAAGCTCATTACCGACACCATTGTTTACCAATGTGGTTTCCAACCCATCAATTATGTTAACGAAGTTACTCTTACTGCGTGAACATAGTTCCCCGGGAGCAGACAACATCCGCCCGAAGGCACTGAAGGCTACGGCCACCAAGCTAGCTGAACCACTGTCACAGTTCTTCCAAAGATGCTTCGATGAACAACAAGTCCCCACTATGTGGAAGTGTGGCATTATCACCCCTATTTTTAAAGGCGGTAGCCGTTCCGATCCTGCAAACTATCGTCCAGTGACTCTCCTCCCTGTGCTCGCGAAGGTGATGGAAGCAGTCGTCGCTGAGGCTTTAATGAACTACGTGGAAAAATGCAACATCTTGGTATCGGAACAGCATGGCTTCCGTCAACACCGGTCATGCACCACCACCCTACTGATTGCACGAGGTAGTTGGACGGAAGTGGCCGATGATGGGGTCAGAGTCGACGTCATCTATCTGGACTTATCCAAAGCTTTCGACCGCCTTGATCACCGCATCCTATTTCAACGGATACAGAGTTACGGAATCGGAGATCCTGTACTTGGTTGGATTTTCAGCTTGCTTCACCAACGGAAACTTCAAGTACGCGTCAGGGGATCACTCTCTAACCCATTTGAGGTGGAATGTGGTGTACCACAAGTCTCAGTGCTGGGACCGCCCTTATTCCTGGTGTTTATCAACGACCTGGCATCAGTTATCTCCTCAAATTTCCTGCTTTCCGCCTATGATATCAAGATTTGGTGGGCGATTAGTAACAAGCCAGATCACGTTCTTCTCCAACATGACCTAGCTTGCATTTACGAATGGTCAAAAAGGAACATGCTTCAATTGAACATAGCTAAGTGCAAGGTGATACATCTGCGTCACCAGCTGGTAAGTGCTTACAAGCTTAGAGACCACATCTAGGAGAAGGTCTCTCAGGAGCGTTACCTGGGTGTATTGGTACAGGAAGATCTCGGGTGTTCTAAACAAGCAGAGAAGGCGACGAGAATCGGTAATCAACACTTCGGCCTGCTTCGCAGAGCCTTCGGTCGGTTTGAACCCTCAATCTTTCCATAAATGCTTAACGCCTACGTGCGACCTCACGTGGAATATGCTATTCAGGCGTGGCAGCCGTGGCAGAAACAGGATCTTGTTGCTCTCGAGACTCCTCAACGAAAAGCAACCAAGAACGTCAGGGGCCTCTTTCATCTGCCCTATCAGCTTAGACTGAAATCTCTAAGGACGTACAGCAGTCGATATCGGCTTTTGCGGGGGGATCTCATAATGGTTTACCGAATTCTGAAGAATCCAAACCGCGTCTGTAGTCCGCTGCTGGAATTGAACCACAACACTAAACTAAGAGGTCACCCTCTGAAACTGACAATTCATTATAGCCGGCTTGAATGCCGTAGAAATTTCTTTTCCGTCCGCTTGTGTCAGCCTTGGAACGCCCTCCCTAATTATGTCGTCTCTGCTCCCAATTTGGTGATATTTAAAAAGCGTGTTGACGATGCATTGTCTCACTTACATTTCATTTTATGACTTTTTATCCAGGGGCTACAAAACACAATCAAGCAGTGTCTTGCCAAACGCCTAAGCAAAAGACTTATGGATTTATACGTTTAATACGCGAACATCTCCGCTATTCCACATAAGTCTATGATGAATCCACCACAACGCTTTTCGCTTTATCATGCAATTGATTTTTGCGCTAATTTCTATCCTACGGGACTTGATAAGCAATGTTTTTACCCGTAATAAACCATTGTTCCATTGTTCCATCATCCTCTTGATCATCGGCTCTTGATTGGTGAATATCCGATCCAGCATAGACGGTCTATTAGTTTCTCTGAATGTGGTGGGCGTTGATGTAGCCATACAGCGGGAAAGTGGGGACAACCACCTGTAGCTCAGCCTTAACCTGTTCTCCGGGAGCGGCTTTTGATTCCAGAAGGTGGATGCTGACATCGCCAGTACTAAGAATGTGGCTGTAGTTCTTGTTCGTCATCCGCCTTATTTCGGATGACAGCTAGAAATCTATCTCTGGCGTGGAGGAGAGAAGGCGGAAAAAGGCCGCCACCAAGCGGGCGTCGTCGCCTCTTGAAGTTAGACAACACCAAAGAACATCCTGTATAGTTTTGCTCGGATCATATATGGACCCATACTGGAGGTCACTGCTGAAGTACAGAGCTATTTCTTTATCGTTGCTGGGTTGGTCGTGCCGAACAACAGACATGCCTGGCAGTGTGGCTTCAATGTCACTTGTGACGAGGCGTAATCATATCTTCACTGAACGATGAACAATGATTATTCACGGGTAAAAAGTACGTGCTTGATAAGTCCGGTATGATGGACGGAGTGGAAACTAAAATAAGCAAAGGATACGTGTATCGTTAAAAAGTCTACCAATTTAACTGCACTGCTTCAAAACGATAGTTTGAAATGGGAATTGAATGCATTCATACGAACTAAACTGGAGAGCAGTTATAGTTCACGTAATCTGCGGGAAAATATAAACCAAATGGAAATGTCCACGCTCACTCGTGTGTCGCTTCCATGGACCAATCTGATAAGTAAATGCAGTTTCCACAGTAGCAGAGTTTAATAAATAATGTGCAGGATGTGCAACTGAGCAAGCTGATTGGCAGCGTTAGGTTGACGCACGGACATAAAAGGCTACGCAGTGTAATGTGAAGGCATGTGTGTATCATCGAGAGGTCTTCGGAATACCATCAATGTGGGGTGAGAAACAACGAAAGTCAGGAGGGCGTTCTACGGTTTGCACACACGAAATGAAACGAAATTCCCGCGGCATTCCAACCGGCTATGATGTGTAACCAGCTTTAGCTGGTGGTCTCTCCCAGCGGTATTAGGACTCAGCCTCAGGTGATAACAAGTATGGTTTGGATTCCTCAGGATCCAATATGTCACGCAGGTGTTGGTATTGTTTACTCTAAATCCCCAGGGTTTTCAGCTTCAGCTGGTAAGGGAGATGCAACAGCCCCTTTGCGTGTCTGGTCACACTTTGTTGTGACCTATCAAGGGGGTGAGGTCGTGCTTGTGCCAGGGCTTCCAGGAGTGGATGGTGTATTGCAAATGAGACCTAATGTACGCATTGAGCATTTTCAAGAAGATGGAAAGTTCCGAACGTTTGAATGCCTTCTGCGAAAAGCCAAGGTATTGGTTGGCCTTCTTGGATGGTTTCTCTACCTGACATGAAAAACCATGTACCTCTTTTACTATCACACCTAGTTCGCATTTGGTAGAAGCCCCCCGCAAATCTTGATCCTCCAGGCTGCATTCGTACGTGTAACGACCGCGTATAATCAGTGTCTTACATTTGGTGGCATTGAAATGAAGCAGATTCTGAGTTGCCCATTTGTATATGTTATAATTGAGGGAACGCCTCTGTTATGATTGCGTAGATGCCTGATAAGATTGTCACTGGCCCAATTGGAGTACGCCTACGGTAGCGGCTTGCAGCACTGGCCAATCGAACGGATTTGCGTTGACCTGATGGCGTTAGCTTAGCCCGGGGTACGCGCTGGGGCGACGGAAATTGAGCTAGCGTGAGAACCATCCTAGCCGCACGTATTCGTGTAGAAGCTGAGCGCTCGGAACGGACGCACACGAGAGAGGGTTACGGTAGACGCGCACTAGTGACATAGACGCGAAAACTGCCCGGCTAACGACGCACACAAAATCACGTGACCCGACCGACTCCCAAGTAAGGCGAAGGGAAAAGAAAGACAGGCGGTCCTCTGAAGGCTCTTTTACGACCAACAAAGGGCGAATCACAGCCAATGTAATGGGTTAGGGGAAATTGCTACCACGACGGGGTGGTAGTTTTTAAAAGACCATTGTCAAAAGTGCGCAGTTAGTCCGCGTCTCGGAGTGGCTGAACGCGGCTGCGTTGTGGGGAGAAATTGCACCTCGCTTTCCAACGCCATTATGCCGGGGTTTCTGGCGCGTTTTTGCGGGAATATTTGACGGGCGCGCAACAGTATATCATATTAAGTTAATCTTGAAGCGCTGCGTGGTCGACCGTTGTTTTGATGGTCCAACACAAATTGAGGTCATCAGAGAAGAGCAAGAAATTGGAAATGATCAGTCTCGCGTGATCATTTATGTAAATCAAGAATAAGCGTGGACCAAGTACTGAGCCTTGTGGTACTGTGCAATGTACATCGATATAGTCAAAGATGGTGCGGCGAAATCTCACATTCAGATCTTGTTGAAGCAGGAAGTTACCTGTCCAACCGAGATCTAAGTCACCAATTCCACAGATCTGAAGCCTGTGTATGATGGTGTGATGGTGCAAACTATGAAATGCCTTTGAGAATTCCAGATAAGCTGAGTCAACTCTTAAACGGCTATAGACTGTTTAAGCCCGACTAGTGTGAGCAAGTAGCAGGTTAGTGGTGCAAAACCTGTTCTAGCGAAATTCATGGTGTTCTGGTGTTATGAATTTGCACCGCTCCAAATAATTCATCAGCTGTTCAATAACAATAGATCCGGATGGAGTGTTATCGAGCGAAAAGTAGTCGGATCTGAGCGGCTTACCCTCGTGAATAGGAAGGACGATCCCGGGCTTCCGCTTTGTTGGAACTCGCATCCCTTCGAGACATCTTTGGAGGAACTGAGGGAGTGGATCCGCCAGGTTAATTGAAGCAAACATCAGCGGCACTGGGCGGATATTATCAGCACCAAGAGAGGTATGCTGGTGAAGGGAAATGAACCTTTCTGGACCATCAGCAGCAGTTAACGTAATGTGGTTGAGTCCTGGCGGTGGTACAACTAGTGTGAACAGCATAGGTAACGAAGCCGTGCTCTAGAAATTTGGGGGAATTTATGATACCTGACCATGGCCGCTTGTGTCGCAGTTTATGCTGACCCATATAACATGTAGGAATCCCGCGTTCCAAAATCCAAAAATAAACTTCTAACCGCTGTGTCAAGCACTGCTCGAGGAGCTCATTGTCCTAGCAGCATGCGCCGAGTTCCACTCGCAGCTCGGCTATCTCTACCTGATGAGACCAAACAAAGACGAAACCATCGGTCGTGGAGTGCAGGGATGGGAGAGAGTCCTACCGAAACCCTCCAATGTCTCGCTGTGCTTTACTGAGTCTGTTAAAATGTTTGTGGAGAGACTGGGGTTTGGACAAAATTTTTCAGCTAGATTCTGTTACTAACTTTTGGCTCACAAAACAGCTTTACATAATGATTCCGCTGGATAGTGTAGGCTTTCCATGTTTCAGCACCCGGTGACTCCTCGTATTTTCGCCAATGTGTACCTTGTGATTATGCACTTCGGCGTCCTGCTGCGTAAGAATGGCTTTACTCTCATCGCGCGTGGGGGCATGTTCCCCGAAGCACTGGTTACTAAGTTGCTGAATTGATGAACACCATCCGACCAGATGATATGGAGGGATAGCTGAGATAGAAATGAACAGTTTGTTACATTAGCGAGTCTAGTCAGATCGGCGTAATCGGCAATAAGCTGCGAGTCGTAGGCGTTTTCTGTGGAATAATGTACGCAACAGATGTAGTTGAACAAGTGTTATATGATCATCGAAATCTAAAGGACTAGCTATGGATAACCTTCCGATCATAAGCTCCTCGTTGGTGAACACGAGAACCAGGATTTTTGCTGTATTCCAGGTCCTGAAATTTGTGCAGTGGTGACGTGGTTGTAGAGCAGTAATTCAACGATTAGTTCTTTTAATTTTATTTTGAGGTGTTCATGGAGTTCGACTGAGTTTCTAGGGTGTAAATGCTAAAGTTACCTACCGGAATAATGGCACCGTGATTGTGCAAAGATATACTTAATGGTGAAGGCGAAGCGATGGTCTATTTTTGAAGTGGAAGTCGGAAGCGGTATACGACACCTACTATAGATATACCACTATATCTTAGGCGAAGACGGCACAAAAGCGCGTCCGTAATCTTGATCTCCGGGTCGTTGATGAGATTAAGTGGTAACTCACTGTGATAATAGAGTACACCACCACCTCGATTCGGTTGATCAAAACGTGGACTGGACATCCAAGGTAGCACGATTTCGACGTCAGTGATCACTTCATACAACCATGTCTCGGATAACGTAATTAGGTCCCACGACAACAAGCTCTGACGTGGCCGAAGCTTTATCGTTTTGCTGAATATGCCTTGTGTGTTGGTATAGAAACAAGAGGTTTGTGTGTTAAAAGATTGGTGGAAGATGTAGGCAGCGGTTTTGAGTGTTGAGTGACCTTATGATGTTGACTACTACTGGTTTTTTGAAGTTTCGTTGGTTCTTGAGATGGAGTTGGGATACAATGCTGCACAAAACACTCCAAGTCATGGTGACCCTGATTGTCACTAGCACCTTTCGTTCTCTCCGTATGTTATGACAGCTGTTAGATCATTTAATGTGATGGAATCCACATCGGATATATTCGCTGAATTTGCCACCACCACTGAGCAAGCAGTAGCCTTTAGTCGTGTTTCTGTTGCCTTCAGTCAAATTTCTGTTAGCAGCATGTTGCGGAATTTAGCCTAGTTCTCTAGATGGGCCTATACCTATGGATGTCTGTGGAACCAAGTTCATCAACCTAGGACCACATCCTTAGTAATTCGCTAACGTAGAAATCCTCGCCAAGGTAGTTTCAACGACATTTATTAAGTAGAGCGCCTCACGAATGTGTCGTTATAGCTCCCAGAAGATGAAGCTTGGGACTCGGGGACAGTGCAAAACGACAGTTTACTTGTAATTGTGTTTCCGACTACCTTCTTTGTTGTTCATATCCTTTGAACATTCATTCCACGAGACGTCAGGTAATATACACACACCGTTTGTGCATTTTGGTGTCCATGCACCGCCAGTAGAATTGCCACCATCTCGAAGTAATCGAGGTTTCCCATAGTGCAATGTGTTTAAGTGGCGCGCGAGGCGTCTCAGTGTAGAGGGGTTAGCAAGCACACTTATGGCCTTACGGATGCAGTCCCACTGCTTACTGTCGTCTGTCAGTTTACCTCTTATTGGATTGGACCTAGATTCGGGAACGTTAGGGCACACAAGACGTAAGGCACAATGGTTTCCACTAGTGGGTATCAGTTTCAGAGCACCATGTCCTATCCCTTACTGTGGATTCGCGGGCAGCACAGGTGATAGAATCCATGCTGTGATATCTCTATTTTGCCACATCTGGTAAGCTTAGTCATGGGCATAGTTTTCTGGCCTTTTCCTAGAAACAACCAATGCTTATGATGTCCGGTGGTCTTTTATTGTGGACTGGCTGTAGCTTGGGTCCCAAGTACGGCAACCGAATTACTGATCCCTACACCTTTGGAGGGAGTAGAAGCAGTCGAGCTGCTAATGACTTGTCCAGTTAAGGAAGCGAAGCGGGTTAATACAGTTGGAGATGAAAAACCTGCGGGAAGGTTGAGATGCCTTGCTCTCTTCTTTGGCCTAAATCGGAGATTGATACCGGTCTGCTGTTGGAATCGTAGATTTATATACTTCCACAGGCATATTCCTGGTGCTCACCAGCTGCTCAACTGCTTCTGTCAGCTTTTCACACTTTTGCATTAGAATGATTAAATAACCAACAACCGGGATGGATTTGCATACCTGGCAAAACCAAAACGCTTCCGGTTTCCTGCTGAAATGCTTACTTCCGAGTTGACTAGTCCCTATACATTTAGGGTAAAATGACCTAGAGCAGGTAAAACACGTTAGTTTCATCTTGATGACTCTAGCACATAGGACACATTTACCCTTCTTACCGGCCATTTTCATTGATTACGTACACAGTTGTGAGCTCGCGCAAGCATGATGGTGGGATGAAGCACGCCTCGAGCGTGCACGTAGTCGTCCGACTGCACACATTGGTAAGGCAACCAAGCCGCTTTGTTTGTTAGTGGATCGATGGATGTCCCCTCTGACTAGACAGGGGTCTTTTAGTGAATCTGTATGATAGCTATATGGAAGGACAGAACAAGAGAACACAAATTCCCCTACAGCCCTCATGAGGAACAACGTGGTGCAACAAGCTTAGTGTCGTCGGAAAACGTCGAGGTTTTTGCGTCGAACTATGTTGCATAATTGTGTTGGCTCGAAGCGATAAGCGCGTGTGCATGTAGATGTAAGTATGCGAGGAGTATAAAACTGCTTGTATTTCTGGGATCGCTAGTGATTTAAGCTAATTCCACGTATAACGGTTCAGAGAATAACGCTGGCAAATCCGATTTGAATGGTCGTACGGCGACTAGCCTGAGATAACGTAGAGAGGAAAAAATACGCAATTTCAGTGTAATAACTACGCGTCTGTGGGCCGGCTCTTTATTGGGGTAAAGCGAGGTAGCCACAGGCCTTTGCTCGTTGAGGAAGTCGCAGTATGAAAAGTTTATTAAGTAGGCTTTGATCGTTAATTGACCTACAGGAAAGCTTCTCGGATGCCAGAAGCTCTAAACGATGAATACATGAAGGAGATGAATTTGTACAGATGACTGAAAGGCCTGTACCTAATCTTGTTATTAAATCTTGATATGGTTGCAGTCTGTTTGTGGTCTCATCCGTACATACGCTAGTCAGTCAATCGACAGCTTTAGCGACAGCTACTGGTCTGAACAAATTTTCCTGAATCGCTGTCGTGGTTATACTGAATGGCGTGTGGTATTGTTTCCAGGACAACAGCGAGCATATATATATATATATATATATATATATTCATGATCAGTTAACAGACATTGTGCCATCAGAACCATGGCAGAAGAAAAAAGTGAAGAAGATGGGAACACTAAAGCGACTAAAACATATGGAAAACGATTTTTTTGGTTTTACGCACGCCATTTTGTATTTTTGTTTTGTAATGTGAGTTTTTGTGTGCATCCAAGGGTTGGTGAAATTGCAGAACAACATTGACGCCACTGCTGTCTGTTGCGGGCCATGACGTCTAATGCTTCCAACCACTACGATTCGGTATCTCGTGGTCCCCAACCTGGGAGGCGAACTGGTTCGACTACCGCCAAACTTGTGGTTGCCTTCTTCATACTACTTCCGCACGTCATGGGCTGTCCACCGCGGCACTTTTTCCAGTCGCTCCCTTGGAGTGCAAATAGCGCTCGAGGTGGAAGGCGATGGGCTGGAATGCGCAGAACGTGCCCGAGCCAACGCATGCGATGTCGGAAAATAATGTCCTGAAGACTGGCACTATTCGCTCCAAGCACGGGGTCTCCTACCTCTACGTTGCTTACGTGGTGTTGCCACCACACCCGAGCAATCCTTCGGAGACAGCGATTGTCGAAGACTGACAGCCGCTTCCGAGCGAATAGGCCAAGTCTCACAGCCGTACAAGAGTACTGCACGGACGGAAGCATTGTACACTCTGCCCTTGAGCTTGAGACAGACATCACGACGACGCCATAGGTGTCTCAGTTTGATGAATGCAAGGCGGGCGGCGAGTAGCGGTGGTTCTCTAACTGCTGTCTTCAAGCGTAGTTCCGAAGGACGGGTGTTGCTTAGTTTTTGCCAGCTGTTGTGGCTGAACCATCCTCATGTTACTGCCTTTTTAGTGAGGCGACACGGTTAACCGTGTAATCAATTGAATTATGACCTCAGCAGCACAGGAGCTTCATGGGTGTATCGCCCTTCTTCCGGAACGTGAGCATGGGCTTCCTGGTCGTTAGGTGATGACAACTCGAGCACGCCGTGAACGAAAATGCTGCTTCTGATACTTTCCGTGTGCTAGTCGTCTGAATTACTTTTTCCTGCTGGCGTTCGTTCCATGGACCATCAGAAAATATATGCACCCCGTTGTCTTCGCTCCACAGACGGTATACCGACATTATCTGTGGATCCCGATGTTACTCGTATCAAGTAGTAGTTCCTGTAATATATCGGGTTTCGATATCGAGGGAGGTACGTTAGCCGGCCCAGCCCGGATTCAGACTGGTGCACAAATAAAATTCTATTGTTTCAAATCGTCCTGCTTTTGACCCCTTACGAAGTTTGTTTTAGACTCAGGGACATTGGTGCATATGAGTGGCAGGGCACTGTGGTTCCGCCTGGCTTTCGGTGATGTAGGAGGCACGGATATCGGTGGCCTTAATAGCGTCGTTGCAGGTTGCACCTGACCCTTGACTCCTGTTGTGGCTGTAAAGGGCGAAGCCACTATAGTCGCCGTTTGAATATATCGAGTATGAACTCTTGCATAAGTGGGTCGGTTTTCTGAGAGGTTCGGTTTATGTTGGCCAAACGGAAGGGTAGTTGTTACCCACGTTGCATCAATCGACACGTTGTATAAGCGGTTGTGGGCGGTGGAGCCGGGAATGCTTCGATCATTCGAGATGACGAGCTGGTTCTCGGTCCCCAGGGTTCCCTATGCCTCGAGGCCGGGTCAAAACCTGTCGCTTTTCGGTTTCGAGGTAGCAAATGGGGGAGACGGATGAGGTGCAAACTGTCCCTGTCAGAACAAGTGGACTACTGACCTTGTTTGTGGCCATTCGGGAAAAGGAAACGAATTTATGTAACAGGCGGATAATTAGTGTCAGAATGATCACGTATGTCAGCCACAGACTGCTCGTGAAATCGAGCGATTTCCAGCGTGTGTTTTTGTATATTAGCTTGGATCTTTCAGCCAACCACATGGCGCTTGAGCATTGATTACTTTCGACCACGTGTGCAGCTAACAGCTTTCCCGGACAGTTGGTTGTAACATCAGCTGTGCAAGCAAACGTTTTCATGCAGTGTCAATTATATCTTCTTACTACTAAGCGGGTTATGACAGTCTGGCTACGGAGATGATTGGTCAAAATGTTATCATTCAAATGTTACAAAATCAGCAACCTCAATTGGATCAACAGCAGAAATTATTTGAAGTTCTTGCATGAAATTTTTCAGCACACAAATCAGAGGTTCCAGAGAGCAGAAGTGATACTCAACTTAAAGTTGCATTGGCCAATGGAATTCAAGAATTCAGTTACGACCCAGACAGTGACAATACTTTTTAAATTAGTACAAGAGATATGAAGACATTTTTATTGTCGACGGTTCAGCATTGGGTGAATCAGCAAAGGTACGGCTGTTGATGGAAAAACTTGATGTTCTGAACACGCAAGATGTTGCGATTACATTCTAACAAAACACCCAAGAGATTTTACTTTGCATGCAACTGTGGATAAGCTTACCATAAATTTTGGAGAGCGGACATCTATATTTAACTTTCGTTATAATTGTTTAAAGCTTACTAGAGCAGAAGACGAAGACATTGTGACATATGCAGGTAGAGTGAACATGGAATGTGAAAGGTTCTAATATAAAAGAATGTCAGACGATCAATTCAAAGCATTGATTTTTGTATCTAGCTTAACATCGCCTGCGGATTCCGATATAAGAACAAAATTACTATCAAAACTGGACTCTAGTTGTGATTTTTCCTTGCATGATTTAACCACGGAATATCTCAGAATGATGAAACTGAAGCGTGATGCGCAAATGTTACAGTTAAACAAGTCTTATTCGGAAGTGACTTCTATTGACAAAATTGTAAAATCACAAGTGGAACAAAACAGATTTGCAAAGCAAAGAGGCTTGTTTCAACGGCCACCAATACCATTCTGGAATTGTGGCGCCTGGCACTTTGTACGCTTTTGTGAATTTCGATTCCATAAATATCAAGCTTGTGGTACATTAGGTCAAGAAGGGATACTGTGTCCGTTTGTTCAAGCAGCACCAATCAACCCGATTCAGAATGCAGTCAAATCTAGTGTCCACTACATACAGTTCTCGTGGGAGGCATTGCCGAAATTTTATCACGTTATTACTTAAAAATTTACCACTTACCTTACAAATTGACACTGCTTCCGACATAGCAATCATTTCATATTCGACTTAGAAAAACATTGGCGAACCAGAGTACTGTTTTACAAAACGTATTGCTCGGAACGCTTCTGGCGAGCCAATCGCCTTTTTGGGACAATTAAATTGTGAGTTCACATTTCGAAACAAGAAATGCTGTGGAAGATGTTGCATTGTAGCAGAAAATGAACTAATTTTATTAGATATTGAATGGATAGATGAGTTACAATTGTGGGATGTTCCAATCAGCTCGATTTGTGTTTCTCAAGCTCAGAGGATCCGAAATGTGCCTTCAAGTGACGACGCAACTGTTGATACAAAAGTGAAGGATGATATTTTGGCAAACTTACAGGAAAAGTCTGCTAGTGTTTTCAACCCAGGACTTGCATTGCACACCAAAGTTCGGGCTACTTTGTAAATAGCACGTGAAGTAAAGCCAGTATTCCGTCCTAAAAGGCCAGTACCTTCCTCAGCCGTCCCATTGGTTGATGCAGAACTGAATCGTTTGGAGAAATTGGGCGTGCTAACCAAGATTAGTTATTTAACTTGGGCTACACCCATTGTGGTAGTTAAGATGGCAAGTGATACGGTGCGTATTTGTGGTGATTTTTCAACTGGGCTGAATGTTTCACTTCAGATTCACCAATACCCATTGACAATTCCGAATGATTTGTTTGAGCAGTAAGTGGTGGCAAAATATTTTTAAAAATTGATCTTCTCATGCCTATTTACAAGTCGAAGTTGGTGAAGAATCAAGAGAATTTCTCAACACTAACACTCATCAAGGTCTATGTCAGTACAACAGACTGCTGTCTGAACTTAAGTGTGCTCCGGCAATCTTTCAACAAGTATTGTACACAATGATAAACGGGTTGCCTTTTGTTTTGACTTATATGGATGACATGATAATCGTAAGCGCTCCATTTGAGCTACATCAGGCACCCATGAATAAAGTGTTTGACAGGATCAGGAGTTTCGGATTTACACTGCAAATCGACAAATGTGTGTTCCGCATGTCTCGAATTTCGTATCTTGCTTCAATCAATGATGCCAGTGGTGGTCGTCATGATCCATCAAAAGTCATGGCAATCCAGCAACTGCAAGTGCCTAAGGACAGGAAAACACTTCAGTTGTTTTGAGGACTAGTTAATTATTACAGTAACTTTGTCCCTAATATGTGCTTGCTAAGGATGCCACTAAATGAACTCTTGAAAACTAATTCAAAATGGGTGTCGTCCCCAGCTTGCCAGTCGGTATTTGATGAAATAAAGCGCATTTTAACTTCTGATCTTGCACTTACACACTATGATCCCAAACTACCTAGCATAGTTGCTGCTGACGCTTCAGAGTACGGGATTGGAGCAGCACTCTTGCACCAGTTTCGGGATGGCAGGCAAAAAGCGGTCAGTCATGTTTCACGCACGCTAACAACAAATGAACGGAATTACAGCCAAATTGAAAAAGAAGGTTTAGCAATTGTGTTTGCAGTCAAAGAGTTTCATAAGATGTTGCATTTTGGAAATGCACTTTATGTGATGATCACATGCTCCTGTTGTCTATATGTGGCACCAAGAAATGAATTCCTGTTCACACCACAAATCGCCTGTAATGTTGGGCAACAATACTTTTCGAATACGATCTTACCATTAAATGCATCCGTTCGCTATACTTTGGCCATGTTGACGCCTTATCGCGCCTGATTGCTAACAGATCAGATTCGCAGCCACATGAAGTCGCGGTCATTTCGTCATTTCGTCAGTTGATGCTGAGATAAAATCTGTCTTTGAGGAGTCTATACGAAACTTACCAGTTACGCTCGATGACAATTGTGAGTCTACGCGGTCAGATAGCTGTTTACAACGACTCCTTTTATCTTCGCAACGATTGACCAGAAATTACATCGGAGGCTGAAATTAAACCATATTTTGTGTGTAAAGATGCCTCAACAATAGTGCGCGACTGTTTACCACTGGCAGATCGCATTGTGATCCCCAGAAATCTCAGCGTAAAAGTGATTCAAATACTTCACGCCGGACATCAGGGAAGTACACGAATGAAATTACTCGCCAGATGTTGTGCTTATTGGCCCAATATTGTTGAAGATATTGAAGTCGCTCTTCGTAGTTGTTCTAAATGTGCACAGGCTGCGAAAGCCTCCATCAAAGTTGACCTTCATGGTTGGCCGAAATCAACTGCTGCCGGTATGCGGATTCATGTGGATTATGCAGGTCCACTGAACAATCAATATTTTCTGCTTATTGTTGATTCATACTCAAAATGGCCAGAAATAGTTTGTGTCACTCAACCAACGACAGCTACAACAATCGCAGCTCTTCGTCGTTGTTTCACATAGTTTGGGTCCTCAGAAACACTCGTCACTGATAATGGTCCACAATTCACATCGAACAAGTTCAACCGATTTTGTCAATCCATGGATCGCTCAACGATCCTTCCATTGTGCACCCTTTCTAGGCCAGTGCCCCCAATTTAACGGCATTTTGAGTAAACCAGATAGGATACCCTACAAAGATCCGAATTTGGCACTGTGCTGCGAACACCGGACCAAACAACTAGGCTCTTCGAGAAATCTCAGCCAAACGTCCAAAAAACGAGCGCATCCAAGGTGGATACTAGATGCACTGATTTAGACATCGATAATCTAGCACCGTTGTCAGCTAGCTCCAAAGTAGTCCTCCCATGCTTCAGTGAAACACCCTGGACACATGGAACGGATAAAGCGGGTTCTCCTATTCCTGACAACAATGCTTCCATTATACCGAACTCCTCATGCACAAGGATTAAGGGGAAGTCTAATTGGTTGGAACAGTGGAGTAATGACAACTCGTTGAATGTATCACAACCCGGTCCAAAACAGCAAGACACATCCAAGTATAGACAACCTGATGTAGTTCATAGTCCACTGTGGCACAAAGACGACTTCTCCAATCCAGGGACATGTGTCTTTAAAAAACGTATGGATACTAAATACTCGGTCGCAGCCAAAATTCCCCATCGAGCAACCTCCTACAACCACCAGGGCAAACAATCTTCCATGTTGAATAAGATCAATAACAACTGTCTCTTGGATACGCCTAATTATCATCCTACACTCCACAACAATCAATGCAAGTGCACAGATAGTGGGAGAACGTCGACCAGTAGGACTATGTTACCACCGGCTCTTTTCCATGTTCCTTCAACCTCTCAAGCGGCTTATTCTAACAACCATTTTTTAGCGGCGACGGCAATGGTCTCGCACCAATTCCCATCTCAGATATATCCGGCGGAGGTCCACACCTTGATCCCACTCTTCCTCCAATTTGTCCAGATGACAAAGCTACTCCATTGTCAAACCAACGGCGACCTAAGCATGATGCCTGGGTTCCCGTCGTGCCTCCAACTGTCTACATATTCACACACGACATACTACCCTTATCAATAAACGTTCCAATGGCTAACTCGGGCCCACCATACTCGCACTTACCTACCATGGGCACCATGCTCGAACGTAAATATTCAGACCATCACACAACGGACAGCGATCATTTCCCTATACTTAGTAGCTTTTCAGTGATTCTGATTAACGCCAGATACATATTCAACAAACCTCATTTGATAAACACACTTGCACAGTTCAATGACCCAAAAGCGATCCTCGTTACTGAAACATGGTGTTCTTCAGACACACTTGACTCTACTCTGATGATACCAAACTACCACCTATTTCGAAAAGATAGCTGCGACAGAAAAGGTGGAGGGTGTATTATATACCAGTGCGAAACATTTACCATTAAACCTAGAGATCACTCACAATGGGAAAATATCCCTGAGTCTATTTGGTTGTCAGTTACGGGTGTCTCATCTTACACACTGATCGTATGTACCTACAATCCACCGAATGTGTCTAACGTAAGTATCACCAACATCACTTCTGCATTTGACTTCGCATCAGAGTTGCCCCACAGCCAGAAGATTATTGCCGACGATTTCAAGTTACCGAAAGTACGCTGGTCATCCCACCCAACGTCTACCTAGCACGCCACTTTTCTTTCTTCCATCATAGCTGGGGGTTGAACACAATGAATTACGAGTCCAACCAGGTCCGCCAATGTACTGGATTTAATATTCACATTGGCGATACCTAGTCCACATATCCAGATCTTAAAAAATCTCCCTGGCGGCGACCATAACATGATCCGACTCAGCTTCCAGATTAAAATGGTCACTAAAATCGCCCCAATAGCACCAGTTGCAGCCCATAAGATAAACTGGCAATGCTTTCAGCAGTTCATTCGTTTCTCCGACATGGGTGTCTTTTTCCTCCCTACCAGTGTGTACACCGCTGTGGAGCACTTCTATAGACAAATCCATCACGCTATAGCCTTCCTTGCTCCACAATATACTCATACCCCTCATGTCTGCAAAGATTCCGTCGAGCACTTAATCAGCAAGAAAACCAAAAGGTTAGCTGCAAGATACAGAAGGACCCATGACTTTTAAGTTTCTTACAAATGCATGAATTTACCACCAGAGTCAAACGCGCGCAATTAACACGACGAAAATATGAAGAACATACAGCCCTACAGATAAGCTGCAAAGCTAGGGAGCTTGTCAAAATACTGCATCGTAGAACTAGTGACCGCTCTCCTCTAATTACCGAAATTGTTGATGGTGAGGGTCATGTACTCCATGACCCAGCTAAAATCTGTGAAGCATCTAGCGACTTTTTTGCCACTACCATGAGTGGCGAAGCTGACCCGGTGCCTGTGAGCACGGAGCTCACAGAAACAAACCTCTTAAGCAGAGTTGATTTCTCGCCCAACGCTATCCATCAAGTTATCAAATCAATCAGGCCATCCTCCAAGCTGGGATCTGATGGCACTTCACCAACCACCAATAAACTAGGAGGACCTGATATACCATTGCTACTGATGATCATGTTCACTCTATCACTGGAATCTGGCCACTTTCCAAACCAACGGAAAAAGTCATTTATTATGCCTCGGTATAAACGAGGTCCCAAACAAATGATTGATAATTATCGACCAATCCGCCACACTCCGATAATCGCTCGGCTATTTGAAAAGCTGGTCAGAAAGGAAATGATAAACTTTGTTGATTCTATTGACCTGATCAGCAATTCGCAGCATGGTTTCCTCAGTAAGCGATCGTGTATCACCTGTCAACCGTATTACCTTAATCATATTTCAGAATCAATTGATTCCGGCTATGCAGTAGTAATCTTGTTTCTTGACATACAGCAAGCGTTCGACCGAGTACCACACAAGCGACTGCTACGAAAGTTGGAGAGCTTTGGGATCCGGGACCCATTACTAGGTTGGCTATCGCCATACCTGAGTGATCGTCATCAGGTAGTCACTTTAGGTGATTATCGCTCTTCCCCACGCTCAATCAACAGTGGAGTCATTCAAGGGAGCGTGCACGGCCCCTTACTCTTTTTCTTCTACATCAATGATATCACCACATCAGTGAAACATAGGTACATCATTTTATTTGCTGACGATATCAAACTAGTCTATAAATTTCGGCGTGACGAGCTTCACGGGACATTACTGCTCATTCAAGATGATTTACATTTCCTTGAGTCATGGTGCTGCACCTGGATGATGAACCTCTCGGCTAAGAAATCAAGCATCTTGTCTTACGGCTGCTGCATCCCCGAAGGATATGTCACCTTAAAAAATGCACGCGAGATCTTGGCATCAGGTAACTACAACTTCTCCGAACAGGCCCAATACCAATAGTACGTGCCAGATAGTCTATGTTCGATATATCAAACAAAAACACACACAACTCGTGCTAGAGTTGAGCTTTTCAAGCTACTCACTCGCCCCATCGTGGAATACTGCAGCATAATATACGGAAATATGAGAAAGAGTGACAGAATTCTTGTGGAGAACCTGCAGAGGTCATTTACAAAACATCTGATTGGTTAACACTTTGCTGAGTTATGGAGAACGTCGCAATGAACATCAGCTTGAACCACTTTGGATTCGACGATTGAAGCAAAACTTATTGCTGCGTTTCAACATGTTACACAAAAAGACCTATTCCAACCGGCCAACACTCAATTTACAACATTGTTCAACTCGAGCGCTTCGCAAGAAAGATCTTACATTGAATATACCGAGGGCTAGAACGAACGTCCGCTCTAATTTCTTCCTGGTCAGATACAGCTATTTGCGGAATAAACTACCAATAACACTCAGGTCATGTGACAATGTGGCAAGCTTTAGTAGCAGACTCGCCAATTACCTTGGTCTAACTATCATAAGCTCTATATTCACATGGGAAATATCCCTCGGTGAGCTATTCCAAGTGGGGGGTCAAAAATATATAAACACCACTGTTTACATTACTAGGCTTCGGCCTCAACCATCAGGCAGAATGTTAATCCATAAAACGCATATCCCATTACTCCACCAATTTATGTCACCTGTGCAAGAGCACGTATTCGTCTGTACAAATAGATCTGTGCGGCTATAGACACAGTTTCTCTCATCAAGGGAAATATACGTATTAACATTATTATTATTATTATTATTATTATTATTATTATTATATACATAGTCCCGTTTATCATTCCCAGTCCAATGGACAGGCTGAGAGATTTGTGGATACATTCAAACGAGCTCTGTTTAAACGTTTAAGAGAAGGAGATATTGCCACTAACTTGGATGTCTTCTTACGCATGTATCGTTCAACTCCGAATCATGTTCTCCCAAAAGTGCAATCACCGTAGTAGCTTCGTATTGGTTGACGTTTACGCATATCGTTAAATGCCATGTTTCCAGCAAAGGAGACTAATGAGTGTGAACAACAAATGGCAGATAAATTCAATTGTAGGCACCGCACTCGCATGAGATACTTTCATCCCAGTGACGCATACCAATGATCCAACGTCGCCTGTGTTGCGCAGACAACTGCAGTAGAGTGCTTAAGATCAGTATTACCTGTTCCAGCTGCATTAGATCGTACTGTCCGCAATGTGTAGGTAAATCCATCCAAGAAGTGAGACAGACAAACCAAGTTGCTGACACAATTTGGTTTTGCCCAACATGTCAAGTCATTCCTGTTT
>OX104064.1:139281851-139364715 GCA_944474145.2 Dicrocoelium dendriticum
TTAAATGGCAATTCTATTCTATAGCCAAATCTTTTAAGCTAACGCAAAGACAATGTCTTCCTCGAAATATTGACCTGCTACTCGAAACTGTTGCCTCTACAAACTTCAATATATTTCACGAGGAATGTATCGAAGTAATATGATTATTTAACCAGCTACTTGAAGTTTTGCTTCGATATTTGTTCTCCTGTGGAAAACATCGTCATTCGCGCAGATAGGTTTTCATCTCTGTGCCTTAAAAGATTGCGCTAACGCAAAAAAATGCTTACGAGCGCAAAGGTGCCGCTTCAGTAAGATTCTTGTCGGCTTATATAAAAAATGAAATGAGCCGCATTAACCACATTTATGTCCAACCTACAGTTGGAATAACTGTTGAGAAATATGGAAAATGATAACGAACCAGAGTGAAGTCGTCAGGAGTGTCACTCACACGGATATCGAGGTTGAGGAAGTTAACCAAAACTTCTGTGGTCATACAAAGGATTCAGCACTGCAGTTACCATCTCTATCGTTGCAACTCTCCACACAACCTTCATCACTCATCTATAGTGTAACAGTTCACAAGGAATTAACACGGATACAGTCATTCAAAGCGCTTGAACCAGACGAGCTATCTTCTATAGTCCTCAAGGAATGTGCCAATATCTTAGCACAGACTTTTTCGGAACTCTACACCATGTGCGTACATTAACACAAGATAGTCGACTGCTGGCGAAGCACCCGCATTATACCTGTGCCAAAAAGAGATCCTATAAGTACCGGCCAATTGCTTGTGCGTCTGTGGATTTGATGACAGTAGAACGAACCATACCTGATGGAATGCTTACCTACACCCACTCGAATGATGCCTTTTACTTCGCCTATCACAGTGCAAGTTGTACTTTGGATACCTTAGTCAGTCTTGTACACTCCGGCCTTACATCATTCGATAGAACAAACAAGCCCACGCGGATCTGCTTCCTAGATTACAGCAACGCTTTCGGTTGTGTAAACCGCGAGCTGCTGTTACACGATCTCCTAGTTTCCGGAGTTCAACCTTCAGTAGTATCTTTTCTTACGGACTACTTTGCAATCGTATGCAGTTTACGAAGATTAAGGGGGAAATGCTATTCCTCACGCCACACAAATTCAGGTGTAATTCAGGGAGCTATTTTGTCTCCATTCCTATTTTCCACCTACATTAACTCATTTCCCGTTCTTAAAAGTCACCCTACTAAAATATGCTGGTGACGTGATCCTGGGTGTACACAATCACACCCCAGATTCATTGGCCAACTTGCAATACTTCTTGGATAACCTCACTTCCTGGTCTAAATCTATCTGCCTTTCGCTCAACGCATCAGTGTAAAGATGTTATTTTCTCGCTAACCAGGGAAGATTGTTAGCAACAGCTTCTGACGCACACCCCGCACATTAGTATTGGCAGTGTCAGTCTAAACTCTTGTACAGTAGTGAAATATCTCGGAGTTATACTAAGGCGTGTTCTCACGTGGTCACATCACGTGTATGAGACATTCACTAAAGTCAGGAGACTAACATTCTACGTCTCCCGACTTAGGTCATCATCCGTGCCTCGTTACTTATTTCTACGGCTTGTCACCGCTTGCGTATTACCGCACTGGACGTTCACCTGTGGTATTTTGTGGACCGTTAAACGGGCAACTCAAAGCCATCAACAGGTCGCTGAAGCACGTTGCTCGATGCAGTGGAATTTCTATGCTAGTGTGTATTTACATCATTGTGTCCATTCATGTTCGCTCCCGCAAAATGTGGCGCCCAAGACACTCACTGAGACCAGTCACCCTCTCCATTGTGCATTGTCGGAATGTATATCAACTTCCTCAACCAGACAAACGTACAAAGTCATTTATGTGCGCACACGAACTTACGGTATGTCAGTTGTTCCCTATTTGTCACCTTTTCCGAGGGGTCAAGATGTAGTCAAACAAGACCTTACCGCGGGACTGAATCGATGGTGTGTCACTGTCACCTCAAATTGGCGGCGCAGCATACACATTTGTCATATTTTCCTTTTGCTTTTACTTGTGCCATTAACGTGCGTGTTGTAATTGAATATTCAATCTTCATTGCTGCATAAAGCGCATTGTTGACTTGACTTGACTTGACATGCACGTGCTTTTCTTTACGGTGGTGAAACTTTGTGGTCCTGTGTCTCCAATAGTGCGTTTGTCTAGTATAGCAATATCCCATACTAACGAGTAACACAGTTAGTCTCTGACTGCTAATTTTCCAAGAATATATGACAAACTTGCCAATATAGACCGAAGGAAGACCATGGAATATCAGCGGTTGAATTAGTACATTGGTCCGTTGTAATGAAGGTTGAGCCTTAAAATGTTCGAGAACTTTTGAACATTTCGCTGATAGTGTACTTATTGTGTTGCAAGAAGTGGTACAATTAGATTTTGCGCATGCAGAGTCCGTGTTCCTCAAAACCGTTAAACAGTTTATCGCGATCTATGGCTATAAAAATTTGCTTTTTAAAGTATACTGGTTGCCACATTTTGCGATGATCGCTGTGAATTTGGACCGCTGGACAGCTAATCGGCAATTCCATCACAGTCTCGTTTATGCAAGGTGCGCTGTCTTGTTCGTGGGTGACATTCACCCACATCTCAAGTATTCCGACGAGTGGTTGAGAAGACTAATTATTCTCAACTCCTCACCAAAGATTACTTAGAGGACACCTACAGCACCCCGGGGGCTCGCTCATCTGATAAAATGAACCACATTTCTGTCAAAGTTTACCTTTTGACCCATGCGCATTTGGACAATGCAGCCATTGCTGGCAACACCACTGCAGTAATTGTTCGAATACGTAATAGACAAGTGTATGTGGAACTTGGCCGGGGTGGAGCCAATTTTCCACCAATTTATTCCACCTAACCATCTGGCTACATACACTTGGTGCCGATTTCGTAAGAGGCAACAGTAGCTTTCCATTGATTTGAGCAACTGCAAGTGCTTGGCACCTTCATTGGAGAATGTGGAGTCTCGTAGTTTTCCATCCCACTGATCGTACGTGGGATCGTACGGAGACTCACAACGCAAGTTCCGTTGCATACCTGCTGATCTTATGCTCTTTTTGCAGAGGTAACACCTGCTTTTGAGTAGGTCGTAGTCTCTATTGCCAACAAACTGGTTTGCTTACTTCCACGTCGACGATATTGTGTAGACTTCCCTGTAACAACTGTTTAGGACTGACTGGCAAAAGATCAGGTCCATGTAAATGTCACCCAGTCCATTGATTAAGTAAAGCTGTCCATCGACACGCACGTGCACGTCAATGTAAGGTCGTCGTAGAGGCTGCAGAAGATAGTCAGCTTGTGATTAGGGAGTGGTAAGTGTCTTTTCCGTAACCAGTAGATAAAACATTTTCAGGTATGATCTTGCGTAATGGTATAACTTCAGCAAAAAACGAAGTATGCGTACTTGCGTACGTTATTGATGGCGTCAGCAGTTATAACATAACGTCTGCTAACATTCCGAGCCTGAGAAGATAAATATCATCCGTGAATTTCAGCACGACTCTTAAACATAGGCTCACTGAAAAGGATTCAATTCCACAAATTTCCAAGGTATTTCGACTAATAGGACAAATACCTCTATGTACTCTACAGCGGAACGCTGGATGAGCAATCGACGATTAATATTAAAAAACCATCAGCGGTACGTCTAATTTAGGTTCGTGCATACACTGTCGTGTATCAACCTTCTCCATAAAACTATGTACATCAATCTACTTGTAGATTTATTGCAGTATTGATTTCCTGGCAGGTTGTTCGTTGCGTGTGAAAGTCGACGACACGGCACATTAATTGACTGAGCTATGATAGCTGTGGTCTATTTCTCACCCTCAGCTCATAAGTAAAGATGATAACTCCGACCATGTGCTCATACTGCGTCGCACAATACTTTGTTCTTGGCATTAAGACAATTAAAAGTTTCGTCATTTAGTCTTCATCTGAGCTGCAGGTTGACTGACTGTTCCATGCTGATGATCTCAAGCCATGACCGGAGGAATCTAATCTGGAACAGGCGAAAGCTAGCAAGTTACATCGGATAAGTTGCATCGTTGGTCTGTGAGGCAACGGCTGCTCACAAATCAAGATAACTGATGCGTTTGTTCAGTTGGGGCTCCTGACCCATCCGGCGTCTGCCACATTGCAGATTATCTGCTCAACAGTAAGACCTGTAAGAAGGATCTGGGAGTTAATGTGTCCTTTGATCTCATGAATATGTAGGACACGATAGTAAAAGCGAGCGCTGTTCTTATGCCCGTGTGTACTTAACGTTCGTGCGTGATTTTGGAATACGGTCTATCAGTTATATCTGCTCTCACTAAGTTTGAATGCGCCCTAGCACAACGGGTACAGAGATGCGCATCAAAAACCATCACAAATGCTTAGTTTCTCTTTTCCTCTTCGCCTTTCATGGATCACTGGACAACGAACGTCCTTGTGGAGATTTGAGTTGACTAAAACTCGTCTTCAGGCTAGAACTGTGAAATGAACTACGGTATTTTCAACTTCTTGTCCATAGCCCAACACTTGAGCATAGTTGGAAGCCGTGTAAACCGAGGAGGCCACAGGTAAGTTATGATGTTACTATCAGGCGTGGTGGTAAACTCCTGGAATACTCTACCTGAACTCGTGGTCAGTTCACGGACGGAAACATGTTTTAAACGGTTGTTGGACTCCTGTATGCAAAGTTCGCCAGGATCTCAACTTGTAACTGGATAACATAAACATGCGCAGCCCAAGAAGTTGAATAGACTGGCGCATAGTGTACACAGCACTCCCCTTTGAAAGTCAGACTAACCCAAAGCTATCAACCACGAATGTGTTTTATAAATTAATCATTGAAAGACATTGCATACTAATACCGCATGTGTGTGGATGATGAAATGGAAATATAGATGAAAACTGCGGGGCATCAGATCATCGGCATGTCTTTGTGGTGGCAGCACACCTTATAATATTTCCCTCGAGTAGGTCGGCAGACCACTCAGGGCACACTGCATCACATCGTGTCATAGCACTTTTGGCCGTGAGTGAAGATGTACAACTTCTTGGGCTGCGCATGTTTATGTTATCCAGTTACAAGTTGAGATCCTGGCGAACTTTGCATACAGGAGTCCAACAACCGTTTAAAACATGTTTCCGTCCGTGAACTGACCACGAGTTCAGGTAGAGTATTCCAGGAGTTTACCACCACGCCTGATAGTAACATCATAACTTACCTGTGGCCTCCTCGGTTTACACGGCTTCCAACTATGCTCAAGTGTTGGGCTATGGACAAGAAGTTGAAAATACCGTAGTTCATTTCACAGTTCTAGCCTGAAGACGAGTTTTAGTCAACTCAAATCTCCACAAGGACGTTCGTTGTCCAGTGATCCATGAAAGGCGAAGAGGAAAAGAGAAACTAAGCATTTGTGATGGTTTTTGATGCGCATCTCTGTACCCGTTGTGCTAGGGCGCATTCAAACTTAGTGAGAGCAGATATAACTGATAGACCGTATTCCAAAATCATGCACGCACGTTAAGTACACACGGGCATAAGAACAGCGCTCGCTTTTACTATCGTGTCCTACATATTCATGAGATCAAAGGACACATTAACTCCCAGATCCTTCTTACAGGTCTTACTGTTGAGCAGATAATCTGCAATGTGGCAGACGCCGGATGGGTCAGGAGCCCCAACTAAACAAACACATCAGTTATCTTGATTTGTGAGCAGCCGTTGCCTCACAGACCAACGATGCAACTTATCCGATGTAACTTGCTAGCTTTCGCCTGTTCCAGATTAGATTCCTCCGGTCATGGCTTGAGATCATCAGCATGGAACAGTCAGTCAACCTGCAGCTCAGATGAAGACTAAATGACGAAACTTTTAATTGTCTTAATGCCAAGAACAAAGTATTGTGCGACGCAGCATGAGCACATGGTCGGAGTTATCATCTTTACTTGTGAGCTGAGGGTGAGAAATAGACCACAGCTATCATAGCTCAGTCAATTAATGTGCCGTGTCGTCGACTTTCACACGCAACGAACAACCTGCCAGGAAATCAATACTGCAATAAATCTACAAGTAGATTGATGTACATAGTTTTATGGAGAAGGTTGATACACGACAGTGTATGCACGAACCTAAATTAGACGTACCGCTGATGGTTTTTTAATATTAATCGTCGATTGCTCATCCAGCGTTCCGCTGTAGAGTACATAGAGGTATTTGTCCTATTAGTCGAAATACCTTGGAAATTTGTGGAATTGAATCCTTTTCAGTGAGCCTATGTTTAAGAGTCGTGCTGAAATTCACGGATGATATTTATCTTCTCAGGCTCGGAATGTTAGCAGACGTTATGTTATAACTGCTGACGCCATCAATAACGTACGCAAGTACGCATACTTCGTTTTTTGCTGAAGTTATACCATTACGCAAGATCATACCTGAAAATGTTTTATCTACTGGTTACGGAAAAGACACTTACCACTCCCTAATCACAAGCCGACTATCTTCTGCAGCCTCTACGACGACCTTACATTGACGTGCACGTGCGTGTCGATGGACAGCTTTACTTAATCAATGGACTGGGTGACATTTACATGGACCTGATCTTTTGCCAGTCAGTCCTAAACAGTTGTTACAGGGAAGTCTACACAATATCGTCGACGTGGAAGTAAGCAAACCAGTTTGTTGGCAATAGAGACTACGACCTACTCAAAAGCAGGTGTTACCTCTGCAAAAAGAGCATAAGATCAGCAGGTATGCAACGGAACTTGCGTTGTGAGTCTCCGTACGATCCCACGTACGATCAGTGGGATGGAAAACTACGAGACTCCACATTCTCCAATGAAGGTGCCAAGCACTTGCAGTTGCTCAAATCAATGGAAAGCCACTGTTGCCTCTTACGAAATCGGCACCAAGTGTATGTAGCCAGATGGTTAGGTGGAATAAATTGGTGGAAAATTGGCTCCACCCCGGCCAAGTTCCACATACACTTGTCTATTACGTATTCGAACAATTACTGCAGTGGTGTTGCCAGCAATGGCTGCATTGTCCAAATGCGCATGGGTCAAAAGGTAAACTTTGACAGAAATGTGGTTCATTTTATCAGAAGAGCGAGCCCCCGGGGTGCTGTAGGTGTCCTCTAAGTAATCTTTGGTGAGGAGTTGAGAATAATTAGTCTTCTCAACCACTCGTCGGAATACTTGAGATGTGGGTGAATGTCACCCACGAACAAGACAGCGCACCTTGCATAAACGAGACTGTGATGGAATTGCCGATTAGCTGTCCAGCGGTCCAAATTCACAGCGATCATCGCAAAATGTGGCAACCAGTATACTTTAAAAAGCAAATTTTTATAGCCATAGATCGCGATAAACTGTTTAACGGTTTTGAGGAACACGGACTCTGCATGCGCAAAATCTAATTGTACCACTTCTTGCAACACAATAAGTACACTATCAGCGAAATGTTCAAAAGTTCTCGAACATTTTAAGGCTCAACCTTCATTACAACGGACCAATGTACTAATTCAACCGCTGATATTCCATGGTCTTCCTTCGGTCTATATTGGCAATTTTGTCATATATTCTTGGAAAATTAGCAGTCTGAGACTAACTGTGTTACTCGTTAGTATGGGATATTGCTATACTAGACAAACGCACTATTGGAGACACAGGACCACAAAGTTTCACCACCGTAAAGAAAAGCACGTGCATGTCAAGTCAAACCAAGTCAACCATGCGCTTTATGCAGCAATGAAGATTGAATATTCAATTACAACACGCACGTTAATGGCACAAGTAAAAGCAAAAGGAAAATATGACAAATGTGTATGCTGCGCCGCCAATTTGAGGTGACAGTGACACACCATCGATTCAGTCCCGCGGTAAGGTCTTGTTTGACTACATCTTGACCCCTCGGAAAAGGTGACAAATAGGGAACAACTGACATACCGTAAGTTCGTGTGCGCACATAAATGACTTTGTACGTTTGTCTGGTTGAGGAAGTTGATATACATTCCGACAATGCACAATGGAGAGGGTGACTGGTCTCAGTGAGTGTCTTGGGCGCCACATTTTGCGGGAGCGAACATGAATGGACACAATGATGTAAATACACACTAGCATAGAAATTCCACTGCATCGAGCAACGTGCTTCAGCGACCTGTTGATGGCTTTGAGTTGCCCGTTTAACGGTCCACAAAATATCACAGGTGAACGTCCAGTGCGGTAATACGCAAGCGGTGACAAGCCGTAGAAATAAGTAACGAGGCACGGATGATGACCTAAGTCGGGAGACGTAGAATGTTAGTCTCCTGACTTTAGTGAATGTCTCATACACGTGATGTGACCACGTGAGAACACGCCTTAGTATAACTCCGAGATATTTCACTACTGTACAAGAGTTTAGACTGACACTGCCAATACTAATGTGCGGGGTGTGCGTCAGAAGCTGTTGCTAACAATCTTCCCTGGTTAGCGAGAAAATAACATCTTTACACTGATGCGTTGAGCGAAAGGCAGATAGATTTAGACCAGGAAGTGAGGTTATCCAAGAAGTATTGCAAGTTGGCCAATGAATCTGGGGTGTGATTGTGTACACCCAGGATCACGTCACCAGCATATTTTAGTAGGGTGACTTTTAAGAACGGGAAATGAGTTAATGTAGGTGGAAAATAGGAATGGAGACAAAATAGCTCCCTGAATTACACCTGAATTTGTGTGGCGTGAGGAATAGCATTTCCCCCTTAATCTTCGTAAACTGCATACGATTGCAAAGTAGTCCGTAAGAAAAGATACTACTGAAGGTTGAACTCCGGAAACTAGGAGATCGTGTAACAGCAGCTCGCGGTTTACACAACCGAAAGCGTTGCTGTAATCTAGGAAGCAGATCCGCGTGGGCTTGTTTGTTCTATCGAATGATGTAAGGCCGGAGCGTACAAGACAGACTAATGCATCCAATGTACATCTTGAACTGTGATAGGCTAACTGAAAAGGATCATTTTAGTAGGTTTGGACAAGCATTCCATCAGGTATGATTCGTTCTACTTTCTTCAAAGCCACAGACGTACAAGCAAATGGCCGGTACTTACAAGATCTCTTTTCGGCACAGGTATAATGCGGGTGCTTCGCCAGCAGTCGACTATCTTGTGTTGATGTACGCACATGGTGTAGAGTTCCGAAAAAGTCTGTGCTAAGATATTGGCACATTCCTTGAGGACTATAGAAGATAGTTCGTCTGATCCAAGCGCTTTGAACGACTGTATCCGTGTTAATTCCTTGTGAACTGTTACACTATAGATGAGTGATGAAGGTTGTGTGGAGAGTTGCAACGATAGAGATAGTAACTGCAGTGCTGAATCCTTTGTATGACCACAGAAGTTTTGGTTAACTTCCTCAACCTCGATATCCGTGTGAGTGACACTCCTGACGACTTGACTCAGGTTCTTTAACCTTTTCCATATTTCTCAACAGTTATTCCAACTGTAGGTTGGACATAAATGTGGTTAATGCGGCTCATTTCATTTTTTATATAAGCCGACAAGAATCTTACTGAAGCGGCACCTTTGCGCTCGTAAGCATTTTTTTTGCGTTAGCGCAATCTTTTAAGGCACAGAGACGAAAACCTATCTGCGCGAATGACGATGTTTTCCACAGGAGAACAAACTTCGAAGCAAAACTTCAAGTAGCTGGTTAAATAATCATATTACTTCGATACATTCGTCGTGAAATATATTGAAGTTTGTAGAGGCAACAGTTTCGAGTAGCAGGTCAATATTTCGAGGAAGACATTGTCTTTGCGTTAGCTTACGATCTTGGCAGCGAATAATATTGTTGTAATTCATTTTGTCATAGATTGTGGGTGGCAACTTTATACTGGCATGATCTGAGCTTCCCAACAGTGTCTTGGTACAAACATAAAATGTTTTTAAATGGCAATTCTATTCTATAGCCAAATCTTTTTAAGCCATTGACAAACACTTTGTTTAAGGTTGCTTGTAACATTTTTGCAGGCTGCAGAATATTATCCAGTCCACGATTGGTAATGAAACTAGTATCGACTCTATTGAAGTCACCGGTAAAAACACAGAGAAAAATCTAGACGTTCAATGACGGTAGCCGTAAAGTCCTCATAAAAGTTTTCAGCGTTAGCTATGGGGCAGCTGGCTAATAAAATCGAACGATAGCCACTCAGGTATCGAGGTCTGCATTACACAAGTAAACAGCTAATGCGCTGCACGTAATGAGGAAAAATAATTTTTATCGACTTACACCATGAAGGATTTATGTACGTGATAACGCCACCACCACGGTGCCTTTGTGTACATGGACGCTCAACGCGATGCACAGTAAATCCGTCAAGCTCCACTAGTGTATCTGCTAAGTCTTCGTGCAGCCATGTTTATTTTAGCGTAATGACACCAAGTTGCGTGTATTCATGACAGCTTGTTATAAGTGTAAGCTCTTCTAACTTGCTCACAAGCGAACGGATGTTGGCACTGATCACATTAAGTATACTCCTACGGCCGAGATTTTTCCTTCGAAGTACATCCCATCATCCTGCCTGGTGCTTTCTTATGGAACTAGTTAATACAAAGGGAAGCAGATGAGCATGTCAGTACGCAATGCCTCAAATAGTGTATCACCAACGTGAAGTTCTTCTTGTCAGTGTGAGTGGAAGTCGGCATTTGTTCCAGAATGCAGTCGGTGTCCAATAGAAATGTCATGTGACCATCCAGACGCACACGTAAAGGTACCACAGATAACCGTGGTACTCACCAATAGCGGTACCTTGCTCTCATGCAAAGTAACCGAAATGCTGTTTCACACGCCTAATATGTGCTCTAGCGGGTGCATCCTAGGGACCGTTTGGAGATAAGAAGAAGTCTAGAAGCATGAAATCGCTCAGCTAAGCAACGATGAGTTCCCGGAACTTATGCACATCTGGCGATTTCAACAAGCCGCAAAACAACCAGACAATGAACACCGAAGAAAGCGGATAGGTTAGTCTTCCCTAAATGCGCCAAAGTTGCGTACACGAGCTACAAAACAGGGCCAGCCCATGTGTATTTGCAGCATTAGCACTGAAGTGACTTTCAAATCAGTGGCTGATAACAAGTGATGTATTCTTGTAGTCAGACTAAAGTGCACGTAATTGTTGCTTTTTACAAGGTTCTGAAATATGCGCGAATCCAACGGTGATTCAGGGTCCAAACATTGCAGAAGGCGAAGTAGCAGACTGGTAGCTTTCGTTGACAAATCGTCATCAATCGCGATACCGCAGCATATTTCAGTCACACTTTGGGCTTAATATGTTGCCGCCCCAGACGTCAATTCCTCAGGGCATTCTTGTGACACTAAATGCGCATGAATTACGTACTTGCCGACCACCAACTACAAAGACAAGGTATCTAACTCAGATGGGAGTGAAGTGCGATATCTACGGGTTCCGTCAATGGTTGCCTTGCAGGCCACGCAATCTGCTCTCGATTACAAGGAGGCGAAGTACACACAACTGGTGAAAACAAGCTCAGGATAGAATCAACCAAGGATGTTACCCACAGAGAGCACGTACATACCAGTTAGTGTTTTCCTGAATAACGTCACAGTAAACTAGCTACATTGGGCACCAGATGTCTGACAGTGAGCAATCAATAATAGTCCGCCGAGGTCTGCAAGGCATAGCTGAAACTCCGACCTGTGATAACAACGACGAGAAAAATGCCTGAAAATCGATTTATTCATGCAATAAATAAAAAAGCTATTCGGGTTAACATGGGACATTTTCAGTAACAAAACAAATATTATAATTAGCTAAGCTGTCTTTTACATAAACTCCGTTTTCTTCCCGAGTGGCTGCAAACAAGATCAGTAGTCCATTTGTTCTGACAGGGACAGTTTGCACCTCATCCGTCTCCCCCAATTACTACCTCGAAACCGAAAAGCGTCAGGTTTTGACCCGGCCTCGCAGCACCGGAAACCTTGTGGACCGAGAACCAACTTGTCATCTCGAACGATCGAAGCATTCCCGCCTCCACCGCCCACGTCCGCTTATCCAGTGTGTCAACTGATGTATCTCCCGCTTAGTAGTAAGAAGATAGAATTGACACTGCTTGACAACGTTTACTTGCACAGCTGATGTTACAACCAACTGTCCGGGAAAGCTGTTAACTGCACACGTGGTCGAAAGCAATCAATGCTCAGATGCCATGTGGTTGGCTGAAAGATCCAAGCTAACATACAAAAACACGCTGGAAATCGATCGATTTCACTTGCAGTCTGTGTGGCTGACATACGTGATCTCTCTAACACCCTCCTCGGTTAACAAATAAATGGTTACATATAAGAACTTTTGCTCGGAATGACACTAAGTCGCTGAATTAACTTCCACTTCTGTGCTCACACTAACGCGTTGCGCTGGTTGTGGTTCCGTTGGCTTAGGCAAAGCAAATGTATCTAAAAGAATGTGTAACGAAATCTCTGTAGTGTCATTTTGCTTAATTTGTTCGGGTGTATAAAGAATCCCTGATGTGATTCACAGGACGTGTATTCAATCGGTTTTAACATTTCACTTCACACAGGACATTTCCTTTTTTGCTTTGGCAATTCCTAGAATTCAACGTTTGTGTGTATCCCTGCAATTGTACACAAAGACTGGGTCACCGGGATGAAAATATCTCATGGGAGTACGGTGCCTACAATTGAATTGATCTGCCATTTCCTAGTCACACTCATTAGTCTCCTTTGCCAGCAACATGGCATTTAACGGTATGCGTAAACGTCAACCAATACGAAGTTCCGACGGTGATTGCCCGTTTGGGAGAACATGATTCCGTGTTGAACGATTCATGCGTAAGAAAACATCCAAGTTTGTGGCAATATCTCCTTCTCCTTAAAGTTTAAACAGAGCTCGTTTGAATGTATCCACCAAGCTCGCAGCCTGTCCATTGGACTGGGGATGATAAACGGGACTATGTATATAATAATAATAATACTAATAATAATAACAATAATAATAATAGTAGTTATATTTCCCTTGATGATGGAAACTGCGTCTATAGCGGCAGAGATCAATTCGTACAGAAGAATCTATGCTCTCGCATGGGTGACATAAATTGGTGGAGTATTGGGATATGCGTTTTATCCATTAACATTCTGCCGGATGGTTGAGGTCAAAGCTTAGTTATGAAAACAGTGGTGTTTATATGTTTTGGGCCCCACTTGGAATAGCTCATCGAGGGATATTTCCCATGTGGATATAGAGCTTAGGGTAGTCACATCAAGGTAATTGGTGAGTCTGCTACTAAAGCCTGCCACATTGTCACATGACCTGAGTGTTATTGGTAGTTTATTCCACAGACAGCTGTATCTGACCAGGAAGAAATTAGAGCGGACGTTCATTCTAGCCTTCTGTATATTCAATGTAAAATCGTTGTTACGGAGCGCTCGAGTTGAACAATGTTGCAAATTGAGTGTAGGCAGGTTGGAATCGGTCTTTTTGTGTAACATATTGAAAAGCAGCAAGTTGTGCTTCAATCGTTGAATCCAAATTGGTTCGAGATGAAGTTCATAGCAACGTTCTCTATAACTCATAGCAGTGTTAACCAACCAGATGTTTAGCAATTGATCTCTGCAGGTGCTGCACAGCAATTCTGTCACCCTTCCTCATATTTCCGTATATTATGCTGCAGTATTCCACGATGGGGCGAGTGAGTAGCTTGAAAAGCTCAACTCTAGCACGAGTTGTGTGTATTTTGTTTGATATATCGAACATCGATTGTCTGGCATGTGCTACTTGATATTAGACCTGTTCGGAGAAATTGAAGGTAGACGAGTACCTAATGTCAAGATGTCGCGTGGACAACTGTGTAGGGACGCGTTCATTGTTTAGGGTGATAGATCTTTCGGGGATGCAGCAGCCGTGAGATATGATGCTTGATTTCTTAGCCGAGAGGTTCATCATCCAGGTGCAGCACCATGACTCAAAGAAATGTAAATCATCTTGAATGAGCAGTAGTGTAACATGAAGCTCAGCACGCCGAAATTTATAGACTAGTTTGATATCGTCAGCAAATAAAAATGATGCACCATATTTTACAGATGTAGCGATGTCGTTGATGTAGAGGAAAAAGGAGTAAGGGGCAGAGCACGCTCCCTTGAATGACTCCACTGGTGATTGAACGTGGCGAAGAGCGATAATCGCCTAAAGTAACTAGCTGATGACGATCGCTTAGGTAATGGGTCCCGGATCCCAAAGTTCTCCAACTTTTGTAGCAGTCACTTGTGTGGTACTCGATCGAACGCTTGGTGTATGTCAAAAAACACGAGTACTACTGCATAACCGGAATCGATTGATTCTGAAATCTGATTAAGGTAATGCAATTGACAGATGGTGCATGATCAGTTACTGAGAAAACCATGTTGCGAATTGTTGATTAGGCCAATAGAATCAACAGAGTTCACCATCTTCATTCTGACCAGCTTTTCAAATAGTCCAGCGATTATCGGATTGTGGCGGATTGGTCGATGGTTATCAATCATTTGTTTGGGACCCCCTTTATGCCGAGGCATAATAAATGACGTTTTCTACTGATCTGGAAAGTGGCGAGATTCCAGCTATAGGGTGAACATGCTCATCAGTAACAATGGTATATCAGGTCCTCCTAGTTTGTTAGTGGTTGTTGAAATGCCATCAGATCCCAGCTTGGAGGATGGCCTGATTGATTTGATAACTTGATGGATAGCGTTGATCGAGATATCAACTCTGCTTAAGAGGTTTGTTTCTGTGAGCTCTGTGCCCACAGGCACCGGGTCAACTTCGCGACTCATGGTAGTGACAAAAAAGTCGCTGAATGCTTCACGGATTTCATCAGGGTCATGGAGTACATGACCCTCACCATCAACGATTTCGGTAATTAGAAGAGCGCGGTCACTGGTTTTAAGATGCAGCATTTTTACAAGCTCCCTAGCTTTGTAGTTTGTCTGTAGGGCTGTACGTTCTTCATATTTTCGTCGCGTTAATTGCGCGCGTTTGACTCTGGTGGTAAATTCATGCATTTGTAAGAAACTTAAAAGTCATGGGTCCTTCTGTATCTTGCAGCTAACCTTTTGGTTTTCTTGCTGATTAAGTGCTCGACGGAATCTTTGCAGACATGAGGGGTATGAGTATATTGTGGAGCAAGGAAGGCTATAGCGTGATGGATTTGTCTATAGAAGTGCTCTACAGCGGTGTACACACTGGTAGGGAGGAAAAAGACACCCCTGTCGGAGAAACGAATGAACTGCTGAAAGCATTGCCAGTTTATCTTATGGGTTGCAACTAGTATTGTAGAGGCAAATTTAGAGACCATTTTAATCTGGAAGCTGAGTCGGATCATGTTATGGTCGCCGCCAGGGAGATTTTTTAAGATCTGGATATGTGGACTGGGTATCGCCAATGTGAATATTAAATCCAGTACATTGGCGGACCTGGTTGGACTCGTAATTCATTGTGTTCAACCCCCAGCTATGATGGAAGAAAGAAAAGAGGTGTTCAAGTAAGTATCGAACGGGTACCCATTTTTGGAGTGGATGCTGGCGGATGATGGACGACAGGTACGAGATATGCACCGTTGTAACTTTCTCGGAGACGGCATCAGTGCGTTCGGTGACATGGGTTTACGGATGTTTAGCTATTGCACATTGCAGATCGCTGCGGTGGTAGAGTAGGACCCCGTTTATCTTTCTGAGACGGTCGCTCCGGATGAGTTACATTCCTGCTATCTGCACCTCATCCTCAACAACCTTTTGGTTCAACCGGGTTTCAGTAATGGAAGTGAAGTCTCAAGCAGTTGCGCCCTGACCTAGTCGAATTTCGGTTAATTTACTGCGGAGCCCTTAGGCGTTATTGTACACAAATGAGACCTTCTCGGACGTTAGTATTGCATCAGTGGTTGTACAATTCATACATTAAGCTTTGCAGACCGGTGAGTGGTCAGTGATTAATAGTATCGTTTCGGTTGATAGCGATTGGTTTGGTCTCAGAGGCATCGGATTCGTAGGTAGCCCCGAATATAACTTACTTATTAGGAGTCCAGTTATTCTCTTCATCACGGTTATTTGGGATCGTCTGACACACTGCTGATGCACTGTCCAACCATAAGTATCATCAGGTTTGATTCCTTGCGTGAAATATTGCTTGCTGCCTTCATTCGAAAAGGATAGCAGCCAGCACCTTGCCAATTTTTCAGTAGCCGTGCTGCTTTTTCTTCTGACTGAAGGATTACCTCCATTACTCTCGGGCCACAACCTCTGTGGTTCGGTGATGTGCGTAGCCGTGGCACCGATTTCGCCAGCCTGTCATTCCCGGAGTGTGTTTCACTAATGTAACACCATGGTTCCTTAGTATGAATTAGTAACTCATGCCCCACGCATGCTTCCATTTTCAGGAACGGCATGAACAACCATGGTTCTACTAACCTTTCCTTTCAGTGTCTTCTAAGCTGCGGTTACTTTGATAACGCCCGTCACATGGGATATCCAGAAAGGCACAGACGGGGGAGTGTTCAGTTCAGAGTCGACCTGTCGACAGCGAAACGGATGTTACTTCTGTGATGGAGTTTAGCGTAACGCGCAGAATTCTTCGCTCCCCGAACCGCTGAGAGCTGGGATGCCGCATGCCCCGCAACACATTTGCTGGTGTAACTGCGATACATTCTGGGTCAGTTATGGCATCCCACTGGTTGGGGCCATCTAATTCCATACTTTTAATTGTTTGTCTGTGGAACACTGAAGCCAAAAACAGTCAGCAAAATGAGTTGTTTTTCAGTTTCATTCGACATGCCATCGGTGGTGGTTGTCATACTCGGTAATTTATCTCAGGAAACCGGTAGCGTATTCACCGGTAGAAGTTCACTGCGCTTCGTATTTTCCGACCGAGTGGCGGGTTTTGCTGATTTTAAATGGCCGCTCTTCTTGGCAAAAGCTGTAACCCAAATTTTACTCGTACCGACTTGCTGTCTTGCTATGTACTCAGTCTGGGGATGGGATGACGTCTTGCGTGTAATTACTCTAATCGAATTAAGACCCGCATGAATAGAATGTGATCCGCTTTTGTTATTGCAATAGCAATTGATTTTCTGGACGTTTGGTGTCTTTTTGTTGACGGTGACAACAGCCGTTCTCTTGCAGAAGCGCTTACTGGGGAGACCTGGGTTGCACAAGCTGCTATGCTTACCAAATCTGTGGCCATTTATATAGACACCATTTCACCAACATTGGTTAGTAGCTGGTCGTACTTATGGGACAGACGTGCATTTCACGGAGAACCAAAGCTAATCTGGTTTACTGTTGTACAATCTCGCCTCGTTAAGTTTCAGCGTGCAGCAATTCACATGAAAAGGCATACAACAGTTGAAAGGGGATAACTACTTCGACAGGTTTGACAAATGCACTACATATTTCTTTAGTCTGCTTCACACTAGGCGTCATTCTGGCTGAGCAAATGTTACGACCCAATCGACTGATTCCTCCTTGATGGTCAGCACTTGTTATGGTGTTGTCCATGTAGACGGCAAGATCACACAGTTTGTATCGACCTCGTGTAACAACAAGGTATGGTTTCCATGCTTCGTCTGGCGGGCCAGTCGAGCGCCTTAGTGTATTCGTGAAAAAACTTCAAAAACTAACAACCAGGATAGTTGTAGGTCAAAGTGAAAGTCGTATGAAGATCGCCTAACGAGCTTGGGATTCTTTTTCCTGGAGCGGTTTAGACGCAGAGGCGACCTCCTGGAAACGTTTAATGTCACGAAAAGCCTCAGTGCCATCAAGCCTACTGATTTGTTTGAGCTAGCTACTACTGATCATTTACGTCGGTATTATTTGAAGCTCAAGCAACAGAGGGCTAGATTGAACATCAGAGCAAAGTTTTTCACGAACCGTGTGTTTCGCAGCTGGAATAAATTACCTTCTGAGTTACTTGGCTGCGAAACGGTAGCAGGCTTCAAAGCAGCTTTGCTTGTGTTGGTCGCATCGTTTTCCGGAATTAATGTGATATTATCCAAATTTAGAACCATCGATGTTTGATGTTGATCCATGAAAATGTAAAGATTGCTTTTGTACTTGCTTCATTTCATTTTGCAGAAGCAAGGAGAGGTGATCAAAGTCGAAGTGCTGATGGCTGTGGTTTGATAACCGGTACAAGAAGCTTGACGCTGGTTAGGCGGAAGTCTGTGTCATCCTTGGTTCTTGACCTGCCCTGACCTGACAGCTCACATGATGGGTTGATAGTGTTTTGTGTCGGGTATATGGACCACCCACGAATGTACTTGATGAGTTGCTGCGGAGAAACGTGGATTAGTCTGTAGATGCCCACATAAGGTAAAACTGATCGTATTTTTGTTCGACGCAGTCAGTTGACAATCCAGATAAGTCAACTACCTATTCGGAAAAGCACCAGACGGCCGTTTCGTCCTGTTGGGGTGCGCCAGTGGGCGCATCCTTCGGTCCTCAACGGAGGATCGAACCCATGATTGCTAGTGGCTTGTGCCAACTAGCCCGCAGCTTATGCAACTGCGCCATGGAGGACGGTAGCCGACCATCACGAATTGTTAGCTAACTGCGATATAACCCAACCCATCCTCCACTGCAATGCAGGCACCTGCCATGCAGATGACAGCTGTTGGCCTTCCGGTGTCAGGACTTCCCGGTTACGGCATCTATTGATCGACCTAGCATTTATGGAATCCGTAAAGGCGAATTTGTAGTACTTATGAGTAGAAGGAATTTGGTGAGTATGTTTGTTCGTCGCAGTCAGTCGATATGTACAGAACTTGTCGAGAACGCTTTGCAACGCCGCTTAATCGTCCACTGTTAAAATATAATGCCAGGTCCTGCCATCGTCTGCAGATAGCAGTAAGTTCAACTGGAGTGCAATAAAAAGGTACTTAATGAAGACTAAGGATAAACATATCCTTGTACCAATCATTTGGGTACAAGGTGGCAGTCTGGAGATTCCTCCGGATAGCCTGAGCACGTTGTGTAAAATACTAAATACTAAATAAAAATAAAAAATACACCTAGAGGTTGTTTTCAGATTGATGGTATGTACGTTGCATTTATTTGTCTGATCCAACACACACGCGATATGTACACACGGCTCCCCGGTTGAATTCAACACGCCGCTCCAACGCGTGGTCCCTTACATCTTACCCTAGCTAGTTGCGTTGTTCGGTGTCGCATTTTTAGCTAAAACACAGGAACAACGTGTGCCACCATACACTTTCGTCGTTTCACTTCCGTGCCTTGTCTTTCGATCACTGTGAACAGTACTTAAAAGTAAAGCATTGAGAATACTACAAGTGTTAGTGTGAGCCGGTCAATCTTGCTACGTTGGTCACCCTGACAAGAACCATCGCCCGGCAATAATCAATTTCGTCACTGCATTGCTGTCCCCGAAATACTCCCCACTACGTTGGAGATCCCAGTTGGAATTATATTCGCTTTTTGGTGAGTCCGTACCAAATTTCTCTGGTCCATTTCGTGACAATTTTTCTCCGCTTTCTCTAAGTGCTTATTATTTTCTGAGCTGTGGACTCAGTATCTAAGTATGGTGAGCATGAGTAGACTATTCATTCGGTCACTGGTAGTTCTTCAGTTTAGGGAGATAAACACTGCTTTATGGTTCACGAGCTTGGAAGCAGCATTTTCCTAATAAATGTATCACACATGATTCAGATAAGTTCAACAACTTACTATCTCATCTCCCCTTGGATCTCACTCAAACTTAGCGGTCTAAATGTGACAGTTGACCCGACTAATCGTTACGACGCCCTGGAAGATGCCGTAATAAAACGATGCACACCTTCAGAGAGATCTCGTCTGCATCAACTCTTTTCTGGTTTGCAGTTACGAAGCAAGAAACCGTCAAACAATTACTGGAGGTGGGCCGTCTCCTAAGAGGTTTAAGCGTGGATGAATTTTTGCTTAAAGTACTATGGCTACTAGGTTTGCCTGAGCACATGTAGACTGTCTTATGCCTCGCCAAGACTAAACCGTTATCAGAAATCGCCTAAATTGCAGACAGCGTACTAGAGCGTTAAACTGAACCACTTTGCGCTTCCGCTGGCATCGCCCGGCCAGCTGACGCGCTTCACCGGGTTCAGACCGTCGCTGCATTAAACGGCAATATGAACAACCTGCCATCAACGCAGGCCCTTGTGGACGAAATCGCCTCACTAAAATGTGAAGTTCAACGTTTAAGCCTGGATCAGTAGAAGCGTAAAGACACACACCGTTCGCGTAGTCGCGCTCGTAGTACCACACGAGCGCGATATATGCCATTATCATGCGCGTTCCGGTAGCGCTGCTAAAAATTGCATTAAACCTTGCAATTTTACATCCACAAAGAGAAGAAGCACGCTGAACAAATTCTTGAAATACCACATCAGATTCACACTGATGAAGACCAAAGATAACAGTCAACCGATGCCCACCAACGGTGGCTTAGAACAAACTGAGCGATAAATACTGGCGAATGAAGACGCTGCTCAAAATATCGCAAGTCGTCTATTCAAGCTAGCCGATAGAATCTCAAGAATCATGTTTCTAGTCGACACTGGAGCGGAAGTCAGCGTGATCCCGCCAGATCCAAAGCGACGGACAACAAATCTACGCGCTATCAACGGAACGCCCATATCAACTTTTGACCAGCATTCTCTGACCATCGATCTTGGCCTTCGACTTAAATTCCACTGGATTTTACAGTATGTGCTGTACCATTTGTCATCCTTGGAATCGATTTCCTGCGTTACTTCGGTCTAACGGTGGATGCTGATCAACGAAGCTAATTGACAAACAAACACGTCTTTCCAAATACGGAATCGAGACGTCATCCCTAACTGTCCCTCCTATTTATCTCCAGCCACGAGCTGAAAAAGACTTTCTATTACTGTTCACGTAGTTCCCACAGCTAGTTCGCCCTTCTAAAACCACTTTCCCTGTAGCAACTGACGTAAAGCACTACATACGAACCCGTGGTCTATCAGTCTCCTCTCGACCACTACGCCTTACCCCTGATACATTGAAGGTGGCCAAGGCGGAATTCGAGCATATACTCGAAATTGGTCTTATCCGCCCATCCGAAAGTCACTGGGCATCACCTCTTAACATGGTGCCGAAGAAGACTGGCGCCCGGCGACCGTGTGGTGCTTAACGGGCGCTGAACAAGTGCAACTGCCCCGAGAAGTACCCTATTCCGCACATTCATGATCTTACTAGCAGCTTAAGCGGTAAGTCATCGTTTAGTAAAATGGACCTAACGAGAGCATGTCGTCAGGTCCCCGTCGAAGAATGCGATATCCCCAATACCGACGTCATTAATTCTTTTGGTCATTTCGAATTTCTGCGGATGCCGTTTGGCCTGAGAAATGCCGCACAAACCTTCCAAAAGTTCATACATGACGTTACACACGGCTTAGAATTCATATATCCTTATCTGGAAGATATTTTGGTAGCGAGCGTCTTCAAAGCAGAACATCTGGAACATCTGCAACTGTTGTTTCTTCTTCTATGCGCCCATGGAGCTACCGTTAATCCCGCTAAATGCTAGTTAGGTAAATCGTCGGTGGATTTTCTGGGTCATCGGATCTCTACATCTGGTATTGAGGCCATTCCCGAAAATGTTGATGCCGTCAAATAGTTTCTTGTACCTTCACGTTTCAAACAACGCAGAGGCTTTCTCGGCCTACTTAACTACTACCGCCATTTAATCACCAATTGCGCAAAGATAATACAGCCCCTAACTGACTTACTTCGTGGCAGTCAGCAAACTTTAGTCTCCACCGATGCTGCTCGAGCTTCTTTGGCAGAACTTGCAATGTCGCAGCAAACACTGCGCTTTTGAAGCATCCACAACCAGAAGCTCCCCTTTCTCTGGTAACAGACGCTTCGAGCGAAGCGGTGGGAGCAGTCTTTCAGCAGTTCGTCAATGGGTCTTGGCAACCATTCGGTTTCTTTTCGAGACGCTTGCAACTAGCCGAAACCCCTTTACAACACCTTGGGGAGAGAACTCCTCACAGTTTATTTAGCCATTCGCTACTTTCAATCTTCACTTGAAGGTCGATACTGTAATTTTCACCGACCACAAACCTTTAGTCGACGCGATAGCTTCCCCGTCCGATAAATACTCTCCTAGAAAGCTCCGCCACCTAGACTATGTCTCACAGCTCACGTCAGACATACGGCATGTCTGCGTGCAAAACTGGTGCAGACGACTTGTCCCGCGTCAATACAATTACGCCTAGTCACAGCATCGACTAGCAGCAATGGCCGCTGCACAGCCGACCGATCCGGAGGTTGATCAACTTCGAACGTCTAGCTCCCTCCGCGTCCGATCATTTCCGTTACCAAGTTCTGAAGGAACAATACTTTGCGATTTCTCGCAAAGTTATCTGCGTCCTATTGTTCCATATGCCAAACCCCTTATTGTGTTCGACACACTGCACCATTCATCACATCCAAGCATTCGCGCATCGATAAAGATCGTCATGAATCGTTTGGGGTGGTGCAACATCAACAGGGACGTTAGTCAGTGCAAACCATCGAAAGTTTAACGCCATGTAGCCGCACCTATTGGTCGTTTCACGACAGTCAGCTATTGAGTCGTCCACATACACATGGAGATCGTCCGTCCACTTCCACCCTCTAACGGCAAGGTCTACTTGCTGACAACCAGCAACCGCTTTTCCAGGTGGCCAGAAGCAGTTCCATTAGCAAACGTTAGCACGGAGGAGATCGTTCGAGATTTCATGAGTAGCTGGGTCTCTCTACGGTTGTCCAGCAACCGTACCGACAGATAGTGGACCAAAGTTCAAGAGTGCACAGTTCCAAGATCCACCAAAACATTTAAGCTGCAAGCATTCCCCTACTACCTCCTACCATCCACAATCGACCGCTGTGGTGGTGCGTTTCCATCATCAACTAAATGCCAGCCTCACTGCAGTCGACCCTGTTCAATGGAAAAAGGGCTTTGCCTACTGTTTGGTTAGGCATATGCGCTAGCCTCAAGATCGACCTGCAGGTATCTAGCGCGGAACTACTTTTCGGTCAACCACTTCGTTTACCTGGAGACTATTTCGCTACAGTTTCAGACACCATCGCCTAGGAAACTTCTGTTGAGAGGCAGCTCGCGTCAAGCATGCGCGCAGTTTTTCACGCAGTTTTTCACCTACTCACTCGGTGTCCACAGCCGTAAAACTGTTGTGCCACCGGAGTTCCAAACTTATACGCATGTATTCGTACGAGTTGATGGCGTCCAACGATCCCTGGCTCCGCCATGTGAAGGACCATCTAGAGTCCTTCAACGGAATGACAAAGTATATGTTATCGATCGCTACGGAAAGCGTGAGTCAGTATCTATTATTTGCTTTCAAATTGCCCACATCGACAAAGACAATGCCTATAGAAAGACGTCTTTTCCTCTGTCAGCAACACATAGACTAGGCAGTTCAGCGACGTCCGCTGAAAATCCTCCAACATCGTCCAGTGCACCAAGAATGACTAGGTCTGGCGGACAGGTACATTGCCCTCATCGTTTTGCCCACACAGTGCATTTTTCAGCTTCCATCACCTTTTCCAATTTTAAAAATAACAAAAAATGTCAAAATATTTTGAAAGAAGCACAAAAAGATTAAAACGTTTTGAAACCGCCAAAAATTTGTTCTAGTTATTTTACTTTAGCACTTGTTACTGCTATGCACTTATGTCACTGCCGTTTTCCGTTTGCTTTCCATGTAGGCCTGTCAACTCGGTCGCACGTTCAAGTTGGAGTAGGACGCCTCAACTTGTGCATCAAACATTTCCTGTCGAACTGACACCCCCTACGAACAACTTTTGCAAACAATTTTCCGTTTCGACACCGTTAGGCAGGACCCGGTTGGAAGCCCGCTAGGGTCAGATCGCCTGGTTCTCCCCCAACAGCTGCATCAGGTTTCACCACCTGGTCTCGCAGAAGGCTGACCCGCGACGGATAGTCCTCAGGTAGATCGTAGGACTGTCAATACAGTTCCTTCTGGGAGATTACCCCGGATTGCCTGAGCATATTGTGTAAATTACTAAATGAAATTACCTCCTATTGTTTATAGATTGATGACATACCCATTGCATTTGTTTGTCTGATCCAACACACACGCGATATGTACACACGGCTCCACGGTTGAATTCAACACGCCGCTCCAACGCGCGGTCCCTTACATCCTTCCCTAGCTAGCTGCGTCGTTCGGTGTCACACTTTTAGCTAAAACACGGGAACAACGTGTGCCACAATTCACTTTCGTCGTGTCACTTCCGTGCCTTGTCTTTCGATCACTGTGAACAGTACTTGAAAGTAGACCATTGCGAATACTACAAGTCTGTTAGTGTGAGCCGGCCGCTCTCGCTGGAATCTGGCCACTTTCCAGACCAATGGAAAACGTCATTTATTATGTCTCGGCATAAAGTAGGTCCCAAAGAAATGATAGATAACCATCGACCAATCCGCCACACTCCGATAACCGCTCGGCTATTTGAAAAGCTGGTCAGAATGAAGATGATGAACTTTGTTGATTCTATTGGCCTGATAAATAATTCGCAGCATGGCTTCCTCAATAAGCGATCATGCACCACCTGTCAACGGCATCACCTTAATCATATTTCAGAATCAATCGATTCCGGTTATGCAGTAGTAATCTTGTTTCTTGACATACACCAAGCGTTCGACCGAGTACCACACAAGCGACTGCTACAAAAGTTGGAGAACTTTGGGATCCGGGACCCATTACTAGGTTGGCTATCGTCATATCTGACTGATCGTCATCAGGTAGTCACTTTAGGTGTCTATCGCTCTTCCCCACGCCCAGTCACCAGTGGAGTCATTCAAGGGAGCGTGCTCGGCCACTTACTCTATTTCCTCTACATCAAATACATCACCACATCTGTAAAGCATGGTACATCATTTTTATTTGCTGACGATATCAAACTAGTCTATATGTTTCGGCGTGATGAGCTTCACGGGACATTACTGCTCATTCAAGATGATTTACATTTCTTTGAGTCATGGTGCTGCACCTGGGTTATGAACCTCTCAGCTAAGAAATCAATCATCATATCTTACGGCTGCTGCATCCCCGAAGGATCTATCACCCTAAACAATGAACGCGTCCCTACACAGTTGTCCACGCGAGCACTTGGCATTAGGTACTCGTCTACCTTCAATTACTCCTAACAGGCTCAATACCAAGCAGTACTTGCCAGATAGTCTATGTTCGATATATCAAACAAAAACACACACAACTCGTGCTAGAGTTGAGCTTTTCAAGCTACTCACTCGCCCCATCGTGGAATACTGCAGCATAATATACGGAAATATGAGAAAGGGTGACAGAATTGCTGTGCAGCACCTGCAGAGATCAATTGCTAAACATCTGGTTGGTTAACACTGCTATGAGTTATCGAGAACGTCGCAATGAACTTCATCTCGAACCAATTTGGATTCAACGATTGAAGCACAACTTGCTGCTTTTCAATATGTTACACAAAAAGACCGATTCCAACCTGCCTACACTCAATTTGCAACATTGTTCAACTCGAGCGCTCCGTAACAACGATTTTACATTGAATATACCGAAGGCTAGAACGAACGTCCGCTCTAATTTCTTCCTGGTCAGATACAGCTATCTGTGGAACAAACTACCAATAACACTCAGGTCATGTGACAATGTGGCAACATTTAGTAGCAGACTCGCCAATTACCTTGATCTAACTACCCTAAGCTCTATATTCACATGGGCAAAATCCCTCGATGAGCTATTCCAAGTGGGGCCCAAAACATATAAACACCAGTGTTTTCATAACTAGGCTTCGGCCTCAACCATCCGGCAGAATGTTAATACATAAAACGCATATCCCAATACTCCACCAATTTATGTCACCCATGCAAGAGCATGGATTCTTCTGTACGAATTGATCTGTGCCGCTATAGACGCAGCTTCTCTCATCAAGAGAAATATACCTGTTATTATTATTATTATACCCCACTTTGTTGGAATTAGATCCGTGGACTCTCACTTCCAGTTGACGATTTACGAAGAAGTTGATTATTCAACCCAGGGCAGGGTCACCAATTCCATGGCTTTCAATATTGCGAAGGAATATGTGGTGGTCCAGACGAGCAAACGCTTTTTATAAACCCAACTGTATAAGTTTGTATCGTACTCTAGCATCGATTGATTCAGTCCAGCTTACTCCGGAAAACGGCAAATTTGACCGAGACCGTGTTGATGGGACATTATGATGTTGTTGTTCTTAAGATATTCCATTAGCGTCTCTCCGATAATACCTCCCATAAATTCGTAAAACACACAGAGAATTAAGTGAGGTTCATCGCAGCCAGTTTCCCCTACTCATGAGTACATGAGTACACAGAGAATTGTTGTTATACTTCGGTTTGAGGATTCTGCACGATTGCTACTGTCATAGGAGCGTCTACTCCATGTTTCCACATATTGGGAACCTACATTTCTTAAAAACACCCAGGAAATAATCGAGCTAACAGCTCAGACATGTTCACGATGGCTATCTTTAGTGCCTCCGAATGTGTGGTCCACATAAGGAGAGCTTTACACAGACGGTAGCCTTTTTATCACACATATAATAGCTTAAGTAATTCTTGTACTTTAAATTGGTGCGAAGGACTTTTACCGCATAGGGACAGCTCAACAACTTCACAATTGTTTGACGGAGGATGTTCCAACACAGGAATGGAAAAACTTCAGCCAAGCCTACCGAGTTTGCGTGTATGCAGGTACTCCTATTTGTTAAATCATTGATGTACTAAATGGTAATCTCATGTCCATATCACTCCATCCACACGTTGAGCAATGTAAGCAATTAAGTGTGTTTGGAAAAATTGCTGAGTGAGGGGTTCTTTATATCCATATAAAAGATTCAATAGGGCTTCTTTCATCAATTGCCAGTTACAGTTGTTCCACATTTAATTATTTGGGTTTTGGCTCATCTGAGAGAATAAGCCTATTCCGACTTGAAGTTCTGTCAAAATTTGACGCTGTAATTGTTCCATCATGTCTAAATTGAAGCTACTCGCTTTCGCGAGCAGTAACAATATGCTATAAATAACCAATTTGCTTCTGTGCGATGTCGACTTTGTTTTACAATACCGTTTCCAAAGACTAAGGTATCCGTACCATAGATACGATGTTTTGTATAGCGAAGTATTTCTTTACAAACCAGTTGAACTCTCGCCGTTCGCTGAATTTCCTGATATTTTGGGGCAAATTGTTCCAAAACTCGGAGAAAGAACGGAGAAAGAAGTTTTCCTTCATTCTTGTTTTCGTCTTGAGAATTGTGATCCCGAAACTTACATAACTAATGGAATACCTACTATTCTGCGTCATACACAGTTACGTATGATTCAGAAAAAAACAGATGTACAATAATTCGTCGTAACCATATGGGTTACAGTCCAAGGATACTACAGCGTACACAGTAAGTCAGTCTTGTGGAGTATCCACTTGTTCTTTTGGATGATCGGTTTTAAATTCGCTCGATGGCCAATTTTTCTGCCTTTCTCATGCTTACGCACACCTTCGAACAACCTACAATGGTTGGGAGTACGTAGGTTTTATTTAACCGGAACCGGGACGCAGGGAGTGAGAAGGAACCACAACTAGATATAACGGTCTTCTTTTTCCTCAATATTTGGTAATCACACTGATTTGAGAACTTAGACGTGTGCAAGTATCTCAGGCCTAGAACACGAACTGATGTCGAGGCAGATTATTGTGCAAAGTTTAATTGTGACTTCTAGTTTCTACAAAAAGTACATACTCACAAAACCACTAGCTCCTTTCGCCAACACGATTTGTTAAGGGGATAATGGGGGACACACTCCGACCCCTTGTCTTACCGTGTCTCAACTTCATCCTACTACACATCTGCTGACCCAACGCTTCACTAGTCTCACCCGCGTTCTACCTTCCGTCATCGCCCTGGGGATGAATTGCTCTCGAGCAGTTGCGGTCGGCACCCCTTCGCCCCCTCTGTGATTGGATTTCCCTCCATAACTAAATCCGACCTCCTATTGGCTTACGGCGCATAAGGAGCTGCGCGACAGCGAGGGGAAAAGCAACCTCGACGCATGGACGGGAGAAGTTGTAGAAGTATTAGATGAAGTCGCAGTCCTTACGACTGAAGTTGAATACACTGTGGCTTAAAGTGTCTGGGATGCCACTGTATCATTTGCGATCCGGCTGTGTGAACCATTGTTTTGTCGAGAAGAATTTGGCTGAATGCTTTCGTCTACCCTTGAGCAAGGGGCCGATGACGTCTGTTCCGCGAGTGAACACGCGTTCGGGTTTCGTGACTTAACAGGCAGCAAGGTCAGCATCCAATTTACTCGCTCTAATATTAACGACTGCTAATATCTGTCTGTACCTTTTGATTTGTCTATAGTTGTATTTGCCTGAAGGTGATTTATCGAAAACATGTTGGGTAACCCAGATTATTGATCATACAATGGAATTTTCTATGCTTTGGGGAGTTTTTGATTTTAGGAAACCAATACTAACTGATATATTGGGATGGAATGGAGACAGACAGCTAGCCCTCGGGTAGACACTACCCACCCTGTAAATCGTGACCGCGTATTTGACCCTATGTTAGAATTTGTCGGATTAACACCTGTATTGGGCTTATTGTCAATGCTCGAGTAGGATGAGGACAGGGAGGTGGTGATCGAAACTGTGTACAGCCAAACGGAAAAGGGTTCGAAAAATCGTGCCATTTCTATTCCGGTTGGTTTATAAAAGGATTGCAATTCCCACGATTAATCCCACCTTATTCAATGTGCGGCAATGAGATATAATACTAATGCTCTTGTGAATTTGCTACATTAAACTTATTTTTAGGCAGGTTACTCGCAGATAACCTATCGAGGCCACCTTCCTTATTTAACGGCGATCGTCCTTGCTTATCGGTGTCACTGAGCATCCCTTATTGTCGCAAATTTACACAAGTGTCAGGATGCAGCTCTTAACAAGGTAACGTCGGTCTAGTGAATCCTGAGGCCTGTAATTCACGAATGCACTGCTTATATGAAGTCACAGATGTGGAGATGGAGTGATAACACTCCACTGCCACTGTTGGTGCCTGCAATCTTCAAGTTACAGCTTTAGTTAACCACACCTTGGTTGCTCAGTGATAAATCGTAAGTATCCAAGTCTATCTCATGCTTCCTGTTTATTTGTATAATAGGAGAAGGTGGAAAAACTACGAGACATAGGTATTTACCAGCCCAACTTACTGGAGCACTATCTGCCGTCAAGCCTTGGACAAGGGGTATAAAAGTCTGGGTGGCCTACGTACTGTAACTGCAACTGCCATTCCTTAAGCAAGAGATAGGGGTTTGTATAATGTTTCCAGTCTTGTTGCTCCGAGTGGAGAGTTTCAATTGTAGAAGTGGTAAAAAATGTGACTACTAGAGTCGGGTGTGCAACATGCTGTTTTAGTGAACTGCGCTTTGATCCAACTTTTGTTAAACGTCAACATTACTCGATTGTTTTCCAACACGATTTGTCTCATAGAGCTGATACTAACCTCCAGTTTTAAAGAAGTAGTGTTAGCAATGAAGCTGTTTACTGTCCATCCTGTTTCGTTGATTGCTCTACCAACTACTTTATCTAACGCCATGCTATCGAATTTCAGGGCCGCAGAATCTTGGACCACCTTTCTCGACCATGTCCTTATCACAGAATCTCAATCTGTCCGTTTGTTGACTATTACCGAAAAATGAAATGCGGTAAAATTTTCATTGCTCTGGCGTCTTCTCTGACTACCTTTAAATGTTTAAAGGTCGTGAAGTATTATCAGGCCACACTACTGGATGAGTTTTGCAGCTACAATTTCATTTTCAAATCGGAACGGTATAAGACAAGCATCAAGTGTGCTAGTTTCCCGCAGCCAGATGCATCTGCACCGATGAACTTACATTCCACCTGCTGTAAGCAACACTTTTTGAACTGTGTTGATTGCCAACTTGTCAAGTACATAAAAACTACTGCATTTCCCTAATATCTCTCAGCAGTCCACTTCCCTTAAAACTGTGTCGATAAATGTGCTCCATCCTTCAGGATAGTTTGTTTCAGTTTTCAGAGGTGATTCAAAGGAACAAGAGAATCGTTTTTTAGAGGCAAGTGTGGTCTCAAGACATTTGCCTTTCAATGTAAGTTGAACAATAGCATTGTCAATCATACTAGTATGTTCAGAGAACACTTTTTGGACTCTACGTGGGAGGTGGAGCAAACTTTTAGCTTCCTTTCAGTCTTATGGGCATCATAAGTAGTCTCGAAATAGCAGCTCAGTGGAAGATAGATTGCTTAGCCCTGGAAACAGTGAGAGCTGTGTCAAAGACAACCGAGGACGATTTATTCTGGAAAGTGCGGACAATCTGATGCTGAAGCGTGTTAGCCACCACTTGTGTAGTTAATATCAGACCGTTTGTTGCACGAAAGATCGGGATTCCGCGCTACACACACCGTAGCTTGTTTACGTGCTTGCAGAGCATTATAGGATTATTACTGAATCACATCACTAACTCTTGCTGGTATCGGCGTTTGTCTTCACGAACTAGACACAACGGTTTCATTCAAGTAGGTACGAACAAGCCAGGCGTGCACACACAAGGACAGGCTTTATAAGCGGGTCAGGCTGAGTCTCCTAGATCCATACACTTTCTAGTCCGGCTCCTCAGGAAAGAGTTATTTTGCTTTGAGAGAACTTCGATTTGTACGCATCTGCCACGATCCCGGTGAAACAGGTGACAAACCTGCTCCAGGAAATATCGAGGGTTTGCTCAGCTTTGAGAGCTTAGTTGATTGCGCGAACGAGCTCAGGTAGGATGTTGTACTGGGTAACAATGTGGACTTCCTCGTTGTTTCTACAGCTGTATTCCGCCTAACAGATGAAACGGAAGATTAGTGTCGCTGAATCGTGTCGGACAAGCGGTGCAGCTATGGTTATGTCACCTACCATTACTTCCACCTTGGTGAGCACAAGGTTTAAAGTAGACGGTCATCACCCGTTCTGAATTGCGTAGGAGAGTTGACATGGTTGTATAGCGGTAAATCCGAGAACGCTTCTCGAAATTCCCCTCTGCATTGTTCGCTGATAGAGGTTGGAACTTGGATAAATTGCAAGTTGAAGCGCCTAATTGGATGAACGTGACTGTATGAGCGTGCCAGGGGACAACTCACAGCAGAAGCTAGGCAGTGGTCCATTTTCAGCTAGGTATTGAAGGCTGGTAATCATCGCACTATGCTTCACAGTCTCGAAAGTTATGAAGCTGAGGATCCTGTCCTTGGATGGATCCGAACTTTCCTGCAGCATCGGAAACTACAGGTTAGAATTCAGAGCGCGCTGTCCGATTCGAGTTATGTCGAATGTGGAGTTCCACAAGGATCAGTACTGGGACCGCATCCGTTTCTCGTATTTATTAATGAGCACACGTGTCTGATCGCCGGCCAAGGAGATCACAATACACTTCAACGAAATTTAGACGGGGCGTATGAATGGTCACGCAAAAACCGCTCCTGTTTAATTCATTTAAGTGTAAATTCATCCATATTCGTCACCAGCCGAACATCAAATGTAAGCTTGGAGAATATGTCCTGCCAGCAATCACCCAGGAGAGCGACCTTGGGGTATCAATCCATACTAAACTGGGCTGATAAGAACAGTCTATGAAGGCGTTAAAGACCGGAAATCAACATGTTGGGATGGTGCGAAGGACATTTGGGTGGTTTGATAAATCTGTCTTCCCCCAGTTTTCAACACATTTGTGCGATATTAAGTGGAATACGCGATCCAATCCTGACAGCCCTGGCACAAGCAATATCTCGCAGCACTCGAGACTTCACAGCAAAGAACCAGCCCCAAGTCAAAGAGTTATTTCACCTTCCCTGTCAACTTAGGCTGAGCGCTGCGAGATTGTACGGTTGTCGTTATCGGCGCCCATGTACCGACCTAATAATGGTCTGCGAGATTCTGAATAACCCCAGCGACCTGCCCCACCTATTGCAACTAAGTCACAAGATGAATTTGAGGGGCTGCGCAACACATTGGGTCAGAATGCCGGCGAAATGTTACTCTTTTCGTGTGTGACAAACATGGAACATTTTTCCAAAGTAGGTTGTTTCCGACCTCACGGTAAATGTATAGAAAAAGCTTTGACATTACCCTATCCCAATTACATTACCTAAGCCAGTGTACATCCACAAACGATATAATTTGACGAACGTTGCACAACTAACACTAACCTGAACAATCGAGGTTGACAGTTTCAAGTATTCCTCCGTGGGAACACAGGTGAGTCTAGAAAAACGATGTTCATTTCAGCACTAGAGAGTCAGACTGAAACAAACCAGAAAGGCATCGGTCAAAAGAGTGGTTAATTAAGTGAGGTTCCTCGCAGCCAGTTTCCAAATCAGATAGTAGTCCACATGCCAGAAAAAGCACTAGACTGCCGTTTGAGCCTGTTGGGCATCGTCAGTAGTGCGCATCCATCGGATCCATGAGGATTCGAACCCATGACCACCAGCGGCTTGAACCGCCAGTCAGAAGTTTATGCCACTAGGCCACGGGGTACAGCTTCGGACCGTCATGATTTACGAGCTAACTGCGATATTGCGCGTCTTATCCACCACCGCCATGCAGGTTACGAACGTTGCAGATGACAGAGTTAGCCCCGACGTCCACTAACAGTAGCTATGTACGACATGGCATTTAGAAACTGTCAGGGCGGGCATATGTTGATGTACTCATGAGTATGGGATTTTGATGTAATTAAGTGAGGTTCTTCGCATCCAGTTTCCAAATCAGATAGCTGTTCACATGCCCGGAAGGTCACCAGACTGCAGTTTCATCCTGTTGGGCATCGTCAGCAGTGCACATCCATCGGATCCATCCATTTTTGGTTCTAATTCTGACCATCCTACGGGACTTGAGAGTTAGTTGCCTTTTAACCCGTAGTATATCAAGGTACCATTGTTCCTATTGTTAGCAAACACACCTCACCACGTCTCAGGTGAAGATGACACCAAAGAGTTTCGGCAACTTGCGTATCTGGATCAGCGATAGTATCGATATGCTTGTCAGAATGATAATACAAGAGCAAATCGCCTCCTCTGTTGGATCGATCGTTTCATGGTGGAATCATGCCGGGTTGTGCTACCTCAGCATTGGTGATATCCGTGTTCAGCCATGTTTCGATTACCATGTGGATGTTCCAAGGGGTTGAAACCTGATTAGTATGAGGCATGGTTAGCTTACTGAAGAGACCTTGCGCGTTGGTAAGCAAGCTGACCAAGGCCAAGCGACCAAGACCAGTAAAGCGAAAGATGTGACACGTATATTGCGTTATCGCTGCAGTCAGTTTGTGCATTTACCTATCCGCTTGATGGGTGTTTTCCGCAGATGGACTGCAATTACAAGATGTGTAGCTGCCGAATGCTTCCACTTCGGTTACTGGATCCTTTGATGGGTGGAACCAGGTGAGCAGCCTTCGTAACAGCGGTGGGCTGAAATAGTGGTTCCACCCAGTAAGAAACGGGCTACGGTCCAGCCACTGGCATGTGAACCAATAGTATGCATGTATTTCCTAACTCGTTTAAATGATGTGTATACTGAAGTAGAGTGCACTGACTCCGTATCAGTGGTGGCTCTAATCCACATACCTTGCAGTTTCCTCCCTCTTGGTTTACACTGAATACGTGGTGTTCCGTCTGTAGGCACAGGCGTCCTGTGACTGATCATGATCAGTGGTGAGGGAAGATGGAAACCATATGCATTTCTGTCACTTGGGTCCTGTACCAACACCTCCAAAGCAAGCGCATGGCACCGGTCATGAACTGAACCCACCCCATGACTAATCTATGCTACATGTGGAGGAGGTCATCTATCGAATGGGGCGGTCTGTTTGACATACACTTTAACCTTACCTTATCTTGTCGGGTATATTGCCTGTTTTGTGTTGTCTTGAGATTTAGTCAATACGTTGCCCGGTGCCCTGAATTCATTGTTCTGACAGTTCTACGCCTCATGATTCTATGGATGTAAATGTTCCTAATACTGTATGACCTGGTACGAAGTCCCACAGATAAATGGCAGCCGAGAAAGAAAATAGTATATGTAGGGCTATTTCTGCTTTTTTGATTGGCGTAGTACAGTGTGATTGAGTAGCGATGTAACAAGGCTGGCAAGTTCCACTGTCCCTCTTAGTCGAAGGTTTTTATCATCAAACAATAAGAATAGGGCCTAAAGTTCCAACCCTTCCCCAGATTGATGAAACATATGCTATTGATGAGTTCCGAAGGAATAAATCGTTTTTTCACTGATCATTTTCTGGTGCAATTGCTGTCGTACGTATTGGGACTGTAGAGAAACCCCTTTGAAAATGACCTAAGTTCCCGGGATGCTATGAGCTAAAAGGAACCTTTCTCTTTGCATCATACAGAAGAATCGGTAATAGTGTCAATGAACGTGTTATTTGGATTTCTTGGAAAACTGTAAAACAATTCAAAAATCAAATAATTAGGGGGAAAACATTTTCATCATCGCAGTGATAGGCCAAATGTGAAAGACAGAATGTGTTCACGACATACTACTTATCGAATCTAAGTAGCACGAAAAAGAGCACTTTTAGGGTGTGGACGTAGCATGTTTGCTGGTGATGAAAACCGTTGTTGAGCATCCAGTTGGTTTTACCGAATTCCTCAGCAATAATAAGGATTTATTCTTCCTATATATATATATATATATATATATATATATATATATATATCGCTGTGTTCTATTTCTTGCATATGCCAACCGCTTTTTCGAATTTATCGTCGCCGGGCTATTCGAGCCGATTGTAAACCCCTCCGCCCACTCTTAGAAGGTTAACGGCAGCACTTCGTGTTCATCTTTATCATTTTTACTATCTTATAACTTCCTACCAATTAATACTATCAAATTTAGGGATGATTTATATCAAGGTACAACATTTAGAACTTGCTACTTCCTCAATTGTGTCTATACGTAATTATCAGACGATTGTATTTGCTGTTTCCAGGGATGGACGTATGAATTTGTAGAATTTCGACTCCTTTTCCAACAGTTGTTCATTCAGTGCCGAGCGGCATGCGTTCTTCTGTTGACATACTGTGGCATGAGCTTAACTGATACAGACTTGTAGAGCAGCGTGCTGAGCTAATCAAGCTTGCTAACTATCAGAATACCAGAACCGCACCCAGGTTCTATTAGGACTAATGAGAATGATGAAGCACAGAAATTCTTTTTGAATGAATGATTGGACGGAAATTCATCAGAATGTCTAGAAACACCGAGTAACAACATCGAATTTTATGAATCACACTCATGTCGATCTCCAACTGTCCACACACTCCGTTGGTCACAAATAAACGTTGGATAAAGATTGAAAACCGGTGAAGAAGTGCAGAATTGCTGCAGACACGACTGCCACAAAGGCGTTAGATAAACTATGGATGAATCGATAATCGAAAGCAGAAATTGATGTGGAGAGTAGAAAGACTAGATCTCCAAGTTACAATGCACCAGGCCGAAGCCGAAGTATTCAGGTGCAGATGGCATAGCAGTCGATGACGCGACGCGGCATACGGTTCAAGGTAGTCTACTTTTGCGTGGCTTGTGTTGCATCATCGTGCGCCCACAAGTGCCACTTAGTCCAGCGGGAGCTGACTCGTCAAAATAAATTGAATGCCCTGCTGCCTAGAACGAGGTTCTCTGCCATGCGTTTTGTGACATTGTAGTGAGACGGAAAACGGTAATACAGTTACCCAAAATACACCAAATTTTGTATCTCATGAACAAATCTAGTGCCACCTTGAACGCACCGTTTAGTGTGTCTCGGTGCTAAGAGCGTGCGGTATTTCGAGCGCAGCTCAACGAGGCTCGCGATCCGCTGGCAATCAATCATCTGTCCAGAGGGGTAGAGAACAACTGAATTTAAGTTCCAAAGCACCTGAAGCCCAAGGGTCGGACGGAAGCAAACCGGAAATGCATCGTCAAAAGACTAGTGTTGATTGGCAAGCAAAACCCATAATCGATCGGGCCATAACTAGACCGGTTTGTTTCAGTGTAATTCAACTCACGTCTGGCTCACGTTTTTGGTCTCTACTGGACTCCAGCTACCGCGCACTCGCCTTGTTCGTCCTTCTTCACTGGGGATTGGCGTACTCTTGAAGTCAGATACAACACTCAAAGTGTATGCAAGAGTGTCAAGCAGCAATACTCCAGCTTTTGTCGAAAAAGGGTCATAATGGTTTCAAAAACATATGGGTTATCTTCGATCCATCTTCTCCCAAGGCTGAAATCGTAATAGATTTTTCTATATTGGGACGCAGTAAATATCCTGAGCTGAGGCCGAATTTGGATCACTGCTACGTAATTACTAAGGATAATTTTAACACGGGTTTAAAAGAGGACATTGAAGTGTTCTTTGAGCGCGGCGATCTGCCTGCATATATTTCGCTACCAGACTAGGTTACGAAATACCCAAATTCAAAAAGTCCAGCTGAGGGAAAGATCCAGCGGCCGCATCGATAACGAAGTACTTGTGCTATAATGAGCACAATGAGCATGCAAAAAACCGAAGAGAAGTATTACTTGACCAAAAGTAGAACGGACTATTTGATGTTCGTTTTTCACAAAGCACCTTTTTCGCTTTTTGTCATTTTCAATTTTTAGGGCACCAAACGCAGGAATCAGAACCATTCCGCACACAGTTCGTTCACTGATTCCAGTTGTGGATCGTGTTTTCGAGCGTGTCAAGCTACTGGCATTCCTCGTCCCTGGGCCCCCATCCAGGAAGGGGTATGGCGCCAGCAGCGGCTAAAGATGGCGTCAGCGATTTCACATGCTTTCATCCAGTTGTGGGACTAGTACCAGGCGGTCGCATTCAGCCTGGTCCTGCAAGGAAGTATAAGGTGTGGCGCGACAAGCGCTCAAGCGCCATGCGTAGGTTGTGACCGAACCATCTCAACGGGCTCAACAAAACTAGTTTGTTGAAGTGAAGACTCGTATTCTCCAGGTCGCAATATCTAGCGCCATCACTGTGAATCCGGTTTTGCTACCCCCCACGAGGTATCCTTCTCAAGAACCGCCGTCGAAAGTAGTGCCATCTACAAGAGTTGACCAGAACAATAACACTGGACGAACCGATGTACTGTGAACGGAACTGTTTACCGATCTGGATCAGTTCCGAAGACGGCACAATAGTCTCAGCTTGACAACCGCTGATAAGGCTTTAGCGATGCGAAAAGAAACTTCCTTGGCGATAGTGTCGCTAGCAGAAACACCGTTCCCAAGGTAGAGAAATCTATCTACCTGTCCATGCGGTGAGCCTAAAACGTGAGCACAGGAGCGGGTGTGGGCTAATTCTAGAGCAGTGCTTTACACTTCGAGTGAGCGTAGCACATGTCATATTTACATTATGCAACCGCCGAATGTTTCGTAACAAGTCGCATACTGAGGATGGTCACTGAGTAAGCGGATATCATCAGTATACTCAAAGCCGGTCGCGCGCTCACTCGGTAAAAGCTCTAAGCAAAACTTTTCGAGACAGGACTTCTTTGATTACAAAATTAAAAAGGAATATGGACATATGTCAGCTCTGTCGCACACGGCTGTTGACAGTGAATAGCAAAGAAAGCTTGTCATAGACTCACACTGCCGGAGATGTGGAGGCGGAGTGCGCGTAGGATGGCAGTAGACTATTTTGGGACTCCGTGCTTTAGCAAACAACGTCATAAAGCTGATCGAGTAACAGAGTCAAATGCAACAAGGATGTTTAAGAATGCGATGATGGTGTGCCGGTAGTAAAGGTATCAATCTTCGTGTTGGCGAAGCGTGAATATTTGATTAACGCATCCACGGAATGGACGGAAATCAGCTTATTCTTCACGGTACTATGCTTCACGGATTGGGAATAATCAACTTATCAGAATGGATACCAATAGCTTGGAAACAACGGAAATGAGACTAATCCATCGAGGATTAGGGCATGAAGTGCAAACGCCTATCTTAGAAATCGGGACCACAACTGATTCGCCCCAAGTGAAAGGCACTCTTTCTTCATGTCAGATTTTCGCGAACAACGAGGTCAGCTGATTAGTGATAACCATGTCGCCGTACTTGACAACCGCTGCCTGAAGTATGTTTGATTCGACAGCCATAAATAGAATATCGAGCCAGAATTCCGCTTCTTCTGCTAAATCCAGTAGAAAGAACCATGGTAGGCAACTGGGCATACTGCGCGCGCAGGTGAAGAGTGGAGATCAATTGTGCTGCGAATGAAAGTGTTCGAACCAGCGGTTCAAACAACTCTACTGGTTGTTGATAGGACACCCGTAAGCTTTAAAAACAACCTTACTAACACTAGGCTTCCTTACTTTAATGCTCGAAAGGAGTTATAGATGCTTATGAGTATTTCCAGAGAGGGCAACGTTCTCCATCTACAAACCCCGCTCAGACCACCAAGCATCGCGATCCTTACGCAAGCTTTGCTTGAGCTGCCGGTTGGCATGGCGATGTCACTCAATGCTACTTGATTCTGACAAGAAATTTTTGTGGCGGTCGAACAGCTCCAGAGAGGAAACAGAGATCTAGACTGTTTTAGGAGGCATAATAGTTCAGGCACGCTTAAGTAAAAGTTTATAACTTCCGACTTTCCTTTTGTTGTGTTCATTTGCTTACGGTGTTTTAACGTGTCACTTCGTTAACCCACTGGCTCTTTAGGGTCGTTGTCTTCACTTCTGAATCGCAGTTCTACTGGGATGACATTGGTATCAGTTTGGTTTCTGTGTTTGCATCTGATTAAATCCTTACTTGTTCAGTCCTTATTGGCTTTGTCTGTCCACACGCTCTCAGCACTGATTGGCTTTTATATTTCTAGGTCAATTTATATAATGACGTCGTTTTCCTATGAACGTGACCCTGAATGTTGTTGCTGCTTGTCTGTTTTCGCACTACCATTAGTGGGTGGAGGCTCTCGCGAGACCCGACAAAACTCAGTCCATTAAAGGGCAACGGACTAGGCTCAGGCCTGATAGTCCAGAAGGGATTATTGCTTTCTGTATCCAAATCTTGGGTTGTTCATAGTCATGTGATGGATCACAACTGAGTGCACCTGCCAGTGAAAGCTGATAGCTCACCTGGATTAGCTAATCTTTTTGAAACAGTGTTGAGAACCCCAATAATACAATCATATTTCACACAGATCAGCACATCATCCGAGTCAGTGAAGCTGCACTAATTATCTGGAGTCCCGTGCGCTGTCCCGCCATCGAAAGCGGATTATGATGTGATCACGTTTGCAACTGGCTTTTGTTGACGAATGGGGAGACACCCATTTACAGAAGGTTTCTTCGTATGTCCGTAGTTGGTGGTTGAGAGAGACAGATAGTTATCTTCACACAATATGAGCATTCTTTCTCCGTTATTTGAGCGGTCCTCATTAAATGCGTGGTGACCATCAGAGTGGCTCTCGCATGGTAATTGGCGGTCGACCCAGACATTGGAAACCCCCAGAAAGGTCAGCTATATCCGAGTTATTAGCGTTTCTCAAAAGCTGATGAATCTGTCAATAAAGACGGTCCTTGATTGAACCAAGACTGCAGACATTTGATGCGGATGCTAAGAGCACAAGGAAGTTGTGTCTCTTCTCGCGACATTAGTTGCTTCCACCATAACCCCGAAGCCGAGCTGCAAACAGTCGGCTGTTAACCAGAAACCAGTCGAGCAGTGCGGCCTCTTACTACGGCTACTTAGTGCTACACTTACACCTGTTATACCCGACAACATACGCGTCCATTATTGCCATTCATATGACAACGGCCCTGTCCATTGTAGCTGTGACTGCTGCGAAACCAGGAGCAGTCAGTGCCGCGATTACTACAACGGGACCTAATATGCCATCTGTTGTCCAAGTAAAGAAGGCAGATATACTTTCCCACAAAAATGAGAACATCAGCCAGAACAAAATTCGGTGGCTTTTATATGCTCCAATGTGCCTGAATCGGAAAGAAACGTTATCAAAGAGAAGCTGTTGGATGAGGGGCAACTGTGGGACATAAGTGTTATTTAATCAGGATCCAAACTAAACCAACCTGTGTGACGTACCTCGACCGTCATCTAAACTCGGTACGCTACGGTGAACTTCGGCTACTCCAACTTACGCTGCGGTCAGAAATAATGCAGAGTAGGATCTCTTGTTATACACTCTCCTCAGTATCACCCCATACATTCTGGACTTTTTTCAGCACATCCTTGGAGCGAACATTAGAAACGCAAACGAAACCCGGTTGACTACCGCAAACAAAAAGCGTAAAATCGATCCTTGTCCACGGTGACCTACCAGATCAGATTACAAGCGCTGCGTGGCATTTCATCCGTGAGGTTTCCACTCTCGAAAAACTGCTCACTATCCTACCTCAATGTTACTACAATCACTCAACTGTAATGGGGTGGTCCGTGCGTGGTGTAATTTATGCTCTATTCCAGCGTATTGCAGAAAAGACACTCGAAATGTGGGCGAATTTCGAAAAACCTGCCATCGGAATTACACGTAAAGGTGATTGATGTCCGGGCACAAAGAGACAACATAATACTGAACAAGCAGGCATAGTGTGTTACCCATTAGCCATGCAACTCCTAAACGGTACATAGTCAAAACTCCTCGATAGCACTATGCAACATAAAAACTTTTTGCTTTAACAGAAATGCCAATGTATACTACACTCCACTGATCGTAGAAATGCATTCCGATATTACCTAGCATGTCAGGTTACATTGTTATAAGCAAATAACTACCTTTAGTAATGTCAGATGCTCAACGCCTACATTCGGCCTCATTCTGAGTACGCCATCCACGCTTGGCAGCAATGGCAAAAGCAAGACCTTACCGCTCTTGAACTGCCACAACGAAGGGCGACCAAGAACGTAAAGGGCCTGTTTCATCTCCCTTACCGATTGAGGCTGAAAACCCTCTGGGTCTACAGTGGACAATATCGACGCCTCCGTGGCGATTTGATAATGCCTTATATGATCCTGAGGAATCCAAACCATTCTTGTCGTCATCTACTAAAGCTGAATAGCAATACCACGCTCAGAGGACACCGTCTAAAGCTGGATACACAACACAGCCGGTTGGAATGCCGTCGGAATTTCTTTTCCTTTCGTGTGTGTGAGCACTGGAACACTCTTCCCACATACGTTGTTTCTTCCCCCACGCTATCGGTATTCAAAAAAAGTCTGGATGATTCACTTATCCACCTACATTACGCTATATAATCAGAGATGTCCACGTCAACCAAACGCGAACAAACGGTGCTCCTTCCCAGTCTTTGTGTTTCACTACTTACACACTGCTGTTGTGGAATATAGTTTCGGATATATTACAACTGCATTCATCAATTTATCCCAGTCCAAGAAAGCGGCGCACGAGTAAACGATGTCGTTTCTCATGTTCTTAAGGCATTCCTTACCCATGTTACTTCCCATATTACTCTACAGTAATAATTCAGTACACATTCTACAACGTTCTATGAATAAGGGGCACTTGAATTCACTAGACGCTTAAACTGACGATTTACACTTATGTTTACTTTCACTTCAACCATCCTACGTGACTTGTAAAGCAATCGCTTTTTTACCTGTAATATATCATTGTTCATTGTTCATACGTCGTACGAATTATATCCAAATGTACTAAACCACAACATATACAGAATGCAGCTATGTGACAAAGATGTCCAAAGCATCACTGCAACATTCGTCGTTAACTACTGACTGCAGCTTGGCACTGGAAAGTAATGATTTCGCCGAGATCGTCGCTTGTATGATCCAGCGCCCTCACACTGCAGAAAGCAGCAAACATTACCCAGCATAGAATGCGTGCTTGCCACTGTAGTGCTACTCAATGACTGAAATGTCTTGGGGAAACCGCTCACCATGCACATCGCTAACAGATTCCAAGTTCTCATGTAAACATTCGAGGTGAATATGCAATAAGTGCTTCTTGAGTGACATGCGAGCACCAACAGCCCGATAGTCCGCAGTGAGCTATTTTGTGATGTTTTTGTAGTTCTCTGCCTTTGTTCCGTCAAAAAATTCTGTACACACTGTCTTGAATGATCTCCACGCTTCTAACTCAAATGAGGTAAACTGATAATCCAAAGCATTGTCTGCCATTTTCCGGTGAATATCAGACCCAGTAAGTATCGCTTCTTTGAGCTTTGAATCACTGATCTTCGGAAACACTTGTTTCAGGCACTGAAACGCAAAACCATCTCGCTTGAGCGGTTTGACAAAGTTTTTAATCAAATCAAGCTTGAAGTGCGGGGATGGTAGATAGATTTGCTCAGGTTGCACAAGTGGTGTATGCTTTACAGTCATTTTCCCTGCAACATACTCCGTTCTCTCTGGCCACTTTCCCGTTGTGTAATACCGTGGAGTTGCTCTACTGTCTCATAAGCACCAGATCCAGCAATATTTTGTGAACCCTCCTTGCATACCCATTGGGAGTCGAATGACTTTGAAGTCAGCACGGATGCTGCAACTGTATTTATCGAAGTTCAGTGCAGCGAGTACCTGTTGCATACTTTGACAAGTCTCCTTCATATGGGTGTCATGCAACCGAGACACATTTGGGTACATATTTCCATTGTGGATCAGTATGGCCTTAAGACTACTCTTGGACGAGTAAATGAACAAACGCTATTCATCACTGATATGCCTAACGCTAATCTTCATCAATCCTTCCACGTCGGAACAGTAACAAAAGTTTTATCGCGTGTCATAGAAAGCGGACAAGTTAACACTTCGCTTTCTGTATACAGTAACCTTAGTGTTTGCAGCAAGTAAGTGCCACTGCTGCAGCTCAAATGCCAGCAACTCGGCCTTGTCTTCAGGTAAGTCCAGGTCAAGTATCAAGTCATTCAGCTCTGATAGTTCACTAAAATGTGGGTTGACAAAATCTGCTTCAAAGTTTTCACAGATGTCATAATCAACGGTAGTTGACGATGCGGAATCATTACTCATCATTAGTGTCATGTTCAATGGAGGTACTGGAATGAGTAAGATGCACTCTTGTGGAACAGGTCGAATAGCTGATGGAAGATCAAGGTAGTGAATTTTGTCCTTGTTTCTGTTGGTGATTCCAATGTCACTGGCCAGGCAGTGATAGCATTTTGTCGTGTGACCTTTCGGCTCCCTCCATACCATTGGCATTGAAAATAGGGTCTTGCTTTGCCCCTGAGCCACTGACTCAGATAAAGTTTGGAAGACAAACAAATAATATTCGGCGCCCCTTTCTTATCCTGATCTCCTAGTTTCATCCTGAAGTATGCATGGGGGGCAGACTTCAGTGGAGAAGAAATGGGTCTGCGTTACAACTTTGTAGTACTGTCCACAGGTGTAACGAAAATGATTTCGGTCATTGACACGGCAGTTGCTTTCAGTCATGATCAAGATATTAATTAATGAAACACAGCTATAATCGACTTTTAGTATCGGTTGGATACCATGCCAGGGGGAGTACTTTTCCATGATTAAAGGGAACCAATGGACCAATCACAGGCGAGCATTTGATGCATGGGACGCACTGCATAGCTGAAATGAAAACTTGTAGTTAATAACAATCAGACGTGATAAAAACATTTGGTTTGCATACACGTAATCTGCTCACTTGCTAAAGCTAGAAACATCCTATTTCATTTCTCTTTTAAGCACCATGTTTCACAGTGTAATTATTTGATTTCTTCCGAGGTTTGAAGACTGTACATCAGCCCGACGCATTACCTTGTCTTTGTCATGACATAATTTGCATATTCGATAAAGGTTAACGTACTGGATTATCTCAAACCTAAATCGCGGATAGGCTGGTTGATAGGAATGACTTCTTCAAGATGTCTGAATAGTCCTGTTTCCGCCTGGCACCCATACGCCTGAATACTGCACTTGGATGTTGAAAACGTTATCTGCCACATAGCAGTCCATCTCTCAATGGCTTTCAGATCGCTTTGGAAAGTTCAAACGATCACTCTCCTTCACTAACACCTAGCATCGCGCCGCTCCGCTCAGCGAAAAATTTAAGGTCATTCGCGAAAAGTAAAAATTTCGAGGCGATAGATCTTGGTAGATGGTTGAGGAAAACTAAGAACAAGCGAGATCCAAGTGCCGAATCCCGCAGTACACCGCACTCCACACGGATCGGGTCGAACAGAGATGTTCGGACTGTAACTTCCGACTGCCGTTCTCGGAGAAAGTTACCAGCTCATCCTAATACTGAATCACCGACACCATAGAATTGCATTTTGTACAGGAGGATCCAATGATCCACGCGATTGAAGGCTTTCGAAAAGTACATGTAATAAACATGGGTTCTTTTCCCCTCGTCGACTGTTTCAGTCCAATTGCCACACGCTGTCAGCAGATTCGTGATACATGATCGATGTTGACGAGCCCGTGCTTCTCAGGCGCAATGATGCCGTAGGTTTGACAGGTAGCCCATCAGTACGTCCGTGATGATCGCTTCCATGATTTTGGCGAGCACAGGGAGAAGCGTTATAGGACGGTAATTGGTAGGATCAGACCGGTTTCTGCCTCTGTGAATGAGAGTTATAAAACCTCGCTTCCATGTTGACGGAACTATGGTTTCATCTAGACAACGCTGAATGGATCAGGCAAGTGCTTGGGCTAAGTGCATGGCTGCTACATGCAGTGTTTTAGGGCGAATGTTATCCACTCCAGGAAAACTATGTGTATGCAAGGATGGTAATTTTTTAAGCACCGTTTCTGCTGTGAATTTGATGTTAAACAACACTGATGGTGTGGTGACAGAAGCAATTATAGTGTTCGAGGCTTGTATCCTTTGAACAGTAAGCAAGTACTGGGTCCGTAAGGATTTGGCCGCCTCTTTTACTGCGTGTGTATACCCACCAATCTTAGAGAGTGGTGCGAATCTTCGCCGCACCTTTCGAACTCCATTCGCGTGTCTTTGCATAAGCTTATGTTGCAAACAGAATCGTTTCGCTGGCTCCTGTGGGTGTGCTAACTTGTCTTCACTAACCAACTGTACAGAATAATTGCGCTGAGCTACGTAGGTTGTCCGACTTTTTGTGTTGGGATTGATTTTGTGAAGGTGCCACATCTGATCCATCAAGGCCATAAATTTTCATGTTCGGCTTCTCAGGAAGGATTTTGGTTTGATGGTACGGTGGAAAGAGTTTGGTTCTGATGGTTTGGTGACTAGTGACGTGAAGGCTTTCAAAAGTTCTCCCATTCTATTTTTTGGGGTGCACTCAGTCATGAATGTCCAACCAACACTTCCAACAAATGCGGACAAAACCAGATAGTGCGTAATAGCTTGCATCTTTTCGGGCTCTCCATCGGGATATTTGGCGTAGCAAACGCAATCAAGAGCACTGCGCACGTTTAGTCCATCAAATATGAGCCCCTCGTTGGTGAGCATTAGATGTAACCTTGACGGCTTATCCACGGTTCTGAACCTGGTGGGATCAGGGACGTGGTAGTATAGGGGTATGCTATAGACTAGCTTTGTAAATAGGCTTTGAACGGTTCTGCCTCGATTGTTGGAGTCTCCAAATCGTAGATGTGGAAATCTCCAGTAATGAGGATATGGGTGCATTTCTGATTTATCGCAGTGTAAAATGTAGATATTAGTCTGGTCCATCACCGGACTGGTTTTGGGTGGTGGGTAAATTACGGATACGTGGCACGTATCGTCGTCTTTCAACCACAGTTTGCACGAAAGGAGATCAGTAACACACGTTGGAGGATCATTTGTGAGCTCACAAAGAAGGTTTGTTTTGGAATAACTGATCATTCCCCCACCCCTACCCGTTCTGTCGTTTCGGAGAAGTGACATACCGGGTACAGCGATGTCAGCGTCAGCAATCGCAAAGCTCATCTACGTTTCGGTGTTCATTATGATATATCGAGATTCGGATGCCTGACAGTGATTTTTGACCAACTTACTAAGAAGGTCTTGTGCGTTAGTATAAAAGCTGGTTGTAAATAAATACGCCAGCTTGCTTAGCTGGTTGATCATTGCGCAATAGCAGCATACCAAATAGTGAGGTCACAATGTCCGTGATCTCATCATTTAGCCAAGTCTCGGTTATCATGAAGAGGTGCAAGAATACTGAGGCTTGAATAGATCACAGCTTTTTTTACTTTACTTAGGATTACTTATGAGTTCGTATGCAGACATTTTAGAGCTACGAATGTAAGAACCGTATCTGGACGCGCAAATGTTCCCTGTGCATTTACCTCGACCCATGTGGAGCCTGCTTACGATAGCTTTTTGGATGCATTTCCGAAATACCAGCCTGGCCCGGTTTAGACTGATGCAGTTGCGGATTACCTGTTTCTTTCTCTGATGGTTGTGGAGTTGCACTGTTCCTGTTCAGAACTTCAGACATCTTGGTTCGAAACAAAATCGCACTGGGTTTGTATTTGTTTAGCCAATGGTTATTTTGCTTCGATGACTCTCAGATTTGTTTCTGACTGTGGCTTCGTGTGTAACTTGTGTCAAGTTCCGAGCACCTTTTCTACCATTTGGAGGAAGGCAACAATTAAAATGTTAGAATGATAAGCTTACTCAACAGTATATCAGTGTGTTACCAATACCCAGCGAGTTATACATCCCCATTTGCGCCAAAGGAAGCACACCCGCAATTACAAACATACAATTAACGACATGCACACCCTAAGGTAGTATTACCATCGAGGTGTATGCATACAGAAGTCTATCTATGAAAGACTTGCTAGATGAATACAGACATATTCCTTATGGTACGCCCATCATACTATCCACTGACAAGCGATGCTGCCGATGGAAGGCCCAAGCACGCGGTTAGTAAATTGAATGTAGCGTACCTACCAACGCTGCGCCGGTTCTGCTCACGTGCTCAGTAGGACCCGTCGTCGTTTCGGTACTGATCCCGATTGGCCTTGCTGATGGCTCACTAGGCCTGCCTGACTCAGGTACTCACGACCGCAGAAGGTCGAAACGACGCTGTCTGGTGCTATTCCAGATTTGCCAAAGCCTTCTGAGAGTGGACCGCGATAAATTATTTCTGAATTATAAGCAATACTATATAGTGTACCATGACTGCCTCAAAAAAGCTATATACATCTTATTCCGCGAATGACCATACTAACGATATATGAAATTACACCATTCTTAAGTCAAAAATACACTTATCACAAACCATATAGGCAACCTAACGATGCCTATAGAAAACCCATTACACTATATAAAATGACGTAACCACATATGCCCATAAATATATAGGACCGCAGGATATACTATTCTCATTAATACCCCCATATGCGCAAGGTGCGTATTTATTATGCCCATAGCTATCTATAAATTCCGTAACATAGGCCATCAGTACAGTTTTAAGCGACCTAAGCCTATAACCTCTCGACTGCTTAATCGGTCACGTGATCGATTGTAAACCTACATCCTCAAGTCTACACCTCATCCCAAAATAGTATAAGAGCAATGATTTCTGGTAGAAATATACGAAACACTTGGTTTTATCATACAACTGACTGGCACGATAGACTTTACTTTACAATTTCAAAGTAAAATCAGTTATTTTGCAGTATTGTCCACAGCGAAAGCTACATCCTGGAGCCAGATTTCATCACTTATTTTATCTGTGTCAACATTTCATCTCCAAACATAATTATTTCTTATCTCAACAATTAAAATCTTCTCAGCACTTTGTGACACGACAACCAGCAGACGTCTGCTTAGGACTAAACGTGGGTAAGCTGAAATCTATATCTTTCAACAACTGGTTGAGTGGATGATGGTTGCGAGCACGGTCTCTGATCATAATTCATTGCCTTTGTGACCAAACTAAGTACATGGTCCAATTTTACATCCGTTAAGCTCAAAATTTGCTGCTGAAAAATGTACTGAAATGTAGCAATGTTGCATCTGGGTGGAATTTTTCTATTTTTGTTCTTAATATAGCAACAAGACCATAATCGTGGCGCCATCGATGGATAAGCATTCAAATTTACTCAAATTCAAATCAATCATGAAGAGTCTGCTGGACTTTTAAAGTTTTCCTGGCTTGTTTTATTGTTGTGCATAGGGATCAGTTCAATCAGTTCTCCGTAATTATGCATTTACTGTCAAACGACCAGATAAAAACCGAAGCCTATTTTTCAAGTGATGACAACGGTCCCATCACGAGCAAAGGAAAAAGGTTCAACTCGTGATGATGCGGTCTTTGACTGTTGTTTTAAGTCACGTGACACTGCATCAATCTGTTCAACAACAGTGTTCCTGTTTAATGAAATATACTTGAATAAGTATGCTTTAGCTGGATATACAATTCCAACCATTTTGCGTGGCATTACTCCACGAAATCTCCTTCACTGCAAAGTATCCCACCCATGGCGATCATTCGGCTGTTTCTAGCTTGCAGTACTGTAAGCTGCAGTTATATTCTCAGTTTTTTGTACAACAGATGTTGTTGTTTCAAGTCACACTTCAATTCGTTGAGTTTTGTGACATCAAACGTTAGTTTCATAATGATCTTTCAAGGTGTGCTCTTGCTGCAAAGTACACAATGTATCTTTCCATTCACCGCTGTGGAAGAATACTGCCAGTCCCATGTTCATGAGACCACTCTGCTTCGTTCACTCTCCTTTTTCGCTTGGCAGGAATAGGACTAGCCGTTGTAAAGATTGAGTCGAATCCGAATGGCATTCATTATGTTGTGTAGAAATCATTCCACTCACTTTATAATAAACGACACCAAAACATGCACGAGATAACGAAGGTGATATTGGTTCGCGTGCAGTCAGCCAGTCACATGATGTCACACATGCAATCGGTCAGCGACATCCGGTTCCGGATTTGCCTGTCACTGTGGCCTCCAAAGGACGGTCACAGAACGGCTGCATCTACAGAGGGACCATGGGTCACTTGCGCTGAACCACCAACAGCTCCATCCACACACCCCATATCCGGTGTAAACCCGAAGTAATAAGACCGAGAAGCATGTGCATGGGAGTCACGTTACATCAACGCAGCAGGCCCATTCTCCTTCACAAGCACACAGGCATGCTGTAGTTGGGGAATCAGGCGCACACAAGGCGGTGGCTGGGCCGTAGTCCGCTCCACACTAAGTGGAACTACTCTTCCAGGCTCGCACGGCCACGGGGACCTTGCACCCAATCCCCCAACAAGGTTCACAGGCAGTAATCGAACTGGAGGGTGTTCGACAAGTAGGCACCTTAGCAACATACACATCAAACGCAGCCACACCGGGGATATCAAGCAATAGCTTATCAGTTGTAACGACGATAACAAACAAACTAAATCGAATACTGTATAAGGATACGTTGACATAACTCTTCGCTAATTGACCGTAAGAATTGAATTGGTTACCAACAAATCCGCGATAAGTTGAAACTGTCAGAAAATATATTTTAAGAAAATGTTGCAAAAGCGAAGTGTTAACAAGTTAACCATAATTAGTTTAAGTGACGTATGCAAGTTAATAGAAGATTATTGAGGTAGACATTAAAATGAAGTAAAAAGCCTTAGAATAATTTAGCAAACCTACCAGCTGAAATAAAGACATAGCCCGCAAGCACGCGGTTAGTAAATCGAATGTAGCGTACCTACCAACGCTGCGCCAGTTCTGCTCACGTGCTCCGTATGACCCGTCGTCGTTTCGGTACTGATCCCGATTGGCCTTGCTGATGGCTCACTAGGCCTGCCTGACTCAGGTACTCACGACCGCATACGCTACAGCACCATGCGCTCGATGTCGATGCAGTATAACTCATCGGCGTCTGTCGTTTCCACAGCTACCGCATCTTCTCTGCGTGCATGAGGACATTCCTGCACCTCAGAAACTGTCTTTGTGATTAGATCGCGCCATGCACGCTGATCAACGGCTTCGATTCCAAACATCTGAAATCAAGATTAGAACCTGATACGCTCACTTTGACTATGTCCTGGTAACGAAACTTCGATTTTCCCGCATGCCACTTCCCCACACTCAGCTGAGCATATAAAAGCTGCTTCGGTATCCGCGTCGAATCCGTATGCCACACATGCCTGAGCTACCACAAGTGTCTCCGCAAAGTATGCAGTCCACTGCATACATTCCACTTCGGCGCAACACTTCCGTGTCTGCAACTCTGTCGCAGCAACCAATGCGCAGAACACGTCGCAAACACTGTTGATAGAAGCGCTCGATATCGCACATCCCGCCGGTACAACGTCCAAGTTTCACTGCCGTATAGCAGAACGGATAGCACCCTGGATTTGTACATCATCAGCTTCGTGTCAAACGTGAGCCGATGATTGTTCCACACCCGGTGCTCTACCTTCCCGTATGTGGCCGCAGCCATCGATACGCTGATACGCTGCTCAATATGTATCTGCTGGTCAGTCGATATCACACTCCCAAGGTAGTAGAAGCTGGAGATGGTTTCCAACATTTCATCACCAATGCTGATTCTCGACTTTACTCCAGATAGGACCTCCAATAAAAGATGAAAGTGACAGACAGTCTTGCTTTTGTTGATGGTGAGCCCGAATTTGGCTGTTGTCGTAGCCAGAGCACTAGCCATGTGCTGCAACTCATCCGCACTGTGTGAAAACAATGCACAGTCGTCAGCGAACAGAAACATACGGATAGTTGTCTCCCAGACTAGGGTTCTCGCACCGAAACGACGGGTGTAAAGCAGCCCACCACCAATACGGTGCACCATACGAACACCGTAAGCACAAGCAGCAGCAGACACACACGACAACATTGAATGAAGATAAATAGTAAACAGAGCACGAGCTAAGACAGCCTTGCTTCACACCAGAGACAACTGCAAAGTCATCCGAAGTCTGTCCACTCAGCAGCACCCTCGCCCGCATACCACTGTGCAGACATTCAATTAAACTTACAAACTTACTCGGGCAACCAAACTTACCCAACACCAGCCATAATGTCTCGCGGTTCACCTTATCAAATGCCTTGGTGAAATCAACAAAAAGCGAGTACAATGGCTGGTGTCGTTCTCTACACTTCTCCTGAAGCTGACGAGCCGCAAAAGCCATATCGATGGTGCTGCGACCCGAGCGGAATCCACATTGCTCTTCCGCCACGTTCGGTTCCACAACTTGACTGACGAGGCCGTTGCGCAGGATTCCGGCAAGCACCTTTCCCACTCAACTCGGCAAGTTGATACCACATTAACTCGTGTTACATTGCTTGCTCCATTTGTCCTTGTACAGTGGTATTACAAGGGCATTCTTCAGCTCAGGAGGCACCCCCTCCTCAATCCATATGCGTTACACCAAGTGGTGCAGCGCAGTCACCAACACAGGTCCGTCATGTTTCAATACTTCAGGCGGGACCCCGTCGGCACCAGCACAGCTGACGTTTCGCAGCTGAGCAAGTGCTCTCTGCATCTTATCCACTGTCAGCGTTTCTGCCGGACTCGCCTTCAGATTGTGCTGCTTCAGGCCGTTCAAAGCAAGCCAGTCGAGCTCTGAACGGTTGTTCAAGAGACAGTCAAGATGTTTTTGCCAGATCTGAATTATGTCTGCAGTCTGTGTTCAGGTACCGCCTGAGCAACCATCGATCAGCGTCCTCAGCGACTGCAACCTCGGTCCATACACTACGTTCAATGAGTCAAAGAATTCCTTGGGTTGGAGGCGTTCAGGCGGAACATGATATCTCCTTCTCCTTCTCCGTCCACCGTGCATTTTGTATGCGACGGAACTCGCGAAACTGACTCTTCTTCCCCCAAGTCATTTGGGTCTAATACATGTGCAGCAAATGCTGCATTCGTCCCCGACACCAATGCGCCAATCGTCGCACTGTTCTCATCAAACCAATCGGGCCGCTTACAGTTTGGGCGCCCGATGGTCTCCTCGGCAGCAGCTGTCACCTGGTCGCGAATGTGGTGCCAAAGGTAGACCGCTGTGTCTATACATTGCACACAGGCGTGCAGCCATCGCCTTCTCCAGCTCAATACTCTTCTCCACAATACCGAGGGAGAGAATGTTAAATTTATGCCGGTTCACAGCAGGAATGCAATATATAGATTTACGAAAGATATGTACAGTTTGGTCCACACCAATTTGTGATCAGTGCCGCACACAGCTCCACGCAGTACACGTGTCATGCGCTCTTAACACATATCACGCTGACGTATGTGACATAGTCGAGCAGGTGAGCGTGACCACACCTTGGGTGCGTCCAAGTTGTCATATCACTTACACTCAGTGCAAACCGAGTGTTTGTGATTGTCAGGCCGTGAGTGGCACACAGTGAGAGCAGCCTGTCAACGTTCGCATTCGCTGAACCAATGCCATGCGGACCGATAACATCTGTCCAAACCGATGCATCATGCCCAAGGCGCGCGTTGAAATCATCCAGCAGAAATAGTCGGTCGCTCCTCTGCACAGACCGTATCGCAGAGGACAACTAAGTATAGAATTGATCACGCGTGTCATCAGGATAACACATGTTTGGACCATACTTGCTTATAAAAGTGGAAAACTTACCTCTTCCGACTCGTAGGCCAGTCGCGTGCTGCCTGTTGGTTCAACCACCAGCTAGCCATTTAGGCGATCGGTTTTTGCAAATCTGACCCCAAGTTCATGTGGTACCGAGGTGGTCTTTCCCACCCAGTAGCACGTATAGCCTGCACCAGCTTCATGCACCTTACCCTGCTCAGTGAGCCGAGTCTCCCTGAACTCCGCAATATCGACCAGTGTAGTGCGTCGCTCGAGACGCTCACTCGAGTTCCGGTCCAGTGGTGCGCGCACGTTCCAGCACCTAATGTTGAGTGCTTTGCGCTTAGGCATACTACTGCATTGCTGATCAAACGCACGCGTGGTAGTGATTTTGCTTCGGGGGTTTGTTTGAGGGACTCCGCCCGGAGCCTTTGACTCAATAACCGAACCCACAAGGCAGTGGGGAGCAAATCCAGTTCGGGAATGTGATTGCAGAGACAGATTGGGATCTGCTTGACGGCCGTCACACGCAGCCTTGCAACCGTAGTATGATACACCTGCGACCACGGCCAGACGCAGGAGGGTTTTGGCAGGTTTGTACCAATTTGACCAAGGGTTGCTTGGCTTGAGGCGGGTAGCAGTAAACCATTGAGAACCCGGAAGTGCCCTACCACCGTCAGATCCAATGCGTGGCGCCAATTGAGCTGTGAGCTTAAAACCCGTAGACCTGTTGTCCCCCAAGGCTAGGTTTTAAGGGAAGACCACTTGTAACCTCCGAAGTTGATGGAGCTTGATCTAGGATACTGGCAGGGCGCACACCTGAATGGAGAACCACTCAGGTCCTCAGCCAAAGCCTTTGATTAAATGTACACCCGAAAGTTAGCGGGTCTAGCACATGGTCAGTTCACTGACTCATGCGGAGTGATGTTCCAGCTCTTAGCTAGGAGATGGGCGTAATACAGCTCCCACCCAGCGGTCGCCACGAGGTGACGTCCAGGATATGAGTCCATGGCAAGACTGTAGCAGCAGTGGGTATACCACCGCAAACCTCAGCGCACCTTAGGCTCTCCCGCACATAATCGCTACACAACGAGCAGTGCCTGCGCAGCCGACAACCATACAAACCCAGATGGACGTGCTTAATGCATCGACGTGGTGTTGACAACTAAACTCATATCTATTTTTAGGAGGCTTAACCCGCGCGCATCGTAGTTGTATTCATGTTTGTTGTGCTTTTGAAATCGATTAAAAGGTGATTGACTATTTCAACGTGTAAATAACTGCTGAATAAAGAAAAGCATGCCGTTTGCTCTGAACGACGCACTCATATTCAGCTTAAATTATAAAACATACAATTTCGATTCACCAATGAACAAATTACAGTATCCTTTGCACGGGCCACAGGTTTGCTTGCAAGGGGCCGCGTGCGACCTGGGTGCAGGCTGGTGTAGACGATAGTGTTTGTTCCAACAGACGGTATCCCACCTCCTTACAACGAAACCCTGCCAATTGAACGGTGGACCACACGAGTATCCATCCCATCTTCCTAAAAAATGTTAGTGCTCTCCTAGGTTGATACGGTTACCATGCTACGGTTACTAGGCGTCCCACGTTGCGACTGCAGACGCCGCTAACCGACTAGGGTCAACGATGCTCACTCGTCTGCCCCGGACACGGCAACAGAGTGAGGGCAGAATTGCAGGAGGCACACAGACAAGTTTCGTCCTGTCATCGTGCAGAGATGATGCTTGAGCCATCTGCAGCAGTATTTTGCCACGTGGACCATCTGTTAGCCTACTGACGCAGCTTGTATGGCAACGAATACAGAGCCGTAGTTGGGCTGTAATAACGCTATGTGTTCTGTGAGACCGTCCGTTCCGTTACTCGCCGCGTTAGAGGTGTAGGTTGCGCGACTGTTATCAAGTGCAGCCGTGTTAAAAGGTTAAAAGAGCTGCTAATATTCAGGTGGTGGGGGCTCTAACCTTGCAAGAATCGCTGCTTTCATCTCTGAGCACAGTAAATGTATGATACTAACATGACCTCACCACACAGTTCGACAATCCTGCAACACACAAAAATACTTACGTGCACACTAATGCCACATGTTAGAGTGTTATTACTTAGTCATATCGTAGAGCAGATGTGAGCAAAGCGCAAGAATTTGGTATATCTTTCATAAATGATGCGATTGTGGCACCCGTGATAAGTTTTCATGTTTTCGCAACCAGCAAAATCACAAATGTGTACCTCTTGATCTGTTGCTGAAGGGAAATATTTTATCGTGCCGACCAGAAATAAGAAAACATATTTAATTATTCACAACCATTGAGGAAGTACCAAAAATTGCGAAGTGTAAGAAAGACTTGTGGTTTGGTTACCCCAAGTTTATGCGTTTAGGAACGTCATCAGAGTGGTAGGTTATTTTTACTAATCTGTGAACAGGAAACCGTGAGAGAATAACGCTTCCTCTACCCGCAGAGTAATAACTTTTTCGGTCAGCCATACATCGGTTTACCAATGGCACCATGACCCAGAATACAAATGACTCCTCTTTATCATTCAGGTGTCAATTCCCCAATAATCTTCGGTGGATTTACATGCATGCAGTGGACAACATCCAGCGTTGGAGACCATCCGCTTTGCCTACAATTGTTTCCACATGGCTTTGTTCACTAGTGCAAACACCCCACCCGCGCGCACACAGTTACTCTATGTTCCGCACTGAACACATAGTTGCATATGATTATGATGTAAACAGCTATTTTTTTAGATCTGATCATGAGCACTGTACTTCCACCTGACACAGGTGGAAGACAATACAGGATTCTCTTATTCCGAACATTTACCTCCGGCTCTGCATCTGTACAGGTCCCTCACCACGAACTCCACCTAACCCCATGTACAGTCGAGCTGTACCAAGACGAGTGCACGATATACTATGCTCAGTTCACCCCCCCTCCCGACTGTTGGGACCAGTTGAAGTCGCACAACAGCCTGATCCTTCCCAGTTGATGAGTACGATGGCGTTCGCCTGAAATCCTCAGTGTGTCTGGGAAAACATTTTATACACACATCTCTGGGTGGGAACAGAAAGTGAAGGCCGAGTAGCTAGATGAAGCTGAGGGGCCAAGGCACCTCATATGAAATGCACATAGGCGGAGGCATCGTTGGGACCTGATTTCTGCCATCGAAGTAACAACCTGTCTCACTTGGAGACACCTGTCTGTGGGAAGCTGGGCTAAGTTCGGCGATGACTGTGTGGTACGTAGTCACTCTTCCTTTCGGGCTTGTGCAATGTTTGCACTAGATTGTCTTAAACACCAAATACTGAATAAATGGGGGTTGAATCGGACACTAGCTATGTTGCAACTTCCAGTTACCTGTCTAGGCTACTTAGTCCCCTTGGTATCCAACGATGAAGTGAAATTATGGGCTTCAGACCCACGGCCTTCTGAGACTGAGAATACCAACCTGCATACATCAGCGCTCTGAGCTGTGGTTCCTGCTCTCACCAATATGAAGACAAAGTTCAATGTCATCTGATGGTCAAAGTGAGTAGTAATCTGATCCACCAACTTCTCCGGTGCCCAACATACCATAGTTTCATCAAATGACTCCTAGTCTATTACATTCGGTCATCGGCTGTTGTCACCGTCAATAGTAACCCGTATCTGATTGGTATTAGCTCTTTGCTTCTCTCCATGCCAAACCGGTAAGCTACGTGTCCACTTCATGCTAAACCGTTTTCAAGGTGCAAACCAACAATCAAGGTTGTGGAACTCTACAAGTCAATATCGAATACGACATTATTCGCTTCATCCGATAGTTGGATGTTGGCGGCCGGTACTCCACTTACAAGGTGACAAAGTTGACCAATCGGGGAGGAATGGGCGTGATCCTGGGTGAATTTTCAATGATACTACACAAGGAAGTAGTGATCTACCGGTAACAAGCGCCATTAGCGTTTCAAATGCTTAAGCAATACTACTGGTTTTTCACCGGGCACAGATGTCATGCAGTGGCAGGCACGTAACAAAAATCGATGGTTACCAGGTTCTAGTTGGGAAACCTGCTACAAATCGACCTCGTGTGACCTGCTGCAAGCACCCCAAATAAATGTAGAAGGTGTAAGATCGAACTCTTAGTAAGAATCACCACGGGGCTCTAGGATCAGTACGAAGCTATTCCGCCTGTTATCCATCTACCAACGAGTTAAGATTGAGATCAAATGACTCCCTCCGGATATCTCCTATTCCATCGCTAGTGAGCCCAACGGGATGGTCCTGTTTTAGTCTATAAGGCAGCGCACTTGAATACACAGACATTTCCCCAAACATGTACTCTGTCATTATCAGCTCCACAAAGTTATTTAATGATATGTAATGCGTCTGAACAAACACACTCATGGGAACCGTTCGTCAGTTTAAGGTTTACATTCAACTATCCATAATTATCGGCTTTACAGAGAGGCAGTTGTTACAAGCACCCTTCGGAATAACGATTCACCCACACCAACCTTTCCTGCGACCTGTTTCACAGAAACTGTTCACCGTCAAAATATTCACTAGACAAACTTCTCGCAAGCAATCGTTTACGATCAGTAAAATCCAATGCTTCTTTTTAACTCATATATTGTTAACGTTACGTTACGCAGCGCTATCAGTGTACTGCAGTAGCTGCAGTGGTGACCTCTGGAGCACAATCACTTTGTGCGTCTTGGTGACAATCCACATAAAATACTCGGTCAGCTGTGGTAAGTCGCCTACCCCGTTCTCAACGCACACCCACAAGATCCGGAGGCGCTATCTGTGGTTGGTTGGTCAACTAATGGCCAATCACGCTGCAGCTGCGGCTTTTAATTTGGGCCGTGTCTAGGGCGTCTCGCAGAATGCCGCTCGCATTACAACCAACTTGCTCTGCGGGAGCCCTACATAGAAGTAGGACTATCAAGTTGAGGCAGCTGGAGTGTAAACGTTTAAAGAAATTGGTCCCAACCGTAGCTGATACTGAGTGCAACAATGAGGTAAGATCATTTGTGTGTGTCCTCTGCTCTCGCCTGACGCCATCGTTCGCCAGAGTGGGTTGTGTCCCTTGTAGTTCACTGATAATAGTAATAATAACACGTATTGCACTAACTAGCGTTAAGGACAGGAATTACTGGCGCCTCTGATATGCCAAGTTTAAAGCCTATGATTATGATTCTACCTACAACATCTGAATCTGCGCAGCCTACTAGTGAATATCAGACAGGCATTGAACCATGAAATACAGCAGCTGGTGTTAACACTCCTTCACATACTTGGGTATTCCTGAGACTGTGCAACTTAGGCTCCTCAGAGTTTTTTGCAGGCGATCTGGGCGCCGTGGAATTAGCGATGTGCATACCGCCCATTACTAACCTAGACGTATTCGTAAAGCAGACCTAGTGAAAGCCCCCCGGGCTGGTGAACCAGTGGTAAGGGGGCTGTTCAGCTGTAACAACATCTACTTGGTATCCTTTGGATCCACGGAAACAGCAGTGACAACTTCCCCTAACCCATGCTTGGAGACAGCAATACGGGAAATATGGTTTCGTTGGTTACCAAAAGGTCTTTGAATGCTGATAACATGCTCGACATGGGGGTTTAGGTTTGCCAGTTTTCTGCAATGCTTTGCCTTCCGGTTATTTCATTAAATGCTTGTACTGAGTGGAACACGCAGAGCAGCATCGTGATCATAAGTGTGCGCAAGAGGCATCGGAGTGTGACCAAAATATACACAAAACTGCAGTAACCAATTAGGACAAATATGGGAAGAAACTGATGTGATTAGGACAGTTTTTTATATTCTGGGTCATCAACGAAATTGTACCCCGCTTAACTTCTGTTGTTTCTGACAAGCATTTTGTTTGTAACCCTGTCACAGGTTGTTATAATCAGGGAAGCGATCAAACATATTAGCACCCTCGAAGAAGCTGTTCTGCGACGCCTGATACCAATTCCCCTCGAATGCCACCGTCTGCTCGGTAAGCTAGACCATTAAAATCTCACCATCATCTTCTGCGACAAGTGTTAACGGAATATTCATTTTATACGACATTCCGTACGCTGAAAATTTTTTACTTTGCAGACCTGGAAGTCCCCCACACCCGCAGGTCATCTACAAATCAATTGATTATGATGATCTTTAACCGGAAGACTGATAAAATTCCACAGTTGCCTGCACTGCCGCGGCCGAGTGTTAGAGAAGCCAGCACAGCTTTCGATTCTGCTGGAACTACACCCACATGGACAGATGAAGATGAGTATCCGGGCTAACGATTGAAGATCCGTATATACCAAACAGCGAATAGCTTTGAATACCCAACGCCTAACGTCTTTCGAGTTCGTGGTTGTCTTTGATTTTAAAATGAACTCTACACTGTCCCTTGCTTGGCACGGTGCCAATTCATGTATAAAACAGTACAGCGTCCTCTTCATCGTAACCTGAATTTATCATTTTTTCTAGTTGGACGGTGGGCGAGGGAATGGATACCATTGTGGTTAATTGGGCTACCTTTCATGAGGAATTTCAACGAGATCAATATCATTCCAGTGCCGGACGTACTGAGGGCATCGTATAACCTGGAGGCTTGTTGCGTATACAGTGCTTACCAGTGGCGCGCTCCGGGAGGCAAATCAGTTACACCCCAAATGAAGCCGGTACTGGGATAGCTGATATTTCAGTTTCAGGCAGACATGAGGTGTTCATAGCAGAGTGCATGTTGAACGTAGACACTGACCATATTAACTCACTCATACTAGATCGATCCAGTTGGTGCAGTTGTACCACCTGTGCCTTGCAACAGTACTTATGCTTTTTGCTACGTGCCCGTGGAGTTTCATCTGCTGGCAGATGATGTGTCTAGATAGTTTCGTGCCCATTGTAACTTGCATCAGGTCGCGTAACGTTCAGATAAATGCATAGTGACGCACTGAGTTACACCAACGGTTTCAGGCTAAATATGGGAAACAAACGCATGCAATAACAACGGATTATTTTAATTGCGTTCACACAACTGCAAAGCGTTTCGCACACAACGTTCGAAACAACGCTGGGGTGGTGTTACTCTAGCAACGTCAATCAAGAATTGGTAAACAAACGATATACACGGGCCACTGTCATTTCTTGGGGCATGACTAACGTTATGCGGTTAATTAGGGGGCCAAATTCGGGTTACTTCACTTTCTGTGCAGCTTGTCATTCTGTACAGTCGGTGGTAGCCTCGGTTCTAAAGTTATCCTCCACTGCATTCATTTTTGTATAAAAACAACGATGTCGCAGTCAGTAGTTTGAATATTCAACAGCTTGCAAACGCTTCTCGAATCACGACAGTCCACCGAGTTTCATAATAATAGTTGCACACGAATAGTCCAGCTCAGTTGAGCTAAACGGACTTGTTGCGAAAGTATGAACCCACCACGTGATCGGAGCCAGCTGGTAATGCATCACATGAATGCTAGCTCAAGATGTTTCACTGATAGTTACTATCATGTAGACACATGAACGCCAATTAACATTGCAGAATCATAAACAAGTTTCATTGTTGGTTTTGGAGTACCCGTTGAGTGTTTCGATTGCGGGACGCGGTTTCAGTTAGGACCACAATTTAGATTGAAGTAAATCTCGACCATTCCGACTGCTGTGGCCTTATTCTATGTGGAAAGTTTCGGACTTACGCTATCCCATCACAGCACTCCATGACGTGTTTCCTCCTTGCTTGGACTCTTCAGGTAGAAATGACTGGAGTTGGAAGCGAAAGCATGGATGCAGTGGTTGACGATGTACATATTGATCACTGAGTTATTGAGCTCCGCAAGAAATCCAAACAAATAGGGGTTATCCAAAAACAAGACAATGTATTTCTATCTGTAGGGAACAAAACCGAAACTTCTGAAGCAAGCTGTAGGCAAAAGACGATGCAATATCGAGCGCCACAGATTTCGTTTGGGCATATTCACCCTCTGATGAGTTAGAGTACTCTTCATTAGGTTACGTTGCACTGGTTTTGATACATCACAGTCTGCTGCGGAATTGTGGCCTGGATTCGCCGAGTTCGTGAGAAAGCAAACCCACAGGGACAATATGATTTGTTACTTTGGTGCTTTCAAGATATGCCGTTTCTTTGAACCGGTAGCTAATCTCAACTTGAGGGAAGATTTGCGCCAATACTGTGAGTTCCGGTTGGGAAATATGTCGCGCACGAATTTCTAACGTTTAGGAAAAGCGTCGATTTGGCAATTTAGTAACCTAATGGTAGGGGAACCACTCACAATGTCCCTATTACCGTTATCGACTGTGGCGCTTGCATCATGAAAAAAGGCAGTTGAATGTGCTGTTGATATCGAGCAACAGTAAGTAGCTCTAGTTGGTTTAACCGTTTTTCGTGAACTGCAGTGTCACTCCTTCTTAATAAGCGAAAACTCCTTGTTAATTGACACCATTCAAACAAATATTGTGGTGCTTACATTGGTGTGACCTAAATCAAGGTGTGGGTTTGTTCTAACAGTTCCAACATCAGCAGCAGTATTTTATGTATTCATGACACAAAAGTTTTGCTTGATCTTGTAATGAATGTGGCTTTTCATACTGCATGCAGCCCGGTAGATGTTTTGATAGCCACATCACCATTGGCACACACATGCTGGGTCTCGCACTTTTCTTTATAATTCGGTTGAAATGGACTACTATTATGTTCTCTGGGCGTCTACTGGGAATCACCAACTAAAAATCACAGATTATCGTTTACTCATCGAGTCTATAAGCTCTCGATGTAATAATTCGGTGGAGTTGAAGGTGAAAGTACCTGGACCGCAACGAACCTAAATCGAACAGAAACTGTTCGGAGCAACAGAAGTACTCCCAGGAAAGTGCATAGGATTGCTTTATCTACGACAGAAGTCCGTTGAGTCGCAACAATCGCATAACACTGTTGTTTTACTACATCCGTTACGCACATCACTTCAACGATGACAATGTAGTAGCGCGTATCGTGACACATCATAACACTCCAACAGAACTCATCGGAGCCACTGATTCTTCGTTTCTGGCTGCTCAACCCTGTGCTGTCACTTGACACGTATTAATCAGTCAGTTCATTGAGCTAGTGACAAACGCGTCCGTTGATAAGACTCACATTTCCGCAACGTGGAGCGCTTCCTGTGGAGTAAGGCGCGCTAAGATGCGACCTTATTCATATTGGCAAAAATATAAAGCCACTTCCACCGCTGTGAAATGGGTAGCCTGTATAATCGAGCGTAACTATTACGTCCGACTGGTACGGAGAGATAGAAGGACATACCAAAAGGATTTAGCAATGGCATTCTGTTCTAACTCTAATCTGCTGTACAGGTAAGACAAAACCGTAAACTGTAGTTAGGCACTTCTACTCGAAACAGCACACTTGAGCAAAAGTAAAGTGCACAATAAGAGGCCAATGCTTTCAAACAACCATTCTTCTGCAAGCCTCAAAGCCCGAGATAGCATACCACTCACACAGATCACAACCCATCTCCATCCCTACCGCAGATACGTTGAAACATTTAATTACATTGCCCCAAACATGCGTCTAAAGTCATTGGGGATGGTTTTGGAGAGCTTGTATGAACCCAACGCTATCTCGACTATATGCAAGGTCCCAAGATGTGTGAGTCACTCCTAGTTACGGGAGGTAAACGTGAAGAACCTGCAAAATAATACACAATATCTTTGTTTCCGTGCTTACAAAAGTCGGGGAAACTGTCATATCAGACACACCTACAGGATATTTGATAGATGAAAATCATTGTGCCGGCAGGGCCTGCAGTAAAACTGCTCATGAACAACGAACATTTTACCAACCCCGTGTCAAGCAGACAGAAGGTGTCGATGTGAATGAGGTTAGCAGTGTTTACCTTGATGTTTTGTAGGCCCATAATCGCTTGAATTGCTGCATTTCCTGCAATGGTTCAGAGCTTATTCGAACTGTCATGTTATCCTGATTCAGATACATGCAGTTCGAGTTCAACAACGCTTGGATTTGAAGTTCGTTGTGCTTCCATGACTCGCTAGAAATGCAATGTGGTTTACATAAGACTCAGTAGTAGAGTAATGGTTTTTCATGATATTCATAAAAGACCTCGTGGGAGCGATCAACTTATCCTTTCTACCATTTACTGACTATCTCAGCATAAAGCAAGCTATCCACACATTGGACAAACACATGACACAACGAGGAAACTTCCATAGGACTTACGAGTGCTCAACTGAGAACATACTCCAATGTAACGCAACCGAGTGTGAAGAATTGTGTATCTACCACCGCAGCACCTACAGATATCGGCTTGGAGCGTACTTTTTACATTGACATCCCAATAAATGGAACCCGGAATGGTTGAACGGGATTGTCTAAATAGCTGAAGACCAACCAAAATGCAACCAGCAAAGTCATTCAATACCTAAGTATTTCGCGAAGAAAGTCTGACTGGTTAGACTTTACTGTCTTTTTATTAGTGCCCAATGTTTACATGAGGTCCTGGCGAGATATTCTTGGCAGAATTGTGCCATCGCTGCTCTTCGGATTCCATCCAAATTACCAACTGGTACTGAAGAAATTAAGAGTTTTCAGGAGACAAGATCGTCGTCCGCAGATTAACCAACATTGGTACAACAGACCCTGAGTGACCGTAAATATGCGTAAAGCTCAGCCACGACACCTCACCATTATCACATCACTATCGGTTAGAGTTCGTCACAAATGATGAATTTTAAAAATATCTCTGGAGGTTTTAGTTTATCCCTATGTTCTAGCAATGAGATGCCTTTCCGTTCTTTCCTTTATTTCCACTTCTCTAATAATTGAATCCAAAACGCGACTTGTGATAGTGTTATCCCATCGGCCTTAAATGATAGGATCCAAGTCGTTACGACGTAGCATGGGGAAAGCAAACTGGATGCACAGGTAAAACGTGCGGCTAGTCCGCCGATACGCGTTGTTTCTTTCAAACGTTCACATGTTCGCTCGATTCTATTCGCCTAAGGGGCTCGTAAAGCGTCCCTACTTTTACTCGCGATAAACCCACCGTACCAATGTTCCATGGGGTGTTTTGATGCAGTGTCCGAAAGAGGAGATCAAATGATGGACAGGATGACTGTGCAACTGCAGCTGACCTAAACAGCCTGGTAAGATACGACTTCGAGTAACTGAAGGTATGAGCTGCGCCTACTGCAATCTGTAGTTTGCGACGTCAATGTCCGCAAGGTATCGTAAGCATGGTAAACTACACTAATCACATTTTCATCGTTTGATTCGACGATATCGATTGAGATAGAAGTTAATAGTGGCTTGCTGAATCGCGAAATACTTTCTATGGAGAGTGATCGCACGGACAATGCCAATCAGTACTGGTCCTGATCGCGGAATTGCAAATACTACATGGCGTTTGGTGAAAAACATGAATGATCCGCCTGCGAATGGGAATGTGTAAAATTCTTGGTCTGAAAAAGAACAATCGTGGCAACCAGACACAAGCAGGTATCCACTGACGCCTATCAGATAATGAACGTCCGTTACGTCTTTATGGTGACCTTCATGTACTCCTGGCCGCTTTGTTGTGTCTACGTGGTTGGTAGTGTGCTGTAGGAAAGCGAGCTGGGTATCTCTCATTTTGAGAGTAAGCTCCTCATACAACCATCTTACCGGAGCACATGATGTGAACATGACAACCCGTTTGTACAGAGAGACTAGACAAACTTCCTTTGCGCATCATGAGTATCGGAGGGACGACTGCACTTTGTATTCACACTTCATTGACTACACCACCGTCATGTTTGGGCGATCTATGTTTGTTCATGGCACCTGGATTGATTAGTTTCCGTCGGTTACCGAGTCAACAAATTGTGGCTTGCAAATCAGTGGGTAATTGTAACATCTTTTATGGCTGGACACTGTTTACTAATTTCGTGCAAACGTTATGGTAGGAAAGGCTTGCAAATTTCCATGCCAGACATCCTGTGCATGCCAGCTGCCCGCATTGACACCGGGACTCGCCCCGAAGGTCAATGCACCTGTCGTCGAGACAAATATCGCAGATGCTCTCCACAATATGGGTCTAAACCAACAAACATGTGTAAACCTTTAAGAATCATCTGTCCAGAGCTACTTCCCCCTTTACAGCCGCCGTTGCTAAGGGGAGAACATCTTTGGAGCATGGTAACAAGAGGCGTAAGACAGAGGACATTTGGGCGACCAGACGACATCTGTCTATATGGCGCGTACCAGGAACATCTGTATAGACCCATAAGCAACAAGATCCTCTATCAGAGGTTTTCACGAAGATGGGAGAAGACACATGCGGTTTTCCACCGCTTGCGTTGTTCACACTGTTGGCAACGAGCCGGGTTCAGTCATTTGCATGGGTATAAAGCTGCTATTCGAACAGGAAAATGTATCTGTCCTCATCTCCTCCAGTTGTAGGCCCCTACTTATCAGTATAAGGAGAGCTACTTTTAAATGAAGTAAACATGGCCATATAAGGTACGATTAAGCGGAGCAAAAAGAGTTACAGCATGATGCCATTGGACTAATCCCAGTTGTTGTACTGAAAAATCAGCCCTTCTCCGTGGTCTGGTCAACGCTGAGCATGGAAAGCAAAGTCCCAACGACCATAAATAAACTTTGTTATTTACGGTTACCTGTGATATTTGTACTTTGTAGTAGCAGTTGGAATTATCGCCAGCGGAGAAGCTTTTTATTCGTGCAACTTCTGTGTTTTTAACATAGGAGCGTTTAGCCGAGCGATTGAATGGCACATCCCCGAGAGGCACATCAGAAGCAGAATCCTTCCCGATGTCAGTACCCATCTAATAGAAAACAAATAAATGTTGCCCACCCGAAAACACACAATTTCCACACATTTCAATTACGGTTCTACGGATCAAATTGACCAAGGTTCGCTTCAATGCGACTCAAGCTCTACCGTGTGATTGCGTGTCACAAACCACTTACAGAAGGAGTACTTCGAAATGTTTATACAAATCGGTATTTTCATTCCTTGAAGGTGCAAAGGACTCTTCCCATGTAACGACAGGTCAAAAGGTACACTTTGACGTTCCTAATAAATAGGAAAAATTTGAAATTTCCTACAGATGCAAAACTTCCATTGCTTATTAAAAAAACATATCAATCCTTTGCTTTGTGCTCACATGCAGTCTACGATAGGAGTGCAAATGGAACATTACAATACGTTGAATTAGCGCGCATTCAAATATTTGTGTAAGTTATAGAATTGTCTATGTGGCGGTCATACCAGTATCAGCACTCATTGTTTGCAGGAATGGAAGCGATTCGGTAATGTGGGGCGTTCCTCATATTTGTGTAGAGCATTTCGTGCAGCTACATCAATTTTGTAGTACGAATTTTCCATGTCAAACTTCGTTGTTTCCTGTTATGTCGAAAAATATAGTCGTATGCCAAACCGAGAAAGAATATTCCACCCCAGTTATCAGAAGAAACGTCTTAAAGACAGCATCTCCAGCATGATCCTGTGGCGATTTTTCTAATTCAACTTCATACACTTAATTAATACAGATGCTTTGCACTCCACAATATCATGCGTTTTGGATTGTTTAGATAAAAAAGTGATGGACCGCCTAACAATCATGGCATGTATTTCGGCAATTGTACTGACACATGAACGTCAACGGCCATGATGGCTGAAAGTGAAGCGCAGATGGTGGCAACTTCATTTTCATAAACAACAGCAGTTCCGCCGCCGCAACACCAACAGTCAAATCAACCATTAATGCGGATTGAATATGAGTGACTTTCTCATCATTTCGATCTCCGTCTTGAACCCACAGACAGTGTGTAACCGAATCAAATCATGCAAGCGATTTGGCCGGCTGAACCTCAGCTGGCCACCTCCGACCTGTTCTCGGGGTTGGAATGATGTTCAGAAGGCGGCTGAGATGAAAAGATAAAAAAGCGAGTTATTTGCGGAATTTGTAACACTCATCATCAGGACTTACCGTGGACATTACGCAAGACAAAGTTTGGTGGTATTCTCGTTCCATTACATATTCGTCGCTTTCCTAATTAGCAACGAAAATTCAGCAAAATGCTACTACCCATGCGCCATGGATGTCTTTTACGAATATGGCATCTCAATGCATCAGTGACACAGACATGATGCTTTACACAATAACGTGTCTTGGAAAACATTTTAAACTCAGACAGTTTGTCACACTTCCTGATGTTTGGGGCGATTTGTTACGTAGCGTGGTTATTATTGATAAAGGTTTTGCCACTCTATTTTTCGTGCGTAGAATTGTGAGATTGCAACTTATATCGCGTGTGGGATATTTACAGCTCTGCGGTGTGCACAGATTTATCCAACGGTGCGAACATATTCGTGTACTATTCCAAAATATAATATGGGCGCGATATCATTATTCCCAAACAAATGGGTTTCATCCCAAGGATAATACAGCGCCCGCTGCAATTAAGTTTTTTGTAGCATCCAATTATTCTTTTCGTGAAGTGGCGTTGAAGTTGCTTAACAACCAGTGTCCGAATTCAGCGTGTTCGTGCACACTGCTGATCGATATAAGATAGCTGGTAATATATGTGCTTTGTGCAGCCGGAACTGGTAGTCATTAAGCGAGAGGGTAACACATAAGTATATTCGACGGTCCTTATTGCATTTGACATTTAGAAATCACACTGCACTGTAAAGCTGAAAGTGTGCGAGTGTATGGGAGTTATTATTGGGAGTCAAGAGGTTCCACGAAACCTTTTATAAACTGCACAACAGCAGTCAGCCTCAATGATTCCAACTGTCTGTTGAGGATCCACTTTCAGAGGGAAAATTAAGGACGGTTTCTTCATCCTACGATTAGAATAACATTAGATTGTATGCTGGTACCGTAGTGAGTGCACAGATATCTGCTAACGCTGTGACTTCGTTGAATCAGGAGCCAAACACCATCTATATGATGAACAATTCTTTACATTAGCACACGTACTTTCCTCCTTGGTCTGACGAATCGGTCAAGCCAATCTGCTTTGTTAACTGGTAACGCTGTCGGTGTCTGAAAGTAACCGGAAACTGATGATAGAAGCTTGTATGTGGGTGTATGCAATGACAAAGAACTCAAATGGAAACTTTTTTAGTCAACGCGCGTTCCATGACAAATCTTAGGTCAGTCAGTTACCATCCATCCTTCTGGTCGGATAGGTTGCACAGCATTAGAGATCAGCGCATTGTCAGTGAATCGGTTGAAGCCAGTCCCCACTATTCATGGTCTTAGTGGTGGAGGGGCTGGGCTACTCTCCTCGGTGAGCAGTTGGTCGAATCTGTTAAGGCTGTTAAGTGGACTCCAACAGGTCCAAACCAAGGTCAAGAACGCGGAAGACGTGTAGCTAAGTCATCAGACAACTAGTGAATCGAGAACTATAAGTCACCACTTCTGGTGTTCTCCATTCACTGAGTTTCACTCCTTGGTGAAGGACTCTTATGCCACCCGACATCACCGGCCCAGGTGAAGGGGTGGTGAGACTAACTAAATAGGGCTTAGCATCAGCAAGCTGATGGTTATTTTCAAAACCTTCGCTTGACTGTTCAGTGACCCAGCACGATCTCACCTGTGCGACGATTTTCAGGTTTTTCAAACTACAAACTTCGCACTGCATTCCTGACTGAATTACATCGTTGAAAATTCCCATTCAGGTTTAGAGAACGTGTTTCCTTATGTGACCATGCTGTAGGTGTAGGTGGTGGCTTCTGGATGACCAAGTTTTAGTTCATGGCCTTGGTTATTGCTTCCGAATTGTGGCATAATGGAGGTTGCGGCGCACAGTCTGTTTTCTAAACGGCACCATCAATTATAACCTATCTCACATGAGATGGCAGGATTTAAAAATTCAGCCAACTTTGGTGGCAAGAAGACAAAAAAGAAACAATCCACAAGTGAAGGGTCACATCGAATAAAACAATCCAGAGTCCAACACCTCTGCCGTACCTGTGCACTAATGATAGCGCCGACGGGCGTGACGTAGTCTGCTGATGTAGGTTGTAAACACTGAGCATGGTCAGATTCTTTATTAGTATTTTAGGAAATTCGATAATGAGCGTATCACGGGGTTAGCTTGGTAACTACCAACCTTTAACCAGGTGATCACTTGCACTGACGTGTGTCCCGCGTCGAGTGTTGTAAATTTACTACTCATGAGAAGCCAACTAATGAAGGCGACGAACGCCGCTGAGCTACACTCCGCCTAAATGCGAGATGGGCTTCTTAGAAAACCTCATAGCCCGGTCTAAAGCCCGCTGTCATTCACTCAACGCATGAAGATATTCTTCTCGCTGTCTAAGGATAATCGTTATCAGCAACTTCTCAAACCCACACCGCGTTTCTGTATTGACAGTGTCAATCTGAACTTGTGTACGTCGGTAATAAATCTAGGAATGACACTAAGTCGTGATCTCAAGTGGTCCTATTACGTGAACCAAACATCCGCTAAAATAACGAGACTTTCGTTCTGCCTCCCGAATTAGGTCTTCATCCGTGCCTCGTTATTAGGTAACGGTTTAACACCGCTTGCGAATTACCCTACTGGACCTATTGCTCATGTTTGATTTTCTTGGACTTTTAAACGGGTAATTCAAAGTGCTCAACAGATCACTGAAACATCTTGCTCGATGGAGCGGGATTTCCATGTTGGAATTGACTGTGCTTAATCACGTTCATTCCTGGAAAAACTGGAGTCCAAAATACTCACTGATGCCAGTCACCCCCTCCTTGTTCAACTAGTTGTTATGCAGAGCATTTCGCAGACAACGCCGATGACTCTCAACTTATTACCAAATACGCTGTTCTGACCACACTCATTAACGCAACTGACTGGTCCTTTCTAGCTGAACTATTCCCCGATGTTGTCTGGTGGGATTTGGTTTATCAGCACAACAAGTTAGCAGCCCGTGCTGCAAGAAACATGCCCCCACGCGCGATGAGAGTAAAGCCATTCATACGTAGCAGGACGAGGAAATGCATCATCACACGAGATTCACTCTGGAGAAAATACAAGGAGTAACTGGGTACAGAAACATGGGAAGCCTACACTAGCCAGCGGAATCATTAAGTGAACCTGGTAGGCGAGGATGTAAAACACCAGAAGGACCTATGCGGCGAATTCTCCTTAAATCCAGAACTCCTATACAGACATGTTAATAAACTCCGTAAAGTATAGCGAGGTATTCCTGCCCATCGCACGCCAAGTGGACAAGTATAAACTGCAACAGAAGCGGCCAGCGCAATACGTCCTCAATTCTCCCCAAACTTCTAGAACACAGCTTCGGCGCCTATGCTGTTCACGCCTTATACCACCAGCAGGACTTAGTCATCTCTCGTTTACGGCTACAGATGTCCTGAAAAGGCTAAATTCCCTATGCGACCATACCTCTCCTGGTGCTGATAATATCCGATCAAAGGCGCTGAAGTTAGTTACATTGAGTTCGGCGGATTCAATCTCTAGGTTCTTCCAACAATGTCTCGACAGTATGTGTATTCTCATAATGTGGAGGCACGGAATCGTAACTCTCATTCAAAAAGTAAGAGGTCGTGCAGATCCAGCCAACTATCACCCGAAAACTCTTCTGTCGGTGTTATCCAGAGTTATGGAGTCTACTATTGCCGAACCGCTCATGAATTACTTGGTGGTGTGCAAATCAGCGCCAGAACGGCATGAGGTTCGCCTGAACCGGTTTTGCGCCACAAACCTGCTGCTTGATCGCTCCAGTTGGACTGAACTCGTTGACAACGGTGTGAGAGTTGATGCAGTCTATCTAGATTTCTCAAAGGCGTTCGACTGTGTGAACCACCGCTTCCTCCTTCACAAGCTTCAGAGCTGTGGAATTAGTAAGCCACTACTCCATCGCGACGAGACTGGATCTTACAGTGTGTGCCGCAGTAATCCATTGAGCTATGCTGTGGGGCTTTTTTACACCTTCAGAGCCACTCATACCAGATTGGTCAATGGTTAGAGGCCAGACAAACTCAATCTCCTGGCCCTCCAGGTTGGGATTTGGTGTGAGGCTGATTCCTTACTCCTGGCTGTAGTTCAGTGCCAAAACTCTGTTGCCTTGCGGTAAGGTTTTTTAACCAAAGGCTTTGGTTGAGAATCCTAATTGTTCACCTGTCTGGGCCTCGGCAGTCTGAAAGCATTCTGCCAACGCAATACAATGAACCTTTCTTCTAACAATTTCTTGATGCTCTGGCCGTCGCAGAGGATATTCAACGGCGCCCTGCTTGCTGCATCGAGCAGGATGGATAGGGGTTTGGATGCTACTACTTAGGCCTTCCCATTTTCTTATTCCCCTTATTGCGCTATTTCCTCCTTATCGTCCCGCTCCAACTTTACTTGTAACCCCCCATTTTCAATCGCCCAATTCTTGGCCCTTCCCCACCTTGCTTCAACAGTCGCTTGTCTTTTAGTTTCAATTCACACACAATCGCAGGGCGTCGCTCCAATCCAGTCGACAAGTCCATGTTCAACCAAGCGGACAATGTCAGTTCATCCGTTTCCCTTTGGAGTTCTCGAGTCTCGCTAAGGCTGGCATGCCTCAACGTGAGCACTTTGCTACAGATTGGCCAACAGGCAGCACTTGCCCGCACACTAGAGACCTATCGATTGATACTTGCTGTTTATCAGAAACCCGCCTGCAAGATTCGAGCTCCGTGGTTACCCTGCGATCCCCCACATGCGACACTGGCGGCACATTCTCATTGCGCCTGTCTGGCGATGATGCAGCTTCAAATGCCGGTCAAGCTGGCGTCGGCATTGTTTTGAGTCCCTGGGCTGAAGCTGCCCTGATCGATTGGATCCCAGTCAACAGTCGGATGTGCGTCGTTAGATTAGCTGGTTCGTTCCATGCTACGAAGTCGCGCGGGAACAAACGGTGCCTGTTTGTCATTGCGGCCTACGCCCCTACAGACTGTAGCACTGATTCGGTGAAAGATGATTTCTATCAGCAACTTCACGATCTCATTCGTTACAGAAGAAGCACGGATACTGTGGTGTTGGCTGGCGATCTAAACGCCCAAGTCGGAAAATTGTCCTCTGATTAGCTTCATCTGGGCGGCCAACATGGTGTAGGCTCCCGTAATGATAACGGTGAGCGATTGCTACAGCTGTGTGAAGATGCTCGTCTCCTTCTCACGAGCACAAACTTTCGACACAGCACCCGCAGAAGTGTGACTTGGCGCCCACCAGCCTCGCACCAGCCATGGACGCAAATCGATCATATCGCGATCAGTTACCGCTGGAGAGGCTGTGTCCAAAACTGTCGCTCGATTTGGAGCACCAGCGTGGACTCTGACCATGCAATTGTTTGCGCCGACCTCCGGGTGCGTTTCGGTGGACGTTCGCAACGTCGATGTGAACGGATTGACACCAGCCAGCTGGCGAAGCCAGGTGTTCTGAATGTGTATCAAAGTGCGCTGACATCCGGGCTGAGTAAGCGCCCACTGAACACCGTCGAAGATCACTGGATGCATATTCGCCAAACGTTACTATCAGCAGGCATGTCTTCATGTGGCAAATCAAATTGCCAAACTGGACATTGGGTCTCTACACAGTCTCTGGAACTTATGGATGCTCGCCGACGTATTCCGGCTGGAAGCGAATACAATGAGACTCGTAAAAATCTCAGGGCAAAACTGCGTGCTAGCCTGAAGAAAGACCGCGAAGCCTGGTGGTCTCATCGTGCCTCGGAGATGGAAACAGCCGCTGCCGTTGGTAATCATCGTAAGTTATTCCGTCTGATACGGGAAACAGGCAGCAGGAGACCTGGTGTTAGCGAGACCATACACGACGAGAGTGGACAGCCGATCCACAGCCTGTCAAAACGCTTGGAGCGTTGGGCCGAACACTTTGCAAGGCAATTTAACCAACCTGAGTTATCGCTTTTTTTCTTTGGGCATTGAGCGCCCTTCTCCCTGGGCCATCTCCTTGGATCCGCCCTCATGCACAGAAGTCGAATGTGAGATCAGGCTGCTGAAATTGCAAAAGCCCGCAAAGGCAGATAGAATTGCCCCGGCCCTCTTCAAATTCAGGAGACCTGCTCTAGTAGATGATTTACACGAGTTATTAGTGAAACTTTGGGAGCAGGAGACTGTCCCGACAGAATGGAGCCGCTCCGTCGTTGTCACAATTTTCAAGGGAGGCTCTCGTTCGGAATGCGGCAATCATAGAGGGATCAGTCTGATCTCAACTGCCACTAAACTGCGTGCGTCTGTCATTCTCTGCAGTGTGACTGGCACTCGTGAAAGCCAGATTCGTGGAGAGCAAACCGGGTTTCATCGAGGTCGGGGCTGCATCGACCACATCTTCACCTTGCGTCAATTGTTGGAGCATCGCCATGTTTATTGGTGACCCAGTGTTGTCGTGTTTCTTGACATAGAAGGTGCCTTCGACTCAGTCCATTGATGTGCTCGTTGGGACTGTCTGCTGAGGAAAGGTGTGTCTGATAAATACGTAAACATTATCAAAGCGCTGTACGTGCATAGTTCGAGCAGAGTGAGGTTTTGTGGCAAACTGTCGCCACCCTACAGTGTCACCAGTGGTGTGAGACAAGGTTGCCGGCTGTCCCCTTTGCTATGTAACTTCACAGTTGACGCAGTCATGGAAACAGCATTCGCTGGACACGACCTTGGTGTGGAGCTATTTCCTGGTCAGCGACTTCTTGACTTGGAGCATGCGGACGATATTGCCCTAATCTATGACAGCTCCCAAAAATGCCAAACAGCACTGAACCGATTAACATTGGCGGTCAGTTGTTTTGGGCTATGCTTTGTTCCATCGAAATGCAAAGTACGTCTCCAATATTGGAAGGGACCCACCCCTGCGCTAACGCTTGGTGGTATCAGCTAGAAGTCGTCCAGGAATTCAAGTACCTGGGCAGCTATATTAATGTCCGTGGGATTGAAGATGAGGTTACGAACCGTATAGCAAAAGCTCGAGGCGCTTTTGCCAATCTCCGCCACCTGTGGCGCAGACGCGGCATTACGCTCGCCCTGAAGGGCAGAGTTTATAACGCAGCCGTCCGTTCAACTCTCCTACATGGTTGTGAAAGCTGGTCCACCAGGTCGACAGCCATAAAAAGACTCGTAAGGTTCGATCATAGCTGTCTTCGCAACTTAGGTCATGTCTGGTAGTGCACCGCGTGAGCAATGAGTGTGTTCGGCGCCGTGTATTTGGTGCAGGAAGAGCGAGTGAACCCCTCACGCATCCGGCTCCGACGGCTGGTCCACGTGTTGTGCATGCCAGCACACCGACTCCCACGACGTACATTATTTTCGCACTGGGAGTGCGCTTGGAAGAGGAGGAGGGGAGGCCAAGCGATGGCTTGGTCGAGAGGAATGAAAACCCTCACTTCGAAACCGGCTTCGATTGGTGCATCCCGACTGCCTGGCTGGGGTCTTAAGGACGAGGAACACGTTTGGCTGGACATACTTGCTGATAGGGCGAAGTGCCGGCCCCAATGCCGTTTTGTTGTGAGCTTTTTTGTCCACCCCCTCCCCTTTAGATACATCCTCCCATTGTGATCTCATGCAATATGCATAATATAATATCTATCGTCATATTTTTGGTAGTGTAATTTTTTAGTCTCTTATCTTTTTGTATTGCGCACATTAGCTGAGGTGTGTTGCTTACGGTCAGCTAACGTGTACTGACAATGATGATGATGACTCCGTTGGATAGGTAACTTTCTGATTCAACGACTTCTGAATGTGAGAGTCCGAAGCGCCATCTGTGACGCTGTCGATGTTCAGTGCTGAGTGCCACAGGGTTCAGTACTTGGTCCACGAATATTTCTGATTTACATAAACGATCTTGCAAGAGCGCTCAATTAAAAATTCTTACTCTTCGCTGCTGATCTTAAGATATATCAGGTCATCAAAACAACGGCTGAAAACGTGAAGCTTCAGACTGACATTGGTGGGGTATACGAATGAGCGACTCAGCAAATGCTTCACTTCAACTCCACCAAGTGTAAGATATTGAGCGTACGCCATCAATCCACTTACGAGTACAGGCTGCGGGAGTAAACTTTGCTGTGTGCTACCACTGAATGTGATCTAGGTGTGATTATACAAGAGGATCTTGGCCGTCCATGTGAGTCTGAGAAGGCGTCCGTAAGTCCCAACCAACACTGGCCTTTTCGGAGATCGTTCGGGCGTTTACCTGCAATGTTCTCCCAGATGCTCACTGCATACATTAGGGCCCACTCAGAATACGCTATTCACCCCTGGCAGTCCTGGCAAAAGCACCATCTCACAGCACTTGAACTGCCACAAGGAGGCGCGGTCAAGAACGTAAAGGGTCTGTATAATCTCCCTTACCAATTGAGGCTGAAAATCCTTGGGGCCTACAGTGGACAATGTCGACGCCTGTGTGCCGATTTGATAATGAGGTATTTGATTCTAAGGAATCCAAACCACGTTTGTAGTCATCTGCTGAAACTGAATCGCAATAGCACTCTGGTTGGTCACCAGCTATGGCTGACCACACAGTATAGCCCATTGGATTGTCGCTGGGATTTCTTTTCACTCCGCGTGTGCCAACCGTGGAAGGCCCTCCCCACTTACGTTGTTTCTCCCCCTCCCATACTAACGGTATCCAAAAAACGTATGTGCGATTCATTCATAAATTTACATTAGGCCATATAATCCGCCATATCTGGGTGTCAACCTAGGTCGACAAACCAGCGTGCGCAGTTTCACCTTCGGCACACAATTAGTTTAACGATACTACTGGATTAACTTATCCAATCGACCCAAGAAAGCTGCACACGAATGAGCGTTGTCATTTCGATTATTTGTATTTTTTCTCACGGACTTGCCAAGCACCTGGTTTTTATCCGTGATAAATGCTTGTTCATAGCACATTGTTTGAATTTATTTCGACTTCTTCCGCCAGACAAAGTCATGTGTGCTCGCACCCGGGTTAACGATACCTCAGTTGTTCCCCATTTGTCACGTTGTTTGGGGGAGCAAAATGTAGAAAGACAAGAACGTCTTTACAAACTGAATTAATTAGATCACGTTTGTCACGCTTTCAAATTGCTGATGCATCAAATTCATTGGTTATACTTTAATTTTACCTGTGTCTTTGGTGTGTGTGGCTGCTTATACTCTCCCTTCATGGGTGCCTAGAGCGCACTGTTTACTTGATTTGATTTGAATCAGCATGTGGGAATCAAGTGTACTCTGTTCACCATTTTCGTTGTGCCCATCGACGAGCACGCGATGCCACACGGCGACATCCCAACAGTTTTTCCGGTTTTTTAAAAGTGGGATGACCCGTAAAATTGTGAAAATCATTTGCAGTGTGGAGTTGGAGCGAGCCGTGATGCTTACAAAGTGTACCATAGCAACTAAGGCATCGCTTTACTTGACCTAAGCGAAAGGAAGTCGTCTATGTCTGCTCTAACAGGCCACACATCTGGTCCGTTGGTAGCCACCACGGTTACTACCCTTGCGATAAGGTCACCATCTCACCCTTGCGTACTGCCTACTTCATACCCACCTCTATGCGCTTCCCATCGGAACAGATGGTGCCAAATGGGTTAAGCCACTGCTCATCTGACCGGCATATGTGAGTTGGGTGAACAAAGGAAAGTCCCAGATAGTGAACGATACTCAAACATGTTATAGCCCAAGTTTAAACTCCTAATTCGGTAAGATTTTGACTAAAGCGATTAAAATCTAGGCACAGTCCTTCGAAAAGCGGTTAATTAGTCCTCTCCTCTTGTAAGCTCCCAGCGTTCAAATGAAGCATATGAAAACAGCAGGTCACTTTTGTTAAGCATAATTCTGCGGTTGCTGTGTCGATCATCCTGCGGGCTTTGTGGTCTATTGAGAGTGTGTGGTCATCACCACCTCATTACGTAAAAGATCTCATCATAAACCCAAGAGCGGATGGTTGCTACATGGGACCTTTTTCACATATGGATTACATAATGTAACACCCTTTCTCGTGACTTCGGTAGAGGTATAAAGTCATTTCAATGGCAAAAGACATTGCAACACTTTGTGGAGATCGGTCCCCTGCGCAGCAGCTGTGGCGGCGGTGGCGGCGGTGGCAGCAGCACAATATAGAAGTTATGGTGAGTAGAGGTGCACGCAGCACCAAGCCGCTCCGTTCTAGGTAACCAAATGTCTACTTCGTACTACTTCTCACACATAAGTTAACTGATGGGAAACAGGATCGAGTGCAGCCCTGGGAATAGTATCCGTCGAATGCACGAGGAAGAAAGCCACCGTCCAACGGAGCGACAACCCATGCGACAGATTAGATGAGACGAAGGCGAACCACACAACTAAATCGTGAGGCGGAAAGAGGAATGACAATTGGCGAAGGTGTTCGTACTGATTCAGCCAAAAGCAAACTTACTTTCTGCATCTACCTCTGTATATCACCACCCACTCATGTAAGGTATGGATGGCAAACGAGGTGAGTTCTAGTGTCACCTAACACCAGTGTACCCGAAGCCGAAAGACGTTTCACGAGTGCGCCTCGAGCAGTTGTCAGAAGGTACGGGGTCTTACTAACAAGTAAGATGGACCATTTAAAACCTCGCGATTCACGGCAGTCAAATCTAAAGCCCACGAGGGATGGTTGATAACTTCCTGGCCTTGATCAGAAAGAAGAATATTAGGTTCATTAAATGTCACAGTTCTTAAACATAATTACCCCTGAATCTGATGCCTTTATGTATTTGTAGTTTTACTATACCGGTCAGATCAAAGTCGTTTGGTTGTGCCCCAAACCAGCTGTCAGCAGCATGCTTGACATCGGGAATGTAGTCAAACGTCTCTAGCTAAATATTTCCTTAAGTTCCGGAAGAGCTAATTGTCTGACACGGCCAGATCAAGTGAGTAGGAAGGCGATGGTCTGCTCGGAAACCCAAGGTTTTCAAACTGACAGTCTCAACTCTCTTCCGTTTGTGCTCACTAGTCAAACGTTTCGGCACTCACTTTACTGAGCGCTAACGCATGTTAAGGATAGCAGAGATAACAAACTCAATGTGTTCTCGCGGGATGGTCAGTATTTGGGCAAACTTTTCTCGTATATTCGATAGTCCACCAAAATCAGTCCATAGACGGCCTCGCAGGTTGCTGGGTCAGTTGAGGTTTAGGGACGCCCACTGAGTGGCTCATATCGAATGTTGAAAGGACGAGCCTTAGAACGAAATATCCTAGTTTGGACAGTGCTGTAGGAAGGACACTTTTATCAGTGTTTGTAGCACCTAAATGTGAATTCCCTTCGAGAAAATTTTGTGCAGAAACAGTACTTTCATGACGGTTAGTTACGCAAATGAGGTGAAACTTGCTTCTGCCCCTGACATTAGCGCTTCTACCTAACAAATAACTAATTTGTTGGAATCACAAATATCTGATATTTGCACAGTTAGATACCAAAATATTAAGGTCGCATATACCACTTCCCTCTTTCCTATTTTGTCTGGAAGGGAGCAAAGCCAGGAAGTTATCAGCCCCTCCTCTTACATGTACTCCTGAATCAAAACGCTTACACGCTTGAAGACTGGAGCGTTTTCGTTATCGAGACAACCTGCGTATAGTCGATATGGAGTTTCAAGAGTAGTGCCTGTAAATCCACTGGTAATTCAGTGTATTTGTTCGTGAGGTAGGAGTTCTGCTAGCCGCTGGATGGGGAAGGAGCAAAACGGTCTACTCAAAGGCACATAATTCGCTACCTTCTGGTCGGGACTGAGTGTTAGAGGAACGAATTAATCGATTTGATCGAACGCTGTGCAAGCGAAACGTGCAACTCTACCTCATTTGATTGGAACTCCAGCTGAGCATCGGTGCAGACCCACGTTCGCTCTCCAGTTAAATTTGGCAAAATATGGGAACATGTCTGAAATTCATTGATTGGTATCATGCTACTTCACTCTTTTGCTTCCCATAAAACACTATTTCTATTGAGACAGACGTACTCCGGTTCCGGTTCGTCTCGTGTTCCCACCATCAGAGTGGATGGAAGCACGTTAGCTTTCTAGCCACTTTTGCTGGTTATCACCAGTCTAATCATTTGCTTGTAGCTTCCTCTCCTAATGCCACACCCGCAATTTAGATCAAACAGAGAGTGAAAACAAATTAGTCCCGAGTGAAGAGGGCGGGACATCTGGCGACTAATAGAGAGTGGGTAAGCTGAATCGGATATTAACTCGCGTAAAATGCCCACATCTAGCACGAACAATTGGAGCACCCATAGGTGCCGCATTATCCACTCTGATGCTGGTCCTACGGACTAAGAAGAAGACGGGTCTGGACACATGTTATGAGCAGCCAGCTGCGGGCAATCAACCAAACCACAGTATACAGGTTGGAAGAAGACGCAGAGGGAAGAAAGAAACACGCGTTTAGATCCAGGTGGTTTGAAAGCTAGGGTGAAAATCTCGTCGTTCGGTTGTTACGATTTCGGGGATGGACTAAAAGTTATTAGTAATAAACCGGGAGATGAGCAGTCTCAGCTTGTGGTTGGTGAGATGGAATTTCAAGAGTGAATTTTGGTTCTCTGTGTTCTATTCATCATTTCCCCATGCATGGACTCTATTCATGCGGCTATCCAGAATCCATAGCATTCAGCCTAGATCCAAGCAGTGTAGTATTCATGTGAACATGCGATACCAAGAAAGCCCAGTAAGTTGTGTGGATGAATTTACGAGTACACAAGCAAACGTTCAATTCCAAAATAATGGAAAACGAAGGAAAAAATCACTCACGCGTTTAACATGGTGGACGACACCTAAATTACTGGGTCTCTACACTGTCACTACCCAATCCACTTGATGGACTGCCGCAAAAAATTTACAGACAAATTGACTCCAGCTCGGAATTCGGAATAATTGTAACAACAGCATGATAGTATTATGGACATTAGCACTAGTGAAAAAATTCGCAATGAAGACTACTGGTTGCGGGTGACATACTCAAAGATGTTGTTTCAAGTGTGTGTTCTAAGCTTTGGACATATCACACTCTAAAAAGAACTCTATATAATAGCACTACTGTTCAGGCTGTTCTCCTGGAGTGACGGGTTGAAGCTTCCAAACTATAAAAGACTATACCCATGCAAGGCATACTGCCACCGATTGACTGGCGTATAAAAAGTGCCATAATTGAATGATCCGCATGACGGACCGGGATGAGGCTTTATCGTCCATAATGTATACATAAAAGCAGCCCTAGAATGCACACAACATATGTTAAACATATGTTACCCCATGTTGAGACCGCTGCTTCATCTGCGAACAACAAGCAGCACACGAGGACACCGGTACAAGCTTGTCGTATCGAATTGGGAGCGGGTCCTTCACCAACGTTTTAAACGCAGTGTGGTGGATGTATGGAACTACCTGCCGTATCACGTAGTTGAGGCAAAGTCGGTGCCGGAACTTAAGAAATTCTTGGACAAACACTTTGACGATATAAACATATCGAGCACACCATAACATAACGGGTCTTTGTCGCTTAGTGACATTAAATGAGGTTACACGGAGCAAACTCTACTTGCTGCTTCTAACCAGTAATCAGTAATCAGTGATGGCTTATTTGCTACTGCCAAACCGACACGCAACCAGACATAGCAAGTAAGTGGGGGCGAAAAGTTCGAGGGAGTACCTTGTATGGAAGCAGGTCCCTTGAGGACTGTGCCTCGCAACGCCGAGGTATATACCATTTGCTCATTGATTTGTTTATATGTGGTGCTGCCAAACAGAATTAACTGAGGGCTTTCATTACAACACTGTAGGAGCAGCCACACGGTGCCTGTGCCGACCGGGTAGACAATGGGACAATGGTATAAAACGTATAAAAGACCAAGGCTGGCCAACTCCCCTGGGATGATTTGTAGAAATAACGTTAGTTCAATGAAGTTACACAAATGTGAAAAACACATCTGTATACTCACCATATTATCCACGTTAACACATAGCTATATCCGTCTACCCCGATTTCGTGGGGTTGGTGAGCACAATGTTTGTCTGCGTCTTGTCGTCACTCAATGAATAGAAATCAGATCAAGTAATGTAGGTGGTGTAAAGCATCGTCGAGTCGCTTTTTGAAAATGGGTAGCGTGGGCGCGGAAATCACATAACTTGAAAGACCGTTCCACGGTTGACAAACTCGAAGGGATAACCAATTCCGGCGGCACTCAAGCCGACTGTATTGTGTGGCAAGTTTCAATCTATGACCCCTCAATTCTGTGTTGCAGCTAAGGTTCAGGAGGTGGGGGCAAGCGTGATCGGGGTTTTCCGAAATCTGGAACGCCAGGATGAGGTTACACCGTAGACGGCGATATCTTCCGCTGTACACTCCCAGAGCATTCAATCGCCTATGGTATTGCAGGTGGGACAACCCCTTCTTATTATTCGTTGCCCATCGCTGTGCGGTCTCCAGTGCAACCAGATCGCCTTTTAACCAGGGTTGCCAAGCCTGGATTGTGTATTCTACATGCGGCCTCACATGCGCATTGAGCATTTAGGGGAATATGGAGGGATCGAACCTCCCGAACACCCTCTGTAACAGGCCAACATGTTGGTTCGCGGTTTTGGACGCCTTCGATGACGGCGCAGAACAGCCGCAGCTGTCTTGGATCATCACCCCAAGGTCTAGCTCATCTGAGGCGGTATTCAGAATGTCGTCTCCAAACTTATATGCGTACGTGGGCTTGTGGCGGACATATACGGTTTTATACTTGTCCGTGTTAAACGGAAGTAGATTTACCTTTGACCATTTAGTAGCGCAGTCTAAGTCTCGTTACAACATATCGCGGTCTTCCTGACAGTCGATTGCCCGCCATATCTTGATGTCATCGGCAAAAAGCAGGAAATTTGATTTGATGATATTCGCGAGGTCGTTACTGAAGAGCGAGGATAACCGCGGACCCAACACCGACCTTTGTGGAACGCAACAATTAGATAAGAAAATAAACCTCGAACTCGAACCTGTAGGGGGCCGCTGAAAGAGGAAGTTTCTGATTCATCCAAGGACAAGATTTCCAACTCCGTATGCTTGCAGCTTTTGGAAAAGGATGCGGTGAATTATGCGGCGGAAAGCTCTGGAAAAGTCTAGGTATCTAACATCAATGCCGGTCCCACTGGCGGCTATCTCGGTCCAACTGCCACAGGCAAGCAGTAGGTTAGTAGTACATGACCGATGTTGACTTAATCCGTGCTACTAAGGTGCTACGATATCAGACCTTTCGAAGTAGCCCATTAAAGCCTGAGCTATGATCGAATCCATCACCTTAGAGAGCACCGGGAAGAGGGTCACAGGGTGCTAGTTGACTGGCTCTGAACGGCTACCACTTTTGAAAATCGGGGTAATGATGCCTTGCTTCCATATGGTTGGGACGTGCTGTTCGTCCAGGCAACTTTGGAAAATTCTCCTTCATTGTTCAGCTATCCTCCTAGCTACCATCTGCAGCGCTTGCTGGGGAAGCTTGTCAACACCGGGGAAATTATGGGTGTGCAACGACAGCAGTTTCCTCAAAATGGCCGCTGAACTAAACGTGACGTGTGTAAAGACTGGCATCTGAAAGAATGGGGTAAATGTGCTACAAATGCTTGGAGCACCGGAAAATTGAAGCATATTGTATCCGTAGAACATTGGCTACATCCTCGGCGGCTTGAGCACATCAATCCGCTGATATGAGTGGGGGAACCCCCCATTTCACACTCCGGAGGCTGTTCAAATATCTGTACAGAAGCATTTTGTTAACCTAAACCTTTTCGCTGGACGCTGCTGGTGCACTCATTTGTCCTCGCGCACAAGTCTGGTACAGTGATTACGATACACAATATAGCAACTCCAGTTGTCAGGGCTAGGGTTCTTTCTATACACATGCCCCGCGGCGTATCTTACTGTCATGTGTTTTGGGGTTCTGCTCCGAATGAATGAGTGTGCCTTAGCAGAACGAAAGGACCTGTTGACCGATGCAGATTTAATCAGATCAGAACATGCCAGTAAAATCCAACAAAGCACTGACAATCGAACAGTCGTCGGGAAACTCCCAGCTGGCATCTCCCACAAGTTCTGCCAGTATGTCGTAGTGGGTGGTTGTTCGAAACAAGTTAGTATGTTCTTGTAGATATTCCGTATAACACACGAAGTCGTCATC
>OX104064.1:139365208-139423165 GCA_944474145.2 Dicrocoelium dendriticum
GAGCCTAGTTTCTGGACTGCTCGATTCAATGATCAGCAGTTAATAGTATATTGCAGATAAAAGGTAGAAGATTAACATGTCCCGCAAGGTGGTAATTGAGGGTATTCGGAAGATAAGGTAACCATTGACAAACAGCAAAAGGGAACACAGTGAACTTGCTGTGTAAAATTTTAGTAATCCGATTCCTTCACATACGATTTAGTGCAAATTGAAATGTCACTAGCTTCGCTTTTCACAAAATACCGGTGTGGATTGATGCAGATTTGTTTTCTGGATATGCGTATGGATAATTTGTGGTGTGTGATGCTGGGTGACACGGCCAGCGCATTGTCGATACCACCTTTGAACATAGCTATGGTAGGGGCATGAACAACAGGTTAGGGGTGTGAATGTCATCCGTGGCAAACATGTAGCGGAACAAAATTCTGCATGCATTCCAATCGGCTGTATAAACAGAATAAGTAATAAAGTGTTGATTCGTGACAGTCTGGGGCACATTTGCGAAGACATGATCTTGCTAATCCCAAAACGAAGGATTGGTAATGGTAGAAATTCGTTACAACTTAGCATGCCGTAAGCTGCATTTAGGTGCGCATGTGTATTTGTATGTACTAGTGTATGTGGCGCCGGGACGGGAGAGTCTATGGTGCGCTGAGGCTTGCCGTGGCTAGATCACGACAGGTGGTCTACCCACTGCTGCTACCGTTGTGACATGGGCCCATGTAGTGCATGCCACCTTGTGCCGACCGCTGGGTGGGAGTTGGGTTACGCCTTTCTCCAAGCTAAGTGCCAGGACACCAATCCGCATGCGTCAGTGGATTGGCTGTGTGCTAGACTCGCTACCTTTCGGGTGTACATTTATTCGAAGGCTTTGGCTGAGGACCCGAGTCGTTCTTCTGGCAGATGTGGGCGCCCCGCCATTATTTTGGTTCAAACCACATCCACTTTGGAGGATAGAATCTGGGCAGTGGCCCTCTGCCCGTAAAGCCTAGCCATGGGAGACAACAGGTCCAGGGGTTATAACCTCACCGCTCGATTGGCGTAGAGCATGAGCGCCACGCATTGTCTTTGACGGGGGGAGGGCACCTCCGGGCGACTGCCTCTTCACCTGACTGTTCGCATAGTAAACGTTCTCTCTTCCGTCACAGAGTTTCACGTCTACCTCAGCACCTAAAGCAGTCATCATACACTCATTCGAATCGGATTAACTCCCCGTGTTCACCGGGCATATTTTTACTCATTTCCTACGGAAAATGATATGTGCCACCCAAGTTGTTTTAACGCGCTTCGTGCTTATATCCAGACGCGCCACTGTGTTGTTTTTAACAGTTTTCACTGCTGCGACACTGCGATCAGTCAAGGACTCCCCGCGCTATCAACTGGCCCTATAATTACATACATAGGATCACTCCTAACGAAACCACGACTCAACCTGTGGTTTCAGTTGCACTTGCTTATCGCCGGCACTGTTCGCTGTCATCCACCCACTAAAAGACAATTCCAAAGGCTTTGTCCTACAGGAACCAGTGTGGATCAGTAAGCTAGCCAAACTCCGTGTACGTGTGCCCTCGTCGTGACACCCACACCTACGGTAACCGACGTCGAGAGTGCGACCGGAACAAAGAACGCGAGTGTCACTCGCCCTCTACCTTACGTGACCAGACAAGGTCAGCGTTCGTTTGCAACAACGGCCCACAATGGAATTGATTCCACTTAACCGCAAATGTGATAAGCAGAAGTGTGCACGCCTAGCTAGAAAAGACATTCTTTGTGAATTTTGCAGCCTTCAGTTCCACCCCCTATGTGCTGGTTTAAGTCAACTACAACATAAGAGACAAAGCAACCTAACTGATTCACTCTGGTTTTGCCAAACATGCAGAGCAATCCCAATAGTCGAATGTATGATATCGCTCGTGAAAAAGTGTGAAAAGCTGACTGAAATATTTCAACGGACGGCGGGCTTCAGGGCTTTTCCATTAGAATCTAACAATACCCATCTCCTTCTACAGCAAAACCACCCAGAGCTTTGTCCCTAAGTCGAAGGCTAAGTTCGGCTTGCTAGCCACCCAACGGCATCTGCGCCACCTACTCCGACAATTACTAACTCTTTAAGTAGGCAAGCCAAATCCAGCGTGCCTGCTATTAACTCATCCTAGATGCCATATCTCACTAGTTGGTCACAACACCGACACCGATTGTCCGGAGCCGAGTAACATACGCATCGATCGTCTGGATAAACAAGCCTAAAGCGACGCCTGTATGTCCATATTCTGGATCAAGCCCGAACGATGCGACGCCGTTGTCCCCACGTTCTATAGTGCCGGAAAAACAAGCTGTTACCAGCCACAACACACAAACCGACCTTCGCTACACAGAACCACGGTGCGTTAACGGTCGTTTACCCTAACTTTCCTGAGTCCAGATCTGGTACAGTAAAGCGCAAGTTGGTAGATGATGGCAACCAGGGGAATTGCACCTGCGATGCGATTGCTATTCGGGTTAAGCCAACTGGGCTACGATGCGTATGATGTCACGGGAATTCAGTGCATTACGGTGAACCCCGATTTCTTCGAGGAAGCTTGAACTCAACTGAAGAGACAGGAACACTCCTACTACCAGCAGTTCATCTTCGATAAAACAACGAGCGTAATACGCATATTACCAAATATTCCTTGGAGAGGACGGTCAAAGGAAAAAGAAAACCATGCCGGCCCCTTCTTGGTGCTTCTGAACTACTGGGCCCTCCTGATCATGAAGCGCAACAACATAACGAAGAGCAGTGGTGCTACATCCGAGAAGCACTTTCCTCTAGACCACGTTATTGCTAAATCACTAAAGAGAATTCCTTCAGCTCCAAACTACAAGGACTGCGGTCCAAAAATATTGAAAGTCGTGCTACACTCTGATGGAATGACTAAGTGCAATTGGATAGCTGATTGACGCATCGCTCCAGTTTGTCTACCGAGATTAGTCTAAAGATAGCAGGCGCACGGCCACTGGTTTGCAGCACTTCATTGAAACATGTGACCTCAGTAAATTATTTCACAATACTGCAGAGTTGTAGACAGTATGGCATTAGCGACACCTAAGGGGGCAGGAAGAAACACTACAGCACATCCCGATTTGGAATGCTCCGTGCTGCCATGCAGCCTGCCTGAAATTCAAGAATCAATGACTCATGCAAAAAGACAATTAGCGGTCGACCGACGAACGGTCGGCTTAAAACTAAACACGAATTTGTTGTCCATCCACAATTCTAACAGCAAAAACACTTTCATATTTGTCTACTAACGCCGAAAGTCTTCTCAGTAAGTTGGCCGAACTTAGAGAACGCCAGGCGTCACAACCGTGGAATCTTATTATGATTACGGAGACCTGGTTAAGCCTTGAGATAGCAGGTTCTGAACTCAAGTTACCTGGTATTTCACTGCTTCGGAATGACAGAGCTGGAAGAGGTGGTGGCGTAATTCTCTCCTAAAAGGCTAACCTTCAATGTGAACTTATTGAGCACTCAGAGATCCGTGCGCCGGATTCGCTTTGCTGCCAGCTATGGTTGCGGCACAAACACACATGTCTTATGGCTGTGATTTACCGTCCACCAAACTCTACGTGTGAAATGGATTCCAAAGTAAAGCATGTTCTTCAGATTGCTTTGAGTAAGACATGCGGGAACATTCTCACATGCGACTTTCATGTGAACGATCTGGAAATAGCGGAGACCGATAGCATGCATTTCAAAGCCTGTTTCCAAGAAATAATTTCCAGCTACCCTCCGTACAACCACATGACCTCTCCCACCAGATTGTGCACTGCAAACAAGCCGTCGATACTTGATCGTTGCGCACCAACGAAGAACTCACGGTAGACGGAATAATTACAAGCACACCACTGGGTCGCAGGGACCGTGTGACTCTACTGTTTAACTATGTATGTTATTCGGAAGATCCTGAGGACGAGGACGATAAAGTCTATACGGTCACGCACTGCAATGTGTTATCCGCGCTTGTTAATGAGGTAACTTGGACTTTCTTAACGGTAAGCCCCCCAGAAGTCGCCTGGGACACTTTTACAGGGACATTCACCACACTGGTAGCACACGCGTAGGAGCAGAAATCTTTCCATCGTCAAAGGAGAAAGAAGTCATTTCTGAGGAGCAGAACACGTAAATGCATTTCCTTGAGGGACTTAGCATTGAGAGCTCACAAGGACTCCCCGAATTCCGAAACCTAGACTGCCTATGTGGCACAGCCTCACTTCTATGTGAGTTTGACCCGCGAGGACAAGGTGACGTATCAGCAGAAATTAAAGAAGAGATCCTGCACGAACCACAAACCGTTATACAGGCATGTTAGTAGTCTTCGTAAGGTGCAACGCGGAATTCCAGCATTGATCACGACTGACGGATGCACGCGATCATCAACGGAAGCAGCCGACCTCTTACGGTTCCATTACTCACAAACGTTCTAGAGAGTATGGGGCCAACGGTTATCCCTGTTTCTATTATCCCACCATCAGTCTTATGCAATATTACTTTTAATGCAGAAAGTGTGTCAAAGAAACTGTTGTCCCTGCGTACCCACAGCTCTCCTGGTGTCAAGAACATTCGACCGAAGGCTTTACAGGCAGCACCCAGTGATCTGGCGGAACCTCTGGTTATATTCTATCAGCGCTGTATGGAGGAGAACGATATTCCAACAATATGGAAGCGAGGGGTCATCAATCCTATTCATAAGGGAGGTAGTCGCACTGACCCAAGCTACTACGCTATTCCCTGTGCTTTACAATGTTATGGAGTCGATCATCGCTGATGCATGCAGTATCTGGAAAATCACAAGAGGATAGCACCAGAGCAACATGGCTTCCGACAAAAGTGCTCATGCACTACGAACCTGCTAATTGCACGCAATAGCTGGACTGAAGCAACTGAGAATGGAGCAGAAGTCGATGTTATTTACCTGGACTTGTCAAAAGCGTTTGATCGTTTAGACCACCGAATTCTCCTCCATAAACAGCATGGTACTGGTGACCCACTGCTGTGTTGGATATGCAATTTCGTGCACGAACGTCGTTTGGAAGTGAGAGTACGATAATCCCTGACGTGGAATGCGGTGTGCCAAAAGGCTCGGTGCTCGGGCCCTGTCTATTCCTGATTTTTATAAACCATCTGGCGAGGAAAAGTACTTCTAATTTCCTATTCTTCGCGAATGATATCAAGTTATGGCGAGCGATCAGAGAACCCAACGACCACGAAAATCTCTAGCATGACCACAACACGATTTCAAACTGGTCAGTTCTGAACACACTGCCGTTAAATGTGGAAGAATGTCACTGTTCAATTGCGCAATAGGCATGACTAAGTGTATAGGATTGGGTCATCTGTATTGCAAACAACTTCCTAAGAACGCGACCTTGGTATACTCGTTCAAAGTGACCTTAACTGTTCAAAGCAGTCAGAGGCAGCTGCGGAGAGAGAACAAGCCCGTCGGTTTGCTGAGGAGAGCATTTAGAACTTTTGACCCATTCATCTTCCCCATGATGCACAACTCTTACGTGCGCCCTCACGTTGAATACGCCATCCAAGCTTAGCCAGCTTGGTTGAAGCGCGACTTAGAAGTGCTAGAGAAACCACAACGCAGGGCTACAAACTAGGTAAAGGCCTACGGAATCTGTCCTGCCATCAAAGGCTGCAGTCACTGGCAGTTTTCAGTGGCCGCTACCGAAGGTTGCGCAGCGATCTCATATTAGTCTACCAAATATTGATTGGCACTAATCATGTATGCAGTCACTTGCTGAAACTCAGCCATAACACCAATCTCCGAGGTAACCCTCTGAAATTGTGTGCACAGTTTAGCCGCCTGGAATGTCGGCAGAATTATTTTTCTCTTCGAGTTTTCCAACCCTGGATCTCTCTCGCAAACTTCGTTATTTCCTCCCCCCACCTTGGATATTTTCAAAAATGATTAGATCTTACTCTTGACCTCTATCACTTCGTTGCATAAACTGTGCAAATTTGGAATATATTAATTATCCCTCCAAACCAGTTTAAAAGGTTACATACACCTGAGGAAGCGGAACGGAAGTGAGTATTCTCGTTTTCACCTTTCTCACGGAGTAAGACAACTTAAACTGCCCCATTTTGCCTCGTCGTTGGCATTAATTGCCCACTTACCCAAATATTATTCAGCAGCGCATCTGCTAGCTAAACGATCAAACAGACAACTCATCTATTTTTGATAATTGTGGTCTTATCCCCACTATCCTACAGGACTTGTCAAGCAACTGCTTTTTTACCCGGCATAAATCATGCTTCAATGTTCACTGTTCAATGGTTTGCTGCTGCCCGCCTCAAGCCAGGCAACCCTTGGTCAAATTGGTGCAAACCCGCCTAAATTCTCCTGCGTCTGACCATGGCCGCCGGTGCGCATCTTACTACGGTCGCAAAACACAAATGAATAGTTCCAGAACTTCCAAGGTTGCGTGTGACGAATATCAAGCAGATCCCAATCTGTCTCTGCAATCACATTCCCGAGCTGGATCTGCTCTCCACTGCATTTTGGGTCATAATATAGAGTCAAAGGCTCCGGGCGGAGTCCCTCAAGCAAACCTGCAAACCACCCACTGGCTTGTAGGTTCGGTTATTGAGCCAAAGGCTCCGGGTGGAGTCCCTCAAGCAAGCCTCCAAAGCACAATCACCACTTCGTGTGCGATTGTCCACCAATGCAATCGTATGCCTGCGCGCAAAGCACTCAGCATCAAGTGCTGGAACGTGCGCACACTACTGGACCGGAACTCGGGTGAATGCCCCGAGCAACGCACTGCACTGGTCGCGATGGAACTGGCGCGTTACCACATCGATAGTGTGGCGCTCAGTGAAACCCGGCTCGCTGAGCAAGGTAAGTTGTATGAAGCAGGTGCTGACTACACATTCTACTGGGCGGGCGACGCCGCCTCAGCACCACGTGAACATGGTGTCGGATTTGCAATAACCGATCGCCTCCATGGCCAGCTGGTGGATGAAGCAACAGGCATCAGCGCGACTGATGACTGTTCGCCTACGACTCGGAAGAGGTAAGTTTGTCACTTTTATAAGCACGTACGGTCCGACCATGTCATATCCTGATGAAACGCGTGGTTAGTCCTACACTCAGTTATCCTCTGTGATACGGTCTGTGCCGTTGAGCAACCGACTATTTCTGCTGGGTGTTTCAACGCGCGTGTTGGACGTGATGCAACGGGGTGAACAGATACCCTCGGTCTGCATGGCATCAGTTCAGCGAATGCGAAATGTGACAGCCTGCTCTCACTGTTTGACACTCACGGCCTGACGATCACGAACACTCGCTTTGCACTGAGTGAGAGTGATATAGTAACTTGGACGTACCCACGCAGTGGTCGCGCTCACGTACTCAGATATGTCATCGTACATCTGCGTGGCATGCGCAGTGCGGGGGATACATGTATTGCGTGGGGCTAAGTGTGGCACTGATCATAAATTGGTGCGCACCAAACTGTACATATATTTTCAAAAATCTATGTATTATATTCCTGCCGTGAACCGACGTAAATTTAACATTCGCTCCCTCGGTACTGTGGAGAAGCGTATTGAGCTGGAGAAGGCGATGGCTGCACGCATGTGTGGAATGCATAGCCACAGTGGTCTACTTGCGGCACCACATTCGTGATCACATCACAGCTGCTGCCGAGGAGACCATCGTGTGCGCAAACTGGTTTGATGACAACAATGCGACGATTGGCACATTGGTGTCTGAGAAGAATGTAGCATTTGCTGCATATGTGGCAGACCGAAATTATTTGGGAGAAAGAGGCAGTTTCGCAAACTTCGACGGCGACTGACTCGAGAGCGCCGTCGCATAAAAATGCATGGTGGACGGAGAAGGTGAAGCAAATGGAATGTTACGTCGAACGCCGCCAACACAAGAAATTCTCTGACTCCTTGAAGGCGGTGTATGGACCGAGGTTTCAGTCACCATAGAAGCTAGTCGATGGCACTTCTAGCATTACCTGCACACAGACTACCGACATAATGCAGATTTGGCGAAATCACTTTGATAGTTACTTGAACAACCTTTCAGAGATTGACTGGCCTACACTGAACGGCATGAAGCAGGACGAGGTGAAGATGAGTCTGCCACACACGCCGACACTGGATGAGACGCGAAGAGCACTTGCTCAGCTGTGAAACGTCAGCTGTGCTGATGCCGACGGGATCCCGCCTGAAGTATTGAAACACGACGGACTCGCGCTGGTGACTGCGCTGCACCACTTGGTGCAACGCACGTGGATTGAGGAGGAGGTTCATCCTGCGCTGAAGGATGTCTTTGTGCTACCACTGCACAAGAGCAAAGGGAGCAAGCAATGTGCCACGAATTATCGTGGTGTCATCTTGCTGAGTTGTGTAGGCAAGGTGATTGCTCGAATTCTGCTCAATCGCCTCGTCAGTCAGGTTGTGGAACCGAACGTGGCGGAAGAGCAATGTGGATTCCGCTCGGGTCGCAGCACCATCGATACGGTGTTTGTGGCTCGTCAATTGCAGGAGAAGTGCAGGGAACGACACCAGCCTTTGTACTCGCTTTTCATTGATTTCACCAAGGCATTTGATACGGTGAACCGCGAGGCATTGTGGCTGGTTTTGGGTAAGTTTGCTTGTCCGAGTAAGTTTGTAACTTTAATTGAATGTTCGCACAGTGGTATGCGCTCGAGTGTGCAGCTGATTGGAGAGACCTCGGATGACTTTGCAGTTGTCTTTGGTGTGAAGCAAGGCTGTGTCTTAGCTCCTGCTCTGTTTAATATTTATCTTCATTCATTGATGTCGTGTGCGTCTGATGCTGCTTGTGCTTACGGTGTTCGTATGGTGCACCGTATTGATGGTGGGCTGCTTTACAGTCGTCGTTTCCGTGCAAGAACTCTAGTCTGTAAGACAACTATCCGTATATTTCTGTTCGCTGACGACTGTGCATTGTTTGCACACAGTGCGGAGGAGTTGCAGCACATGACTTCGGCTCTCGCTTTGACAGTGGCCAAATTCCGGCCCAACATCAACACAAGCAAAGCTGTCTGTCTCTATCAGCCTTCACCGGAGGTGCAACCTGCAATGTTGCCGCAAATCAGCGTTGGTGCTGAAGTATTGGAAACCACCTCCCGCTTCTGCTACCTTGGGAGTGTGATGTCGACTGACCGTCAGATACGCAGCGAGCTGCGTATCCACGTATTGAAGGCAGTTGTGGCAATAGGGAAGCTTGAGTACCGGGTGTGGAAGATCCATCAGCTTACCGTCGGTACGAGGCTGATAGTGTACCAATCCATGGTGCTGTCCGTTCTTCTATACGGCAGCGAAACGTGGACGCTGCACCGGCGAGACGTGAGATATCTCGAGCGGTTTTTACCAATAGTATCTGCGACGTATTTGGCGCATTGGTTGGTGCGACAGAGCTGCATACAGGGAAGTGTAGTGCCGAAGTGGAATATATGCTGTGGACTGTATACTTTTACTGAGACACTTGAAATGGCTCGGTCATGTGTGGCGTATGGATTCGACGCGGATACCGAAGTAGCTATTAAATGGTCAACTGAGTGTTGGGAAGCGGCTTGCGAGGAAACCGAAGCTTCCTTACCAGGACATAATCAAAGTGAGGCTATCAGGTTCTGATGTTGAGATCAGATGTTTGGAATCGAAGGCAGTTGATCGGCGTGCATGGCGCAATCTGATCACGAAGGCATTTGCCGAGGTGGAAGAGAAAGCCTTCGTGCATGCGCAGAAGAAACGGGTTGCGGAAACGACAGGCGCCGATGAGTTACACTGCATTGACGTCGAGCGCATGGTGTTGTAGCACATGCGGTCGCTAGTGCATGAGTCAGGCAGGCCTAGTGTGTCACGAACAAGTTCACTCAGGACACGCAACAAAATCACGGCGGGTGCTGCTGAGAACCAAAGACAGAACCGGCGCAGCATTGGTAGGTATGCTGCACTCGGTTTGCTTGCCGCGTGCTTGCGTGCTGGGCTTCTTTATTCCAAGTGGCGGATTCCCTACCTTGTCATTATGTTTTTTTACCTTATTTTAACGTCAAGTTGAGTAATCTATTAACTTGCCCACATGGCGTAAGCAGATGTTGTTTAACTTTGTTAACACTGTCGCATTTGTGGCATTAAAAAATATTTCATGGAATCTTGATTTGTTGATAGCTAGGTTATTTCGTATGCTCATTTCGCGTAGAGCTGTCATCATTTCTGTGGGCTTTATTCGGTATGTATTATTTGTTATTAGCATTTTAACTGATTGGCTGTTGTTTGACATCCCCGGTGTGGCTGCGTTTGATGTGCATGTTGATAAGGTGCCTGCGTGTCTATTAGACACCACATCGTCCATACTGTCCCTAGGAGACAGTTGGTCGTTGCTGGATGGGACGGGGTGCACGGTCCTCGTGGCCGTGCTAGGCTCGTAGTGTGGTTCTATGCAGCCAGTGTGGGGCGGACTACGGCCCAGCCACCGCCTTGCGTGCGTTTGATTCCCGAATACAGATTGCTTATGTTTTCTTGTAAAGGAGTGTGGGCCGGCTCCGTTGATGAAACGTGGCTCCCATCCACATGACTCCCGGTCTCATTCCTTCAAATTTACACTGGATATGGGGTTTATGGATGGAGCGGTGGGTAGTGCAGCGCAAGTCACCCATGGTCCCTTTGTAGGCGAAGGCGTACTGTGGCTGTCGCTGTGGAGGTCACAGGGACAGGTAAATCCGGAACCGGATGCCGCCAACCATGTATGTGGCCATGTAGTGCCTCATGCGGAGGTTGCTGTTGCATACAGCACGCTCCTTCATCGTAGTTGGCCTACACCGACTTACACTTAAACTAGATCTATTTAACCAGGATAGAAATTATTCCACTTTATTTGATTTCATTGGTCCAGCTATTCTACTGCATATTCTGTAGCAATTTTGCGCAGTTAGTCTCCTTCGAATTCGGTATTGGTTTTTGATATCCCCGGTAGGGCTGAGTTTGATGTGAATGTTGACAAGAAGCCTACTTGTTTAACATCCTCCACCTCGATTGCTAGATCCTGGAGAGTGTGGATCGTTGCTGGGGGGGTTGCACCATCCTCGTGGACGTGCTAAGCTCAAAGAATGGTTCTATGCACTGTGGGGAGCAAACCACGGCCCAGCCACTGCCGTGTGTGTGTGGTACTCAGGATTCCCAACTTGATAAACAATAATGCTACTGTTGTGCATGTTGAGGGAGTGTGGGTCGACTGCGTTGATGAAACCTGGCTCCCATCCACATGCCTCCCGGTCTTATTCCTTCAGCTTTACACCGGATATGGGGTTTCTGGATGGAGCTGTGGGTGGTGAAACGCAAGTCGTCCATGGTCCCTCTGTAGGTAAAGGCGTCCTGTGGCTGTCCCCATGGAAGCCACAGTGATAGGCAAATACCGAACCGTATGCTATCAACCGTGTGGCCATGAGATGCATTTGATGCAACGCTGCATGTGTGATTGCGTTGCATCGGGTCACGAGTGCAAGAAGGGAGCACAGAAACTCTTTTACGTAGATGAGTGACGCCCGTGGTGATGGTAAGATCATCTTGATGGGAATCAGGCGGTGGATTTACTTAGTGGTGAGTCACATCAGCCACGCCGCAGTGTTGTTGAACGGACATTTATATTGTTCCGCAAGTTTGAGATGGTAGCCTGTCAGCCTGCTGTGAAGACTGGTTTTAGCAGCTGATCGCACGAGTGAGTAGCACTGCTACCATTTGGCAAACTGTGATAAGGTCACTGCGAAAGCACCAATAGTGTCCAATTAAAACTGCTAAAATACTCAGGCGCTGTTCATAAGTGGTATAGCATTAGCGTTTGTAGTGATCCGACATGGAATTCCCAAGATCCTGCTTCAACAATGACTGCCTTGTTTGAATCACATATTCCAATTGCGAGCGTATGCATGCAGAAAGCAACTGGGATAAAATAGATGAAGCAAGGTGACCAAAAGCTCTCTTTAAGGGCTCCAAGTTTTGAATGACTTTTTCTGTGATAGCGTAGAGTGTTCCGAGCAACCAGTTTTGTTGGACCATTACAATGCTATAAGTCCTGGGTGACCAGTGTATAGGTGCGAAACATTTGGTGTTTTAGATGGAGTACTTGACATTTAGTCACGTCGAAATGAAGACGATTGTGCACTGATCATTCATGAAACTCATCAAAGTCGTTTTGAAGCTGCATGCGCTCGTCTGGAGCTTTAACCGGCCACCAATCTTTGATGTCGTCAATACAAAGCAAACAGCTCAAAATGATTAGGCACACTAGCACGCTAACGAAAATCAAGAACAGACTGGAACCAATACCAAACTTTGATGCACACCGCATTCCATTAGTATTGCAATTAAAACAGATTCGCACACTTTCACTTCCAGACGCCTGTGTGAAGGGAAGCTGCTGATCCATCATAGGAGGAGACCGTCAATGCGGTACCCCTGAAGTTGGGCTAGAATGATGCAATAGTTCAGCCGGTCGAATGTCTTGAAGAAGTTGAGGTAGACAACATCAATTCCTACGCCAACATACAAGCTATCCCGTGCTAACAGTGCATTAATAGTGCACGATAGGTTCTGGCGGAAGCCATGTTGTTTTTTTAGCGATGTAGCCAAGTTCGTCAGGCTAAGACATGAGCGCGTCATCAATGACAATCTCCATGACTGTCGAAATAACTTGAAGAGTCACTGGACGGTAATTAACTGGGTCAGAACGACTGCCTGTTTTGTAAGCTGGAAATATTTTCCCATGTTTTCTTGCTGTAGTAATATGTATCTCGTCAAAGCAGTGCTGAATGAATTGCGCCAAAAGTTCAGCCAATATCTTAGCTGCTGCGGCAAGCGACTTAGAGCGAATATCATCAACTCCGGGACAATTGTGTGGTCGCATAGATAACAGCGTTCTCATCACAGTGTCTGCCATAAAGTGAAAATGAGTGAATCTTGGTGGTGATACAGTACATTCCAATGTGTCAGAATACCAGAGCACACATTCAAAAGTTGGCGCATAGTGTTGCTGCGGGTCATTCACCATTTCTTTGCCAGTCCGTATTGGTCCATTCGCTGATAAAAGCGGAGGGAAATCAATTAAGTCACCCTGCGAAGTCTATTCACATGTTGTAGGGTAGCGTATGATACAAAATAAATCGTGCCGTTAAAGCCTTTTGCAAATTTGTATCCGCGCACAAGTTGAGTACGATGGATACGATGAACAGCGTAGACCTTCCAGGCGCTGGAGTTCGGATCGGTTTTTTGAGTATAACGTGCTGCGCTTCGAGTCGATATGCATTTGTGTGTTTGATACGTCTTAGTTTCGGTAAGTAAACTTACAAAAGCGTATGCTCTATAGGGCCCGTAACTCAAGCGTAGATAAAACATGTGTGAACGGAACACAGTGTAATTAACAACTGACGGAACATTCTCGACCGTCTTTCTCAAGCGAGACGATAGAGCAGTGTGTGTCTGTGCGTGCATGTATTGCATTTTATGGATGTTCCGTGTTATCGAAATCGAAGATGATACCGTTGGCGCAGCCAATGTTTCCTGGATGACAAAGGAAGACTAGCTTTTGTGGCCTAAGTCGGTTACTAAGCAGTCGGAAGATTTGCATATAATGCACATAACACACTCCAGCCGTTTCGACAAAGTGTCGCGTACAGACTCACAAGTCAACCGGTAAGCGGGATTCAAATGTAAACAAACTCAAGTAGACAACTGACTGGCTTGGAACAGAGGTTAGAAAAAGACATGCTGGAATTCTTGGAACTGCTATCAAGCGACGCAACTTGCCCCATGGAACGTAGAGGCTAACGAAAAATGTAAGCAATCTGTGAAATTATTAACACTAGCCGGTCGATGGTAATACCGCAGTGCGAAACGCCTCCGAGAAAAGCACGGAAGCCTAACCGAAAGTACGCTGTTGAAATAAGATATTTCCCTCCGCCGTCTCCGTCGAAGTTGGAGGAGGACCTCTTTCATCAAGTAACAAAGAAAACTTTGTTCCCAGGATCTTATTATTGTCTTCAAGATCATTTCCCTGCAAATTCAATTTTTTTAACCCGATCCAGAGGATAACAAATTATTCCTGTGATTCCGTTGTCACAGGGAAAACTAAAGAGTGTGTTGACGCGTTGAGCGGTAAGAAATGAGCGAAAAATATGCCGTCACCATATAGCGGAACGCTGGAGTCACACGCAGAAATTTACGCGAGCAAAGAAAAAGTTGTTGAAAACAACACTCGTGATAGATGTGTTGAGATACGCGTTAAAAGTCAAGAAAACGGAGGAAATTTGCCCTGATATGCTTCTAATGGATTCCGTTGCTTTACTTATAAGTCAAGAGGGCTGACTGAGCCGGACACAATGGCCAAGGTGGTATCAGTCGAGTTATAATGTAGCGAAAACGACGCGGGGGCAGAGCGTGTATTGCCACAAGAACGTGCCACTGACAACACAAACCCGTACAGATTTGGACCGTGTTTCCTTCCCACGACGCAACGCGGATGAGGATTTGTGTGACGGGCCATTCCAGGTGTCTACGAGGTTGGGTTTCGAGACAACCCCTCCATCTTTTCATCCTGTATCTCCGCTTCGCTACATCCGATGCTGGCCATCCATGAGTCGTTCGAAAGCTCGGGATTTGCTCTCCCGCAGCTGCATCACGCCACCCGCGTTCACTCCTGTGGGCTTCGCTAGTGGCGTATTTGTCTGATTCATTGCGTTCTCGACAAATACCTACTCCATTGTTCTGGGCTCAGGCTCGTTACCAGATGCTGCCCCGGATCCGCTGTCGGCTCGATCCGCAACGCTCGCAGAGCATTGTCTCGCCTCACCCATTGCACCCGTTTTTGTTGTCGTTTCGATTCACGAGTAGTCACTGGCTTCTGCCGCCCTACAATAATACTGACACCGTGCAAGTTTAACTGCTTAGCGCAGCTTGGTGGCAACTACAGTAGTCATGCTACGGGGAAAATTCTTTTCCACCATTGCCAACAGATTAGTACTTCAGGTTAACTGGCATAGCCTTCGCAAGAAATACTGCTAGTTAGGTACCCCGTTCGCGCGCGTGCTTGTCGGTGAGTACTTCAAGCACGCTTCATGATACCGTTTACAGACACAATATTCCGACATTCCTCCTCGGGGGCAACTGAAGAAATCATCAATAACAATATAAAGCGCTGGATCCAAAATGCTGCCGGTAGGAAGACGGCACATCGGAAGCGAATAATGCTGTGTAATTTATGTACTTATTACACAGGTTGAAATATTGTGCGTATCGATGTACTAATCAGCCTATCTGTGTTACTGCATTATTGGTACTCAGATGTTTGGAGCCAGGAATTTAGGGCATGTAAGGCTAATTGTACAGGAACTTACGGATTACGATCAGTGTCTATCACTGCGTGACCTTTTAACGTTTTGCGTCTTTCATACATTTTTGGTCTTCGGGTGAGAGACGTGGCAAGCTAGTGTGGATTACGAATTATCAGTAGGCTAAAGGGAACGTTAAGCGCGAAGAAAACCGGTGAAACGAATAGCGGCGGCTTTCTTACATATCCCATGAAATTTGTCCATGGCACTAATTTCGGGCGGTCGTGCTTAGACCGATCTAAGGTGTATAAAACTGGCCTATTAACCGAGGAAACTGGAGATTAGAGAATAAGAACGGCGTCGCGGTATTTCCCCCCGACTGTCCTTTGACAGTCCCAAACATGTTCTGTTGCGGCTTTTTTGGGACTCTTAGAGGCTGTCAAAAGATTGTCACGGGGACTGTCAGCGGGACTTGTAGGACTAGTAAATACTAGTCCGAAACGATGCGCGTAATCAAGTTGGGATATCAGAAGGCAATTGAAGTCGGACACAGTGGACAATTTTCGATGGGCTACAAAAGTCATGGACGGATGAAGCGAGAAAGGAGCGCGACAACTTACAGAGCAGTCGAGCCGGATGTAAGGAAGCTTGAAACAAGAAAGAATAATGTACGATCGGTCAACGATGAAACTGTACATAAAGATAGTAATTAGCTTTTGGGTGCTACAGCACTATCCCATAAAAGTATGATCATGAAGGCTTTGAGGTCGAAAATGATAGGCGAATCAAGGCTCGTAGGGCAAATCGTGCCGAGTAAGAATGAGTGAGCGTCCACATCAAATGACGGTTCGTCGGAAATCCGAGTCCGGCGTTTCGTTTGTTATTTATTGATTTCAGGGTAGGGCGCATTTTGGCGAAGCGTTGGAGTGGGCTTGTCGGACTTCAAAAAGCTGGCTAGCCCAGAAAAACGCCTACAGGACCTCGACCTCCGCTGCTGTCAGACGAGGCGTCTCTCCGCTCCCCCGGCCCCGCGTCCCACGAAGAAACAACTCGCGTTGCTCGTGAGGACCAGTCGATCGAAGGTGAGAGTTGGGGCATGTGGTGACAATAAAACAGAAAAAACACGCAGAAGACGCCAGAAAGAACGAACGAATGACGCGTGCAAAAATGTTTAGAATTTGTGGCTTTTGGAGATTTTTGAACGGCTTTTCGGAAGCTTTTGATTTTCGAAGCCTAATCGACCCAATACGGGACAATCAGATACAATATTTATAAACCTAAACTTATTTACACTGTACATAGTCGGAAAAGCGAACGGGTTTACGAACATCCCGACCACAGAGATTGCTCATGAGCGACAGGCTCGCAATGGATGAGAACGTCAGAACGACCCTAGCCCGTGAGCCGAAATCGATACTCGCTGCAGGAATGCTACTTATTTGAAACGTGGCGCGATTATTCGTAGCGTTTCACGAAGCGTTCGAAGTAGCCATAGGCTCAGTGGCTTCGTTGATGAAATCTGGTTTGAGGCGAGCGATGGTGACGATTTCGCGCCACCCACGGCGCTAAATAGTGTAAGTCTTATTCGTACCTGGTAGCACTTTGTACGGTCCTATGTAAGGCGACTGAAGAGGATGTTGAACATCGTCTGCGCGGAGAAAAACGTGTGTAATTATAGACAGCTTCTCGGACACGTACACTAGTGTCTTCTGCGATTGAGGAGCGGGTGGACGTAGCTTACGCATTTAGTGAGCCAATCGGTCGGCGTAACTTCCGTAGTCATCAGATCTTTCCTGCAGGCGTCGTGCCACTACAGGATATAAGTAAGACCATCACCGACTATCCTGAGTTTCATTTATCCAAACAATTAAGGCGCTTCGATGGCCTCATCAATTTTTATCATTGTTTCATACCTAGTTGCGCTTCGCTTGTGCGGTTCCACATGGACCTTCTCCAAGGAAAGCTTAAGAAATTCGACTTTCCTGCTGCAACACGCGTCATCTTCCAGCCTTTGAAAGAACCTATCGGTAACATAGCTTCTATAGCGCATCACTACATGACAACTCCGTTGTCACTTAGTGCGGACGCTTCTGACGTAGCAATCGGTGCCGTTTTAAAGTAACAAATAGGTGACGCTTGGCAACCGCTGGCGTTCATCTCCAAACGTTTGCAACCTGCCGAATCTTATTAAAGTACGTTAGGTAGCTAATTATTAAACACTTATTTAGGCATACGTCCTTTCAACCATGTCATAGAAGGACGCACTTCCACCGTCTTCGCCGACCACAAATCCGACCTACGTGCTCGGGGCGACAACCGACCGATAATCTCCTAGACAGTCGCGCTCAGTTTAAGGCCGATATACGACGTGTCTCTGGTGTGTACCACACCGTCGCAGACGTACTTTTCCGAATTCAAGCCATTTCCGCAATCGTTTTGGTAGGCATGGCTGCATCACAACTCATTGATCTACTACGCAGGATCCCTCGTTGGACATACAACCCGTTCTGTTGACATCATCAGACGGAACTATACTTTGCGATTTATCTCTGGATACGCTACACCGTCGTCCCACGTGAGTTTCGACAGGCCGTGTTCAACACGTTGCACGGCTTGTCTCACCGACGTTCAAGTATCGGTTAACCTCGTAACCGCACGATTCGTTTGGCGCAATGTCAATCACCACATTCGCACTTGGGCAGCTGCGTGTCTTTGGTGTCAACGTTCACAAGCACACGCCAGACGCACGTTTCCACGACGTTCTGGTCGAACTCGAATGTTCTCTGTCGCCTTCGAAAGACTCTGTATATCTACTGATTTGCGTCGATCGATTCACTAGATGGACTGAGACCATCCCCATCACTAATTGATCTTCAGAAACAGTCGTGAAATGATTTGTAGAACGCTGGGTAGCACGGTATGGCTGCTCTACCATAGTGACCACTAATGGTTGGTCACACTTTTCGTCCACGTTTGCTTGGTTGTTTAAGCACTTGGGTTACAGCCACGTCCAGATGACGGCGTATCATCCGGCCGCTGACGACAGTTCTGAGCGTGCTCACCGACCGTTGAAGGCAGTGTTACGTGCGCATGCAGATCCTTCATGGTCCGAGAAACTTCCTGTCATCCTCCTTGGTGTAAAAAGCACGGGTAAAACCGGCTTCGAAACAGCACCAGCGCAGCTAGTCTAGGTCTACATGCTGCGTTTGGCTGGACAACTGATGGAACCAACCTCGTTTACTTCCTCTTTTGACTACGGAAGTTACGCCGACCCATTGGCTCACCAAATGCGTAAGCTACGTCCACCCGTTCCTCAATCGCAGAGGACACTAGTGTACGTGTCCGAGAAGCTGTCTATAAGTGCACATGTTTTTCTCCGCGCAGACTAGGTTCGACGCGCTCTTCACTCGCCTTACATAGGGTCATATTCCTCTTCCACTGTTGCCCCATTGCTTAAGGGTTTAGGCTGTCACCACGTACAGACGACCGCGTACTATGCGGCCGCTAATGACCTGGTAGAGCGATTTCATCGCCAAGTGAAGGCAGCGGCCCGAGCGTACGCAGACGCTTCTTGGTGCAAAACACTTCATGTTTGTGTGCGAGCGCCAGTACCACAAAACCGCTCGGATAGACCTTGCTGTAAACGATGACAGAGCAATCAGCATTCCAATAGTGCGTCGCCTGTGTACCGCGGAGAATGGCGGCAAAGTCCTTAAGATCGGGGTAACCTGTTCTAGCTGCATTATATCATACTGTCCGCAATGTATAGGCAAGTCCGTCCAAGAAGTGAGACAAAGTAACAAAGTTGTTGACAAATTTTGGTTTTTTGCAACATGTCAAGTCGTTCCAGTTGTAAACTGTTCAGCTTTGCTTATGAAAAACTGAGATAGGATGACTGAAATAATCGCGCCTTTTGTAAATCCTAAGACCGCTTCTTCTTTGGTAAATATGGCCACGTTAATACCTCAACCAACCAAAGTAACCTCTGCCTCTAGGTCGGAGAAGAGCTAGACGCTCCAATCGCACTGCAGCGTCTGTGTCTCTAAATCCACTGGGTCACCTCACTCCCACAAACGGACAACCCTCAAACATGCCCACTTGCACTCCTCCAACCATAGACGCTTCACCTGTCACGAACTCGACAGCTCAGTGCCGGAAGCAATTCGGTGCATATAATAAGCAGGTAACGTAAGCATCAATTGCCGCGACAAACACACCAGGAGCGAAAAACGTAGGTCCATCTTCTGTACCGAGTGCAAGTGGGGTGACGCCGCTTTCACCGTCAAATCCAGTGGTGCCTTTTAAACAACCCAAATTATCAGCAACAACTTTACAGTCGATATTCGCTAGACAAAATCACGCTGCGTTAACCCTCGTGTGCACCAATGTTCCCGAGTCCAAATCAGGCACAATAAAAGACAAGTAGCTAGACGATCGGAACCAGTGGAGTTCCATCTGGAATGCGATGGGTATTCTGGTTGAGCCTAGTATGCTGAGACACTTAGTTCGCTACCCAACCTCCTTGCACGCTGGTGAACCTCAAAGTCTTCGAATAACACTGAACTCAGCGAATGAGACAGAGACTGTCCTGCTCTCAGCAGTTCGTCTTCGCAACTCACCGAGCGGAGTGCGCACATTACCCGACCTCCCTCGGAGTGATGGCCCAAAGGAAGCAGGTAACCAACGCGGCATTTCCAATAGCGATAGCATGAAAACCATAATGTTCACGGTGTTTCCGAGCTTCTAGATTCTCCTGTTCACGATGTGCAAGCACATGACCGAGAGCAGGGGTGCTACATCCGCGAAGCACTCTCTCTGGACAAGGTTACTGCCAAATCCTTGATAAAAGTTCCACCATCACCTAACGATAAGGGCTGAGGTCCAACACTAATGAAAATAGTATTACACTCCGGGGGAATGATGCAAGTTCTATTGGATAGCTGGTCATAGTTCCGAGCCAGGTAGCCAACCGAAATCCGGCTAAAGGTAGCAGACGCACGGCCACGAGTCGTAAGCAATTCTATGGAACTTGCAAACGCCGTAAATTATTTAACTGCAGAATTCTGCGGAGAGACCGACACAACAGCACAAAACAAGACAGAGCGCAGCACGAGGGAGTTCTGCTCAGGAACGCTCAACGATGCAATGCAACTTGATTGAAAGCAGAAACCAAAAAACGATTAAAGGTCGGCCGCTTAATGGTCGGCTTAAAAGCAAACACATATTTGGCATCCACCAACACACTTCTAACAAGGAAAACACTATCTTCTATGTACACAAACGCCCAAGGCCTTCTAAGTAAGTTGACCAAACTTAAAGAACTCCACGACTCACAACCTCGGGACATCGTCATGATTACAGCGACCTGGGTAAACCTTGAGATAACCGATTATGAGATCAATTTACCCGGTATGTTGCGGCTTCGGAACGATAGTATTGGAAGAGGTGGTGGTGTGATCCTTTATTCTAATACAAACCTTCAATGTGGTTATCAGTCATCAGGAAATCCGCGCTCCGGATACACTTTGGTGCCGCCTACGGTCGTGGAACAAGGACACATGTCTACTAGCCGTAGTTTACCGCCCACCAAACACAACGTCGGAAATGGACTCCAAACTGAACCGCGTCTTTCAGTTTGCTCTGAACAAGTCCTACACCCATATTCTTATCACTGGGGACGTTTAGGTGAATGCCATGGAAACGCCACCAACCGATGGTGCGCTGTTTAAAGCCTGCTTACAAGAGCTAATTGCTAGCCATCCTCTGTACAACCAAGTAACCTCCCACCAGATTTCGAACTGCTAAAAAACCGTCGATACTGGATCTTCTGCTCAAGAATGAAGAGCTCATGGTCGACCGGATAGTTATAAGCACGCCACAGGGTCACAGTGACCATGTAACTCTATCCTTTGACTATATATGCGATGCAGAATATCCTGAAATGGGGGACGATAATGTACATACCGTTACGTACTATAACGTCTGATCTACGCTCCTAAAGAATGCATCTTGGAGTTTCTTGACCGAATGCTCCCCAGACATTGCCTGGGAAACGTCCACAAGGACGTTTAGCCCACTGGTAGCGTATGCATCTGAACAGAAGTCCTTCCAACGTAAAAAGGACTATAAGTCATTTTTGAGGAGCAGAACAAGTAAATATGCGTCCCAAAGGATTTGGCATGGCGAGCTCACAAGAACCGCCCGAATGCAGAAACATGGACTGCACAGGTGATGCATCGTAATTTCTGCGTAAAATTGGTTCGCGAGGACAAGGTCACGCATCAGCGAGTTAGTGAAGCGAATCTGCACGAACCGCAAACTGCTGTACAGTCATGTTGAAGGCCATCGTAAGGTGAAGCGCGGGATTCCAGCACTGGTCACGGCTGACGAAAGCACGCGATCAGCAATGAAAGCAGCGGATCTTCTACGGCTTCAGTACTCCCAAACTTTTCTGAAGATACTCAGCCCATATATTCTCCTCGTTTGTAGTACGCCACCGGCAGATTTACACAACACCTTCACTGCGGAAGCTGCGTTGCAGTAGTTGTTATTCTTGCGTATCCACAGTTCTCCTGGAGTCGACAACATTCGACCGAAGGCTTTGCAGACAGTAGCTAGTGATCTAGCAGAACCACTGGCCGTTTGCTATCAGCGATGTCCAGAGGAAAACCATATTCCACCAGTATGGAAGCGAGGGGTCATCACTCCTATTCATAAAGTAGCCACACTGACCTTATCAACTACTGTCCGATAACACTACTTCCTGTACTGTCCAAAGTTATTGTGTCAATCATTGCGGATGTTGCAATGCAGTATCTGGAAAGCCATAAGTTAATAGCCCCAGAGCAACCTGGCGTCCGTCAAAAGCGTTCATGTACTACTGAGCTATTAAATGCACGTAACAGCTGGACTGAAGCCCTTGATGATGGAGCAGAAGTCGACGTCATCTACCTGGACTCCTCAAAACCGTTTGATCGCTTAGACCATCGAATTCTCCTTCAGAAGCTTCTGAACTACGACATTGGCGACCCAATCCTGAATTGGATAAGCATTATTCTACACTAACGACGGTTGGAGGTAAGAGTCCGCGAACCTCTGTCCGATGCAGTTGATGTGTGGTGTACCACAAGGCTCGGCGCTAGGGTCTCGTCTATTCTCGGTGTTCATTAACGATTTGGCGAGATCAATTACTTCCGAGTTCCCATTTTTCGCGAATGATCAGAGGACCGGACGACCACGGACGGCTCCAGTGCGATCTTAACACGGTGTCGAAGTGATCAGTTCAAAACGCCCTAGCACTCAACGTAGACAAATGCAGCACTGTACACTTACGCCATAGACATGACTACACGTTTGGAAATTAATAAGAATACCTGTAGCTCGGGTTGGGGATGAGAAGATTGTCCTGTTCTCCGAGCCGGGCATTTCTGTTGCGGACGTTTCGTCACCAAATTAGTCAACATCTTCAGTGCGGCTATTCAGTCCTGATTCGCAGAGTCTCGCAATCCAATGCGAGACTCCGCGAATCAGAACTGAATAGCCGCACCGAAGATGTTGACTAATTTGGTGACGAAACGTCCGCAACAGAAATGCCCGGCTCGGAGAACAGGACAATCATCTCATGACTACACGTATTTGCTTGGGGCGCACGGATTGCAGACCAACTCCCAGGAATGTGACCTTGGTGAGCTCGTGCAGATTGACCTCTACTGTTCAAAATAGGTTGAGGTAGCTGCGAAAGAGGCAACCAGCACGTCGGCATGCTGTGAAGGACATTCCGAAGACTTGACCTTGACCCATCAATCTTCCCAATGATGCACAATTCTTACGTGCGCCCACATGTTGAATACGCTATCCAAGCTTGGCAATCTTGGTTGAAGCGCGACCTATAGGCACCACAACGAAGAATGTAGAGGACCTGCGCTAGCACTCTAGCCACGGAAGGATGAAGTTGCTGGGAATTTTCAGCGGACGCTACCGAAGTCTGCGAGGCGAGCTCATATTAGCGTATCAGATACTGAGTGACCCCATCCATGTATGTCACCATTTGCTGAAACAGCCACAACACGCAGCTCGGGGGTAACTGATTGAAATTGAAGGCACAATGTAGCCGTCGAGAGTGGCGACGGAATTACTTTTCACTTCGGGTTTGCCAACCCTGGGACATACTCCCAGACTCAGACGCGCCCTCCCTTACATTGGATATTTTCAAAAAATTATTGGGTGTTTCTCAGCTCCCAACACTTCGTTACCTAACTTACGCCATTTCGGATTACGCCAATCACGCCCTTCTACGGGATTTATGCGTCACATGGACCCAAGAAGACAGTGCATAAGTGAGCGACCATATTTTACTTTGCTCATGCTTTATAGCAACTACCACTGCACCCAGTGTATTTCTGAATGCGTACATTTGTTTTTTATTTTACACACGTTATTTATCAACGCATTCAATGCGGTAGACGGTCAGTAGATGACTTACACATATTTTGATTTCATCGTATTCAGCACAACCATCCTGCGGAAAGTGTGAAACGCTTGACTTTATCTCGTGACAAACCATAGTTCATCGTCTCGTCCTCCTAGGCTTCAGTAAGGCAGCTAAAACCGATTTCGACGCAACACCAGCGCAATCAGTCTACGGCTGCAAGCCGCGTTGGCCCAGACAGCTGGCAGCACCAAAACCGTCTACTTCCTTTCGACTACGGAAGTTACATTGATCTGTAGGCTCGTCATATGCGTGAGCTGTGCCATCCCGCTTCAAGGTTACAGAAAACACTGGTGTAATGCCCGAAAAAGTGTACGCGCTTACACGTACCGCTTCGCGTATACGTAGTGCGACAACACTTGCAGTCGCTGTACACAGGATACTTCAAAGTAATCGATCATACAAGTAAGACATATACAGTCGACTGCAGTGGCCGATGCGAAATCGTCACCGTCGACCGTTTAAAAACAATTTTATGGAGGAAACCACCTCGCCTCCATCGTCTAGCAATGTTGCGTGCGACGTTACAACTAACAGCACCAATTTTCATCATCATAGAGTGGTCGAAACAGACCACGATCCTGGTTTACAGATATCAACCGTCCCGACATCTTCCGAACCAAGCCTGTCGCCTCGCACGACCAACTGACGTGGTCGGGGGGTTCGCAAGCCCCTACGTTTACAGACTATGTAGTGTAATTACATGTGGATTTGTAAAATTGTATGTGCTAACCAATCGTTTGGTAAAATAACATTTTGAGAAAGCCAAAAACAATCAAGAGCTCTGAAAATTTTAAAAAGCAACCCGAAACCAAATAAACCTAAACAGTGTTGATCGTATCGTACTTGTTTTATCGTTTTCGATTTTTTCCGTACCTGAACCTGCTCCTGCTGACTGGCTCTCACGTGCATCGCGTTCGAGTACCACCATAGACAAGATGCCAAACTCGAAAAGTAGACGTTTCACGTGGGACGAGGGACGTTTTGGTGCGGGGCGGCGAAACCACTCCCAAGCGCAACGTTTGGCAGCAGCGTAGGTTGAGATCCTGTCGGCCATTTTCTGGACTAGCCAATTTTTTGAAGTTCCACAAGCGCGCTCCAACGGCTCGCCGAAATTCACTGTGCCCCACAATTAATAAATGATAAATATCAAACGTCAGAGCGGACTCCGGTTTCCAGCGAACCCGCATTCGACAGGAACGCTCACTCACCTTTACTCGGAACGAATTTGCATGATAAACTTTGATTCATCTATTAGTTTCGATATCGAAGGCGGCCTTCTAGGGGAACTCTAAAGCACCTCAAAAGATTAGTATCTTAGTTAAAATTTCATTGCTGACCAATTGTACATTAGCATTTCATGATTTAATCTCCCTTACATGCGGCTCGACACTGGTCTGCTCTGTAAGTTACCGTGCAAACGCTCGCTTCATCTGTCCATGTCTTTTGTAGTCCCTCGAAGGTAGTCTGCTGTGTCCAACTGCATTTGTCTTCTGATATCTGCGCTCGATGACGAGCACGGTCTCGGACTAGTAATTACTAAATAAACATGCGGTAACATAGGACTGCTCCGAGCCCTCATCATCATTATACACGTCAGCTAGAGGTGGGAAACACCTCAGCTACTGTGCCGAGCCCTCAAGGGAAGCGTAACACTGAAGGATGAGTAGCATATTGGAATCATGAAGGACTACCGTTGGTGGCGAAACAAAAGTCTGCTTAGCTTTCTTGTAGTTCTCTTTGGCGAGAAAACCAACCGGATACCTCCTTGCGTAAAAGCTCAGTTAGGAGACAGTACAGTATATGCATTAGACAGAAACCGGCGATAATGAAATAGCATTCCTAAGAATGGGTTAATCACTGTTAATCGGCTCCGGGCTTTCTAAAATAGGTTTTTCTTGTCAGTTAAGACATGTGACCCGTGTCTATCAAGCCGATATCCAAGGTAATGAACAAAAGAGGAACTCATATTTGGATTTTTAAAAAAATGAAGGTCTCTATGTTCTAAACGCTTAAGCATAACAGTGAGCTCGGATGTAAGAATATCATCCAGATAGGCGTTAGCAACAGGTGTCCTTTGCTAGGTAGCCAAAAAACCTTTGTAGCTTTCGACCGCAGAATTAATGCCAAAAGGCAAACGAGTATAGCCCGTATGTGGTAAGCATACTAAGCTTCCTCGAAGACTCGTCGAGATCTATCTGCGAGTCAGCATAAATGAGATCAGTTTTGGTAAATTCTTCACCACCTACCAGTGTTGCATACAAGGCATCATCACTGCGTGATAATGGGTACCTGAATAGCATGGTGAATTAGTTGCCTGTCACTTTGTAGCCACCGCAAAATCGTACGGAGCCATCAGGCTCAACCACATGTACAATTGGCGTTCCTCAGTCATAAAGTTGTGCGGGAGTGATAATATTCCAGATGTGTAAGTGGTTTTATTCCCCACCAACTTTAGGTACAAGAACGAAGCGGCAAGAAAGCACAATCTTTATTCAGCTAATACATCATCGTCACTCCCAATCAACAGGCTTAGGCTAGTCGTGAAAAGCACCAGACGTCGGCGTTGCGACCTTCCGGTTCTCGTCAGTGGTGAGCCTTCCAGCGGACTCCTGCTGGGTTTCGCCCCCATGACTTCAAGATGCCATCAGCTAGTACCACTACACCATTGGTGACAGCCACGGACCTGCGTGGTTGACAGTTGACTACGATATAGCCCGGCTCATCTTCCACTGCCATGTCAGTTACGAACTGTGCAGAGGACAACGGCTGGCCTCATGAGCTAGGACTTTCCGCATAGCGCTTATGTACCATATAAGACTTAGAAGCTATACGGACACATTGTATAATACTGATGAATAGTAGTATGGATTTTGATATACTTTAGCTAATTCCTCACCGTCACTCTCAATCAGCAGGCTTAGGCTAGTCGTGAAAAGCACAAGGCTCCGGTGTTTCGACCTTCTGGGTCTCGTCAGTGGTGCGCCATCTAGCGGACTACTGCTGGGTTTCATCCCCATGATTCCAGGATGCCAGCAGCTACTTCGCCATGGGTGACAGCCGCGGACCTGCGTGATTGACAGTTGACTATGATATAGCCCGGTTCCTCTTCCACTGCCATGCCAGTCACGAACCGTGCAGAGGAAAATGGCTAGCCTCATGAGCTAGGACTTTCCGCATAGCGCCTATGTACCACATAGGACTTAGAAACTATACGGAAATATTTTATAGTACTGACGAGACCCAGTAGGTCGAAACGCCGGCGTCTGGTGCTTTTCCAGACTAGCCTAAGCCTGCTGATTGGGACTGATGATGAGGAATTAGCTGAGGTATATCAGAATCCTCACGACTACTCATCAGTACAATCATTATTGCATGCGATCACGGTTGCACAAGCTACACACACGTGCATATACCGGTCATATTTCCGTCCCACAACGCAACATAAAGGGAAAGCATAGCATGTCACATTCTTACATCGCTTCTATGCAACTTTGAGGGTCTTGACTTCCCGTTTGACCCCGTACCTTCGCTTCCATAGCTCGTATTCTGATCAACCTGGAGTTGTTCTAAGGCTCTTGATTTGGTTGATCCAGATTGCGTTATTCGTCTTGGGGCTACTCCTGAATGTACCGGCAAAGGTGTTTCTGTTCTCCTTGGCTCAAGCGCATTCTCGTTCGTTGCTCACGATCCACTCATGTTGCTTAGTTAGCGTTGCGCTGTCTCATCTCTTCCATGATGTCCGCGCCCGTTTCGGTCCACTGTCGTTCTAGTGGCTTTCCAGTCTTCCGCAACCCCATAGTATGGCAGCTTGCACGCATTGATGAATTTTGGTCGAGCGCCTTCTTTTAATCTTATCGCAGCATGAAGTATAATATCTCGAAACATTTGTGAAAGCGCCTAGCTCATAATTTTATGTGTTAAATATAAATACAAAACCGATTTGCAGTCTAAGCTTTCCGAAGATATGTAGCATGAAATTTCTTCGATTTCTCCAACTCTTCTGTAAAAACACCTGCATTTTGTTTATTAAGGCAAAGAGCACCAAACGTGTTCAGAACACTGGCTATGGTAGAGCAGATGTCTTCACTAAAGAGAGCGCCGAAATATATGTGACCCTCATCCCTAAAAACTGCAGTAAAAGTTTCATCTTGTCCTTCACAGTATGAGACACTGCTGGATTCAAAACAGAGTTAAACTTCAGCCAATCAATCGAAACTTCCCACCATCTATTCCAAATATTTTCGGCACAACAGGACCAGAAGACCGATAGAGTATTAGTCATAGACATGTTAATCGCTGTCGCCAAATGTCAAGACTCGATCCTTGCAGTATGCTTTTCGACAGCCAGCCAATAAGTAAAGCTTGCTTACGGAGTCCAGTAAGGTTCACAACTGACGCAACACATGTGACAAAGAGCGAACGGTAGGTGTCTATGTGTGCGCGTGTGTATAGAGCCAACCAGAGTAGGACAAGTGTTAGTCAATGATCGTGAGGTGAACATGACAAAATATCGCTAAGTTCATGTGTTTGTCGTCTCTCGGACCCAAATCAGGGTCAAGAGGCAGTAGTCGGGATAAAGTTCGGAGCGAAACCAATCACTCCTCTTGAACAGTTCATCGACTGGCCTTTAATCCTATTTTTCGTCCGCACACCGGTTACGCAAACAACGCAAATCACGGCAGTGGGTGGGATGACATGTCTAACATATGGACTAGCCATCAGAGTGGTGAGTAAAATAACAGTACTGAGCGGTTCACTTGCTCTTCCTGAGCTAAAAACATGACAGTGTCACGCACAGTGCTAACGTGGTGATTTTACTAGATATGAGCTAAACAGTTGAGGTACAAGTGGGTGAACGCAATTGGCCTCTGTGAATACCAGTCCGACGGGCCAGTTTTCACAACAGTACAGCAGCAAGGTCGAACCGAAGCGTGTTGTATACTCTAGCCAGCAGGGCCGGTGTGATGGCGTGGCGAAGATTAACGAAAGCACCACGAGCTCAAGCTGTACGGTTCGTGATCCCATCTTCTATTCTACACGCGGCGAGGTAACTCACAATATAGTGGAATTTCTGCACACCCACGCAGTGATTGCTCCTCGTTAATATTAGAGGACAGCATTGCATTTTGAGGGTGCAAAACAGTTCGAAAAGACTGACAGCTAGTGCAAATCATTCCAGTGTTGCATGGCACGTCTGTAAGAAGTTAAAGACCAGGGTAGCAATGTCGGTAAACTGCACAAGTTGTCCACAATCTCGTCGATAGCAAAGTCAAGACCGTTAGATAGATCAAACGGCGGTACTCATACTACGCGAACTACTTAAATAAACTGTTCCTAGAATATTTACGTAATCCTGAAGCATATCTTTCCAAAGCAAACAGTACCAAATCGCACATCCATACACCAAATCTAAGACACTAAAATTCAGCATCTAAGACACATCTGATCTCGAGGAAAGTAACTAGAGTGGGTGAGGATTCGTCTACACGACCTCGATTTTGATTAAACCAGGTATTGTTTTCAAGGATTTAGCTTTCACGTGTGAGTGAGCCTAGGAGGAATGACAGAAGCGAGAGATGGAGATCAGGCTGACCCCTTCAACTACCGCATTCCGGACTTGAGCCCGAGACAATGGTAAAGCAGTTCCAACTGATGGGGACGGTTTCTGTACCACCTAAGTGTCACAAATAAATGCACCAAAGGTAGTCCTTCGAAGTGGAAGAGGATTGGAGAAATTCCACCTTGTCCCGCAGCTTTAGCTAATTTTAACAATCAGATCTCACCTCCAAATGCTGCGCGAGAGAGCGGATCCAAGGGGACGGTTCAATGAGAAGGGCGATCACTGGATTGCAAGGTCGGTTGTCATAGTCGAATAAATAGCTTTTCACTGTTCGGTCTGACACTCAAAGCGTTTTGACAGGCTGATGATTGATGGTCCCACCTAGTTGCACATAGTTTTGTTGATACTAGGTCCTCTGCTGCCCGTTTCCAGTAAGATGAATAAACTCCCATGGATACAAAAGCAATAGTCTTCACCATCTCCGATTCACTGTGAAACAACCACCGGGCCTAGTTAGAACGCAATTTTGCCCAGAGATGCCTTCCAACCTCGTCGTATTCGCATCCAGCTAGAAAGTGTCGGTGAGTATCGAGGATTCATTGGTTGGTAATTGCTTTCACCAAAGGAAGAAATGCCAACCGATAACAACAACCAGTCGACATCCGACAAGTGCTCTCCAACTGTGCATAGTAGTCAGCATGTAGGAACCCAAGATGCAGGCGGAATCGTTTATTGTGCAAACATAGCTAATATTAAGTGCATCCGTTCCGACAAACGAGACATCACCCCTCTTCGTCATCCCGGTTGGAGATTACGTGACGTGGGTTTCTTTCTGTGTCTAGTAGTTATGTGGTTTGCATTGCTTATGCGTCCATTCCTCGTGTACATACAACTATGATTCCAAAGTGTTCCTTTCCGTTGGGAGAGTCGGTACGAACTGCAGTTGGCTTGTCGCTGTTTCTCATGCTCGCATCACGCTATTGATAGCTGGCGCCTCAGTTGCCTTCGGTCGGAGTCTCTGAACGTCGTGGATGCTCACTGTGTGAAGGGTATTCCTTCTCTAACTCATACCACTTCTTCAACTCACGAGCATGTACTCGCCGTGAATCTCTTTGCCCAGCAACTGTATACACCGGTCCTCGCCGTTCGACCACCTCGTACGGTCTCTTTCACTTCGGTACGAGTTTCTTCTCCTCTAGGCCACAATTGGGAGCGCGTTTATGGTCCCCGTATTTCACCTTCGAAACGATTGGAAACCCGACACATATCTCACCATTGTTGGTCTGGGACTTCTTCATCCTATACGGCTGTTGCTTTTTTGTCTCTGGTTCACTGCCTTCCTGTTATCCTGTGCCTCTTTGGAAGATATTAGGCAAGTTGGTCACATTCTAACCTCTAGATCAACGGGTAAGCGAGGCACTCTACCGTACGTCAATTGGAATGGTGATTTCTTTGTGGAGACCTGTTTGGGTGCTCGATGGGTCAGCAACAGCAGTGACAAAGCTTCCTCTCAGTCTCTACCCTTTGCCGCTAGCCACTCTTTAATCGTTCTATTGTTACGTCAAGTCATTTGTCTGCTAGTGGTATGGGGTTGTCCGCACTTTCTTGATACCAAGTTTCTCCAAGCAGTTCCGGAATTCCTCACTCTAGAAGCATGGACCCTGATCTGTTAATATGCCTTTGGGATTCCGTGATCCGCCGTAAAATGTTGCATGACGGCATGAGTAATGGTGGTGGCTCGCTGATCCGGGACTCCCGTTGCTTCAATCCAGCACGTGAAGTGCTCCGTCATCAACAAGTTGTATTGGTTGCCCGGTCTGGTCAATGGAAACGGTCCAGTCACGTCGATCGACCATAGCTCACCAATTACCGATACCGGAATCCACACCACTGGTTGTTGTGCTCCTCTGCAATCGGTTTTCAAGAGCTGACATTGTTTGGACGAAAGCATGTATGTCGACGTCTTTCTTCATCCCTGGCCAATAGGCGCGATGTTTCAGCAAATCGTAGATCCTGGAACAACCAGTATGCGCCATCTCGTGACAAGAAATCACCAACCTCCGCGTTAGTTCCTCGGAATAACAGGCACCGAAGCGTTGCTACCTCCTGGTATCCACATCAGGACCATCGCTTCAATTATTTGTAACTTTTCAAGATTTCCCCCGAACGGTCCGAACTGCCTGTGTGGGCCCTTGTTTAGGACTGATTCACCGGTTATTTGTGCAGTGATCATTTTGTAAAAGAGTTTGTCACCGCGTCTCTCAGTTGCCAACTGTCCCGGATCTTGCTCCAACAGTATACCATTAACACCGAAAGCCACACTCGGCAGGGCATCTTCGTTCATCATGCGTGACAAAAAATACGCAGTTTGGTTCTCCTTCGCCACCACGTGGTTTATCGTGAAATCATATTACTGTAGGTGCAGCGCGCTAGCTTACCCATGGGGTCTTTGGCAGACTTAATCCATTAAAAAGACTTGTGGTCCGTTCCGACGTGAAATCGCTGACCTAACAAATATGGCCACTATTTATCTAACGCCCAGACGATTGCGAGACATTCTTTCTCTATCGTTGAGTATTTGCGTTCTGCCGGTGTCAAAATTCTGCTCGCCCACTCAATCGTCTCACGGTCTTGTTACAAAACCCCGCCGACTCCGACGTCGCTGGCATCCGTGAACATCTCTCAAGGTCAACACCTGACATCCCATTTCCTGTAGAATGCGAGCAAAGTCTCGTTGGGCTTCTGCAGTCCAAGGAAAGCACTTATCCTGTTTCAGCAGCTCGTACTGATTACTAGTTGAAAGCAGCAAGTAGAGTTTGTTATGTATAGCTGCACCTAATGTCACCCAGGGACAGAGACCCGTCATGTCGTGTTGCGCTCGATATATTTTATGTCGACACCGACTTTGCCTCAACTACGTGCTGCGGCAGGTCGTTCCACATATTCACCACTCTGCATTCGAAACAGAGTTGGTGAGGTCAAATCGTTGCATTCTTGGACAACTTTCCTGCAATACCCCGCACGGCCTAGGAACGCTCGGAGAGTGTGCATTGAGGTAGGAACTGGGGTGTCTTGTATTGTTGATATTTTCTCAGGCAGTGGTTTCAGCTCACCTCGTTCCACTTTATGGCTCAATAAGGTGACACAAGTCTTTCCAATCTGGGATTTCGGTCCATTTATACGGAGTCCAGACTAATGAATCCGTTCCAAGATTGCTTCGAGATGACCGCTATGCTCCGCCTCTGATTGGCTGTAGACTACGATATCATCCCTGTACACCGTCACGTGTTCTAAGCCACCCAATAAGCGAAGCATTAAACGTCGGAAGAACAACGGGGCTCCCGATAGTTCAGAAGGCATCCTTTTAAATTGGTATTGTTTTCACCGATAGTAAAAGCCATTTTTCTCGGTCTTCTTATTTGATCGCCAGTTGCCAGTATCCAGATCGCAGATCCGGTACCGTGAATATCCTCGACTGTTGCAATCTACCAAAAATGTCAGAAACTGAGTGCACTGGAACGAAACGACTCAAGATTTCATGCAGCCTTCGGAAGTCCACACGGAAACGGTACTTCCCATTCACCTTCTTCACAAAGACCACTGGGAAAATGGATGGACTGTGCGCCTCCTCAATCACATCCGCGTCCAGCATCTGCACTCGTCTCTTCACTTCAGCCTCCAGATGGATTAGTATCCATCGGGGTCCATGTGGCCGCTACGTCTGGCGGGTTAGCGGGATGGTGTGCTCGATCCAGTCGCAAAATCCAAACGGGCAGCCGTTATCCGTAAACAAGGGGTGATACTTTGTGATAAGTGACTGCAAGGTCGGGTTCAAATGTATACGCCAACGATCGATTGCGAAAAGATGGTTTCTCCACGGCCAATGAGTGGTAACGACCCACATTCAATCAACAATTCCCACGTTTTAGATCGACGACAGCCTTACTGAAGTCCAGGAAATCTGCCCCCAATATGGTTTGTTTCGAGTCTGGTGACACGATAAAGACGTGCATTAGTTTCCGTCCCCCGATGTGTTCGACCATACCATCAACGCCCACAGAGGGACCACGAAACAGCTCTTATGACCATGGAGCACGATTGAAGCTTTTCACCGCGTTAATGGTTGAGCAGTAACACCGCGGCACCTGTGTCGATCGCCCCCTGCTCAGCGCCTGGAGTACACATTCCTCGATCCGAGAAGAAAAACAAGGTTGAATGCGTTTATTTGGTATGCGAGTAACAGCCCACCTCACCGGACATTGTCTTTACCAGTGTCCCGGTTTTTTGCAAATGAAGCAATATCTCCTTGTTCGCTCCTCCGAGCGCTGAACATGAAACGCATTGACGTCTTCCGTGAGCTGTTCCATCATCAGTTCCAATGTATCCATCCGCCCAACGCCCTTATGCGGTTCAACTTTCAGCGCAGCTAGTAGTGGGTCGCCCAGCTCTCGAGTAACCTGTGTCAACTCCTCCAACAACATACGCCGAGTAGCATTCGCAATCCGGACGCGCTCCGCGGTTGGCTGTGGGAGACCGGTCATGAACTGATCCACCAGTAGCTGCTGTTTTGATGGCTCGGACTACAAACACCAGGGGATCCGCCTCTACACCAAGCCACACCGCCTTGAACCGCAGCATCACCTGGCGATCGGCCGGTGTGTCCAATTCAGAGACCAACGCATCCTTCGCAGCAGCCGACTCCAAATTGAAGGGGCCCCTTCGCGCCACCTCCAGAACTTCTTTCGCTCTGTCCCTGTGCAGACTCATCAGGACCACCAGCTTCGCTCGGTCGGTCTGGACTCCAAACGCCTCTGCTACATCCTCGGAGTCCTCCAAGAAGGTCCTCACATCCCCTTATTCAAACGGCACCTCGGTTTGTCACGGCACCAATGTGAGAACCCATGATGCAGGCGAAATCGTTTATTGTGCAAACATAGCTAATACTAAGTGCATCCGTTCCGACAAACGAGACATCACCCCTCTTCATCATCTCGGTTGGAGATTACATAGTGCGGGTTTCTTTCGGTGTCTAGTAGTTGTGTGGTATGCATCACTTATGCATCCATTCCTCGTGTGCATACAACTGTGATTCCAAAGTGTTCCTTTCCTTTAGGGTAGTCAGTACGGCCTGCAGTTGGCTTGTTGCTGTTTCGCATCCTTGCAACACGATAGTGATAACTGGCACAGTAGCGTCTGCCTATAGTCCACCACAACCACGGCGCCATAAACCACGTATGTACTAATGCCCCCGAGACAAAATCTAATATGATCAATCACGCAGGTCGGCGGCTGTCATCCATGGTGTAGTGGCACTAGCTGCTGGTATCCTGAGGTCAAGGGGACGGAACTCCGCAGGGGTCCGCTGGAAGGCGCAACACTAACGAGGCCCAGAAGGTCGAAACACCGGAGCCTTGTGCTTTTCCAGCCTAGCCCAAGCCTGCTGATTGAGAGTGGCCATGATTAATTAGCTGAATAATACGAATAAGTTGACAGACAATCGAAGTCAATGGAGTTTCATCTTTACGATAATCGGTGTTCATGCTGGTCCCACGACATCAAAACGCATCTCGTGTCACCCAAACTCAATGCATTACCGTGAACTCCGAATACTTCGGGTAACAATAAACGGGGTAGATGAGACAGAGGCCGTTCTGCCGTTTGCGAATCGGCTCCGCAAATCCACAAGTTGTGCGCATCCGACCTGACATCCCGTGGAAAGAACGTTCAGCAAATCCCACTAACCGAGAGGAAAACAGAAAAGGGATAATAGAACCGTGACTACTAATGAGTAGTAGGGATTTAGTATGGTTAGAGATAGTTCATCACGGTTCACCCCCTGTCAGCAGGCTTTGGCTAGTCTGGAAAAGCACCAGTCACAGGTGTTTCGATCTTCTGGGTCTCATCAGTGGCGCGTCTTCCTGCGGACCCCTGCCTGGTTTCGTCCCCATGACTTCCGAATGGCAGCCGCGTCGCCATGAGTGACAGCCGTGGACCTGCATGATTGACAGTTGACTGTAAGATAGCTCATGTGATGGCTTATGGTGCTACTGAGCTTATAGATGCCTCCTCAGAGGATGCACAGGTACACGACCGAGAGCCATGGTGCTATATCCGTGAGGCCCTTTCTTTCGAATGTCGTCGCCACCTCGTTTACTAGGAAGCTTGTGTCATCTAAATACAACGGTTGCGGTCAGAAACAGTTGAAAATGGTCTTACAGTCTGAACTAACGGCACAAATTCATCTAGAGAAAGGAACAAAGTTCCGTAGCAGGTTAACAAAAGAAATTCGTCGGAAAGCAGCAGAATACCAAGCACGTTATCTTGACAAACAAGGAGCCCCAATCTCAATGAAAACACACAGTAGGATCCGACGCGGTGACGATCTCAATAGTAGTTATAACATTCGAAGGGACACAGCAGAGCGCGAGCGATCACCGGGATCCGGAGCATCCGATAAGAATATATTCCGACTTCGTCTCGAGAGTCTACAACCGATTAGCCGCCGACCCTTCACCATTCGGTGTAAACAGAATCGCTTCATTCACCACGCTACTGGTTTCAGAGAAGCTCTCATGCATGTATATAAATGCCCAGGGCCTACTCAGCAAATTAGCGGAATTGAGAATTCGACATGCGTCAGCAGCTTGGGACCTGTTGGCCATCAAGAAAACATGGCTACGCTGTGAATTAACGGACGTTGAAATCGCGCAAACAGTTAGGTCTGTTGTCCGGAATGATGGGACCAGCAAAGATGGTGAGATAGCGCTCTACTATCGTAATAACTTCCAGTGCGAACTCATACACGACTCGGAAACTGAAGTGCCCGACTCCATTTGGTATCGCTTACACACGAGGAGAGACGAAGTTGACCTAGTGGCTATGTTTACCATCCACCATCGTTACACCTGAGATGGGTTGCAAAGCGGTGGTTGCGTTAAGGCGGCCGAAAAAAGGAAGCGCAGTCACGTTCTAGCCACTGGAGATTTCAACTAACATGCTCTAGAATCCCAGGAGAGCAATTCAAAGCAGACCTACAAGATCTTGGCTGATTTTCCGCTTTACGGTTGTCATAACGAGACTGGACATTAACATGGTGCGACGGTTTGCGTACCTCTTTGACCCATTGAGCTATACTGGGTGGTGCCTCCGGGCACCTTGAGAGCTACGCCTAACAAGTTTGTCAATGGTGAGAGGTCAGACAAACTCAGTATTCGTCCTCCACGTTAGGGGTTTGAAATGGGATGGCGTCCACTTCTGTAAAACTAAATCATTGCCACCTCCCCGTTGCCTTGCGGACAGGCTTTTGAGCCAAAGGCTTTGGATGAGGACCCTAATCGTCCTCCTGTGAAGGTCTGGGCACCCTGGCAGTATCTCAGCCCACATAAAACCATGAACTTTTCTCCAAACATAAACTTCATCCTGCATCGGCCGTCGCGAGATTATCGAGGGTAGCCTTATCCGTTGCATACAGCAGGGCGGATAAGCGAAAACATACTACTGCTGGCACCTCCCTTCTTAATGTTCCACCTGTTTCTCTTACTCCCATCCCGGCCCCCATTACTAACCTTTCTATAATTCCCAGCTTAATTGACAGCAACCAAAGTGCCACCGGAGTAGAACCATCTACAGCCACCTTCCCACTACACCAATCGGACGCCTATCGGCAAAAGTCCCTTATAAGGCCACGCTATCCCGTTTCCATGGTGACATTCAACGTTCGCACTCTAAGACAAACAGGTCAACAGGCTGCACTCGCACGCATCTTGGACACACTGGGTATTGATGTGTGTTGTGTGTCCGAAACTAAGATCAAGGAATCTAACGGGGTTGTTGAATTAGTCGCACCTAGCTTCTCCTCTCATGATTGGTTGTGTGGATCTGGAGACACCGATGCAGCACTCACGGGTCAAGCTGGTTTAGGTATCATTCTAAGCTCCAAGGCTGAACCATGGTTGCTCGATTAGATTTCGGTGAAGTGCCGTTTACATGTAGCCCGTTTGATGACATCAGTTAAGGCTGAGTCACGAAGTGGTACAAAACGCTGTTTGTTCGTGATTTCTGCTTATGCGCCCACCGACTGCAGTTCTAACGCTGCCAAGGACACAATATATCACGAACTGAACACGCAACTACACAGTGCTACCAGTTCAGACATTATAATACTTGCAGGAGATTTGAACGCACAAGAAGGGCGTCTGAGCTCTCCAGAAGCTCAGCTGGATGCTAATTACGGGCTTAACTCCGAGCGGACTGACAACGGTGAGCGTCTGCTGCAACTGTGTGCGGGACACCAGTCGTTCCTTAGTAGCACTGCTTTTAGACACAGTGGGCGCCGAAGTGCCACTTGGCGTCCTCCGGTAGCTGGTCGGCGCTGGACCCAAATTGACAACACAGCCATAGGTTACAGGTGGAGTGGTTGCATTCTGGATTGCCGCTCATACTGGAATACCTGCGTCGACTCTGATCATGCCTTGGTACCTTGTCGTATCTCCATGACACACACGCATACAATACACGTCAGCTAGAGGTGGGAAACATCTCAGCTACTGTGTGGCAATACATAAAAGAACAAAGGGAAAATGCAACAGGTGCAATCCAGCTGAGCTACCGGTAACCGATAGGCTTCGTTACGGTAAGTTGCAGACCAGCTACTAGGCAGGAGAAAAAAATTAATTTACTACGCAAAATTATAAAATGCTAAATAATGAGATCATGGTTGGACGGGGAGGCTAAGAGGGATGGGGTGGGAAAAAGAAACTCACAGCACGAACGTCAATGAGGCCGGCTCCTAGCCATATCAGCAAGTGTATCCAGCCAAACGTATTCATCGTCTTTTGGACCCCAACCAGAGAGCCGTGACGCTCCAACTGAGGCCAGCTTCGAAGTGAGGGCCTTCATTCCTCTCGACCAAGTCATCGCTTGGCCACCCCTCCTCTTCTTCCATCCACACCGCCGGCGCGAAAACAACGCACGTCGCGGGAGTCGGTGGGCTGGTATGCGTAACACGTGGCCGAGCCATCGGAGCCTGGTGCGTGAAATAACGGTGCTGAGCGGTTCATTTCCTTTTCCTATGCCGTAAACAAGGCGTCAAACACGCTCGTTACTCAACAGATGTGAGCCAAACTGCGAAGACACCGATGGTCGAACGTAACTAGCCTCTTCATGTCCGCTGATCTAAGGGGCCAGGTTTCACAACCGAACAGTAGGGTCGAACGTACCGCTGCACTGTACACTCTACACTTCAGGGCAAGAGTGATGTCGCGCCAGCGCCATGACTGGCGAAGGTTGGCAGAAGCGCCTCGAGCTTTCGCTATACGGTTTGTGATCTCATCTTCAAACCCACAGGCGCTGATACAACGTCCCAGGTAATTGAATTTCTGAACGACTTCTAGCTGATCCCCACCAAGGGTCAGCGCAGGAGGCGGTGAGGGCCAATCTCGGAGGAATGCTTTGCACTTCGAGGACGCAAAGCAAAGCCCGAAGCGGTTGACAGCCAGCACTAATCTGTCCAGTGCCGCTTGACACGTCTGGGAGCTGTCACAGATTAGGGCAATATCGTCAGCATACTCAAAGTCAAGAAGTCATTCTCCTGGGAGCACATCAACACCTTGTGTGTGGAACGCGGTTTCCATGATTTTGTAAATAGCGAAGTTGAAGAGGGAAGGTGACAGCGGGCATCCTTGTCACACACCGCTGGAGATATTAAAGGGCAACGACAGTTTGCCGTAAGCCCTCACTCTGCCTGAGCTACGCGGGTATAATGATCGGATAATATTTACATATTTCTAAGGTACACCATTCCTGAGTAGACAGTCCCAAAGGGCACGTCTATCCACCGAATCGAATGCACCTTTGATATCGAGGAACACGACAACGGTAGACCGGCAATATATGTGACGGTGCTCCAAAGTGAAGATGTGGTCAATGCAGCCCCGACGTCGACGAAACCCGGCTTGCTCTTCACGAATATGGCTTACACAAGTGCATCGGTCTGCGAAGGATGACAGACGTAAGCAATTTGGAGGTGATGGAGATCAGACTGATTCTTCTATGGTTGCCGCATTCCGATCGTGAGCCTCCCTTGAAAATTGGGATTATGACGGTGTGGCTCCAGTCGATCGGGACAGCTTCCTGTTCCCACAGTTTCACTAGTAACACAAATCATCCACAAGAGCAGGTCCCCCATATCTGAAGAGGGCTAGAGGAAGATCACCTAGTACCGCGGCTTTATTTAACTTTAACAGTGCAATCTCACGTTCGGCTTCTGAGAGCGAGAGAGTGCTGTGTCGAATTAGTGCTCGCAAGAAATAAGCGAGCATCCTCACACAAATGAAGTAACCGCTCACCGTTATCATTACGGGAGCTTACACTATGTTGGTCGCCCAGATGCAGTTCACCAGTGGATAACTTTCCAACTTGAGCGTTCTGATCCCCAGCCAGCACTACAGTGTCCGAGCTTCTTCAGTGGCGAAGGAGTTCGTTCACTTGGCGATAGAAGTCGTCTGCTACCGAATCATCGCTAAAGATTGTGGGAGCATAAGTAGCAATGACAAATAGACACCTATTAGTCCCGCGCGACTTCGAAGCTTTGAACGAGCCAGCCAAACGGACCACACACAACCGGCTACTGATTGCAATCCAATCAACCAGAGCAGCTTTAGCCCGGGGACTAAGAGCAATACCAACAACGGTTTGGCCGGTGCTCGAAGCTGCATCGTCACCGGATAGGCGCAATGAGAAAGTGCTGCTGGTGTCACCTGATGGGGATCGCAAAGTGAGCAGAGCTCGAGTCTTGCAGGCGGGTCTCCGATAAGCAGCAGATATCGATTGAGAGGGTGTCTAATGTTCGGGCAAGTGCTGCCTGTTGGCCGATCTGTAGCAATGTGCGTACATTGAGGCATACCAATCTGAAGGATGGTCGAGGGCTCAAAATGGAAGCCGATGAACTGGAATGGTCCGCTTGCTTGGACATGGGCTTGTCGATAGGGCAGGAATAACGCTCCGCGTTCACATGTGAGTTGAAACTAGAAGGTAACAGCCTAGCAAAGCAAGGTACGGGAGGGCCAAGAATCGGGGGGTTGAAAACTGGGGGATAAAAGTGAAGCTGGAACGCGACGGTAAGAGAGAAAAAGCGTAGGAGGGGGAATAAGAAGACGGGAAAGCTTGAGCAGTAGCATCTAAACCCCTATGCACCCTGCTCGATGCAGCAGATAGGGCACAGTTGATTATCCTCTGCGGTTGCCAGAGCATCAATAAATTGTTTTACGAATGATTCATAGTATTATGTGGGAAGGGTACTATCAGATTGCCCAGGCCTAGACAGGAGAACGATTAGGGTTCTCAACCAAAACTTTTGGTTCAGAAACCTAACCGCGAGGCAGCGGGTTTGGCGTTGGGTTACAAGGAGTCTGTTTTAAGGAATAAGGAGCTACCTCATTCCAACCCCCAACCTGGAGGACCAGGAGACTGAGTTTGTCTGGCCTCTAACCATTGACCAATCTGGTACGAGTGGCTCTGAAGGTGCGAAAAAAGCACCACCCATCAAAGCTCAATGGATCACTGAGGCACTCAAACCATCGCAAAACGGTACGGTCCAGCTTTACTGAGATGCGTCTCACCATAAACTTTACCGGGAGCCGCACCAAGCATTTCCTCAGACTGGCAACTGAGAAATTGTCTCAGCCCTCGGTCAGGCAAGCCTCTCAAGACGCACTGCATGCCGAACTTTGGTTGTCTTGTTCTAATGACAATGAGCGTCAGTGGAATAGGATCTCAGTCGAGATGCATGACACAGGAGCATCTGCTAGTGGCACTATCAATGGTCACCGCACAAGTCACTGGATATCCGAGAGGTCGGTGAACCTGTTGGAACCTATAAGAAACTTCCCGGCTGGCTCTGAGCACAATGTGAACAGACGGGCTATTAGGCGTGAAATAAAGCGGAGTTTATGTGCAGACAAGGAAGCCTGGTGGACCAGTAAGGTTCAAGAAGTGGAGGAGGCAGGAGCAGTAGACAATTACAGCAAGCCCTTCCAGCTGATCCGCACCACTGGTCCCAGGAAACCAGGCGTCAGTGAGACAATCAGAGACAGCGCGCATGCGTTGATACACAATAAGGAGCGCCGTGTATCTCGTTGGGCGGAACACTTTTAAGATCAGTTCAGCTGGCCCCCTGCTCCAGGACCTCTTCCTACTCAGGTGATGCAGGACGTGCCATGGACGGTTAGTTTAGAGCCTCCGTCAGAGGCCGACGTCCGAAACGCGATCACAGCCCTCAATGGTTTTCGTGCCGCGGCCCCGGGTTCCCTCCTACCTGCACTGTTTAAGGATGAAGGTGAGGTCCTCTGCAAAGCACTGACCTCCATATTCGAACGTATCTGGAACGAAGAGTGTCCCGGCTAATTGGAGCGAATCGATTATAGTGGCAATATACAAGAAGGGCTGTCGCACAGACTGTGCGAACCACAGGGGTATTAGCTTGACACTAGTTGTGACAAAATTACTGATCTCGATTATCGTTCGTCGCCTCACTGCAGAACGGGAATCCCGGATTAGGGAAGAGCAGGCCGGTTTTCGCCCAGGACGTGGCCGTATAGACCATATATTTACTTTGTGGCAGGTGCTAGAGCAGCGCTACGCATACCGCAGACCGACAATAGCTGTGTTCCTCGATTTCAAGAGTGCGTTCGATTCAGCCGATCGATCCATTCTGTGCGAAATACTTGCGCGGAAAGGTGTTCCCACGAAATATGTGAACATCCTACGCGCTCTATACTCGAACACTACAGGCCACGTCAGGGTATATAGTGTCCTATCGGATAGCTTTTCGACTACAAGTGGCGTTCGTCAGGGTTGTCCGATTTCCCCATTTTTGTTCAATTTCGTCGTCGATTCTATCATGGAGTGTTCCCTTGCGGAATCTCACGATGTAGGCGTTGAGGTCCTGTCTGGTGAAAGATTAGTTGATCTTGATTATGCGGACGACATCGTCCTGATTTTTGACGATGTTGCGGCGGCACAACCAACCTTGAATAGCCTGTCTAGAGTGGTCCCATTAGTTGGCATGCGCTTCGCACCTTCCAAGTGCAAACTGCTGCTGCAGGACCACCAGCCACTTTATGACCCCTTGACGCTTGCTAACGAGGAACTCGAGGTGGTTGATCAATTCACTTATCTTGTCAGCTGCATCAACAACGATGGGCGCATAGGAACTGAAGTCAGCTCACGCATTGCAAAGGCCAGAGCTGACTTCTTGTATCTATGGCATCTTTGGCGACAGAAGGGAGTTTCCCTTCGTTTAAAAGGCCGGGTATACAAGGCCGCATTGAGGGCCGTTCTGCTGTATGGTAGTGAGACTTGGCCCCTTCAGTCTGAAGATCTGAGGCGCCTTCAAGTCTTTGATCATCGTGGTCTGCGAAGCATTGCTGGTGTCGGATGGCACCAGCTTGTTCGCAACAATGATGTGCGTAGGCGAGTACTAGGTGGTGATAATCATGTTACCTCCCTAGAACAACAGATAGCGCTGAATAAGTTGCGTTGGCTCGGGCACGTGCTACGTATGCCTGGTCACCGTTTACCTAGGAGGGCCTTGTTTAGTCTTCCAGGTGTAAGGTGGCGCAAGGCTCGAGGTGGACAGAAGTTGACTTGGCAACGGGAAATTAAGTCAATGACTACCAAACTGGGTACCGTTGGTCCGTCTCGCCTTCCGGGCTGGAGTCCACACGTGACTCGCCTTGTGCTTGGCTCGAGATTTTACAGGACCTGGCTCGCACTAGACACCAGTGGCACGTCTGCTGCCGTCTCCTAGTCGGATTGCCTGTATAAAGTGTGTTTGGTGATGAGTTATCTGCGGGGTAATGACTGATTATGACGAGGGACAGTGAAAGCCGCAAGGAAACCATCTCGCCGATACCGTCTTATCTTTGCACAATAGCCAGCTGTATGTGATGGCATGTTGTCTACACAAGGTGTAGGCGCCTTGACCCTGAATGTTTGCTTAGGGCATTAAGGTTTTCAGGTAAGTCCCCCTTTTCTCCCTCTTATTATTCTTTATTTTATAGGTTATCATGGTTGTATAGCAGCGAAGCGTTAGTTCAAATGGTAGATGTACTGCCGTTGTTGTTTTCCGTTTTATGACCACGTCACTTCGCCCACCAGATTCAGGGGAAGAAACAGGGCATTCATATTGAACAGGATATTCGCCAATGAAGAACTCGGCTGGATTGCCGTACAACCTCCTCTTGGCGTCTGCTGGGTGGTTCGGGATTATCGCGTTCCAGCAAATGGTTCTGCGGCAGTGTTCCAGGACGTTGTGGGTTTTCGCCTGGCAAGCCTTCTCCCCATAAAAAGCCATATATGTCCGTTTAACAACACTGTGACGTGGCGGATGTGACTCGCCACTAAATAATGTCACTGCCCCTTGCCTCTCTCTGAGAGGCATTGTAATTCAACGGTGTGTTGGGCCCCTGGTCCGTAAGGCATATGAACCACTTGTTTGGTCACCGGCTCCCAACGGGTTGCGATACCCTCATATCACCCTGCTGCCTTGTAAAGTAGATCCTGGATCGAAGGCTCGGGATGGGGCCCCCTAAGACAACCCTCTACTTTGGCCTAAACAACTGGGTAGTTTCACGCCCACTGACGAACTATGGATGGATTACACTACTGCTTGCCCACTTTCTATGTCTACTAGCTTTACTGTCTCTGTTGCTCAACATCCGCTCACAGATCGTCCCACGTCCCCTACTTCAAGTACACCTATGTCTCCCCCGGTCACCGTCAACAACAGCTCACTGGTCGCATCTGACAGTGTTCTGAGCCAAACATTTGATGTTTGTTACCCGATGGTCGCAATATCTACACACTCAACGGAAGCCCAAGCTTTCGATTGTCCTGGTTCTCCATTCGGTCTTGCAGCGTTCAATGTGCGCACTCTGATGCAAATCGGACAAGTATGTCTGGCCCGCACCCTTGAGACATTTTCGGTGGACATCTGTCGCTTTTCCGAAACCAGGTTGCAGGACACCAATACCGTCATCAGAATGACATCTGCAGCAAACCCTGAAGTCAAATATCACTTGCACCTTTCCGGAGACCCAGAGGCCGCCACTTCTGGCCAAGCTGGTGTCGGAGTTGCACTGAGTGACACGGCTGAGATCGCTTTGCTTAACTGGATCCCAGTCAACAGTCGGCTATGTGCAGTCAGACTACGAGGTTCATGTAAGTTAAGCAAGCGTCGAGATGTTACGTGTATCTTCTTTATCATCTCCGCATACACTCCTACAGACTGCAGCCCGGATGCAGTCAAGGACTGCTTTTACCAACAGCTACATGAGCTTCTGCGTTGCACTAGAAAGTCTGATGTTTTCATGCTTGCCGGAGATTTTAACGTACGAATGGGCCGGCTGCCACCAAGCGAGCACCATATTTGGGGTAGTTTTGGCCTCTGTAGCAGCCGATCAGACAATGGAGATAGACTACTGGCCCTTTGTTCTGATTATCGCTCGTTTCTTTCGACTACAAGTTTTCGTCATTCGAAAAGACCGAGAGCTACTTGGAGTCCGCCTTCTCAAACACAAAAATAGTTCCAGCTTGACCACATAGCAATAAGCTACAGATGGCGTGGAAGCGTTACAGACTGCCGATCGTACTGGTCAACTTATCTGGACTCTGATCATACACTGGTTCGCGCCAAAATATGCATGTGTTTTAGAGGATCATCCTGACGTACGCAGTACCGGCTAAATGTCGAAAAGCTGCAAAATCCTGCGACGTTAGCCAAGTACCAGGCTTCTCTGTCAACACTACTTGCTTCATCCTCTGACGATGGTCTCAATTCACAGTGGATGCGCATCAAAGACACCTTAATTTCTGCCAGTACTGTCAGTTGAGCATTTGTTTGTCACACGCGGAAAAGATGGATCACCACTGCCTCCATGTCGCTGACGAACAGACGCCGCTTGATGCCAGCCGACACCAGCTGTAGTGAGGAACGCCGATCTCTGGATCGAACGTTGCGCATGAGCTTACAGGACTGTGAGACCTGGTGGTGTGAACATGCTAGAGAGCTTGACTTTGCTAATCTCTTTGGTAATGTCAGAAAACTGTTCCACCTTATCTGAGTCACCGAAGGCTTGCGATAAGGAATAAGAGAAACAATCTGCGAAGATGATGGCTCCCTAATCCCTAATCTTCAATGACGGTTAGAGCGATGGGCCGAACATTTTCGTGCGCAGTTTCCCTGGCCGCCAGCTCTATCTGTTTCACCTGGGGCGCGCACTGGTGATGAGTGGACTATCCCAACTGATCCTCCTTCTCACCAGGAAAGCTGGCAGGAACTCTGTTGCCTAAAGCGATATAAGGCACGCGGCCCTGATGGTCTAACTCCTGCTCTATTTAAAGATGGGAGCTCCTCGCTGGTTCGAGAACTCACTGTTTTGTTCTCAGAAGTCTGGGCAAAGGAGGAAGTTCCATCATCCTGGAGTGAGTCCGTTGTCGTCCCCATCTTCAAAAAGGGCCTTCGCACAAATTGCTCCAATTACGGGGGCATAAGTTTGATTCTCATGGTTCGCAAGATTTTGGTGTCCATCATTCTTCGCAAGCTATCCGCAATGCGTGAATCACTACAGCAAGAAGATCAGGCAGGGTTCCGCCCTGGTCGCGGATGCATCGATTAGATTTGCACACTCCACCAGATTCTCGAGCTCCGACATGTGTAACAAAAGCCAACGATTGTTGTGTTTTTGGATATTCGTGCTGCTTTCGATTCTGTCGACAGGACTGCATTGTGGCACTGTCTGTTGAGGAATGGTGTTGCCAGAAAGTTCGTTTCCATTCTGCGTGCCCTGTATAGTCTGACTTCGGGTAGAGTTAGGGCTTATGGCAAGCTTTCGCCTTCCTTTCTTATCACCAGTAGGGTTCGATAAGGAAGCCCTATCTCTCCATTCCTCTTCAACTTTGTCATTGAGGGTGTCCTCAAAAATGCTTTAGAAGACTTGTTGAACGCTGGCGTTGAGCTTCACCCAGGTAGTCGGGTGGTTGATTTGGTTTACACTGATGATATCGTCTTGTTGGGTGACGGTTCGCAGGCCGTCCAACTTGCACTTAACTGTCTGGTGATTGAAGCGTCGAAGTATGGCATACACTTTTCACCATCCGAATGCAAAGCGCTTTTTCAAGACTGGTAAACGCCCCTACCTGGGGAAACGTTAGAAGTTGTACAGAGTTTTATCAACCTGGGAAGCTGCGTAACTGCTGGTCGGGCTGTTGGAAACGAGATTTCGATGGGTATTTCAAGAGCTCGTCTCGCCTTCTCCAGGCTGAGGCATTTATGGCGTCACCATGATATCCGTCACTCAATCAAAGAACGGATTTATAGTGCTACTGTCCGTGCTGTACTGTTGTACGGTTGCGAGACGGCCTGCTCGTACCGATGACCCATGTCAGCTAACTGGCTTCAAGAACCGTTGCTTGCGGTACATAGCCCGTGTGTGGTGGCTGAACCACGTAACCAACGCTGAAGTCAGACAGCGTGTCTTGGGTGGAGACAGCCACTTCCTCGAGGCGCTTGTCTCGCTGCGCCAACTACGATGGCTTGGACACGTACCGCATAGGCCTGTTCAGTGTCTTGCGCATCGTGTCTTGTTCGCAGTCGCTGTACAGGGTTGGAGGAGGCGGTGTGGTGGACAGCCTACAACTTGAAGAAGCAGGATGAAAAAGCTGACGAAAAAGTTGGCCACGGTTGGTTCCTCCCGACTCGTCGGATGGGGTCCCAAGAATGATGAGTGCAGTTGGTTGGAAACGTTGGAAGTCATGGCTCGAGACCGAACACAGTGGCGGGCGTGTATCGCTGCGGTGGTTTCCCTCCCCCCCAATAAAAACAGCAAAAACTGTAGGTGGAAAATGGACAAAAAAGTGTTTGCTTTCTTTCTGCTTTTAAACTAACCTTAGTTTTCTATTCCACCATGGTTCTGATGGCATAATATCTGTACACAGATTGTGATCAATATATACGAGGGTCATCGATAAATAAGGTGAATTGTTCGGTATAAGGACTTCTAATACAGATAGAAGCTTACTTATTAATTTTGTTGTTGTACTTCTTTTACCCATGGATGTAATTTCTTTTGCAGAATGAAAAACTACTTTGAGAGTTCTGGCGATTAACAAAGACGGCCGACCAAGAAGCATGCTCCAGGATTGAACATCGGTCAGTTATCAAGGTTTTGCTTGATGAAGAGTGCAAACCAGTTGAAATTCATAGGAGAATGTCAACTGTGTATGGTGCCACATGTTTCAGCCGAAAAATGTCTACAAGTGGGCAAAATTGTTTAAAGAAGGACGGAGCAGTGTTGAGGATGAAGACAGGCCTGGGAGAACTACAGAAATGAGGTGTCCTGAGGTGATCGAATCAGTCAATGACCACATTCAGTCGGACAGAAGGGTGACAGTGGGTGACATTGCAAGGACTTTGAGCTTATCTGTTGGGACAGCACACAAAATTGTCCATGATGACTTTGGCTACACGAACGTCAGCTGCCGGTGGATGCCGAAGATGCTTACTGCAGAGCACAAACAGAGGAGAGTCGAGTTGCGCCAGCAGTGTCTCTGCCGCTATGAGAAGAATGGTGATGAGTTTCTGAGGAAGGTGGTCACATGTGACCAGACATGGGTTTGCCAATATGAGCCTGAGTCCAAACGGCAGTCCATGGAGTGGAAGCACTGGTTTGCACTCTTCAGCAACCAAAAACTTGATAACCGACCGCTGTTCAATCCTGGAGCATTCTTCTTGGTCGGCCATCTTTGTTAATCACCAGAACTGTCAAAGTATTTTTCCATTCTGCAAAAGAAAGTACATCCATGGGAAAAGGAAGTAAAAAAAACAAAATTAATAAAGTAAGCTTCTATCTGTATTAGAAGTCCTTAAACCGAAAAATTCACCTTAATTATTGAATGACCCTCGTATATATATATATATATATATATATATATATATATATATATATATATATATATATATATATATATATATATATATATATATATAATCAAGAACTCATGATAATCGATACTCCTTTAGGCCGCAGTGATCATGCAACCTTGCATTTCATGCACACCTGCTACGCTGAATACCCCGAGGAGAGAACTCAAACGACACCTTAACTCGATTCGTTGAAGCGACCGACTGAAGTTTCCTAACCAATGATACACTGGATATTGTCTTGGAACGTTTCGTCAGTAAGTTTAACACTTTGGATAGTGAAGCATCGGAAAGCAAGACTATCGGTTCGAGAAACGTGGCATCGTTCATACGCAGTAGGACACGCAAATGCATGGTGGTGGGTAATGCGACGTGATTTGCCCACAAAACCGATCCGAGCACCTGGAAGGCCGTACCTAGCTAGTGCGCGAAGACAAAGTAGCTTATCAACAGGCTTTAGCAGAGCGATTTATCTCCAATCAGAAGCTTCTGTACAAGGTGAAAAGTGGATTTCCCCTTTTCAAACAACTGGGTGTTGCCCACCCGAAAACAATGCACAAGCACGACGCGTTTCGATGTCATTTAATTGCATCAGGTGAAGATATCAGGCTTCGAATCCGCGACCAATGGAATAGTAGCCGAAGGCTCTACTCCTTTGGCTACCGGGTCAAGGCGGGTAACGCTTGGCATAACGGTAAATCAGTAATTGGAGGGTCAAGTTTGGACTACACGTTGTGTGATTGGATTGCGATGCGCAATCTCAATGTTATGGACCGCGATTCACATTGAAGTGAACCTTAGTCACTGCGATCACTGGGACCGTAGTCAAAGCAGATGGAAACTGGGTGTTGCCCGCCCGAAAACAATGCACAATCACGACGCGTTTCGATGTCATTTCATCTCATCAGATGAAGATAGCAGGCCTCGAACTAGCGACAACTGGAATAGTAACCGAAAGCTCAATCCATTTGGCTACCGGGTCACGGCGGGTAACACTTGACACAAAGGTAAATGACTAATTGGAGGGTTAAGTTTGGACCATACGTTGTGTGATTGGATTGCGACGCGCAATCTCAATGTTATGGACCGCGATTCACATTGAAATGAACCCTAGTCACTTAGCTCGAGGTCTGCTATCTCCACCTGATGAGATGAAATGACATCGAAACGCGTCGTGGTTGTGCAGTGTTTTCGAGCGAGCAACACCCAGTTTCCATCTGCTTTGACTACGGTCAAAGTGATCGCAGTGACTAAGGTTCACTTCAATGTGAATCGCGGTCCATAACACCATCCATCGCAATCACACAACGTGTAGTCCAAACTTGACCCTCTAACAGGTGGAGGTAATTACCATTCAAGCGTGTAATGCTTTTCCGAAAATAGGCAGAGTTGAATTTAACTGCTCAGACCGATATTGCAGGGATCAGAGTAAGATAAGTGGAGTTATCAGTAGTTATCTTCCATCTAGCGTCAAGTGAATGTTCTGTGTGCTTTGGAAAAGTGATAGCTTCGTTCTTTCCCAAAGGACCATCGTTAGAACGTCTAGATGGCTGACAATAAGCGGGTGAGTTCAGGTGACCTTTCTTCGCAGATCATGCACTATTATACACGGCAGAGAGGGGTATAGGTTCGAAGTACATGAGTGCTGTTGAGGAAAACGTGCTGCACGGAGGCTATGGAGTTGTGGTTTTCTAGCTACTGCATCAGCGATCATTTAGTCCACAAGTTTAGGAAGCAACGTTGTTGGACGGTAATATGCAGGGTCAGCGCGGCTATCTCATTTGTTAATAGGAGTGATGATCCTCGCTTATATACTGGCGGAATTCGCTTCTCTAGATATCGCTGATAGAAAGCGGCCAGTGGTATTTCTAGATCACTAGCTACTGCTTGCAGAGCCTTCGGTTGGATGTTATCGACTCCAGGAGAACTGTGGATGCGCAGGGGTAACAACTTCTTTAACACAGCTTCTGCAGTGAAGGTGATGATGCATAAACCTGAGGTGGAGTAATAAAAACGAGGAGTATATTTGGGCTCGCTGCTAGCTGGAAAGTATGGGAGTAATGAAGCGCACGCGAAGATGCACTAGCACAAAACACAGGCGCGTTGGCCGGTAGGTCTACAATAGCTATTTCGGTCGTAGTCACAACCGACATTATGGCCACAGCAAAATGACGACTTGTATCGGTTTTCTCTGCTTGCACAACTCTGACTGAAGTGGTCTTATTGCAATGACCTCAGCGGTGGCCAAGAAGCACTTTCTGATTCCTCTGGGATTGTGACCCGGTAAGGTGTAGACTTCGAAGGTGTCATTAGGACGAACCTGATGACCCGTACTAAGCAGATGTTCGAGGATGGAGCAGCGGACATTGTTAACCATACAGGGTTGCAAAGACGCAAGGTATCCCTTCCCTATCCGCCTAATAATGTGCCTGAAGTACATGGCAACACGGGTGCCGGTGAAGTGGCATATAACAAAGGATTCAGGACGAGCTGGGATTCCATCTTCGAGGCGTTGGGTGATGAGCGGAAGGGTTTCAGCAGGGATATGAACTTAACGGCCGGATATATTTGGTTCACTGACAGCGGTCGTCTTCTATACAGTAAGTCAAAAGCGAGATCTCTATTAAAAGGAACTGAGAATAAAGCTACTTTCCTACAGTTGGTATCGCATTAAGTTGGTCAGAAACAGGGAAATGTTTTTTGATAAACGCAGCGGGATACCTATTGTGATATGCAGCGCTTTGTGAATCAAATTCCCATCAGTCTCTAGCGTTTCTGGACTGCAAATTCTTGCGGTTTGATAGTACAGACAACACGAGGTTTTCCTTGTACTATATGGGTACAAAACTAAGAAAGTGCGTGTACTGGACCATCCAGGTTGTCCTACGCAAGATTCATCTCTCAGGTGAGCTATGGACTCGACTTCGCAACGAAACACTGTACTTCTCTAGCTCGAAAGTGGTTGGGGGTGGTTACACTAGTCCAGTATGTGAACGTGATCGAAACGGGAGTCTGTAGTGAACATGAAGCATCTACGCTTGCAGTATTACGTGACAGGAATGTTGTCGTTGTTTGTATCTTCCGGCCGTCCATTTGTTTTACTGATCGCACAACACGTTTAAGTGCGAATTTGCTGAGTCCTACGCTGCCTCGCTCCGTGATATTGCTAATCTACTTCCAGTTCATTGCAGTTTTTTACAATACATGTCGGTATTCGTAGTCGTTCCTACCGGTTCTCGACGTAACCAGTACCTGAGTTCCGTCCTATAAGTCCCACATGATGAACATGTCATCCAGCTACCGGCGATAAAAACGAGGAGAATGGATATGGTGCTGGAGAGGGCTGTACTCAAATCTGGCGGGGAAGAAATCGGCAAGAAGCGGCCCTAACGGAGACTCCATCCATTTGTGTGTCGTCGAATAAGAACTGCTTGTCAAAGGTACAGCGTAGGATTAACTCTTTTATCTTTTGCTCAGGGATTCAAACAGAAGTATTGTTAGCAGCTGTATATTCGCAAAAAAGTTCGGTTTCAATAAAGGGAACAAGCGTGAAAAGCGATTCTACGTTGGAGAGCATCGCTTTGTCTTTCACACTGGTCTTCCAAATTGCCAACAAATTCGAATGAATCACGCACATTATCGACTGACAATTTTTTGCGCAGTTGCTCAAAAATCCTGCAAGCCATTTAGCAACTGAGTTCACGGAGGAGCCAGACATGTTGATGATCGGGCGCAGTGATATGATGGGTTTATGCAATTTTGGTAATCCGAACGGGCGAGATGGAGGCGAGCCGTACGGGGGTAGCTTCTCGAGCGTGCAGACGACAATCTAGTTACTACTCTTTACCTCCTTCAGTGATTTGATGGATTTGGTTTTGTTTTGTGCTGTATCGGACCAAGCCTGGATTTGGTCGTATCACGAAAAATGGTATACATAATCTCCAGGTAGTCGGACCTATCCATCAGTACCCAACGCCACCCATTGTCTGGTAGAGAGAGCACAACTGGTGATAATTTTTGAAAATTGTGGCTTGTAGCACAGGTTCTGCGCGTGAAGTGAGTTGCCGGAAAGAGTTCGCTTAGCAATTGTTATGCTTCTATTATCAGGATGGGCATAATTGATGAACTTGATATAAAGGCGTGAAAAGGAAAATAATACAGGAAGTCCTGGGTAGTAGTTAGATAAGCACTACGCACGATGCAGCAAATAAAGTACCGTTGAGTGTCTTGTGGTGACCAGAGCACCAAGGAAAGCTTCGAATAAATTTCCATTGTTTTGCAAAAGCAGGATATTGTTAGTTTCTACAGGCCTAGACGGGAGAACGACTAGGATCCAAAAATAAGCTTTAGTTTAAAAAACTGCCTGAAAGGTAATGAGCTACGAGAGGTCCTCTTAAGCAATAGAGCTACTGCCCTCATTCTAGCCCCAACCTAGCGGACCGGGAAAGTTTGTCTGGCCGCCTAAACACCTGACCAATTCGGGGCGAGTGGCTTCGAAGGTACTAATGGGAACAATGGCTTATCACGGATTAACGGCGGATGTTTGAGATTTCCCGTGGGATGAAAGAGTGGATGATTCGGAAAACAAAGAGTCGGTAAGGAAATAAGGTAATAGCGGACTCATACGCAAGTTAAAATGGGCACCTAGCTTGTTTTTTACGCTGATACCCAATCGAAAACAATATCCAGCGTAACGTATGTGTGTCATTAAAATCTTCTTTGAATAGCGGTAATGTGGGTGAAGAAATAACGTAGACAAGAAGGGTGTTCCAAGTTTGGTACAAGTGAAGAAATTTCGGCGGTATCCCAACCGGCTATCCTGTGGGGTTAGTTTTAGATAATGACCATACAGTTTGGTTCCATTTCCGGTGATGACATGATGGTTGGGAATCATCAGAATCTGATACTTAAGTATAGAATATCCCTATGCGGGCGCCAATACTGTCTATCGTAGACCCCTAGGAATTTCATTCCAAGTTGATGAGGGAGATGTAACAAGACCTTTACATATTTTAGCGCTCTCTGTTGCAGAATTTTGTGTGCAGCAGAATCTTGCTTCAACCAGGCGTAATGACATCAATAGAGATGTCGAACATTCGGGTGAAACCGCATGAATGCTCAACCCAAAAGGCCAACGTGTTGCTTGACTTTTTGATGTTTTATCTGCCTGAGGTGAACAGCCAAAGATCGTCTTATATCGGCAACCATAGTGCAAAAAAGAACCCCCGAAGTACAGCCCAATGAACATTCGAGAAACGCAAACCGCACTCAGGTCCAGCCTTACGGTTAGGAAGATCCACAGTTGTATAGTGTGACACCATCGTACTATTAATTGTGAGCTGCCAACTGTTGCTTCGCTATGTGCTCAGTACTTCACCCGAAGGTCACGAACTCACAACAGGGCAATAACCCTATTGCTTAGGTATCCGTGGCCAGGTCGAACTTGCTGTTTCACTGCTACACGACCTACGCCATCGGATGGCATGATGCGGAGGCTGTTGTGGTTGGTGGTTTGATGTACTGATGTTCACAGCTCTTGATATACAGATCAAACGCAAAAACAAAGGACTTAAAACGATAGTGACATCCCAAGAGACAACCTATTAACTCAAACAGCAATACGATATTGTGACACTAGTTTCATAATCAGCAACGATGCATGGGCAAAGAGATATGGTGTGCATGTGAAAGTGAAGCCACGAGCAAAACAAGCGTGCACGCAGATGCGAAAATGCATGCTTCTGATAGGACCATGAACGCGATGCCAAACGCATTGCTTTGAAGTTATTATTGATGCTTTATTCGATTTATGATTAATATAAGGTTCGCTTCGCTTGTTCCTCAAGAAGCTTTCCCTCAATTTTGCTGTGGAGAGCAGAGCATCAATTGATTTGCATGAGGTTGCGACCACATATCGAAAGTGAGAACAAAGCTGAGTACAGCAGTAGAAAGATGTTCGGGTATCGTGCCAGTGTGAACAGTGTTGGAGAAGTGGCGTGGTGGACAGCTCACAACTTGAGGAAGCGGCATGAAAAAGCTGACGAAACAGTTGGCTTTGGTCGATTGTTTTTGGTTCCATTGCTGGGGTCCCAGAGTGTCGCTGGTTGAAGACCCTGAAAGTCATGGCTCTAAAGCGATGTCAGTGGTGCGTTGCGGTGAGCCCCCTTCTCTCCCCTAATAAAACAAACTATCAAAAACTCAAAAAGTGTGTGGGAAACTAGATAAAAAATAGTGTCTCCTCTTACTGTTTTTCTATCTAGCCATGATTCCGATAGCACAATATCTGTACCACAGGCTAGGATCAATGTATATCGAGCAAGTGTTAAATGGATTTAAGGAATGTGGCAATCGGATGAATGACCAGTGGACTGTGGTTAGTTTCCGCAGTTGAAGAGCTATTGTTTTTTATGACGAGATTAGTATTCCAGTGAAAGGTTAGCAACGGATAACAGTAGGGTAAGCGGCCTCTATGTCACGAACGACATATTTTACTGCATCAAATGAAACCGGCATGTGGCAAGTTGAAGTGAGAGAATAAAGGTGAAAGCTGCAAACGACCGTTGCAGTCAGCCGTTACAAAAGCGATTCTGAAGAGTAGGTGGTAGATCATAAAATCAACAACAGATCAAGCAGGGCAAACAAGCAGGGAGATGTACGTGCGGTCGACAATCGAATCTGTTTGCCTCTCGTCTAGTGGGATAGATGTAGCACAAGTCACAATTTCATTGAACCCTATAAACAAGCGGCACAAAGAGCTGGAACGGATAGAATTGTAAAAAAGCGGCACAACTCATACAAGAACCCAGAGGTTAGAGGACTTCTGCGAACGTCCGAGAAAGTACAAGTAGGTTATTTGCAACGGGACGTCTACTCCCGAACACCGGCGAAGGATATGCACCACAGGATGGCTGAGCCACTTATAGTAGCCAGCAAACTGATCAAAGTAAAGACAACCCATTATCCCACGACGGTGTGCACACGTGTGATTGATCCAAAACGGTGACCACTGTGAATCCAATTGGTGCTGGTGTACTATCAGACAATTAGTAGTAAAGTCATAATCTGTGGTCAACATGCACAAACGTCTAGTACTCAAAGCGTAAAGTAGACGTTTGGATGCACGAAACAGTGAGCTGGAAGGAAATATACAATGGTCTGGTAAAATGTGGTGTTACATGGGAGTCCAGAAGACTCGTTGGAAGAAAAATCTGTGAAATAGCGAAAGACAGGGTTGAGAACAATGTGTGTACAGTAAAGTCAGATTTAAAATCACAAGAACGGTGCGTATCAGAAAGATCTTAGGGTCAAGGTAAACGGTTCAGAATGACAGATAAGTCGAGGAAGGGATATTTGTTTGTCCTGTGAGACAGAGGGATTGGTGTATTCGATGACGCATTCCGTTTGGATCGATGGTGGCACCAAAAGTAGCGCAATCTTTCCCAAAGACCGACCGCCATCAAATCCACTCGTTTATCCGATGGCATATCGGACGTCATTAGGGGCTTCCATTTGAAGTAAACTGACCTGTATAAACAAGTAGACAAACGACCTGTAAGGATTGTATCGCAAGTCACTCTCAGAAAACGCGGTCTGACAGTATATATATACATATATATATATATGGTGGCAATAATCTATAAAACAGACATCGAGTCATTCAAAACCATGGAAATTGGAATATAGAATAATAAAAGGTGCGAAAGATGTAAAAGAAAATGATAATGAATGAAAAAAGGGAACAGCAATTTTTTGTGGGTTTACGCAAGCAATTTTGTATCGTTTGGCGGTTTTTAAGTTAGAGCTTTTGGAAACATGAGATCAGGCAGACTTGTACGTAGTGTTTCCACTGTGACCAGTTTTGCGACATTGCTTCCAGCATTTTGAGCCATTGGCATTCTTCATCTTTGGGTCCCCAGCCAGGGAGTCGTACGGGGCAAGCGATGGCCAAGCAAGGTGTCGTCCACTTCATGCATTGTCGCCAGATGGGCGATTGACCTCCACGCAGCCTTTTCCAAAGTAACCCTGCGTGCACAAACAGGGCGCGACGTGGTAAACGCTCGTTAGGCATGCGCATGACGTGGCCAAACCATCTCAACTGACGCAGTCAGACGATATCATGAAGCGAAACATCCGTCTTACCCAAGACGCGGTGTCTAACGTCATCACTGCGCACTCGGTGTTGCCAACACAAGCAGGCAATCCTCCGCAAAGAGCTACTGTCGAAGGCCGAAAGACTACGCATGTCTTCCACATGGATCACCCATGATTCGCATCCGTACAGCAATGTCGTGCGTACACAGGCTTTGTAAACCCTGTCTTTTAGCGAGAGTGAAATGTCGCGACGGCGCCACAAATGTTTTAAGTTGGCAAACAATGACCGGGATTTAGCAATTCGAAGGGAGACCTTTGCTCCAATAGTGCTGATATTAAAAATATAAATACTATTAGTCGCGGTAATTTGGCACTATGCGATGTAGGCAGAACAGGGAATACCAGAAATGAGCAACACGATGAACTGATGTTCATGGTAAATAAATGCTACATGCAACGATACAACTCTGATAGTAAGCGATGTAAGGAACAGGTAGCAAACCAAACGGCACGACACTAAGTACTCGTGCCGACGCACTCTAGGTTGCAAAACAGCAGCACATCAGCGATGAAGTATGAGCATCAGAGGTGCTAATCACAGGACAACATAGTGTTATCAGCAAAAGTTTGAAGCAGAAACCCGAATTAATAAAAAGTTAAATGACACAGTAAAAAAATCAGGCCATCACAACGATAAATGTCGTCACAGGGGAGACGTAGAGGTAATAGTGAGAACACCGCGTGTTGCTACTAATGGAAAGAAACTTACATATCTTAAACGCAAACAAGATTGAGACTGAGCGTCAGACGCACGGTGTACACGAATGAACATCAGCTCTTGAGTACGAGGACATTGACCCAAATAAATGAAAGGAAACGACATCCACACGACACAAACATATGAAGTGCGAACTAAATATACAGTGCAAAATACGTGAGCTGTCGCGCGCAGCGACTGTGACACATATATAGTCGTGGATGAGGTTCCATGCACCTACGGCACGGTGAGTGGGTAGAATGACAGGACCGGGTTACTCTGGACATGAAACATTGTGCGATAACTGCGGCTCAGAAGCTACCTAGAAATTTTCGCGTCGGATAGCTTAGTGAACTTTTGGTAGGTCTTCCCCGTTTGCTTGATCGTGGTTGAACTGATCTCGTTTCTCGCAAGCTTCCAACTTCATGCGACCTCAAAGATAAACGACTTGGTGCGCAAGCGTGTCGCAACACGACATACACAGACGGGTACAAGTAGTGCGAAAATAAACGGAAGTTCAAAAGTCGACCTAGGAATATTCAAACTCCAGAAGAGCTTGGTCAAATGCAAGAATAGCAGCTTGGCTATGCTTCGGTCAAAGTGGAGGGTTGCATGCATCACGTGATGGACTAGAATTTCCTGAGAATAACTTGATGATCCGGCTACACACCAATAGCCCAAATCGTTCCGCATTAAAAAATTGAGATATACTGCGAGATTTTACATCT
>OX104064.1:139423665-139456397 GCA_944474145.2 Dicrocoelium dendriticum
GTCAAAAGACAACCCACCGAACGAGAAGCATCTTTGCGAAACAAAGAACAGGCCGACGTGGGAATGAAAACACACCGACACAGTTCAAATCACAGCTGTGTGCTAGTTTGAATTTATAGATCTCAAGAATCACGGGACATGTGAATGGTGTGAAACAAGCGATAGTAACAAATGTGCTGCAACACAGGAAAACACTAGTCTGCTTGTAACTGAGAATGTTCTGATACAAGGCACACGGTCACTTGTTGGGAACTGAGCACGTACCTTCCCGAACAAGTCAATTTGTTTCGGTTCTCTGCGCAGTTGATTTTGGTCTGTGTGAAATCTGTGTGTAGTCTGTGTGAATCACTGGCGCCAACTCGACTTGATTCTCAGACAGCGCAATTTTCCTCGGAGCAGGCCGTTCAAGACCTGACATTTCCCCCTTGTTGAAATAGTTAAACCGGTAGTTGTATAGGCCTGCCTTCGGGGATCGACCTGCAAGGGTTGCACGCATCTTCTAATCCGTTGTGGCCTTAGTCGGTGTTCACTATCAGTACGTTCCACGAATTGGGTATCCTGTCCGGTCGAGGTGCTTGGGTGCAGTTCATAACAATTCATTGAAATCAAATCCTTTGGGGTCACGCGTCGCTGGGATCCTTGCAAACCCCGGTCGCAGTTGGTTGGCATGACGAACCCATACTTGCCTACCAAGGCGAACATCGTACATTACCTTGCCATGTCGTCCCACGACTTGACCTGGTATCCAGCTTACTTGACGCCCTCGATGAGAGTAAGCAAACACTACGTTTCCAACTCTGAAATTTCGGCGCCGTGCTCCGTACCGTCTGTTATATTGGGTTTCCATATCCGAATTCGTACGACGCATCGATGGGCGTTCTGGAGCCATGAGATCTAAGGTGGTTCTCAGTCTTCGGCCCATGAGGGCTTTAGCGTGTGACTTCCCATCTGGTGCATTGGGATTCGGAGTTACTTGGTAATTAAACAAGAATCTTTCCAATCTTTCATCCAGCGTTCGCTCGCCCTTCGATTTTATTAATGAACGCTTTAGGGTGTCGACATAACTTTCTGTTTGTCCATTTGATTGGGGATGATACGGTGCAGTCCTCATGTGTTGGATTAAATTGTGTGCGCAAAACTCAGCGAATTGATAGGATGTGAACTGTGATCCGTTATCCGATACGATTGTTTCCGGCAGACTGTACTGACTGAAAACACGCTTCGGCGCAAGGATGGTGCTGTTTGTGGATGTGTCTCGCATCATAATAACTTCAGGGCACTTAATGTATGCGTCAACAAGTATGAGAAAATAAGTCCCCTCAACTGTTCCTACAAAATCTCCATGAATCCGCGACCAGGATGATTCGGGATTTGGCCAAGATTGCAATGTTGTCCGCACCGGTAACTTGGAAACACTGCAGCATTACTAACAGGATCGTCCAATGTCTTCTATTTGACTATCTATCATGGGCCAAAACACGTAACTGCTTTCATGCAGGCGATTCCTGGGTGGCCCTTATGCAACTGCCTCAGCACGCGTTACCTGAGTACTTCGGGAATGACAAGGCGATCCGCGAAAAACAGACAGGCATCGACTTCGGACAAAGCGTCGCGTTGCGTGAAAAACTGTACAATGGATTCGTCAGGGCATTGCTTTGACCAACCTTGTCTCGTATAAGTCAAAAATTCTTGTAGCAATGCGTCTTGGTTCGTGGTTTGTTGAACCACTCTTGCGTTTATTGTTACAGTATTCATGGCATAGTGTATCATGTGGTTGGTATCCGTGTTGGTTGTCATTGAAGCAATAACGGCATCCTCAGGCTCACGTCGACTAGTATCGATTAATCTGGACAGTGCGTCCGCTTGCCCAATAGAGTCAGTTAACGAATACCTCATGTTGAAATCGTATCCCAAGAGCAAGGTGGCCCATCTCTGAAGTCGACTGGCCATATACGCCGGAATACACTTATTGGATCCAAAGATAGCGAGTAAGGGTTTGTGATCCGTCACTAATGTGAAACGCCGACCGTAAAACATTTTGTGAAATTTTTGAACAGCAAAGACAATAGCAAGAGCTTCTTTCTCGATTTGGCTGTAGTGCTTCTCAGAGATGGTCAGGGCTAGTGCCGCATGCGCCACAGCCTTTTCTGAACCGTCCGGAAAGCGGTGTGAAATGACTGCACCAATTCCATAGCTCGAAGCGTCTGTAGCCATGATGATATTCAGATTCGGATTGTAATGAGTAAGCAATAGGTCTGATTTCAGCAGAGATTTGAATTTCTCGAATGACTGTTGACACTGCCTGGACAATTTCCATTCGACATCTTTCATCAGCAGATGATCCAAGGGTTGGCGTAGACGATGCATAGCCGGCAGAAACTCGCTATAGTGACTAACCATTCCGAGGAACAATCTAAGAGTTGTGACATCCGTTGGTGTAGGCAGTCGATCTATTACCTCAATGTTCTCGGGGTCGAGATGTCGGCCTCGTTTACTAATCACGAATCCAAGGAACTTAATGGATTTCAAGAAGGATTAACATTTTTCTGCGCGTAAACGGAACCCATTATCTTCGGTTCGCATCATCACACCATCCAGTCGTTGAAATAATTCGTCGTGTGGTGCCCATTATGATGATGTCATCCAGATAGGCTGCAGCTCCACTTACCCCAGTCAACATAACATCCATAACTTGCTAAAAAATTGCGGGTGCGTTTTTAACTCCAAATGGCAGAGACAATTGTATTGGTACAGACCACGAAGTGTTGATCGTGAGAAACTTTCTGCTTTTAGGTTCAACTTCTAGTTGTAAATAAGTATCCGCCATTTCCAAGGTAGCAAAACATTTACCACCATTCAACTTCGCGAACAGGTCGTCAGGAAGTGGAAGTGGATACTGATGGTGTTGCAATGCATCATACAGACCAGTTAAAAAATCTGCACACAAGCGAATAGAACAGTTTGACTTTTTAATCATGACGATTGGGGCATCCTATGGTGAGAAATTTATTGGCTGAATCATGCCAATTTGTTGCAATCGGTCAAGCTCATGTTCAACAAGTACTTGCGACGCGTAAGAGACCGGGTGCCTGGGTCAAAACACTGGTGTAGCACCAGGTAACAGAGTAAACTTTGACTGCATCTTGCTACAATGTCCAAGTTCAGGTTGGGAAATAAGCATACTTCGCCTGAAACTGTTCAGTAATAGTTTGACTTGGAATAGGTGGTATGGCTGTATGATGTACCATGACGTTCGTTTCAGAACACACGGTATTCAGTAATACATTGAGTAAATTCAATCTATTAATCCAATCAGTGACAAGAAGATTAATATCGACACAAGCAACTAAGTAGATGGTTCCACAGAGGATCAGATGTTTGAATTTAATGTCACATGTGAACTCATCATCTAACCTCAGTGGTTCGCCGGATGCATTCTGGGCAGTCAAATTGTTGCGCCTCAGTGTAGGTTTGCCAAGTCTCGTCCATGATGGTAATGCCCGATGCCGTATCTATTTGCAAGGATATAGGGACATCGTTAATTTTGACGGTGAGTTGCTTTAGTTTGCCCGCAAATTTTGTGCCACAGGTCGCGAGAAGTACTTTGTCTTTGCACCCTGAAACGACGTCTTTTGGGATCTAGAGTTCGTGTACAAGTTTGGGGTAGATACAGGCCTAGAATCGTACGTTTTGCGACAATGTGATTCTTTGTGACGCAGACGTTTCCACTTCTGACAGAGATGCTTCTTGTAAGTACAGAATCGCACAAAATGCCATCCACCACAGTTCCAGTATGAGGTCGGGAGTTTCTGGTTGGGTATTCTATGGCTAACATTTTTACCTCGAAAAGCCGTGCGGTAAATCCGTGGTTCACTCCTGGGGTCGGCATTTTCAATCATTTTGGTATCATGCTTTAAGTTAATCAGTCTCTGGCATTCAGCAGAAATGTCTTGTAATGTCAAATGGGGATCCTGCTCTAACTTGTGTAGGATGCGTGTGCGCACATCAGCATCGGCATGAGACTAAAGTTTGCAAACAAATATGAGAGTTTTGAACTGATCAATTGTCATCGTACGGTGTTTAAAACATTCACACTCTCGGTTCACAACTCCAGCATGTTATAAAATCATGTCTATCACGTTTGAATAAGTTTGAACAATTATAACGGGTACTGAACAAAGATAATTGCTCACCGAAAATGGAGGTCAGAGTTTGCACAGTCTCATCGAAGCGGAAATCCCTTGGATTCTTTGGCAGCACAAAACTGGTATAGCGTTCATGCTCAACTGCACCAAGTTTACGCAACAACAACCGAACTTCCCATGCATCATCTTGTACCGCCAACTTAACACGGAAAATATCTTCATATTTCTTGAACCAGGAATCAAAAGTTACTCCGTTTGATTCATCGAAAACGAACTCTGTGATTGCTGTCGTGACCGCGTCTACTGAAGACCGTGCGCCAGCAGCTTGGGGCTCAGATTGTACGTTCAGCTTCTACACAAATAACTCGAATAATTGCCTCTGAGATTTCTCGAACTGGAGATGCTGTTGATGGAGAAGCTGCTGCGTCTGCTCAAATGAAATGGACATAATTGTGCAACACGTCTATCGCCAGAATCTGTTATGTCCTCAGAGATACGACTTAGATTGCGTCCCGCAAGTCAAAAGACAACCCACCGGACGAGAAAGTCACGGGTATCTTTGCGAAACAAAGAACAGGCCGACGTGGGAATGAAAACACACCGACACAGTTCAAATCACGGCTGTGTGCTAGTTTGAATTTATAGATCTCAAGAATCACGGGACATGTGAGTGGTGTGAAACAAGCGATAGTAACAAATGTGCTGCAACACAGGAAAACACTAGTCTGCTTGTAACTGAGAATGTTCTGATACAAGGCACACGGTCACTTGTTGGGAACTGAGCACGTACCTTCCCGAACAAGTCAATTTGTTTCGGTTCTCTGCGCAGTTGATTTTGGTCTGTGTGAAATCTGTGTGTAGTCTGTGTGAATCACTGGCGCCAACTCGACTTGATTCTCAGACAGCGCAATTTTCCTCGGAGCAGGCCGTTCAAGACCTGACATCTCCCCCTTGTTGAAATAGTTAAACCGGTAGTTGTATAGGCCTGCCTTCGGGGATCGACCTGCAAGGGTTGCACGCATCTTCTAATCCGTTGTGGCCTTAGTCGGTGTTCACTATCAGTACGTTCCACGAATTGGGTATCCTGTCCGGTCGAGGTGCTTGGGTGCAGTTCATAACAATTCATTGAAATCAAATCGTTTGGGGTCACGCGTCGCTGGGATCCTTGCAAACCCCGGTCGCAGTTGGTTGGCATGACGAACCCATACTTGCCTACCAAGGCGAACATCGTACATTACCTTGCCATGTCGTCCCACGACTTGACCTGGTATCCAGCTTACTTGACGCCCTCGATGAGAGTAAGCAAACACTACGTTTCCAACTCTGAAATTTCTGCGCCGTGCTCCGTACCGTCTGTTGTATTGGGTTTCCATATCCGAATTCGTACGACGCATCGATGGGCGTTCTGGAGCCATGAGATCTAAGGTGGTTCTCAGTCTTCGGCCCATGAGGGCTTTAGCGTGTGACTTCCTATCTGGTGCATTGGGATTCGGAGTTACTTGGTAATTAAACAAGAATCTTTCCAATCTTTCATCCAGCGTTCGCTCGCCCTTCGATTTTATTAATGAACGCTTTAGGGTGTCGACATAACTTTCTGTTTGTCCATTTGATTGGGGATGATACGGTGCAGTCCTCATGTGTTGGATTAAATTGTGCGCAAAACTCAGCGAATTGATAGGATGTGAACTGTGATCCGTTATCCGATACGATTGTTTCCGGCAGACTGTACTGACTGAAAACACGCTTCGGCGCAAGGATCGTGCTGTTTGTGGATGTGTCTCGCATCATAATAACTTCAGGGCACTTAATGTATGCGTCAACAAGTATGAGAAAATAAGTCCCCTCAACTGTTCCTACAAAATCTACATGAATCCGCGACCAGGGTGATTCGGGATTTGGCCAAGATTGCAATGTTGTCCGCACCGGTAACTTGGAAACACTGCAGCATTAACAACAGGATCGTCCAATGTCTTCTATTTGACTATCTATCATGGGCCAAAACACGTAACTGCTTTCATGCAGGCGATTCCTGGGTGGCCCTTATGCAACTGCCTCAGCACGCGTTACCTGAGTACTTCGGGAATGACAAGGCGATCCGCGAAAAACAGACAGGCATCGACTTCGGACAAAGCGTCGCGTTGCGTGAAAAACTGTACAATGGATTCGTCAGGGCATTGCTTTGACCAACCTTGTCTCGTATAAGTCAAAAATTCTTGTAGCAATGCGTCTTGGTTCGTGGTTTGTTGAACCACTCTTGCGTTTATTGTTACAGTATTCATGGCATAGTGTATCATGTGGCTGGTATCCGTGTTGGTTGTCATTGAAGCAATAACGGCATCCTCAGGCTCACGTCGACTAGTATCGATTAATCTGGACAGTGCGTCCGCTTGCCCAATAGAGTCAGTTAACGAATACCTCATGTTGAAATCGTATCCCAAGAGCAAGGTGGCCCATCTCTGAAGTCGACTGGCCATATACGCCGGAATACACTTATTGGATCCAAAGATAGCGAGTAAAGGTTTGTGATCCGTCACTAATGTGAAACGCCGACCGTAAAACATTTTGTGAAATTTTTGAACAGCAAAGACAATAGCAAGAGCTTCTTTCTCGATTTGGCTGTAGTTCTTCTCAGAGATGGTCAGGGCTAGTGCCGCATGCGCCACAGCCTTTTCTGAACCGTCCGGAAAGCGGTGTGAAATGACTGCACCAATTCCATAGCTCGAAGCGTCTGTAGCCATGATGATACTCAGATTCGGATTGTAATGAGTAAGCAATAGGTCTGATTTCAGCAGAGATTTGAATTTCTCGAATGACTGTTGACACTGCCTGGACAATTTCCATTCGACATCTTTCATCAGCAGATGATCCAAGGGTTGGCGTAGACGATGTATAGCCGGCAGAAACTCGCTATAGTGACTAACCATTCCGAGGAACAATCTAAGAGTTGTGACATCCGTTGGTGTAGGCAGTCGATCTATTACCTCAATGTTCTCGGGGTCGAGATGTCGGCCTCGTTTACTAATCACGAATCCAAGGAACTTAATGGATTTCAAGAAGGATTAACATATTTCTGCGCGTAAACGGAATCCATTATCTTCGGTTCGCATCATCACGCCATCCAGTCGTTGAAATAATTCGTCGTGTGGTGCCCATTATGATGATGTCATCCAGATAGGCTGCAGCTCCACTTACCCCAGTCAACATGACATCCATAACTTGCTGAAAAATTGCGGGTGCGTTTTTAACTCCAAATGGCAGAGACAATCGTATTGGTACAGACCACGAAGTGCTGATCGTGAGAAACTTTCTGCTTTCAGGTTCAACTTCTAGTTGTAAATAAGTATCCGCCATTTCCAAGGTAGCAAAACATTTACCACCATTCAGCTTCGCGAACAGGTCGTCAGGAAGTGGAAGTGGATACTGATGGTGTTGCAATGCATCATACAGACCAGTTAAAAAATCTGCACACAAGCGAATAGAACAGTTTGACTTCTTAATCATGACGATTGGGGCATCCTATGGTGAGAAATTTATTGGCTGAATCATGCCAATTTGTTGCAATCGGTCAAGCTCATGTTCAACAAGTACTTGCGACGCGTAGGAGACCGGGTGCTTGGGTCAAAACACTGGTGTAGTACCAGGTAACAGAGTAAACTTTGACTGCATCTTGCTACAATGTCCAAGTTCAGGTTGGGAAATAAGCATACTTCGCCTGAAACTGTTCAGTAATAGTTTGACTTGGAATAGGTGGTATGGCTGTATGATGTACCATGACGTTCGTTTCAGAACACACAGTATTCAGTAATACATTGAGTAAATTCAATCTATTAATCCAATCAGTGACAAGAAGGTTAATGTCGACACAAGCAACTAAGTAGATGGTTCCACAGAGGATCAGATGTTTGAATTTAATGTCACATGTGAACTCATCATCTAACCTCAGTGGTTCGCCGGATGCATTCTGGGAAGTCAGATTGTTGCGCCTCAGTGTAGGTTTGCCAAGTCTCGTCCATGATGGTAATGCCCGATGCCGTATCTATTTGCAAGGATATAGGGACATCGTTAATTTTGACGGTGAGTTGCTTTAGTTTGCCCGCAAATTTTGTGCCACAGGTCGCGAGAAGTACTTTTGTCTTTGCACCCTGAAACGACGTCTTTTGGGATCTAGAGTTCGTGTACAAGTTTGGGGTAGATACAGGCCTAGAATCGTACGTTTTGCGACAATGTGATTCTTTGTGACGCAGACGTTTCCACTTCTGACAGAGATGCTTCTTGTAAGTACAAAATCGCACAAAATGCCATCCACCACAGTTCCAGTATGAGGTCGGGAGTTTCTGGTTGGGTATTCTATGGCTAACATTTTTACCTCGAAAAGCTGTGCGGTAAATCTGTGGTTCACTCCTGGGGTCGGCATTTTCAATCATTTTGGTATCATGCTTTAAGTTAATCAGTCTCTGGCATTCAGCAGAAATGTCTTGTAATGTCAAATGGGGATCCTGCTTTAACTTGTGTAGGATGCGTGTGCGCACATCAGCATCGGCATGAGACTAAAGTTTGAAAACAAATATGAGAGTTTTGAACTGATCAATTGTCATCGTACGGTGTTTAAAACATTCACACTCTCGGTTCACAACTCCAGCATGTTATAAAATCATGTCTATCACGTTTGAATAAGTTTAAACAATTATAACGGGTACTGAACAAAGATAATTGCTCACCGAAAATGGAGGTCAGAGTTTGCACAGTCTCATCGAAGCGGAAATCCCTTGGATTCTTTGGCAGCACAAAACTGGTATAGCGTTCATGCTCAACTGCACCAAGTTTACGCAACAACAACCGAACTTCCCATGCATCATCTTGTACCGCCAACTTAACACGGAAAATATCTTCATATTTCTTGAACCAGGAATCAAAAGTTACTCCGTTTGATTCATCGAAAACGAACTCTGTGATTGCTGTCGTGACCGCGTCTACTGAAGACCGTGTGCCAGCAGCTTGGGGCTCAGATTGTACGTGCAGCTTCTACACAAATAACTCGAATAATTGCCTCTGAGATTTCTCGAACTGGAGATGTTGTTGATGGAGAAGCTGCTGCGTCTGCTCAAATGAAATGGACATAATTGTGCAACACGTCTATCGCCAGAATCTGTTATGTCCTCAGAGATACGACTTAGATTGCGCCCCGCAAGTCAAAAGACAACCCACCGGACGAGAAGTTTCACGGGTATCTTTGCGAAACAAAGAACAGGCCGACGTGGGAATGAAAACACACCGACACAGTTCAAATCACGGCTGTGTGCTAGTTTGAATTTATAGATCTCAAGAATCACGGGACATGTGAGTGGTGTGAAACAAGCGATAGTAACAAATGTGCTGCAACACAGGAAAACACTAGTCTGCTTGTAACTGAGAATGTTCTGATACAAGGCACACGGTCACTTGTTGGGAACTGAGCACGTACCTTCCCGAACAAGTCAATTTGTTTCGGTTCTGTGCGCATTTGACTTTGGTCTGTGTGAAAATTCTGTTTATCCATGCAAGTTAAGATTTGGTCTGAATTAGTGGCGCCAACTCGACTTGATTTTCAGACAGTGCAATTTTTCTCGGAGCAGGCCGTTCGAGACCTAACAATCACTTAAAGAGGTGGCCGTAACTGCAGACGCGGCATTCGAGAGAATCCCGCAGCACACCAAAGCAGTCGGTAACATTTTCGCCACAGAATTTTAGATGAGCATACAAAACTAGGTGTTGGTGGCATCTATGAAATCCTCCGGATCGCAGACGCATCGTCCGACTACTCGAATCTCCTCTCCGAATACCCGCGACTAGTTCGACCGGCTGCAGAGCTTCCAACAGTCACGACAGAGGTCCCTCACCCCATAGTCACGCGCGGCCAAACACCTAGCGTCAGACCAAGACGGCTTGCTCCGGACAAACTATGTGCAGCACGAGCTGAATGCGACCACATGCTTCGGCTCAGTATCGTCAGACCGTCCAACAGCCCATGGACGTCGCCTTTCCACATGGTCCCGAAGAAGGTCATGGGGGACTGGCGTCCTTGAAGCGACTACTGAACCTTGAATACGGTTACAACGCCTGATCGCTATCCGATCCCAAACACCGCAGATCTCCCCGCCAGTCTGGCAGATTAAAACCACTTTATCAAAATCGACTTGGTATGGACATACAATCAAATTCCGGCGGCAGAAGCGGACATAGATAAAACTGCCGTGACAACTCCGTTTGGTTTGTTCGAATTCCCGCGCATGCCATTTGGTCTAAAGAAAGCCGCACCAACTTTTCAGCGATCCATCGACCAAGTTTGTCGCGCGGCTTAAACTACGCTTACGCTTATCTCGACGACATCTTAATGGCGAGCTCTTCAACAGAAGAGAATTGGCGCCACGTCCGAACACTTTGATTGGTTATCTCAACACAGGGTGACGATCAACGCCGAAAAGTGTTCGTTTGGTGTCGACTCAGTAAAATACTTCGGCCATCGTATCACCTCTGCAGGACAAAATCCACGCCATAATTAACTAACCCGAACTTCATTCTTTCAAATAGCTTACGCATTTTTATGGGCTTGTTAAGTTTTATCGACGGTTCATACCAAACTGCGCGTCATTGATGCAACCCCTCACAAACCCTCTCCGAGGGAAACTCAAAAAAATCAAATTTGCTGCCGCAGCACGCTGCTTTTAAGTCGCTGAAGTGACTATCGCCAACATAGCATCAATAGCGCATCCCGACCAGGTAACCTCACTGCCAATCAGTACCGAGGCCTCGGACGTGGCAGTCAGTGCTGTTTTGCAGCAACGAGTAGGTAACACGTGGTAGCCCTTAGGGTTCTTCTCCAAACGCCTACAACCTGCCGAATCTCGCTACAGCACATTCGGCAGAGAACTACTAGCCATATACGTAGCTATGCGCCACTTTCGACACGTAATAGAAGGCCGGACTTTGTCCGTTTTCACTGACCAGAAAACATTAATGTAGGCGCTCGGCTCGATAACCGCCAGGTGCTCCGCTAGGGAATCCCGCTACCTAGACTATATCGCTCAGTTTACGATCGACATACGACATGCCTCAGGTGTGTGCAACGCCGTCGCCCATGAACCTTCTCGTGTTCAAGCGATCTCCGCTGACGCCATGAATACTATCGACCTATCAGCCATAGGAGCTGCATATGAAAACGATCCCGAGGTTTATCTGTTACGCAAAATCATCTTCACTTGATGTATGAGCTCTCCCGTTAACACACCAGACAGCACTATTATATGGAACACATCGCTGGGCACGCCCCACCGTCGTACCACGCGAGTTCCAACGGATAGTGTTCGACGCAATGCATGGGTTCTCTCACCCAGGCATTCATGCATCGGTTAAACTGACAATCACAGGATTCCTTTGGCGCAATGTCAACCGTAATGCTCATGCTTGGTCTACCGCTTGCCTTCCGTGTTAACGCGCGGTGCATAAGCACACGAAAATCCCAGTAGGAACATTTCTCATGCCAAATGTACGTCGACCTCGTAGGTCCTCTGCCGCCTTCGATTGGCTCTATATATCTAGTGAGCTGTGTCGACCGATTCACTAGGTGTCTGGAAGCTGTACCCATACCTAATTGCTCTTCGGAAACGGTAGCGAAAGATTTTCTAGAGCGCTGTGTAGCTCGATACGGCTGTGCTGCCATCGTGACCATCGATCGAGAGTCACATTTTTCGCCCACTTTTTTCACGTTGATTAGGGATTTAAATTGCCGCCGCGTCCAGACGACGGCGGGTCATCCATGCGCTAAATGCATGGTGTGGTGTCTTCAATGCCAGTTGAAGGTAGCGCTAGGTGCGCACGCAGATCCTTCATGGTCCGAAACCCTTCCCCTCGTCCTCCTAGGCTTAAGAAACATGGTTAACACCGATTTCGACGCAACACCAGCACTGCTTGTCTCTCGCTGCAGGCTACGGTTGCCCGGACAGCTGGTAGCACCAGCACCGTCCATTTTCTCCTTCGACAATGGAAGTTAAACCGATCGGTTGGATCAGCAAATGCGTACGTTACACCCAGGCACTTCAGGGGTGTAGAAGACACCGGTGTACGTGCCCGGAAAACTGTCTTTGTGCTCACACGTACTGCTTCGCATAGACAGTGTTCGATAGCCTCTGCAATCGCCGTACATCGCACCCTTCAAAGTAATCAACCGAACAAGTAAAACATTTACGATCGACCGTGGTGGCCGACGCAAAATTGTCCCCATCAACTGTTTAAAACCAGCCTTTGTGGAGGAAACTACCTTGCTTCCACCATCTAACAATGCTGCGTGCGACCTTACAACTAACCGCACCGATTTTCAACAACCTAATGTCGTCGAACCAGACCACGATCCCGGTCTGCAAGCATCAGCCGTCCCGACATCTTCCGAACCTAGCCTGTCGCCTCCCACGACCAACCGCCGTGGTCGGGAGGTTCGTAAGCTCGTTCGCTTTTCCGAATATGCACAGTGTAAATAGGCTTAGGCTTGTTAATATTGTAAATATGTGCCCTGTTGTTGGTTGATTAACGTTTCGACAACACAAAAATTAAAAAAGTTGAAAAAACTTATTTTAAAAAATATCCAAAAAGCTAAATACATTTATACGCAGATCATTCATTCGTTCTTTTTGGCGTGTACTGCGCGTGCTTTTATGCTTTCTTGTCTATACAGGCCCAAACACTCCCCTTCGATCGACTGACCCACACGAGCAACGTTTTCGAGGATCGACGCAGTCAACGAAGAGCCAGGTGCGAACGCGGGTCGTTTCTTCGTGGGACGAGTCGTCTTGGCGCGGGGTGGGGTGCGTCGGTGGGAGACTACTCCCAAAAACACTGTTTGGTAGCAGCGGAGGTTCAGGTCCTGTCGACCTTTTCTGGGCCAGCCGGCAAGCCCACTACAACGTCTCGCAGAAATGCACCCCGTCCTGCGATCAATAAGTCATAAATAACAAACGGCACAGCAAATTCTAATTGTCGGCTACATCCATTTTTGAACAGGAACAGATATTCCTTTGTGTACGAATATCTTCTACGAACTTCGATTCACAACCATTTGTGATTTCGAAGGCTTGCTGGTTCAGCCTTCTAGTGGCAACCCAAAAGAGATTTCCTATCATTTTAGGTACGAACGTGTTCCTCAATCGTAAATTATTCGGTTTTGTTTTAAACCAATCCTACGGCCACTTTTACCTACACCCAACTCATCACTCGTATCCACCATAAGTCACGACAATCATTCGTTTTCGTCCGTTTGTAGCCTTCCTCGAATACAATCTGTTGTGTCCACTCTTCCGGCATTCTGGTATCCACACCAGCGCAAAGCGCACCGTCTCGGACTAGTGCACACTAGTCCTATAAATTGCAGCAGACAGAACAGTATGTCGAAGATCCGGTGCTGATGCATTTCGACTTCATCGTGTATCGTAATGTCTAGCGGTGAGTACCTGTGCGTAGGGACTGTTATTATACCCGATGCTAGTATAAGTAGATATAAAGAAAGTTGCGACGGGCCCCAGTTCCAGTTTATCGGTGTTTTGGGTGCATATTGAATCATTGCTAGCGGTTAATATATGGATGATTAAGAGAAGAAAAACGACAACAAAGTTTCGATAGCACATATCTGGACGTAGGAAGAGGAAATTAGGGAACCTACCGAAGAATACGAGCAGATTCCCGAAGCATGTGCATTTGCATTAGACTCTGTGCAAACCACAATTTGGCCTTTGATTGCATGATAGGTGAATCCATTTCTGTGGCCAGTTTTAATTGGATTACGGATATCTTGCCAGCGATATCAGCCTACCAGAAAATAAACTGTAGTCTAAAACACTTACAGCGTTATAGCAGTAATCCCCCAGAGAAGAGAAGCCGCCTCCAAGAGTCGAGAACCAGGCCATAGCTTCTTCCATCAAAATGTACTTCAAAAGCTGGCTATGAACTATACAAGAACTGAGGGATTAGCATGAGTTGTGACCTTACAAAACCTCATTATGGACGTCCTTGACGGTACCATTACAAAAGAAGAGCACGTGATAGTGTCCATCGGCTTTTAGCATACGTTTAACGAAGCGGACGAAATTGGGGCTGCGGGAAAACCTAAGTAGAGTCAAAAACTGTCCAACGTTAAGGAAGGAAATGTGTGGATCCAGGCAGAAGACTGTGTTGCAGCACGAAACACACTTTAGGCTTTCCCTGTGGCAATCTGTGAAATCTTCCCACCGCACCAAGTCGTTAATGCTAATCGACCCATCCATAGGACTGCGGGAGAGCGGACCGGCGAGTGTAGTATACCTCCGGTCAAGGATTCCGACGGCTTCCATGTCCAGTGCGTACGTAGGTCGTAATAGACTTGAGGAGCTATAATGTAAAACAAACGCCTCGTAGATGACTGGATGATCATAACACAACCACAAAACGAAACGTGAAATGACGAGAAAGCATCAATTGCCGTCAAGCCGAGGTATAACGACCTCCTTACCTTATGGGTCACTCTAAGGTCACGATCGGACCTGCTACATTATCCACCCTGTTTATAAGTATTGTACTCAGCGCCTACTGAAGTCATAGTCGGTCTCGATGTGCTGATGTGCAAAACAACTGAAGAGTGCGGTGTGCTAGGTTCGAGAGATTAGCGACAGCAGTATGGTCACAGGAAAAGTAATGATCGCCTCAAGGGCAACGATCCAGCTCCGGAGAGTGCTGTCGGGAACTTGCAGGGTCGCCAAGTATCTAGTATGCATCTCGTTGAGGATTCCGAGGGCTTCCGCGCCCAGTGAGTACGTAGGTCGTAATAGACATGGGGAGGTCAATTTCCGCTCTATCACAACCCGTGCTGATAGCGCATGACTCAGAACTGGTCATGCCGAGTTCCTTCAAGTAGTACTCAGCAATGTGTGTAGCCTAAAGAACAAGGTACGGAAGGTAGGTCTACTTATGGAGAAATCTCGTCCCGACATACTCGCTTTCAATGAAATACGGCTGTACCCGGATATTATGGAGGGTGAAGTAGGCCAATCTGGCTACGCACTGCTTATAATTGATCGCCGTGTTGGTCGTTAAGGCGGAGGCGTAGTACTTTATGTGAAATTTAAATTAGAGATGTAGAGGACCAAATCACATTCATTGGATTAAACTGTTCAAGGCCTAGCGGCTTTAGTGTGCACTTCCTCCGCCCAGTTTACAGTCGTTTGTACGTACGGGAAAGTTGGAAATACCTCCATTATCATCATCATCATCATCATCATCATCATCATCATCATCATCATCATCACCATCACCATCACCATCATCATCATCATCATCATCATCATCATCATCATCATCATCATCATCATCATCATCATCATCATCATCATCATCATCATCATCATCATCATCATCATCATCATCATCATCATCATCATCATCATCATCATCATCATCATCATCATCATCATCATCATCATCATCATCATCATCATCATCATCATCATCATCATCATCATCATCATCATCATCATCATCATCATCATCATCATCATCATCATCATCATCATCATCATCATCATCATCATCATCATCATCATCATCATCATCATCATCATCATCATCATCATCATCATCATCATCATCATCATCATCATCATCATCATCATCATCAGCATCATCATCATCATCATCATCATCATCATCATCATCATCATCATCATCATCATCATCATCATCATCATCATCATCATCATCATCATCATCATCATCATCATCATCATCATCATCATCATCATCATCATCATCATCATCATCATCATCATCATCATCATCATCATCATCATCATCATCATCATCATCATCATCATCATCATCATCATCATCATCATCATCATCATCATCATCATCATCATCATCATCATCATCATCATCATCATCATCATCATCATCATCATCATCATCATCATCATCATCATCATCATCATCATCATCATCATCATCATCATCATCATCATCATCATCATCATCATCATCATCATCATCATCATCATCATCATCATCATCATCATCATCATCATCATCATCATCATCATCATCATCATCATCATCATCATCATCATCATCATCATCATACACGTCAGCTAGAGGTGGGGAACACTTCAGCTACTGTGCCGCAATACATAGAAAAAAGGAGAAAAAATGCAACTGGTGCAAGCTGGCTGAGCTACCGGTAACGGATGGGCATCATTCCGGTAAGCTACCAGCCGGCTGCTGTGCACCAAAAAAATTACTATGCAAAATTATATAAGGCTAAATAATGAGATCGTGGTTGGAAGGGGAGGATAAGAGGGATGGGTGAGATAAAGAAACTCACAGCACGAACGCCAATGAGGTCGGCTCCTAGCCATAGCAGCAAGTGTGTCCAACCAAACGTGTTCATCGTCTTTCGGACCCCAACCAGGGAGCCGAGACGCTCCAACCGAGGCCAGCTCAGAAGTGAGGGCCTTCATTCCTCTCGACCAAGTCATCGCTTGGCCACCCCTCATCTTCTTCCATCCACACCCCCGACGCGCAAACACACGTCGAGGGAGTCGGTGGGCTGGCATGCGTAACACGTGGCCGAGCCATCGGAGCCTGATGCGTGAAATAACGGTGCTGAGCGGTTCAGATCCTTTTCCTGTGCCATAAACAAGGCGTCGAACACGCTCGTTGCCCACGCGGTGTTCCCACCAGATGAGAGCTAAATTACCAAGGCACCGGTGGTCAAACGTAACTAGCCTCTTCAGGTCCGCTGCTTTAAGCGGCCAGGTTTCACAACCGTACAGTAGAGTCGAACGTACCGCTGCATTGTACACTGTACCCTGCAAGGCAAGAGTGATGTCGCGCCGGCGCCATAAGTGGCGAAGGTTAGCAAAAGCGCCCCGAGCTTTTGCTATACGATTCGTGATTTCATCTTCAATCCCACGGGCGCTGATACAACTTCCCAGGTAGTTGAATTTTTGAACGACTTCTAGCTGATCCCCAACAAGGGTCAGCGTAGGAGGCGGTCCAGACCAATCTTGGAGGAACGTTTTGAACTTCGAGGGTGCGAAGCAAAGTCCGAAGTGACGGACAGGTAGTGCTAATCTGTCCAGTGCCGCTTGGCACGTTTGTGAGCTGTCACAGATCATGGCAATATCATCAGCATACTCTAAGTCAAGAAGGCGTTTTCCTGGGAGCAGACCCACACCTTCTAAGTCGTGTCCTGTAAACGCGATTTCCATGACTTCGTTGACAGCGAAGTTGAAGAGGAAAGGTGACAGCGGGCATCCGTGTCTCACGCCGCTGGAGATATTAAAGGGCGACGACAACTTGCCGTAAGCCCTCACTCTGCCCGAGCTACGCGCATATAATGCCCGGATAATATTCACATATTTCTCAGGTACACTTTTCCTGAGTAGACAGTCCCAAAGTGCATGTCTATCCACCGAATCGAATGCACCTTTGATATCGAGGAACACGACAACGGTGGGCCGCCAATATGTGTGACGATGCTCCAACAACTGACGCAAAGTGAAGATGTGGTCAATGCAGCCACGACCTCGACGAAATCCAGCTTGCTCTTCACGAATCTGGCTTTCGCGAGTGCCAGTCAGTCTGTGAAGAATGACAGAGGCAAGCAATTTGGAGGCGATGGAGATCAGACTGATCCCCTATGGTTGTCGCATTCCGATCGTGAGCCTCCTTTGAAAATTGGGACTATGATGGAGCGGCTCCAATCGGTTGGGACACTTTCCTGCTCCCACAGTTTCACTAGTAACTCGTGTAAATCATCCACAATAGCAGGTCCCCCGAATTTGAAAAAGGGCTAAAGAAGGTCATCAGGTCCCGCAACTTTATATAACTTCAACAGTTCGATCTCACGTTCGACTTCTGAGCGAGAGGGTGGATCCAAAGGAACAGCCCACAGAGCAGGGCGATCACTGGTCGGCGAGAAATCTAACAACTCCGACCGATTAAATTGTCTTTCAAAGTGTTCAACCCAACGTTCCAAGCGTTTTGATAAGTTGTGGATAGGCTGTCCACTCTCGTCACGAATAGTTTCACTAACACCAGGTCTCCTGCTGCCCGTTTCCCGTACAAGACGGAATAACTCACGATGGTTACCAAGGGCAGCGGCCATTTCCATCTCTGTTGCATGACGAGACCACCAGGATTAGCGGTCTCTCGTCAGGCTAGCACGGAGTTTCGCCCGGAGCTCTTTGCGAGTTTCATTGTGTTCGCTTCCAGCCGGAATATGCCGGCGAGCATCTATAAGTTCCACAGACTGCGAAGAGACCCAATGTCCATGTTGGCGATTAGACATACCACATGGGGATTTGGCTGCTGCAATGAGGCTGGACCGTACCGTGGCGTGATGGTTTGTGTGCCTCAGTGATCCATTGAGCTATACTGGGTGGTGCTTTTGCACCTTCAGAGCCACTCATACCAGATTGGTCAATGGTTAGAGACCAGACAAACTCAGCCTCCTGGTCCTCCAGGTTGGTGGTTGAAATGAGGGTGGCTCCTTATTCCTTAAAACGGACTCCTTGTAGCCCAATGCCGAACCCGCTGTCTTGCGGCCCGGTTTTTGCACCAAAGGCTTTGGTTGAGAACCCTAATTGTTCTCCTGTCTATGCCTGGGCAACTTGACAGTATCCTGCGCACGCAATACAATGAATCTTTTCCCAAACAAATTTCTGTTGCTCTGGCCACCGCTGAGGATAATCAACGGTGCCCTATCTGCTGCATCGAGCAGGGTGGATAGGGGTTTGGATGCTACTACTCAAGCCTTCCAGTCTTCCTATTCCCCTTCTTGCGCTTTTTCACCCTTATCGTCCCGTTCCAGCTTCACTTTTATCCCCCCTGTTTTCAACCCCCCAATTCTCGGCCCTCCCCCACCTTGCTTCAATAGTCGCTTGTCTTTTGGTTTCAACTCACATGTGAACGCGGAGCGTTATTGCTGCACTGTCAACAGGCCCATGTCCAAGCAAGCGGCCCATTCCAGTTCATCGGCTTCCATTTGGAGCCCTCGATCCTCCTTCAGACTGGCATGCCTCAATGTTCGCACACTGCTTCAAATCGGTCAACAGGCAGCATTTGCCCGAACATTAGAGACCCTCTCCATCGGTATCTGCTGCTTATCGGAGACCCGCCTGCAAGACTCGAGCTCTGTACTCACACTGCGACCCCCTTCAGGTGACACTAGCAGCACTTTCTCATTGCGCCTATCCGATGACGATGCAGCTTCGAGCACCAGCCAAGCCGGTGTTGGTATTGCTCTGAGTCCCCGGGCTAAAGCTGCTCTGGTTGATTGGATTCCAATCAGTAGCCGGATGTGTGCGGTCCGATTGGCTGGCTCGTTCAAAGCTTCGAAGTCGTGTGGGACTAACAGGTGTCTATTCGTTATCGCTGCCTATGCACCGACAAACTGTAGCGATGACTCGGTAAAAGACGACTTCTATCGCCAACTGAACGAACTCCTTCGCCACAGAGGAAGCTCGGACACTGTAGTGTTGACTGGAGATCTGAACGCTCATGTTGGAAAATTATCCACAGATGAGCTGCATCTGGGCAGCCAACATGGTATAGGCTCCCGTAATGATAACGGTGAGTGGTTACTTCATTTGTGTGAGGATGCTCGCTTATTTCTTGCGAGCACTAATTTCCGACACAGCACCCGCCGGAGAGTGACTTGGCACCCACAAGCCTCGAACCAGCTATGGACGCGAATGATCACATTGCGATTAGTTACCGATGGAGAGGCTGCGTCCAGAACTGTCGCTCGATTTGGAGCACAGGTGTTGACACCGATCATGCACTAGTATGTGCTGACCTGCGGATGCGCTTTGGCGGACGCCCACGACGATGTTGTGAGCGCATTGACACAGGCAGACTGGCGAAGCCAGCTGTTCTGAATGCGTATGAAAGTACGCTGTCATGCGAGTTGGATAAACGCTCACTGGATGCAATTGAAGCTCATGATAGAATTTACGACGAAATTGAACAAAAATGGGGAAATCGGACAACCCTGACGAACGCCACTTGTGGTCGGAAAGCTATCCGATAGGACACCGTAAACCCTGACGCGGCCTGTACTGTTCGAGTATAGAGCACGGATGTTCACATATTTCGTGGGAACACCTTTCCGCGCAAGTATTTCGAACAGCATCGATCGATCGACTGAATCGAACGCACTCTTGAAATCGAGGAACACAGCTATTGTCGGTCTGCGGTATGCGTGGCGCTGCTCTAGCACCTGCCGCAAAGTGAATATATGCTCTATACAACCACGTCCTGGGCGGAAACTAGCCTGCTCTTCTCTAATCCGAGATTCCCGTTCAGCAGTGAGGTGACGAACGATAATCGAGGCCAATAATTTTGTCACAACTGGCGTTAGACTAATACCGCTGTGGTTAGAACAGTCTGTGCGACTGCCCTTCTTGTATATTGCCACCATAATCGATTCGCTCCAACTAACCGAAACGCTCTCTTCTTTGCAGATACATTCGAATAAGGTCAGTGATTGGCAGAGGACCTCACCTCCATCCTTAAATAGTGCAGGTGGGAGGGAATCCGGGCCAGCTGCACGAAAACGATTGAGGGCTGTAATCGCGTTTCGGACCTCGGCCTCCGACAGAGGCTCTAAGCTAACCGTCCATGGCTCGTCCTGCATCACCTGAGTAGGAAGAGGTCCGGGAGCAGGAGGCCAGCTGAACTGATCTTGAAATTGTTCCACCCAACGAGCCATACGGCGCTCCTTATTGTGTATCAGTACACCCGCGCTGTCTCTGATTGTCTCACTGACGCCTGGTTTTCTGGGACTAGTGGTGCGGATAAGCTGGAAGAGCTTGCGGTAATTGCCTACTGCTCCTGCCTCCTCCATTTCTTGAGCCCGACTGGTCCACCAGGCTTCCTTGTCAGCATGCAGGCTCTGCTTTAGTTCACGCCTAATAGCCTGTCTGGTCACATTGTGTTCAGAGCCAGCCGGGAGGTGTCTTCTAGCTTCCAACAGGTTCACCGACCGCTCGGATACCCAGTGACTGGTAAGGTGACGATTGATAGTGCCACAAGCAGATGCTCCTGCGTCGTGCATGGCGGCCGAGATCCTATTCCACTGAAGCTCAGCGTCATTAGGACAAGACTGCGGAAGTTCAGTATGCAGTGCGTCTTGATAGGCTTGCCTGACCGAGGACTGAGACAATTTCTCAGTTGCCAATCGTATGAGACGCTTGGTGCGCCTCCCGGTAAAGTTCATGGAGAAACGACAATGTACCAAGGCATGATCAGAGTCGACACAGGTACTCCAGTACGAGCGGCAATCCAGGATGGAACCACGCCATCTGTAACTTATGGCAATGTGATCAATTTGGGTCCATCGCTGGTCAGCTACAGGACGCCAAGTGGCACTTCGGCGCCCACTGCGTCTAAAAGCAGGGTTACTTAGAAACAACTGGTGCTCCTCACACAGTTGCAGCAGACGCTCACCGTTGTCAGTCCGTTCGGAGTTAAGCCCACATTAATCACCTAGCTGAGCTTCTGAAGAGCTCAGACGCCCTACTTGTGTGTTCATATCCCCTGCAAGCACTATAATATCTGAACTAGTAGCACTGCGTAATAGCGCATTCAGTTCGTGACAGAATGTGTCCTTGACAGCATTTGAACTGCAGTCGATGGGAGCATAAGCGGAAATCACGAACAACAGCGTTTTTTACTACTTCGTGAATCAATCTTAGCTGATGTCGTCAAACGGGCTGCACATAAACGGCTGTTCACCGGAATCCAATCAACCAATGATAGCTCAACCTTGGAGCTTAGAATGATACCTAAACCAGCATGACCCGTGATTGCTGCATCGGCGTCTCCGGATGTGCGCAACCAATAACGAGAGGATAAGCCGGGTGCAGTTAATTCAATAACCCCGTTAGGGTCATTGATCCTAGTTTCGGACAAACAACACATCAATACCCAGTGTGTCCAAGGATGGTGGTGAGGTCCTCTGCAAAGCACTGACCTCCCTATTCGAACATATCTGGAACGAAGAGAGTGTGCCAGCTAATTGGAGCGAATCGATTATAGTGGCAATATACAAGAAGGGCAGTCGCACAGACTGTGCGAACCACAGGGGTATTAGCCTAACGCCAGTTGTGACAAAATTACTGGCCTCGATTATCGTTCGTCGCCTCACTGCAGAACGGGAATCTCGGATTAGAGAAGAGCAGGCCGGTTTTCGCCCAGGACGTGGCTGTATAGACCATATATTTACTTTGCGGCAGGTGCTAGAGCAGCGCCACGCATACCGCAGACCGAGAATAGCTGTGTTCCTCGATTTCAAGAGTGCGTTCGATTCAGTCGATCGATCGATTCTGTTCGAAATACTTGCGCGGAAAGGTGTTCCCACGAAATATGTGAACATCCTTCGTGCTCTATACTCGAACACTAGAGGCCGCGTCAGGGTCTATGGTGCCCTATCGGATAGCTTTTCGACTACAAGTGGCGTTCGACAGGGTTGCCCGATTTCCTCATTTTTGTTCAATTTCGTCGTGGATTCTATCATAGAGTGTTCCCTTGCGGAATCTCACGATGTAGGTGTTGAAGTGCTGCCTGGTGAACGGTTAGTTGATCTAGATTATGCGGACGATATCGTCTTGCTTTTCGACAATGTTGAGGCGGCACAATCAACCCTGAATAGCCTATCCAGAGTGGTCCCATTATTTGGTATGCACTTCGCACTTTCAAAGTGCAAAGTGTTGCTGCAGGACCACCAGCCACTCGATGACCCCTTGACGCTTGCTAACGAGGAACTCGATGTGGTTGATCAATTCACTTATCTTGGCAGCTGCATCAGCAACGATGGGCGCATAGAAAATGACGTTAGCTCACGCATTGCAAAGGCTAGAGCTGCCTTGTTGAACCTGCGTCATCTTTGGCGACAGAAGGGAGTTTCCCTCCGTCTGAAAGGCCGTGTATACAAGGCCACAGTGAGGGCCGTTCTGCTCTATGGTAGTGAAACTTGGCCCCTTCGGTCTGAAGATCTGAGGCGCCTTCAAGTCCTTGATCATCGTTGTTTGCGAAGCATTGCTGGTGTCGGATGGCACCAGCGTGTCCGCAACGATGATGTGCGTAGGCGAGTACTAGGGGGTGATGATCTTGCTAGCTCCCTAGAACAACAGATAGCACTGAATAAGTTGCGTTGGCTCGGGCACGTGTTACGTATGCCTGGTCACCGCTTACCTAGGAGGGCCTTGTTCAGTCTACCAGGTGTAGGATGGCGCAAGGCTCGAGGTGGACAGAAGTTGACTTGGCAGCGGGAAATGAAGTCACTGACGACCAAACTGGGTGCCGTTGGTCCGTCTCGCCTTCCGGGTTGGAGTCCACGTGACTCACCTTGTGCTTGGCCCGAGACTTTACAGGACATGGCTCGCAACCGACACCAGTGGCGCGTCTGCTGCCGTCTCCTAATCGGATTGCCTGTTTAAGGTGTGTTTGGTGCTGAGTTATCTGCGGGGTAATGGCTGATTATGACGCGTTGCAGTGAAAGCCGCAAGGAAGCTGTCTCGCCGATGCCGCCTTATCTTTGCACGATAGCCAGCTGTTTGTGACGGTATGTTGTTAACACAAGGTGTAGGCGCCTTGACCCTGAATGTTTGCTTAGGGCATTAAGGTTTTCAGGTAAGTCCCCCTTCTCTCCCTTTTCTTATTCTTTATTTCATAGGTCCTCATGGTTGTATGGCAGCGAAGCATCAGTTCAAATGGCTGATGTACTGCTGTTGATGATGATGATGAGTGTGTCCAAGGTGCGTGTGAGTGCAGCCTGTTGACCTGTTTGTCTTAGAGTGCGAACATTGAATGTCGGCATGGAAACGGGATAGGGTGGCCTTATAAGGGACTTTTGCCGATAGGCGTCCGATAGGTGTGGTGGGATGGTGGCTGCAGATGGTTCTACTCCAGTGGCATTTCGGTTGCTGTCAATTAGGCTAGGAATTATAGAAGGAAGATTAGGAATGGGGGTTGGGATGGGAGTAAGAGATAAAGGTGGAAAAGAAAGAAGGGAGGCGCCAGCAGTGGCATGTTTTCGCTTATCCGCCCTGCTGTATGCAGCAGATAAGGCGACCCTTGACAATCTGCGCGACGGCCGATGCAGGATGAAGTTTATGTTTGAAGAAAATATCATGGTTGTATGTGGGCTGAGATACTGCCAGAGCGCCCAGACCTAGACAGGAGGACGATTAGGGTCCTCATCCAAAGCCTTTGGCTCAAAATCCTATCCGCAAGGCAGCGGAGAGGTGGCAATGATTTAGTTTTACAGAAATGGACGCCATCCCATTTCAAACTCCAAACCTGGAAGACCAGGAGACTGAGTTTGTCTGACCTCTCACCATTGACCAACCTGGTAGGAGTAGCTCTCAAGGTGCCCGGAGGCATCACCCAGTATAGCTCAATGGGTCAATGAGGTACGCAGACCGTCGCACCACGTTAAGGTCCAGTCTTGTTGCGACGGTACCTACAGATAGACTATTGACTTTATTCGCACTCAGTATGCGAATACATAATAGTTCGAAGGGATTTCAGCCCCCGGAAGTCTGTTGGACTGATCTTTCGTGCAATTAGGCGTCAGAAACATACAGTTCAGACACGAGCTGAACTTCCAAGTGCCGTTGCGCCAGTTCGTGGACTTCCCCATGAGGTATATGGACGACCAAGTGCTGCCTACTTTAGATCTCATTTGCGCCGTCCTTTGACTTTGTAAGTGGCGTCCCGGCCGGTAACCTTTAGGTACCAGCAATCGCGTATGTATAACCGTTTAGTGCGCTCTTTCAAGACAGGCGACTGTCGAATTAACTCCGAATATCTGGTGGGCGGACTATAGTGCGATGCGAGCCAAGGCTTTAGTTATGAACTGAGATCTCGATAAATGATTCGGTCCAGTTAGCGTGGGATAAATTTAAGGCATATCTTACGGAGGTTCCTGCTCCCTACAGTCTAATCATGAGGAAAAGAGCGTTATGGGCACAGCTTCCGTGGATAGATTCCACAGGCAAATACTCAAGAAACGGTCTAGATGCTGGTGAACCTACCCAGTAGCTCCATCAGCCAGCACTTACGACAGTTATCGGGATTAGAAATAAATACAAGCAACATCACAGGACTGTCCGTCTCCAATACGAGCAGAACTTAGTTGAATGGGCTGCAGCTAAGCCCAAGTTTTTTATTTACGTAAGGAGCTGCAGTGGTGCATATCTGTCTATACCAGTATTCCTGCAAGCAGGCGTAACCCATGCGCATATCGACTTTGATAAAGCCTGTATACTTAACGAACAGCATACTAGGGCTTTAGGTCGCGAGACCTCTTTACAACAGGTGGAATTGGTTTCAAGAATTCCAGAGGACTCTTGTTTGGCTGAATTTGGCATAACGGTGACTCAGGTCTTCGACATGTTGCAAGGTATAAACCCACCAAAGCGCACAGCTCTGACTCAATGTATCCGAAGCTGCTGCGTGAATTTGCTGCTGAACTAAGTGGTTCTCACACCCGCATGGTCTCAAAATCACTTGATAGCTGCGTCATACCTTCCAAATGGAGGGAGGTCATCATCCATCTGGTTTTGAAGAGCGGTAACAATAATCTGCCCGCAAGCTAACGGACTGTCAGTTTGAGAGGCGTGGTAGTCAATTTGTTTGAAACGCTGATAAGAGATCCGATGGAGAACCACGTAAAATGTGACCTCAGCGCCGAGCAACACGGATTCCGAAAGGGATTTTCGTGGCAAGTGAATCTACGTGTGGCTCGTGAAATCTGGACCGAGGCGGTACAGTGGCCACGCTATAGACATGCCAGTGTTCCTCTTCTTAGACTCTCACGAAAGTTGGGTTCATATAGGATATCTAGTTGCGCTCTTAAATGGGTGTTTGCTTTCCTGAAGAGGAGTGAACAGTGTGTATGCGTGGAGCGTAGCCTTTCGCTTAGACAAGCTGTCGTTGCACCGGGCTCGATACTAGGGCTACTGCTGTTCGCGAGTTATGTAAACGACTTGCCAGGAGAATATAGGAGTGTTGTCACTAACGCTTGCTGATGACCGGCTCTGGAGTATCTTGAGGCAATTTAGAGCACCTTAGGTAGACTTTGGGAGTCGTCTGCCTTCTGGTTGATGCCCACAATTCGGGCCAAGTGTTTTGTGCCAGCTGGACGCCGCAACGGCGCTTCGCTGCCGCGTGACCACCACCAATCGCGCGCGGACTGAGTATACCACGAGGACGCCCACCCCTGGGCGGATTCGAACCGGTGACCTTATGATTGCAAGCCAGGCGTGCAGATCACTCGGTCACCGGCCGAGTGGCTGATAGTCCTCCTACACGAGATGTTGCCGACGGTGGTGAAATGCCTGATATCATACCGCAGGTTGAACTAGGTGCCGTTCACTTATCAGCCCTATACTCTGGGGACAATTGGAAGAAGACTGTTTGTAGGGGGTTCCGTATGATATATTTCACGTGCCGCTCCTTCGGAGTTTCAACGGCATATATGTTTGTGAAGTTATTCTCGGAATTCGAACGACCCCACTTAGAATATTGTATTCAAGCTTGCCCAGCACGTCTTATCTGAAACAAAATGGAGATGGAGAGGGTTTTACGAGTGGGTGCTGGGTTAGTGCAGGGTCCATGGGGACAGACGTATCCCGAATAATTGCTTAGTTTGGGTAGGTACTCAATGCACTACCGGATAAGTAGTGGGGACTTAAGTCCTATCTAGGTTACCTGGTCTCCGCGGTCACGCGTAGAAGTTACACAAACCGCGCTCTGATCGGATTAGGGCGGAAACTTGTTTGTCGCGCCGTTGTAGAGTGCTTGAACTCACTTCCAGTTTGCGTGGTTAGGGAACCTAGGCGCGTCAGCTTTATACTCTTGGATGAAAACATCAAACCTTTACTTTCTCCAAACTGGCTAGTATTCAGCTTTCGACTTCCTTTTTCTAATTCCTCACGCACCTTAGTGATATAACTATCTAGCGACGTTTCTCTTCTTATCTCCTGAATGGTTTCATCTTTCGTACTTCACGTAAACGGCCCAGCAGGGGCTGCTAGTGCACGATACGTGAGCAGTAATTGGTTGATCAGGGTGTGATGCGGTCTTTGTTTTATATCTGTCTACATTTCAAGGTCCTTTGTCAACGCCTGGTTCATAAAGTCGTAAGCAGTACACCGGCACACTGTACCAACGCTTCGCTGTCACGCGACGACCACCGATTGAACGCGGACTGAGTGTACCACAATGACGCCCGCCCCTACGCGGTTTCGAACCGGGGGCCTAAGATTTGTAAGCCAGATGCACAATCCTTCAGGCCACCGGTCGACCAACTCCTGGTTCAACGACCCGTCGAAGAAGGAACATTCACAGGATAATGCTATCGTTCTAGTGCCACTTGAACTTGAGCTGCGATGCAAAACAAATACCGCGTGGGTGGCTAGATGCGCATATCACAACGACCTAGCAAGAGAGCACAGCAAAGACAAAGCAACAATGGCCGTCTAACAGAGGTGATCTCATGGGTCAGATTCAGATGGACTGGAACGATAGGAAAATCCCTTGAGTGTTCCTTCTTGAGCAAATCGTTGAGCCAGGAAATGATAAGGTGCTAGTTCTTGATAGATCTAAAACGAAACACCCGAAACACACCCTGATCAACCAACTACTGCCCACGTTCCCTGCACTAGCAGTCCGCGCTGTGTAGGTTACGTGAAGTAAGAAAGAAGTAGAAAGTAAATGGAAGATAAAGGGGAATGAAAGTCATTAAAATGAAGGATAACACCAAAGAGTGAAGATAATGACAGAATAAGAACTGAAAGTTTGAAGATGGATATGGTCAGGAGAAGGGAAAGGTTTCGTGTTGCCACCCAAGAGCGTCTAACTGACGCTCGAAACCCTTAACCGTAGGTTCACTGACTACATTTTCTGGAAGCGAGTTCCAGCGCTCGATAACTCTACGCGATAACCGAGTTTCCGCCCTGATCCCGTCAGAACGCGGCTTGTGTAGCTTCATGGGATGACCGCGAAGACAAGGCAACCTAGCCGGGCTAAATAGCCAGCGCAAGTCCGGCCCAACCTTCCCTGTTAAATGCGGTAAGTAAGGATTAGGTCTCCTCGAAGCCGTCGGTAGTGCATTGAATACATACCCAAGCTAAGTAGACGCTCGGGGTACGATTGCCCCCGTAACCCCTCGACCAATTTGGTACCTACTCTCAAAACCCTCTCAAGCTCCATTTTGTCCCGAACAAGGCAGGGCGCGCAAGCCTGGACGCAGTATTCCAGATGGGGCCGAACGAAAGCTGAGAATAGCTTCACAAATATGTCGGCAGTTAAGACCCCGAAAGAACGGCGTATTAACCATAACATTCTGAAACCCCTACTAGCGGCCTTCTTCCAGTTGTCACCAGAATGCAAAGACGAGGAATGAACGACACCTAGATCTATCTGGTAGGAGACAAGGGGGAGTTCGACCCCACCAAGTACGTAGCTCGAAGGCGGGAAAGTTGCTCCTATACGAAGGACGGAACACTTAGCCTGATTTATGGGCAGTAGCCACAAAGTAGACCAGTCCCAGAGTCTGTCCAGTGCACGCTGTATGGCCTCAGAACCACCAGGAACATTTACAACATTCCATAGCTTAAGGTCATCAGCAAACAATAAGGATGATACCCCAAGCTCTCCAGGGAGATCGTTTACGTAGATGGAGAACAGCATCGGTCCAAGGACCGAGCCCTGTGGGACATCGCTAAGGACCGCTTGCTTAAAGGATAAGCTGCGACCACTACAAGATCACGCTCGGACATGCAACAGCGAGCACGTGTATTCCAGTTCAAATTCAGTGGGGACAGGAACGATAGGATAATCCAGTGAATGTTCTTTCTTTTGCGTATCGTTGGACCGGGAAATAATAGGTCAGCTCGAGATATTGAAAAGCCTAAAACAAAGACCGCATCACACTCCGGCCAACCAATTACTGCCCACATTTCCTGCCTAGCAGTACGTACCAGGCCAGCTTATGTGAAGAAAGAGTGAAGAGTAAGCTAAAAAAACGAAAGGAGGAATGTGTGCCAACTAATGATAATACCAAAGTTTGAGAACTGGAAAAAGGAACAGAAGGTTAGAGATACTAGTCGGTCAGAATGGGAAGGTCTGGTACTGCCACCCAAGAGCATCTAACTGTTGCTTGAAGCCTTCAACTGTAGATTCCTTAACGACGTCCTTCGGAAGCGAGTTCCAACGTCCAATAACCTGGAGAGACAAGCGAGTTTCCGTCCTAACCCGGTCAGAACGCAGTTTGTGCGGCTTCAACGGGTGACCTCGGAGCCTAGGCAGCTTGGTGGGACCAAATAGCCAGGACAAGTCTGGACCGACCTTACCCGTTAGGATCCGGTAAGTGAGGATCAAGTCTCAGCTAACCGGTATTGCATTGAATACATCCCCAAGCTAAGCAAACACTCGGGATACGTTTGTCATCGTAAACCGTGCACTAACCTTGTACACAATCGCAAAATCCGCTCCAGTTCCATTTTGTCCGTTGAAAGACATGGTAGACATTCGTGGATACAGTGGGGTCGCACAAAAGCTGAGAAAATTTTCACACAAATATCTGCCGATAGGACACCAAAGGAGCGGCGAATGAAGTACATCATACAGCAGTCTCTACATGCCGCCTTCCTACAATTGTCCCCAAAGTGAAGCACTGAGGTGTTGACGACGCCTAGATCAACCTGCTGAGTGACAACAGAGATTTAACTTCTACCAACAACAGCGCGTGGGGGGACTAGCATCCCCAATGCGGAGGACATAACATTTCGCCTGATTTATAGGCATAAACCATAAGGTTGAGCAACCCCAGGGTCTATCCAAGGCAATTTGAATTGCCTCATAACCCCCAGGAGAATCCACAATATTTTGTTCGGCGCAATCAGCCGACAATTCAGATATGTCGACCAGCTGTCCGGAAAAGCACCAGACGGCCGTTTCGCCCTATTGGGGCTCATCAGTGGTGCGCATCCTTCGGTCCTCTGTGGAGGATCGAATCCATGACTGCTAGTGGCTCTTGCCAACTAGCCCGCAGCTTATGCAACTGCGCCATGGAGGACGGTATCTAACTATCGTGAATTGTTAGCTAAATGCGATATAGCCCGACGCATCCTCCACTGCGATGCGGATGACAGCGGTCGGCCTTCCGGCGTCAGGACTTCCCGGTTACGGCAGCTATGAATCGACATAGCATTTTGTGGAATCCGTACGGGCGAATTGGTATTACTTATGAATGGAAGGATTTTGGTGAGTATTTTGTTCGTCGCAATCAGCCGACAATTCAGATATGTCGACCAGCTGTCCGGAAAAGCACCAGACGGCCGTTTCGCCCTATTGGGGCTCATCAGTGGTGCGCATCCTTCGGTCCTCTGTGGAGGATCGAATCCATGACTGCTAGTGGCTCTTGCCAACTAGCCCGCAGCTTATGCAACTGCGCCATGGAGGACGGTATCTAACTATCGTGAATTGTTAGCTAAATGCGATATAGCCCGACGCCCCAATAGGGCGAAACGGCCGTCTGGTGCTTTTCCGGACAGCTGGTCGACATATCTGAATTGTCGGCTGATTGCGACGAACAAAATACTCACCAAAATCCTTCCATTCATAAGTAATACCAATTCGCCCGTACGGATTCCACAAAATGCTATGTCGATTCATAGCTGCCGTAACCGGGAAGTCCTGACGCCGGAAGGCCGACCGCTGTCATCTGCATGGCAGGTGCCTGCATGGCAGTGGAGGATGCGTCGGGCTATATCGCATTTAGCTAACAATTCACGATAGTTAGATACCGTCCTCCATGGCGCAGTTGCATAAGCTGCGGGCTAGTTGGCAAGAGCCACTAGCAGTCATGGATTCGATCCTCCACAGAGGACCGAAGGATGCGCACCACTGATGAGCCCCAATAGGGCGAAACGGCCGTCTGGTGCTTTTCCGGACAGCTGGTCGACATATCTGAATTGTCGGCTGATTGCGACGAACAAAATACTCACCAAAATCCTTCCATTCATAATCCACAATATTCTCCAGCTTTGTCATCAGCAAACAATAGGGACAGTACTTCAAGCTCCCGGGGTAGGTCTTTCATATAAATTGCGAAAAGCAACGGCCCTAAAACCGAGCCCTGCGGAAGGCCACTAAGAACAACTTGTCTAAGCGAAAGACTACACCCCACGTGTACACATTATACTCTCCCCATTAGAAAAGTAGACACCCACTTAAGGGCGCCACCAGATATCCCATATGATCTCGACCTCAGTGAGAGTCATTGAGGAGGGACAGTATCAAGGGCTTTGGATAAGTTGACGAAAAGCACGTCAATAGCGCGGTCACTGTCTACTACCTCAGCCCAGCCTTCACACGGAAAGGGATTCCAACCAAAGTGTTTTGCTGATAATTTGGTGAGGGTGGTTTGGTACGCCATGCTACATGTGGACTAAGTTGCTTATTGATGTTGTGTGGTGTATAATGAAGAGTTTCAGGAGCATTTATGGTTCGTGGTAATATTAAAGTTTGTAGATTTTAACACTGTTGTTGTTCAAGTAGCTAACGAAGTGCAGCGCGTCGTTGGAAGCTGCCATCATGGTGGACGATCTTCCTTCGTTTAATCGTTTGGTGAAATTATATATTCGCGAACATTGGCGGACATGGAACAGGATGTGAAGAAATTTCAGCAGGCTACTGCGACGGCCTTTTATAAGCGGTCAGTGGTTACTCGAACTCGGTACAAAATTTACTTAACTTAACTTTACCTCCCTATAAATATACTAAGTGCATTCCATTTTATTATTGAAACCTCTTTAATTATTTCTTAACGCTCGCCATTGCCAAATTGATACATGCTGTTCCATTTAACCTCGGCCCGTAACCAAAATTCCGCCCTTGGTTAGAGCCCAGCTCCCGCTTTCACAAGCTACAAGTAAATTTGTCAAACACGAAAAGCTCTTATGGAAACCGTGTTGTGCAGCAACGAGGTTACATTTATTCAGGTTGTTTATAGTGACCTGGAGATTCCCCTGTTTGGCTGCCGCATGCTGCGTAAAATATTACAAAATCACAAAATTATATTTTCTTGATGTACACAGCAAATTAGCCGCTCGCCTGTTTGAACGTTGCTCGCGTTTGTTTGAGTCAACATAGCATCCGCCTTCGAACGGCGCGACGCTCATCGGCTCCGCGGCCATCTTTGCTCTCCGCGCACGCGACCACACCTTTCCCTAGCTAGCTATCTTCCGGTGCCTTATTTTTAGCACTAGATAGCCTTTCGCCCCATTTAATAAATTTTTCCTAGCGTTACCTTTGGTGTTCTCCACTCATCGGAGGTTGGCCTTATATTCGCGTATTGGTTCTAAAGCGTACCGATTCTGCTTCTCGCTTTATTGGTGACCCCGAATTTTGGTCATTATCCGGTGAGTTTTCGTTAACCTTTCTTTTCAGATTTGGCCACATTTTTTCGCTAACCCGTCTGATTTTCTTTTTTCATTTTCCGGTTTAATTTCGCTGGCT
>OX104064.1:139456897-139505141 GCA_944474145.2 Dicrocoelium dendriticum
CTCATGCGGTGTTCTCACCAGATGTGAGACAACTGCGAAGGCACCGATGGTCGAACGTTACTAGCCTCTTTAGGTCTGCTGATCTAAAGGGCCAGGTTTCGCAACCGTACAGTAAGGTCGAACGTGCCGCTGAACCGTACACACTACTCTTCAGGGCGAGCGATATCGCGCCGCTGCCCCAGGTGGCGAAGGTTAGCAAAAGAACTCCGAGCTTTTGCTATACGGTTCGTGATCTCGTCTTCGATCCCAAGGGCGTTGATACAACCTCCCAGGTAGTTGAATTTCGGAACGAATTCAAGCTGATCCCCACCAATGGTCAGCGCAGGAGGCGATCCCTGCCAATCCTGGAGGAACGCTTTGCACTTGGAGGGTGCGAAGCAAAGCCCGAAGCGGCTGACAGCCAGTGCTAATCTGTCCAGCGCGGCTTGGCACGTCTGGGAGCTGTCACAGATGAGGACAATGTTGTCTGCATACTTCAAGTCAAGAAGTCATTCTCCTGCGAGTAGCTCCACACCTTAGTCGTGTCCTATAAATGCAATCTCCATGACTTCGTCAATAGCGAAGTTGAAGAGGAAAGGTGACAATGGGCATCCTTGTCTCACACCGCTGGAGATAGTGAAGAGTGGCGACAGCATACCGTTAGCCCTCACTCTGCCCGTGCTAGGCGCGTACACTGCTTGGATAATATTTACATATTTCTCCGGCACACCTTTCCTGAGTAGACAGTCCCAAAGGGCACTTCGAGCAAACGAATCGAATGCACCTTTAATATCGAGGAAAACGACTACGGTGGGCCGCCAATGTGTGACGGTGCTCCAACAACTGACGCAAAGTGAAGACGTGGTCGATGCAGCCACGACTCTGACGAAACCCGGCTTGCTCCTCACGAATGGTTTTCAAAAGCGCCAGTCAGTCTGTGAAAGATTACAGATGCAATTTGGAGGCCATGGGCATCAGACTGATTCTTCTATGGTTGTCGCGTTGAGAGCGCGAGCCTGCTTTGAAGAGGGGAACAATAACGGAGCGGCTCCAGTCGGTAGGGACAGTTCTCTGCTCCCACAGTGCCACTAGTAACTCGTATAAATCATCCACAAAAGCAGGTCACCGAAATTTGCAGAGGGCTGGAGGAACATCATCTGGTCCCACGGCTTTATTTAACTTCAACAGTCCGATCTCACTTTTGACTTCTGAGCGAGAGGGTGGATCTAAAGGGACAGCCCACGGAGCGGGGCGATCAGTGGCCGACGAGTAATCTAACAATTCTGACCAATTAAATTGCGTTTCAAAGTGCTCAGCCCAACGCTCCAAGTGTTTTTGACAAGTTGTGGATAGGCTATCTACTCTCGTCACGTATAGTTTCACTAATATCAGGTCTTCTGCTGCCCGTTTCCCGTATCAGCCGGAACAATTTACGATGGCTACCAAGGGCAGCAGCCACTGCCATCTCTGACGCACGAATAGACCACCAGGATTCGCGCTCTCTCTTCAGGCTAGCAACAGCGGGTGACAGAAAATGTAGATGCCTGGAGGTAAAAAGAATGTCAGGTCAGGTCAGGTCAGATGGACGATAGAGGCTTCCGCCTAACGAGCGTCCAGTTCTTGTGCCGGTAAGTGAAGCGGCCCCCGGCACTTCGACGTTGGATTGTCTCTTCTTGCTTCTGCAATGGAATGAAGCAAGAACAAGAGCAATCTCTGCACTTTCATATGCCAGCATCAAAATACACTACATATACCAGTACAACTACAATAGCTCTGGAAAAAGGATGGACCAACAATTGTCTAAGCCCCTTTTGAAGGCTACTACGGTCTCAGACTCCACTAAATCAGAAGGAAGTTTATTCCAGTAGTTAACTACTCGGTTCGTAAAAAACTTTGCCCTGATGTCCAAACGAGCTCTGTGATGTTTGAGCTTCAGGCGATGCCCGCGCAGATGGTCTGACGTAGCCAACTCAAACAGATGGGTGGAACTAATACCACTAAGTCCCTTAATGATCTTAAACGTCTCTATCAAATCCCCTCTCAACCTACGCCGTTCCAAGGAAAATAATCCTAAGCTACTTAGACGATCTTCGTAAGACTTCCCTCGTTGACCTTCAATCATCCTGGTCGCAAGTTTCTGAATCTTTTCTATACAAATGATGTCACTCCGGAGGTACGGTGACCAGGCCTGAACACAATACTCCAGATGTGGCCTAACCACTGCTTTATATAAGGGCAAGAATACTTCTGCTTTAGTGTTACTCAGCGCCCTCCTAAGACGAAATAACTCGTGTCGTGCTTTATTGGCAGCATGGCGACACTGTGCCGAAGGCTTAAAATTGTTCGCTACGATGACACCTAGATCACGGGCTTCGTCAGTACACCGCAATGATAGAGATCCCACAGGAGACTGAACTGCAATTCCGCTACCACTACTAGTCAATAGTTGACATTTGTTGGCATTTAGAGGTAGGTCCCATTGGCTTGACCAATTCGCCACAGTGATGATGTCCTTAGCCAATGTCGCTCGGTTTCCCCTACTGACTAGCTTCAAGTCATCTGCGAAGATGTAGCAGGGATCCTCAAGAAGAGGAGCCAGGTCATTTATAAACATAAGAAACAGCAATGGACCCAGAACCGAACCTTGGGGGACACCGCTGTAGGCATGGCCAACACTAGAACTCGCTTCCCCAACGCTGACTCTGAATGTCCTTCCACGTAAGAATTCAGAGAGCCATAGTAATAGTTGAGGATGCAATCCAAACCATGTCAGCTTCTCAATTAAAAATCGATGATTCACGGAGTCAAAGGCTTTACTGAAGTCCAAATAGCACACCTCTACCGATATCCCACCATCAAGACAACGGGTAATCTCGTCTAAAAAGCACAATAAATTGGTAAGACAAGACTTCTTTTTGAGAAAGCCATGCTGTTCCGCTCTAATTAGATTGTGCTCAGTCAAGTGCTCACAGATCCTGTTCCTTATAAGCTTTTCCAAGCATTTCAGCATGATGCTGGTCAAACTAACAGGTCTATAGTTAAGAGGCACCGACTTAGAACCCCCTTGTGGATGGCAACAATAGTCGCCTCCTTCCAATCACGTGGCAGCTTGCCTTCTTGAAGAGACTGGTTGAATAACTCCGCTACGGGATACTGAAGGATATCAGCCAGCGGCTTAACTATGGCGGGATGTACGCTATCAGGACCGGCTGATTTATAAGGGTTCAAACTGGCCAGCACTGTGAAGACCTCTGACACATTGAGAATAATTTCCCGCATTGTGTAGCTAGTTGAGCAGTGCGGCTGTGATGGCAAGGCTGACCCACTATCCTTCCGATGCAGGCTTTGGTAGACACGTAGCAGCACTTCTACTTTATCGACGTCGTCTACAGCCTGGGTACCGTCCTCCATGGTTAGACAGCCGACCACCTCTCTTAAAGAAGCCTTTGACTGGACATAACTGTAATAACACTTGGGATTAGTTTTCGCAAATTTGGCCAACCTAAGCTCATATGAGTACTTCGCCTGCCGCTGTAACTTAATAGCCATGTTTCGACACCTTTTGTACTGCAGCCAACGTCGAAAGCCCCGAGTTTCTTGATATTTTCTCCACTCAGCATTGCGCCTCTTTATCGCTCTATCAATTTTTCTTCTCCACCATCGGGGTTTCCCAAGATGTCTCCTGGGGCGAAGAGGAGCAAATTCATTCAGCAACTGTACAAGTCCACTTTTAAGTAGAAGCCACCTCTGTTCCAAAGTGGCCTTGTCCTGTTCAGGGACCCAAGTGATCTGAAGGGCTCGATCCCGCAGCTTCGTAAAATCAATACGATTTAAATCTCTTCCCATTCGACGGTTCTCTGCAAGCCTCGGTGTGTCCAGAGAAAAGGTCAAAACACAATGATCACTCTTACCTATGGGTGGCTCCACGCATAGGTCAATCAAGTGACCATGTCTGGCGATCACGATATCAAGGGTTGAAGGGGTACTCCCAGTACGACTCCTAGTCGGGACATTGACGTATTGCTCGAACGCATTTACATGCATCCAATCTACTAGTTCCTTCTCTAAAGTACCCACTCTGTTTTCAGCATGCTGCCAATCAGCATGCGGAAGGTTTAGGTCACCGACGATCAGAAAATTAGGTGCGGCCATTGCCGCCTGTCTTAGTAACGTACCAAGATCCCTGTCCTCTTCTCGCGTGGAGGATGGGCTACGATAAACACATACTATAATCTCCAATCTACCCCATGCTCTTAGATAGCAGGATACCACCTGAACATTAGCAGAACTCATGGTAAATGGAGCCTCCCAGTGTTTATATTGGCACTTTATAAGCAAGAGTACTCCTCCACCAGTCTGATACCCGGGCCTGTCAGCCCTGTAGCACGCAAAGTCTATAAGCAGATCACCAATAAGGTCATCTGGAGAGAGCCAGGACTCCGACACAGCGGCCACATCAACATGCTCACAACGCGTCACTAATTCCCCCCATTTGTTACGCACACTACAACAATTAGTGTACCACACGCTTAGTCTCTCCGAACGCGGTTGTTTCCCCTCGGACGTAGAGCCCGAGGGGATAACCCGTTTTTTGTACCATTTCATTTCGATCAGCTGCCTGAGTCGATGAATCAACGCTGGGCTGCTGTAACGCATTACGGGATAATCCCTTTCCTGGCTTCGCCCGCCTGGGCTTGCTGGATAAACTCCCGACGGGTTTCCTCCCATTTACCTGAGTCGACCTAACAGCACTGCACTTCGGATTTTCTGTACGGTCCAATTTAGGTGTGGCAAGTTTTTCATTTATCCTATCATTTTGTGAAAAGGGCATACCACCCATGGACTTTGGTGCCACTACTATCGAGCATGAGGCCTCGATTGTTTTTGAACGCACCGGCTGAAGTCCCATTGCCACACCTTCACTACCCTCTTCCGCCATAGAGGTGTGATTCACATTTCCATCAAGAGCAAGTTTCTCCACAACCAAATGCAGGCCAGGAGTTATCTCACTGGCGTCTTGTGAAAGGGGTTGTCCAGACAAGCTGACTGCCCTTGCCACAGGAGAGCAAACGCTAGAAGTTTGCTTAGGTGTCTGAGTAACGTGAGGCTCACTATCATGAATTCCAACGTGTGAGACCGCAGATTCATTAACCAAGCTGGTATTAGTACCTTCTAACCGGCTCAGCCGAGGGGCTTTAGCCTTCGAAGTTAGTGTGTCCGGTGCTATTTGATACCGACCATTTGTCTGACTTGCAACCAACCCAGCCCTGTTAAGTAGAAGGTCCCGGTGTATAGGGTTCCGAAACTCAACCAGGATAGGCCTTGCATAACCTTGGTGGCGAAGCATACTTGTTTCTCTCCAGCTGCCAACACGATGTACTCTTTTGATACCAACGTATAACGGTATTCCGGCTATACGAAGGATATCGTGCACTCGCCTTCTGTCTAGGTCCCGTCGAGTTTTAGTTTCTCGTATGACTGGCTCCTCCCTATTGTAGATAAGAACGTTTCGTTGTCTACCCATAGCAAGTTCTGCACTTCGCAAGTAACATTCCAATGAAGACTGCAACTCTTCAACTTTTGAACGCAATGTCTCAATTAGCAAGCTCTGGTCACGAATCAACTTCTCGGCACTGTCTAGTCTATGCACACAGCTTCTACTAGCAGACTCATGCACAGCTGAGACATGAGTAACTGGATCAAAAGTCCGATCGTGTATCAAGCGAGAACCAATGTCTGCTAAGCACACGCAGTGGAAGCAAATCCACTTTAATTGGGAATGTCGGGCATAAAGATCAATAGAGTCCTGGTCTAATCTAGAGCAGTTGTTATGGTACCATAACAAGCATCTGTCGCACTGAATTCCCTCTTTGACCTCAACGCCACAAGTGTGCTCACCACATTTATAGCCAGCCACCGATGTCATTACAAATAGCACGTAACAGCCACGTATAGAATAATAAAAAGATAGGTAGTTTGGTGGGATTAACTGACCAAATTAATGCAGGTATGACGGCTTAAGATTAAGTAGTCCCAACAAGTTAATACAATAGAGAATACAACAATATTGAATAAAACAATAAACACAGCGAATTCACACGACCAAAAAGAACACAAAGAGAAGCAATACTGGAACGAACTCACGCGGTTAACGAAGATCCAAGATATCTTGGATCAATATTTGATGGAGCAGAGTAAAAATTTCCCACTCAGTCACTCTAGATCACGCTTCCAAGCCAAGTTTGAAGGTAGAAATTTCAAGATAGAGCTTTTTCAAAATTTCACCTGACGTGTAATAAAATTACAGACGCAGGTTATAAAACAAACTGCTTAAACTCCGCACCTTTCCAACCTTTAAACATGGATAAATAGTTGAAGTTCAAGCGGGACTGGAACGATAGCATCATCCCGTGAGTGTTCCTTCTTCGGCGGGTCGTTGAACCAGGAGTTAGCGAACTTTGAAATACTGATGGGCCTAAAACAAAGACCGCATCACACCCTGTCCAACCAATTAATGCCCACGTATCCTGCCCTAGCAGTCCCTGCTGGGTCGGTTACGTGAAGTAAGAAAGAGAAAAAAGTAAACGCAGAAGGCAAAAGAGAAAGTGGTAAGAGCTAAGCAAGTGGAATACCAAGATATTTGAGTCAATAAAAAAAGAACTGAAAAGTGAAGGTGAGTCAGCTAGGAAAAAGGAAAGGTTTGCTGTTGCCACCCAAGAGCATCGAGCTGGCGCGCAAAACCCTTAACTGTAGGTTCCCTAACCACATGATCTGGAAGCGAATTCCAGCGATCTATAACTCGGCTCGATAGACGAGTTTCCGTCCTAATCCTATCAGACCGTGGTTTATGCAGTTTCAGTGGGTGACCGCGGAGACTAGGTAACGTAGCGGGACTAAATAGCCCTGACAAGTCCGGACCAATCTTACCCGTCAAAATACGATAAGTGAGAATCAGGTCCCCTCTTATCCTTCGGTAGTGCATGGAGTACATACCCAAACTGAGCAAGCGTTCAGGATACGTCTGCCCCGTAGACCCTGCACTAACCGAGTGCCCACTCGTAACACCCTCTCCAAATCCATTTTGTCTCGGATAAAACATGGTGGACAAGCCTGAATACAATATTCCAGGTGGGGTCGGACGAATGCCGAAAATAGCTTCACAAACAACTTGGCCGTTAAGATTCCGAAAGAGCGGCGGATAAACCACATCATACGAAACCCTCTACAAGCAGCCTTCTTCCAGTTGTCTCCAGAATGAAGTGCTGATGCGTGTACGACTCCTAAATCAACCTGCTGAGTGACAACAGGGAGTTCACCACCGCCGACAACATATCGGGTGGGAGGATTTGCAGCTCCGATTCGGAGAACAGAGCACTTCGCCCTATTTATGGGCATCAACCATAAGATAGACCATTCCCAGAGCCTATCCAAGGCACGCTGAATTGCCTCAGGACCCCCCGGGATATCCACAATATTCCAGAGCTTAAGGTCGTCAGCAAACATTATTGATGACACCCCTAGCTCTCCCGGCAAGTCATTTACATAGATCGCGAACAACAATGGCCCCAATACCGAGCCCTGCGGAACGCCACTAAGGACAGCTTGCCTGAGCGAAAGGCTACGCCCCACCCGTACGCAATGTTCCCTCCCCTCAAGGAAGGCAGACACCCATTGAAGGGCGCGACCAGATATCCCGTAAGATCTCAACTTTAGTGAGAGCCGAAGATGTGGAACAGTGTCAAAAGCTTTCGAAAAATCTACGAATAGCACGTCTACAGCGTGGCCACTGTCTACCGCTTCGGCCCAGCTTTCACGAGCTACAAGTAAATTAGTCTGACATGAAAATCCTTTGCGGAATCCATGTTGTGCAACACTGAGAAGGTTGAATCGATTCAGGTGGTTCTCCACTGAATCCCTTATCAGCTTCTCGAACAACTTGACTACTACGCTTGTCAAACTGACAGGCCGGTAGTTCGCGGGTAGAGCGCTGTCACCGCCCTTAAAAATCGGACAGATGATTGCCTCCTTCCATTCCGAAGGTAGGCTGCAGCTGTCCAGCGATATTAAAATACGCACGTGAGCGGACCACTCAGCTCAGTGGCCAGTTCATGCAACAGCTTCGGATGAATTGAATCAGGACCGGAAGCTTTAGAGGGATTAATGCCTTGCAGTAGCTCGAAGACCTGAGTCTCCGTTATGCTAAATTCAGCTAAGCAAGAATCCTCTGGAACTCTTGAAACCAATTCAACCTGTGGTAAGAGGTCTCCCGAGCAAAGACCCCAGTATACTGATCACTCAGTATACAAGCCTTGTCATAGTCAGTTTGCGCACGGGTCCCGTCTGCTCGCAATAAAGCTGGTATAGACAGTTTTGCCCCGCTGCGTCTTTTAACGTAAGCAAAAAACTTCTTGGGATTAGCTGCGGCCGAGTCCGCTAAACCCTGCTCGTATTGGAGACGAGCAGTTCTGAGATGTTGCTTACATTTATTTCTATTCTCTCGATAACTATCATAGGTACTGGCTGATGGAGCTGCTTGGTAGGTTCGCCAGCATCTAGACCGTTTCTTGAGTAGGAACTTGCCTGTGGTATCTATCCATGGAGGCTGTGCCCTTAACCCTCTTTTCCTCATGAGTGGAATATAGGGAGTGGAAACCTCCGTAAGGTATGCCTTAAATTTATCCCAGGCTAACTGGACAGAGTCAGCCATCGAGATCTCACAGTTCAGAACTGAAGCCTTAGTTCGCATTGCACTAAAGTCCGCCCGCCAAATATTCGGAAGTAATTCAACAGCGGTCTCTTGGTGCCTTGAAAGAGCACATCGAAAGGATATGCATGCGTGATCGCTAGACCCTAGAGGTGCACCGTATGAAACGTCAGTCACGAAGTCCAGGGACTTAGCGAAAACCAAATCCAAAGTAGATGGTATTTGGTTGTCCATATACCTAGTGGGAAAGTCAACGAACTGGTGCAAAGGCACTTGGAGAGTCAGTTCAAGGAAGTCTGCACCGAATGTTCCTAATGCCGAATTGCAAGAAAGATCGGCCCAACAGACTTCCGGGAGGTTGAAATCCCCTAGAACTAAACACTTATTCGCAGACTGAGTGCGAATAAAGTCAAGTATCCCCCTGGAGAACTTCCAGGACTTCTGTATATCACTATAACTGTAAACTGGGTAGAGGAAGTGCACAAAACAGCCGATAGGGCTTCAACAGTCTGATCCGACGACTGGAATGTGCAGGTCCTCAACACATCTAAGTTACAGCTCACATACAGTACAACGCCTCCGCCTTGGCGACCAACGGAGCGATCAGTTCTAAGCAGCGCGTAGCCAGGTAAATATACCTCACCGTCCGTGATATCCGGAGACAACCACGTCTCAGTGAAAGCAAGTATGTCGGGACGAGATTTGTCTACAAGTAGACCCAACTCGTGCACCTTGTTCCTTAGGCTACGCACGTTGCTAAGTACTACCTCAAGGAAGTCGGCACGACCATCCCTGGGTCGTGCGCCATCAGGATTGGTTCTGATAGGGCGGAAAGTAACTTCCGGCTGACCACCTGAAAACCCACCAGACGGAGGCCTTGCTCACCAGCCGCCCGTCTAGTTTTGAGGTCTTTGATAGCCTCCTTTAACTTCAACCTATCTGCCAGTGGTAGGTCCGGCTGAACGCTGACATCACTACCCTTAAGTTTGAATGCAAATCGCAGTAACGATTTGCGTTCCTCCGGGGTAGAAAGGACTACGCGAAGTAGTCGGGGTCGTGGATTTGGCGCAGCGACAGGAACGTTCCCCAATCTGGTCAGCTTTCTGACAGTGACACCAGGGAAACCAGGTGGAAGCAGCTTGCTGACACACAGTTTCAGCCACTTGATGTCATCCAAGATGCGTTCCCTTGGGAGAACGGCCTCAGATTCAGTAACGTTACGGAATATAACGCTACTATCAGTGAAAGAGTCGGCACGACGGGGAGTGTTTACCCCACGTGCCTTGGAGTCGACACCTGTACCAGCTGTTTTCACCACTGGCGGTGGGACTGTCTCTGGCTTCCCAAACGACGCCGAAGCAACGGTAGCGTAGGTTTTCCGCTCTATTGCCGGCGTCTTACTGGTTCCTGGGTCTTCAAGCCCCTTCGAAGTTTTACGAGCAGATCTTGTCCGCTTCTTCTTTTGGCTCACTGGAGCAGGGGCCGTTGACTTTGTATCGCATTGAGCAGTTACCAGCATTTCGTCAGAACAGGCTGGTTCACTGGCGGCCGAGACAGTCAGCGTCTGTGGAAAGTTCTGTGTGCAATCGTCAGACGAGTTTATGACTGTCAAAGACGGCATCTCTTTCGATGCCGTGGCAACTATTTCTCTGGGTTTAGCAGAGGGCTTTTGGTATTTCCGCACCCTATTTTTCTTCACTTTGATCGGATCATGAGGACCGCCAGCAATGCTACCTGGATTGGCCGGTAGGATGTGCGACTTTATGACCGACTGACAGACTCCAGTGGATGGATCGTCAGCAATGTTGCCGGCTATTGCTGTGTCTTCAAACGAAATATTTAGGGATTTTAAAATCAAATCCATTTTCGTATCGAGCGAAGCAATAGAGGCGAGTTTAGCTATCGCCAACTCAACATCTGCCAACCTTGAAGCCAACGCTGAAAGTTTAGCACCGGTGACAGCCAGGCGCGTCGATCTTTTAGCGCAGCATTCAGCACAGCTGAAAAGAAAGTGGACGCTTGATGATAGCATTTTGTACTGGTCAGCTTGTAGGCCGGTACAGCTTTCGTGATACCAGCGGCAGCAGACGTCACAATGCATACCACCAGATGCATCTGTTACTGGCTCTGAACAGTTAACCTGTCCGCAAGCTGCAGTAGACTCATCAAACGAGGACCCCATAGGTCCATCCGTCTCGGTGTTTAGCGAGACAGCCATGTTTATGTGGAAAACAGATTAGAATTACAACACGTATACAATAGGAAAACGACCGCAATAAAAAGACAAAAACAGGGTGCAAAACGGGATTAAAACTGGGAACAACCGGAAAAATTACCAGTAAGCGCCAAAGACGCTTTGGTCAGTACCAATTTAATCGATCCAAGATATCTTGGATCAGGGAAAATTTGACAATAGTCAAATTTCGTTTCAAGTGTTTATTCAAACACTGTTTTTCACGTTATTTCAGCTGAAAAGCTCGATCAGAATGGCACGCCAAAAAATCGAATTACCGCGTAGTACTCACAGGACAGTCAGACAGATAGTTCAAGTTCAAGTTCAAGTGGGACCGGAACAGTAGGATAAATCCCCGTGAATGTTCCTTCCGTGACGCGTCGTTGATCCAGGGTATTATTCGTCCGCGATAACTGGAATCCAGAAGAGTCAGATCAGCGCGCGCGAATCACACCACGGTCAACCAATTAATACCCACGCGACCTGCACTGGCAGTCCCCGCCGCACCGGTCACGTGAAATAAGAAAGAGAAGTACGAAAGTAATAAGAGCGTCAAGAAAAAAATAGATTTAATAATTCAATAAAACGAATAAACTAGGAAGTGAAGGGGAATGTTAAGAATTGAAGGCCAAGAGCGTCGAGTCGGTGTTCGAACTCTTTCACTGTTGGTGCCAATACCACGTTTTCGGGCAGTGCATTCCAGGAATCCACCACTCGGCGTGATAAACGAAAGTCCGCTCGGACTCCATCCGATCGAGGTTTGTGTAGCTTCAGCGAGTGACCTCGGAGCGATGGAAGCCGAGCCGGTTGGAAAAGCCCGGATAAATCGGGTCCGATTTTACCGGTAAGTATACGATAGGTCAAGACTAGGTCGCCTCGATGTTGACGATAGTGCATCGAGAACATTCCCAGCGCAAGTAGTCTTTCTGGGTAAGAATGGTTCCGCAGTCCATGGACCAGTTTGGTTCCAACTCTCAACACTCTCTCCACTGACATCCTGTCCCTGACTAAGCAAGGTGGACAAGCCTGGATGCAGTATTCCAAGTGTGGCCTGACAAACGCTGAGAATAACCTAACAAACATAGCGCCCGTGATGGTCCCGAATGCCCTGCGGATCATCCACAACATTCTGAAACCCTTGCACGTAGCTTTCCTCCAGTTCTCACTGGATTTAAGTTCTGAAGACAATGTGACCCCTAGGTCTACCAATTGGGTAACATGGTGGAGTTCATTACCGCCAAGAAAATAACGCGTTTGGGGGCTATTTGGCCCTACTCGTAAGATGGAACACTTTGCATAGTTTATGGGCAACTGCCACAGAGCAGCCCAGTCCCAAAGTTGATCGAGGGCCCGTTGCAGAATCTGGGGTCCATCGAAGTCAGACACTATGTGCCAAAACTTTAGGTCATCTGCAAACATGAGAGATGGTACCTCCAGCAGTTCGGGCAGCTCGTTGACATACAAGGAAAATAACAACGGGCCAAGCACCGAACCCTGAGGGACCCCACTGAGGACTGACTGTCGGAAAGACAGACTAGACCCGACACGAACACACATCTCTCTCCCTTCCAGAAACGTGGTGATCCATTTTAGTATACCCCCGGATATTCCATAGGACCGAAGTTTCAAGGAAAGGCGAGAATGTGATACAGTGTCGAACGCCTTGGAGAAGTCAATAAACACGACATCTACTGCATGACCCCGATCCAAAGCATCCGCCCAACATTCGCGTGCAACTAGCAAATTAGTCATACAGGAATGACCCTTGCGAAAGCCGTGTTGCAGTGGACTGAGCAGACCATACTCCCGCAGGTGGTCTTCAAGCACATCACTGACCAACTTCTCCAATACCTTGACCAGTACGCTTGTCAAACTTACTGGTCTATAATTGGCAGGAAGATGCTTGTCGCCCTTTTTAAAAATCGGGCAAACGATAGCATCCTTCCAGTCCTTAGGAAAGGAGCAGCTGCGAAGCGACAATTGAAACAAACGAGTCACTGGGCCACATAGCTCGCTTGCTAGTTCGTACAGAAGCTTAGGGTGAATATCATCCATCCCAGCGGATTTAGCAGGATTTAGAGCCTGAAGAAGATGGAGAACTTTTGCCTCCGAAATTGTGACGTGTGTTAAACAGGAGTCCTGGGGGACTCTCATTGCTAGGTCAAGATGCGGCAATTGCTCATCCTGAACAAAAGTTCCGGCATACTGCGCACTCAGTAGACATGCTTTTTCGTGATCAGTGGTGGCAGTGGCGCCGTCGCTGCCTAATAACACTGGGATAGATGAGCCAACGTTACTACGCCTTTTGACGTAGGCGAAGAATCTTTTGGGATTCGCGGAGGCTGAGTTAGCCAGCTCCATCTCATAGCTAAGTCTAGCAGCTCGTAAATGACTCTTGCAAGCATTCCGAGCTTCCCGATAACGCCGAAAAGTACATTCTGAGAGAACTGTTCGGTAGATCCGCCAGCATCTTGCCCGTCTATTCATTAGCTGGTGTGCGACTGAGTCTAACCATGGTGGCTTCGCTTTGGCACCCTTCTTTAGCGAAAGAGGGATGTGGGGGTGGGATATGTTAAAGAGGAAAGACTTAAACGTATCCCAAGCCGTCTGTATATCATCATCCGGCAAGATGATGCATGGGAAACTTACTGCCTTGGCTCTAATAGACGGAAAGTCGGCGTGCCAAATGTTCGGAGTCGGGACCCTGCGTGAATCGTAGTCTCTAATGAGAGCACAAGTGAATGACAAACACGTATGGTCACTGGCTCCCAAAGGGGGGCCGTACTCAAGGTCACTCACAAAGTCAACCGACTTTGCGAAAACCAGGTCCAACAGAGAAGGAGCTTGACCCACCATGTACCTGGTGGGTCGATCGACAAATTGGTGTAAGGGTACTTCTAGTGTCAAGTCAACAAGCTCGGCAGCCAACCCTGTTGTCGCTGCCTCACAAGATAGGTCATGCCAATTTACTTCAGGGAAGTTGAAGTCCCCCATTATCAAGCATCTGTTCGCAGAGTGAGTGCGGATGAAGTCAATGAAACTCCTAGAAGCGCTATCAGGGCTCCTATACAGCAGCACAATTTTAAATTGCGTTGATTCGGTACAGACTTCAACTGAAAGAGCTTCCACAGTTTTATCAGCTGAGTTAAAGGTATGTGTTTTGGATATGTTTACACCACATCTGATATACAAGGCGACACCACCGCCACGGCGATCAGATGGGCGGTCAGATCTCAGTATTGCGTAGCCCGGAACGTATAATTCACTGTCCATGACGTCAGAAGACAACCAGGTTTCAGTGAACGCGAGTACATCAGGATGGGAGTGGTCTATTAGGGCCCCCACTTCACACATCTTGTTTCGCAGGCTACGCACATTACTAAGAACTATGTGAAAACGTTTGGTATGGAGAGCCCCGGGTCGTGTGCTACCAGAATGGGCTCTGGTAGGGCGGAAGTGGACCGTCGGCTCACCACCCGAAAACCCACCAAACATAAACCTTTCTCGCCAGCTTCGCGACGCGCTTTAAGGTTTTTGATGGCTTCCTTAAGCTTTATCCTATATGCTAAAGGTAGATCCGGCTGTATACTCACTCCGGAACCCTTCGTTTAAAGGCGAAGCGCAAAAGAGCTTGCCGCTCCTCCGGTGTAGACAGAACTACGCGTAATAGACGGGTCTAGATTTCGTAAAAAATAAAATAAATAAATAGTTTATTCTCGACTATGCGAGGCACGCCCATGGAGGCATGATCAGATATGTACAAATGTACAAACATTTTATGGCAACTGTAACAGTGCCAGTAGAAAATTGTTCATATGTCCATGATTGGAACAGTGCAAAGGTGAAAATGCGAAACAATAATTCGGCTGCCATGAGATACGGGACCTCAGCTAATAATAGATTGAGAATCCTGAATGATCCATTGGAAGGTAATGGAGGAGCGCGCTCCAGATATATGCCGATAGAGTGAGTTGGTGCACAAGTAACGCAAAGGTCAATGTATCGTAGAAAGTAAAAAGACGACAGTATATGCAGATGTTAAAGTTCCAGTGTAACGAACCTATTTAGAATTGTGACGCTAGTTGACCTGCCAGTGTGAAGTTATGGGCTGTGACTTTATTCGGTGGCGAGTCACATACGCCACGTTGCAGTTTTGTAAGACGGACCTTTGTGGCCTTTTATAGGAGAACGCTTGCCAGGCGAAAACCCACCACGTCCTGGAACCCTGCCGCCAATCCATTGAATGGCAAATTGTAACTGGCTATGTTTGCTGTCGAACGCTTGTTTGCTCGGTTATTCGCAGTCAGGTTGTGTCCCATTTTTCTGCTGGCAGATGCCTTGGCTGGTTGCCTATTGCGTTCCTGGGTCCTGTCCATTGGTAGGTCGGGAACTAAACATTCTTTTTGAATATGATGTGTTGATCCATTGCAGAACCACGTGAAGTCTTCTCTGATTATGTATATTTGCCGGGGAGCGAGGAATTCGTGTCCAGCTACCCTCACTGGAGATCGGTGGTTGGGTGCAGATGGTTAGAATGGAAGTGACGCCTTGGTCCAGGTAAGTTCTTGTGGGTTATTTCGTCCCATCTCAGATGGAGGCAGCTCCTCATTTCAATCCCGAATCCCTCAGATGTTTACGATCTCAGAGCAACGGGAGAGAGGAACAGGCCGAGAGTACTATCACCCGATATGTTTCCAAGCCTAGTAAGTTTTAAAACAGTAACCCCAGGAAACCCGGGTGGAAGTAGTTTGGAAATGCAAAGTTTGAACCAATGAAGATCGTCAAGCATGCGATCTTTCGGAAGAGTCTTAGAGGACTCCGGGTATTCCTAAAGATAACGCTGCTGTCCGTAAATGCATCACTACGACGAGGGGTGTTTACGGCACGCGTCACCGTAGCAGTGGCTGGCGCAGCGCTTGAGTTCATATCCTCCTTAGTAGGAACAGCAGGTGCACAGGAGAAGGATTTCGGCCGTGAGGTGGAAGGGTTTTCTGCCTTCGTTTCCGGGGACGGAGTATCGAGTAAGCCCACCGTTACATCTCTTAGCTTGGGTTTGGTTGTACCGATGGATTTCTTTAACTTGCGTCGTTTTGCCTTCGCAGGTACACTGGTCTGTACAACTTTCCTACTCACAACTGAGTTCAATATAACGTCAGGATGTTTACCATCTTCAGGCGCCGCCTCAAGAGTTGGTGAATCCTTCAAAGCCGTACTATTTATGCAATTTTCTGAGAGCATGCTTATTCTGAGAAGGCCTGCACGTTCAAGGCTTACGACGATTTGATCAACCTTCCCCTCTAAAGAACTAAACAAAGACAGAAGAGTACCCACTCTATTCACCAAAGTTTCAAATTCGTCATTTCGGACTAAATAAATAAATAATAAATAAATAAATAGGTATATTTCTAGACCTGTTAGCGGCTGCACCCTAAAGGGTTCAGATCAATGCTTACATAAATCGGATGCTCTTGCATGGATGTAGGTAAAATATTAGTATATGTTCATCGGTAGCAATTACAAATGCATTGGCATTGTTTGATATACAGCTACTGGGTCGCAGGCGCCAACCTTGACATTTCTCTGGTTCCTTCGGGCGATATTGAGCTCCTTGTTCTTTTACTGTGAAAACTTCGCGGAGGTGTAGTTGTGCTTTTTCTCCTTGGAACAGAATTCAATTCGCCGAAAGTTCACTTTAAATTGATCGCACATTAATTGGCCACTCAGTTGCCCCAATTGTTGTTGCGCACATGGAAGAAATGAGTGAAGGGATTATAAGGCATACGAAAAGTTGAAAACAATTCCGATAAATCCGGACAAAAATAGAAACAATTTGTTAAGAGAAAAAATAAAGCTGCGTGCTTCAGTAGAAAAATACCAATTAACAAAAAAATACAGCCCTACTTTTCTTACGCTGATATTGCTCTCCGGCGCAAAATTTCAACCTGTTATTCTCAGATAAAAGAAAAAGCCTTTCTACAGTTAGAATGCCGCTTAAATTAGCACAAAATTACACTGGCCTGGACCAGCTTTAGAACCTGAATACGCTGAACGTAAAAGCAACACAATACGTGCAGTAGTTTGCGAGTTATTTGCAATTAAATGATGGTCTACGAATAACGCGATTTTTTCGCTACAAATGGCTTTCTGATTTGCAAGCAGATAGCAGAAAAAAGAAAAGAAAATATAAAAAGTAGGGAAGCGGCGTATGTTCTAGATAGGCATAGCTATCCAGAAATGCTCTAATTAGCCCGTAATACCCTGCGACAACTACGGACTGCGCAGGTGGCCGAAAAGTAAACTTTGCAGGCATACATGACAAATATATAAAAATAAGAGATGACCTTGCGCGAAAATGCTAGAAATCCATCAAGGAATATTATATCTACATGGGAATTCAGGGGAGCTTGTAATTAACTCACGGTTAGAAGGCCACAGCATACCATTTTCAGTGGATACTGAGCCACATAAACAACCAGTAAAATAGAGTTTAGCATTTTTATGCCTCTAAGCTTTTCTAAAGCTTACAAAAAGGCAGCATGAGCCAGGTCTACCTGAGTAACCCAGGGGGTCTTTCAGATCCGTTGACAGATTTCGGCCTACAAAATACACACATTCCTTAGCTAAACATCACAAGATTTATCCCTTAGAGCCGATTTTCTATATTCATGAGGCTGTAGCAACCCAAAAGATATTTCTTGTTTTTTGTACACTTTTATTACTCAGTCATAAATATTGCTTTTTGTTTTAATGCCGACTCTACGGCCATTATGAACTGCATCCGGATCACCACTTTTCTCCACGGTGAGTTCCGGCACTGACGTACGCTCTCGTCGCTTCATTCGTTTTCGTTCGATTGTAGCCTTCCGCGAATACAATCCGTTGTGTCCGTCTTCCTGGTTTTCTGGCATCCCTACCAGCGCGAGAACACTCTCGGACTAGTATACACTAGTTATATAAATTGGTGACCCCGATTCGCACGCGCGAATCTTCAGCTATTTTGATCGTCTCGTTTTTCCGTGAGTTCGTTCCGAGTTGTTGTTTTTTTCATAATCCCTGGTGGATTGTTTTCCGTCCATTTCATTTTTAAAACCATTCGTGTTATTCATATGCTATGTCTGACGCCGATGTAAAACCCGGATCTGGCAGCAGCATGAATTTGCTCACCTTGGCTGTTCCGGATTTTATGGCACACAAGCCCAACGTCTGGTTCGCCATTTTTGAGATAGAGTTAGAAAACAGAGGGATCTCTTCCGACCAAGCTAAATACAATCAACTCGTCCCACGCCTTCCGCAACAGGTGGTGACATTGGTCGAAGACGTACTGCTTCATCCACCTAAAGACGGTAAATACGAAGCAATGAAGCAGTTGATTCTAAAGGAGTCGCAACCCAGCGCTCGTGCTCGATTGGAGCAACTCTTTCATAGCACTAAGCTGGGCGATCGCAAGCCTTCGGTTTTGCTCCGCGATATTCAACAGATTGCTGGCCCTTCGTACATGAGTGAAGAGGCATTAAAAGAATTGTGGCTCTCACGTTTACCTGATCCTCTTCCTTTAATGCTCGTAGCAAATCCAAATAAATCACTCAAAGAGTTGGCCATAACCGCGGACGCAGCCTTTGAGAGAATCCCTCAAAACATGAAGGCATCCAGCAGCATTTTCGTCCACATTAGCGGATAATGACTTGAATGCAAAAGCGCCCGCGCAAGCAGACCCCCGAGACGAAGAGATAGCCGCGCTTCGCCGTGAATTAGCAACCGTGCAGTTAGAAAGACAAGGCTTGCTAAGACCGCACGCTGACCACGAAATTGCCGCCGTTCGTCACGGTGCCTATCAGCCCCGACCCCACCGTACAGATCCAGGTCACCGCGCAGACGCAATCCATCACCCCCTCGCAGCCGAACCCGAAGTGCCAATTTAATCGATGATTTGTGTTGGTATCATTGCCAGTATGGTGATAACGCTCGACGTTGCCGTTCACTCTGCGCCAAGCGTGGTGTAGTGGCACAGGGAAACTAGTTCGCCGGCACGTGAATGCGGCCCACGCGTCCGGCAGCGACAAAACAGGCCGTCTGTTTTACGTCAAGGATAGGCGCTCTCGCCTCACTTTCCTTATCGACACAGGAGCCGAAGTGAGCGTTATCCCTGCCAGCGCGCATGACAAGCATACAAAGCCCACGTAAAATTTACGGGCAGCCAACGGCTCGCCGATAGCTTCATACGGTCAGCGCATGATGAACCTAGATTTAAATCTCCGCAGAGACTTTCACTGGGTTTTCACGGTTGCGTCAGTACCTTACGCAACTATCGGCATCGATTTTCTTCGCCATTTCGGATTGCTTGTCGACGCGGGTCGCAACAGAATTTTAGATGATCATACGAAACTAAGGGTTGATGGTGTTCTTTCAGATGCCCCGATAATCAGCCCTGTATTTCGGATCGCAGACGCACCGTCCGACTACTTGAGCCTCCTCTCCGAACACCCGCGACTGGTTCGACCGGCTGCAGAGCTTCCACCAGTCACGACAGAGGTCGCTTACCACATAGTTACGCGCGGTCAACCAGTTAACGCACGACCAAGACGGCATGCTCCAGACAAACTACGGGCAGCACGAGCCGAATTTGACCACATGCTTCAACTTGGTATCATCAGACCGTCCAACAGCCCCTGGGCGTCGCCTCTGCACATGGTCCCGAAGAAGATGGTGGGGGACTGGCGTCCTTGCGGCGACTATCGATCCTTGAATACGGTGACCACGCCCGATCGCTATCCGATACCACACATAGTGGATCTCACCGCCAGTCTGGCTGGTAAAAGTATCTTCAGCAAAATCGACTTGGTACGCGCATACAACCAAATTCCGGTAGCCGAGGCGGACATCTCTAAAACTGCCGTGACGACTCCATTTAGTTTGTTCGAGTTTCTGCGTATGCCATTTGGCCTAAAGAACGCCGCGCAAACTTTTCAGCGTTTCATCGACCAAGTTTGTCGCGGCTTAGACTTCGCTTACGCGTATCTTGACGACATTTTAATCGCAAGCTCTTCACGAAAAGAGCACATACGCCACGTACGAACACTTTTTGATCGTTTACCTCAACACGGGGTGACGATCAACGCAGAAAAGTGTTCGTTTGGTGGCGATTCAGTTAATTTCCTGGGCCATCGTATCTCTTCTGCAGGCGTCGTGCCACTGCAAGATAAAATTCAAGCCATTATCGACTACCCCGAGCCCCATTCTTTCAAACAGCTCAGGCGTTTTGATGGCCTGGTCAACTTTTACCGTCGATTTATACCCAACTGCGCCTCTCTGATGCAACCCCTCACGGACCTTCTCCCAGGGAAACTAAAGACATTCGAATTTCCTACCGCAGCACGCGCTGCTTTTAAGTCGCTGAAAGAGGCTATCGCCAACATAGCGTCCATAGCGCATCACGATCCGACCGCCCCACTGTCCCTTGGTACTGACGCCTCGGACGTCGCGGTCGGCGCTGTTTTGCAGCAACGCGTAGCCGACGCGTGGAAGTCCTTAGCGTTTTTCTCCATACGCCTACAACCTACCGAATCTCGCTATAGCAAGTTCGGTAGAGAACTACTTGCCGTATATCTAGCGATACGTCACTTTCGACACGTCCTAGAAGGTCGCTCCTTTGTCGTCTTCACCGACCACAAACCCCTAACTTACGTGCTCTGCTCGACTACCGACCGATACTCTCCTGGAGAGTCGCGCCACCTTGACTATATCGCTCAGTTTACGACCGATATAAATAAATAAATAAATATTTTATTCTCGACAAAGCGAGACACGCCTTTTGGGCATGATCAGCATATTGCATTATTGTACATGATAGCGGAATAAGCAGCACCAACATTGGGAATAGTACAGTTGGAGACAGTAGTGTGGGCCCATAGAGCCCAAAGGTTGCATGTAGTCTATGTACACAAATTGCGAGAGGTAAAAATAGTGATCAGATCACTTATATGGTCTGTTGATGAGGAACTAGACCGATGTGGTCCCGTAAGCAATGTAGGTCAGTGAGTGAAGTATGAGAAAACGGGTGGAAAATACTTAAGAATAGTGGTATGTCACTAGTCAGATATGTAGGCGTGTTCATGCGAGAGCCGATATATGCACAGAACTTGTGAATGTGGTGTCAATCAACTTGCCAATGTGTTAGGGGCGGTGACTTTATTAAGTGGTGAGTCACATCCGCCACGTCGCAGTGTTGTTAAACAGACATTTTTGGCATTTTGTAGGGAAAACGCTTGCCAGACGAAGACCCACCACGTCCTGGAACACTGCCGGCTGTTGATATACATTGGCAAGATGGTATCTGACCGATTACCCTCGCGGATATTCACAGTCACGCAACGCCAATTTGTTCCCTATGGCTGTGTAGTCGTCTTCGGAGTCTATTACAAGTGGTTGGAGCTGTTGAAGTCGGACGACTCAGGTGACTTGTATTGAATTGATCAGTTTCCTAGGTTCTTTAGTGTGTCATGATTATGAAGTGCGGGTTTTTCTTTGTTCTTTATTGAATCCGTGTCCATGGGAGCGTCGCAGGTACGTCTTCAGCGGTGTTCGGTGCAGGTAATGTTATCCTGTAGAACAAGGGTGAGAAGAAAGACGGACCGAGCAAACTGCCAACAAAATTGAACAGGACTATGTTATTGTATAAATATAAAATTTATGGTAAAGTTGTGCTGGCTAAAATCAATGGAGTGACCGATGAGCTGATGCTAGTGGTATCTATACAGCCAATGAATAGTTGCGATATGAGCGAAGAGAGACGCCAAACAAGAGAGTAAGACGTTAATGTGAGCTGAGATGCATGATAGTGGAGCCAAGAGGCAAAAGTCAATCAGAGACCGGAAATTCGGATTTCGGTAGGCGTTACCAAGCATAGAGATAACGATTCAGACAAAGAAGAGGTTGTAACTTATACCAATGAGAACTTGAGTCGATGGCAGCCGGTGCTCAAAATAAGAGAGGCCTTGGCTTGAGACCTATGGGCATTTGGAGCCTCAGAGGACTGACTTGGCCAAAATGTTTTGGACTTGGCCAAAATGTTTTGGCATGTCTCAGGTGTGCACAACGCCGTCGCCGATGCACTTTCCCGCATTCAAGCTCTTTCCGCTGACGCCGGCACTGCTATCGACTTGGCAGCCATGGCCACAGCACAAGTCAACGATCCTGAGGTTGAACTACTACGCAGGTCTCCCTCATTGGATATACGACCCGTTCCGCTGACATCATCAGACGGAACGACACTCTGCGATTTATCTCTGGGCACGCCGCGCCCAGTCGTCCCACGTGAGTTTCGGCAGACCGTGTTCGACGCGTTGCACGGCTTGTCTTACCCAGGCGTTCGTGCATCGGTTAAACTCGTGACCGCACGATTCGTTTGGCGCAATGTTAATCGGGACGTCCGTACTTGGGCAGCTGCTTGCCTTCCGTGTCAACGCGCCAAGGTACACAAGCACACGAGAAGCCCATTAGGCACGTTTCCGACGCCAGACACACGTTTTCATCACTTGCACGTCGACCTCGTAGGTCCTCTGCCGCCTTCCAAAGGCTCGGTATATCTACTGACCTGAATCGATCGATTTACTAGATGGCCTGAGGCCGTCCCTATCCCAAATTGCTCCTCGGAAACCGTAGCGTAAGCTTTTCTGGAGCGCTGGGTAGCACAATACGGCTGTCCCGTCATTGTGACCACCGATCGAGGGTCACATTTCTCGTCGGCATTTGCCATGTTGCTTAAGGATTTAGGCTGTCGCCACGTCCAGACGACGGCGTGTCATCTGGCCGCTAACGGCATGGTGGAGCGTTTTCACCGCCAGTTGAAGGCAGCGCTACGTGCGCACGCAGATCCTTCATGGTCTGAAACGCTTCCCCTCGTCCTTCTAGGCTTAAGAAACACGGTTAAAACCGATTTTGAATCCACACCAGCGCAGCTAGTCTACGGTTGCACGCTGCGGTTGCCTGGACAACTGGTAGCACCAGCCCCATATACTTCCACTTTTGACTACGTAAGTTTCACTGACCGATTGGCTCACCAGATGCGTGAGCTACGTCCACCTGCTCCTCGATCGCAGAAGACACCAGTGTACGTGCCCGAGAAGCTGGCTACGTGTTCACACGTCCTTCTTCGCGCAGACGGTGTTCGACAGCCTCTTCAGTCGACGCACATAGGACCCTTCAAGGTTCTGCATCGTGCGAGTAAGGCGTACACTATTGACCGCGGTGGTCGACACGAAGTCGTCACCATCGACCGTTTAAAACCCGCTTTTATGGAAGAGAGCACCTCGCCTACTTCGTGCTTTGTGCGACGTCACAACTCATCGCACCAACGTACAGCATCCTAGTCCAGTTCAACCAGACCACGACATCGGTCTACAAGCCGTCCCAACCTCTTCCGAATCTAGCCCGCCGCCTCCCACGACCAATCGCCGTGGTCGGGAGGTGCGTAAGCCCGTCCGCTTCTCCGACTATGTACAGTGTAGATACTTGTAACTTTGTAGATATTGTATATATTTGCCTCATTTTTGGTCGATTAACGTTTTGAAAACAAACAAAAATATCAAAAACCTCCGAAAGACCTTTTTCAAAAAAATATATTCAAAAACCAAAAATATATTTAAACACGCAGCCCACTCGTTTGTTCTTTTTAGCGTTTTCTGCGCGTGTTTTTCTATTTTCTCGTCTTTACATGCTCCAACCCTCCCCTTCGATCGACAGGCCCACATGAGGAATGTTTTCGAGGACCCTGACGCGGACACTGGTCGCTTCTCCGCGGGACGAGGATCGCTTCTTCGCGGGACGAGGGTCGCTTCTCCGTGGGACCATGGTCGTTTTCTTCGTGGGACAAGGGTCGTTTTGGCTCGAGGCGGGGTGCGGCCGAAGAGAGACCACTCCCAAGCGCACCGTTTGGCAGCAGCGAAGGTTGAGGTCCTGTCGGCCTTTTTCTGGACTAGCCAGTTTTTTTGTAGTTCGACAAGCCCGCTCCAACGGCTCGCCGAAATGCACCCTGCCCTGCAATCAATAAATAATAAAGTCCGGACGGCACAGCGGATACAAATTTTCGGCTACATTTTTGTTCGATCCCGAGCAGACTCTTCTTTGTATACCAGAACCTTTTGCACACTTTGGATCCACAACCAGTTGATTTCGAAGGCTTCTTCGTTCAGCCTTCTAGGAGGGGAGCTCTGTAGCAACCCAAAAGATATTTCTTGTTTTTTGTACACTTTTATTACGCAGTCATAAAATATTGCTTTTTGTTTCAATGCCAACTCTACGGCCATTATGAACTGCATCCGGATCACCACTTTTCTCCACGGTGCGTTCCGGCACTGACGTACGCTCTCGTCGCTTCATTCGTTTTTGTTCGATTGTAGCCTTCCGCGAATACAATCCGTTGTGTCCGTCTTCCTGGTTTTCTGGCATCCCTACCAGCGCGAGAACACTCTCGGACCAGTATAGACTAGTCCTATAAGGCTCTGTCTCTAACGTCAGTGAGCTATAGGAGCCTGTCACCAATAATAAAGAAATAAGCATCGGAAAATTTAGTAACATTTAGTTAATTGCATTTGGGCGTAAAATCCGTTTTGGTCTACATTGGTTGGGCTTTAACAACTCTACTTCTGGTGGTTGAGCTTGCTCATACTTGAGGTATTGTTATGCCTTATGTGTAGGTGCACACTATTGTACAGCTCTTTGATGAATTTCGATTTATTTCTCTCCATTTTTAAGTTCCGAAGATAGTGCCGGCGGTGTTCATCCAGATGGCAATGTTAACTGGTACTCTAATGTCACACCGACTATTTCTTGTGTGATTTTCCTGGCAAGAGCTGTTCTAGCACCCTAAGCAAAGAGCGATATGCTTTGTGCCTCACACAACCAGGGCAATTATAAGGTAAATTATCGCTGTTTTGTGGGAGGATATACTGCTGTCTATCCAACCCAGTGCAAGCCTCTTGGAACCAAGAACAGCAGAGGTCACATTGCACGCCAACCAATGAACCAATAAGTGGTTCTGAGCAACTCGCGTTACCACAAACAGCTGACGAATCGGTTAATGGGTCTGAGGGCGACTTGGACCGGATATCATTACCATAACGAAAGATGAAAATCTTCAACATATAATAGGAGCGTGAACCGGGGTACGGTAGGCTACAATGCAGTCAACTTGGGCAGCAATCAGATAGAACCCCAAGTGATTCGCTTGAACAGATTTGTACTCATCAGAGCAATAAAAATAGCAAGGAAGACATAAACTAGCTTTTCTGTAGAATAACCTGAAAGACTGTTCTCAGTTGGAGCAGAGCGAGATTGCAGAAACGAGGGATTGATCAGCTTCGCGCTGTCGAATATCAACACTATTTGTACTCGGTCGATGAGATATCGACATGGGCCGGAATATTTTGCGTTGAAGTCATTAAATAGAGTCTAAGCAATTTTTCGATGAGAAAACCACGAACAGTAAGTGAACAATTTAAGATCTTCAGACGCTGTTATACTGGAAACATTCAAGCCCGTTTGAACCATAAGAAACAAAAAGTCAAACGTTCTGATCAGAGTTAGTCAACACCGTTTCCACAAAAGGCTTCAGGAAACGAAAACTCAAGCGGTGAAACGCGATAACCACGCCCCTGGTAGCACAATCGCACCAGTAAACGTAGCAAACAGGATATAAACTGGACAGATGTCCAGTTCGGCAATTGATGCATTAGTTGCAGCTAAATGCATTTAGTTTGACATCTGTTACTAAATAAATGGTTGGTATGCATTATAAGTAATATTATTTGACAATAACATCACTGGTTTAAATGAATTGGTAGGTAATTTTATTTGCACAGTTTCGGGTTGGTAACCTTGGTCGCTGATGCCGCTTGGTTTTGCCCTCAAGTTAAAGTTCAAGTTCAGTTGGGACCGGAACGATAGGATAAGCCCGTGAATGTTCCTTCTTTTGCGTGTCGTCGGATCGGGAATTGACAGGTCTGCTTGAGATGTTGAAAGGCCTAAAACAAAGACCGCATCCTACCCTGTCCAAACAATTACTGCCCACATTTTCCTGCCCAGCAGTCCCTGCCAGGCCGGCTTATGTGAAGTAAAAGAGTGATGGGTAAGCTAAGAAAACAAGAGGAGGAATGTCAGCTAAATAATGATAATACCAAGGTGAGAAGAAAATTAAAAAAGAACGAAGGGCAAGTTGAAGAGGCAAGTCGGTTAGGAGAAGGGGAAGGTTTGGTACTGCCACCCAAGAGCATCTAACTGACGCTTGAAACCCGCTATCGTAGACTTCCTAACCACGTACGCCGGGAGCGAGTTTCAACGTCCAATAACCTGGAGCGACAAGCGAATTTCCCTCCTTACCCCGTCAACACGCTGTTTGTGCAGATTCAACGGGTGACCTCGGAGACTAGGCAGCGTGGTGGTCCCAAATAGCCAGGACCAGTCTGAACCGATCATACCCGTTAAGGTACGGTTAGGGAGGAGCAAGTCTCCTCCAATTCTGCGGTTAAGCATTGAGTGTATACCCAAGCTAAGCAAACGTTCGGGATAAATAAATAAATAAAACTTTTATTCTCGACAAGGCGAGGCACACCTTTACAGACATGATCATTTTAACAAAACAGTGCGTGACAAAAGAATTTGCAACAATCCGATATGTTTGCCATAACAGTACGTGTCTGTGCAGGGGGAATGTAAGTATGTAATTGTGTGTGCGTTTATGTAGCTGTGTAATTTGCGCGTGTAACTTTGCTGCTCCATTCTTGAATGTTTGATATCGTCAGCAATGAACAAAGAACAATGAATTAATACGGGTTAAGAAGCGTTGCTTTACAAGCCCCGTTGGATAGTTGGTGGGGATATCAACATAACAATTATGATGAAAAGGATAGTAAAATAGTTAATACTTTAAATACGAAATATGGGCGAGTAGAAGATTGGTGTCCGTGGGTTGGAAAGGTTTATCCAGCTACCCAATGGGCAGTGACTTTGTTTTGTGGCGAGCCACGACCGCCACGTCACAGTGTTGTTAAGCAGACATTTGTGGCATTTTATAAAGAGAACGCTTGCCAGGCGAAAACCCACCACGTCCTGGAACACTGCCGCCGAACTATTAGCTGAAACGGGTTAAACCCGAACCACCCAGCTGGCACCACGAGGAGCTTGTTTGGCTAGCCAGCCCCTGTAACCCTTGCACTAACCTTGTAACCACTCGCAAAACCCTCTCCAGTTCCATTTTGTCCCTTACAAGACAAGGTGGACAAGCTTGGATACAGTACTCTAAGTGAGGTCGCACAAATGCTAAGAACAGCTTCACAAAAATATTGGCAGTTAGGACACCGAAGGAGCGGCGAATAAACCACATCATACGGAAACCTCTACAAGCAGCCTTCCTCCAATTTTCCCCAGAGTGATGTAATGAGGTATGGGTGATACCTAGATCAACCTGCCGAATGACAAAAGGGAGTTCACTTCCACCAACTACATAGCGCTTGGGGGGACTAGCACCTCCAATGCGGAGGACAAAACATTTCGCCTGATTTATGGGCATCAACCATTATGTTGACCAATCCCAGAGCCTATCCAAGGCACTCTGAAGTGCCCCAGAGCCACCAGAGATATCCACAAGATTCCAGAGCTTGAGGTCATCAGCAAACAATAGCGACGGTACTCCAAGCTCCTGGGGTAGTTCATTGACAAAAATTGCAAAAAGCAACGGTCCTAGAACCGAGCCCTGCGGAACGCCAATAAGAACAGCTTGTCTAAGCGAAAGGCTACGCCCCACGCGTATACAATGTTCTCTGTCCTCTGGGAAAGCAGAAATCATTTAAGGGCGGCTCGAGATATCCCATAGGATCTCAACTTCAATGAGAGTCGTTGATGTGGGACAGTATCAAAGGCTTTCGAGAAGTCAAGGAAAAGCACGTCGATGGCGTGACCTTTGTCTGTTGCCTCAGCCCAGGTTTCACGAACTACAATTAAATTTTTCAGACATGTACATTCCTTACGGAATCCGCGCTTGGCCGCACTGAGAAAGTTAAAATTAATCAGGCGATTCTCCACCGAATCCGTGACCAAGTTTTCAAACAACTTAACTACTACACTTGTTAAGCTGGCAGGCCGGTAGTTCGCGGGCAAAACTCTATCCCCGCCCTTAATAATCGGATAAATGATTGCCTTCTTCCATTCCGAACGTAAAGCACTGCTGTCGAGTATTACTATAAACATGCATGTCAGAGGGCCACTTAGCTCAGCGGCCAATTCATGCATCAGCTCCGGATGCATTGAACCAGGGCCAGAAGCTTTGGAAGGATTTAGCCCTTGTAACAGCCCGAAGACTTGTGCCTCCGTTATGCTGATTTCAGTTAGGCGAGAATCCTCCGGAAATTTTGTGACCAGCCCAACCTGAGGTAGAGAGGCCCCATGAGAAAGGACACCAGTATACTGTTCGCTAAGTATACAGGCATTAGCATAGTCAGTATGCCCATGGGTCCCGTCCGCTCGAAGTAAAGCCGGTATAGACTAGTTTGTACCGCTACGTCTCTTTACGTAAGCAAAGAACTTCTTTGGATTTGTTACAACTGCGTTAGCCAAATGCTCCTCGTACTGAAGACAAAGGGTTCTAAGCTGATGCTTACATTTATTTCTAAACGCTCGATAGCTTTCGTAGGTGCTGGTTGATGAAGCCGCTTGGTAAGTTCGCCAGCAATTAGAGCGCTTCCTGAGCAGGTATTTACCTGTATGATCTATCCATGGAGGCTGCGCCCGTGTCACCCTTCTCTTAGTGAGTGGGATGTGGGAAGTAAAGATCTCGGTGAGGTATGTCTTAAATTTCTCCCAGGCTGTCTCAACGGTGTCAGCCACGGTGATCGCACAACACAAAACTGAGGCTGTCTTGCATTGCGTTAAAGTCTGCCCGCCAAAGAGTTGGACATGCCTCAGCGGTAGCTTGATGACACTTAATTAGAGCGCATCGAAGGGATATGCAGACATGGTTACTGGCTCCTAGAGGACAGGCGTAGGCAATATCACGTACGAAATAGCGGGACTTCTCAAAAATGAGGTCCAAGATAGACGGAATTTGGTTGCGCATATATCTAGTCGGGAGGTCCACGAACTGAAGCAACGGCAGTTGTAATGTTAGCTCAAGGAGATCCAAACCGAAAGTGCCCACCGCCGAACTGCAAGATATATCAGTCCAGAAGACTTCAGGGAGGTTGAAGTCACCTAGTATTAAACACCTATTGGCAGCCTGAGTACGAATAAATTCAATAACCTCCCTGGAGATACTTCCAGGACTTCGATATACCACTACAACTGTAAACTGAGCACAGGAAGTCGAGAGGGCTTCAACAGTTTGATCCGGCGACTGGAACACACAGGTCATCAACACATCGAGTGTACAACTCACAAAAAGAGCGACGCCCCCACCTTGGCGGCCAACGGAGCGATCGCATCTATGCAGTGCGTAGCCAGGAAAACATACTTCACCGTCTGTGATATCCGTGGACAGCCACGTTTCGGTGATTGCAAGTATGTCGGGACAAGATTTGTCTACAAGTAGACCCACCTCGTGTACCTTTTTCCTTAGGCTACGCACATTACTAAGCACTACCAGAAGGAACTCGGCACGATCAGCCCTGGTTCGTACGCTACCAGGAGAGGTTCTGGTTGGGAAGAATTTGACTTCCGGCTGACCACCTAGAAACCCACAAGACGAAGGCCTTGCTCACCAGCCGCCCGCCTGCTCTTGAGGCTTTTGATGGCTTCCTTTACCTTCAGTCCATCTGCCAGTGGAAGGTCCGGCTGAAAGCTGACATTACCACCCCTGAGTTTGAATGCAAAGCGCATTAACACTTTGCGTTCCTCCGGGGTTGAGAGGACTACACGAAGTAGTCGGGGTCGCGGCTTTGGTGTGTCTACAGGGACATTCCCCAACCTGGTTAATTTCCTGATAGTAACACCGGGGAAACCAGGTGGAAACATCTTGTTGACGCCGAGCTTGAACCACTGGAGGTCATCCAGCATGCGTTCCTTTGGAAGAGATGCCGCGGATTCAGCAACGTTACGAAAGATAATGCTACTATCAGTAAAAGAATCACCTCGACGAGGCGTGTTCACTCCACGCGTCTTTGACGCGAACTCAGCTTCGACCGGTTTAGCAGATGTTACGGCGCGTTTCTTCGCCAAGTGAGCTGCAGTAATTGAGTTTGAGGCTTTATTCTCCGCCTCCAACTCCCTCACCGGTCTAGCCTTTTCAGACTTTGTGGGTGTGGCCGAAGTCGACACGGCGCGTTGCTTCGCCAATGGAACTGGGGTGATTGGAGTTGTAGATTTGTGTTCCACCTCCAATACCTTAATGCTTTCAGTACCTTCAGGCTTTGAGGCAGCCTTACGGACTTTCTTAGCCCTCTTCCAATTGCTTTCATTGGGCCCAGGGGCCATAAGTTCGGTCTCGCTTTGGACGGCTTCGGGTGCGACCTCAGAGGCCCCTTTATAGGCATTCTCGACCGTTAAGACACACGACTCAGTAGCCATCACCTCAGTCGGATTTTCATCGATAGCAATTGATGTTAGTTGCGTGTCTTCTTCCAATAAGCCGACATCAATAGAGACTCCCATATTCCTCACCAGTAACTTTACTTTCTGATCAAGAGATGTGAGGAATGACCACAACTGCTGGTTACCCAGCCCGAAGTTGCTCGATGTCTCCTCATTGACCTCAAGAAGCATAGATCGACGGCTACAGCATAGAAGACAATGGAACAGCATGCTATGGCTAGTCGAAAGCATTGCGTACTGATCAGAGCTCAAATTGGTACAGGTCTCATGGTACCATCAGTTGCTACCATAGCACTGCATGCCACCAGACTCGTCTGTCACGGGCTTTGAGCAGCTCCCGCTGCCGCATACAGCATTAGATTCGCTGATCAATGCAGCCGAAGACACATTAGCGCAGGTATACAGTGAATCCGACATGAAGCTTTCGAAGAGTGTGAAACAAGTATCAAAACGTAAAACCGACAAGCTGTTACCTGCAGGGCCGTCAACAAAAACAGTTATGGGTTAAACAAGGTGCAAAACGGATTACAAAACACAAAATACAGGAAAAATAGTCAGAGGCTGAACCCGAAAAAGATGGACGACGTTGATAAGTACCCGAAAACGGGTACGACGTTATCCGGGGAAAAGATGATTCCAAATGCTTTGGATCAAGCGAAATTTGACAATAGTCCATCTTTTGCACGACACTTGTAAACACTGTTCCGGAACTGTCCTTTGAAAATAAAAGCTCAAAAAGACAGCAAGCTCAAAAATTTTAATCTACCTTACAACTGCGTTTCCTCAGGCACACCTATCAGGTTTTCCGCTTATAGCTTGTTTGCTACGTATGTATTCATTTTCAGCATGCCACGTCGAAAAAGTTATCACTTAACCAACGGTTGCATGACTTCGGACCTTCTTGGACAGCAGACTTTCCACGCAAGCTTCCATCACTGGATGAGTACCGATCTTGAAAGGCAACTGAGTTGCGTCAGCTTTTGCTATACGCCGGACCAGCGCGTTTAATCGGGGTATTGCTTGGGGCTTTCTATCAAAACTTTCTAGACCTCTCATTTGCTAGTTATATTATGTGCCACCCTCAAATTCCCACTGCTTTATTAGATTTGCTTATTCCTTTAATTCGTGTTTTTTACATAATTACGTTGATCTTTATGGTCCCAGTGAGATGACGTGGAACGTGCACTCACTGGTCCATCTGCCCACTGACGTAGAGAAGATGGGAGCTTTAGACAGCTTCTCAGCATTTCCTTTTGAATCTCACTTGTTTTCCATCAAGCGCATGGTTCACAATTCCCCGCGTCCGTTTGCTCAAATCATGCGGCGTACGTTTGAAGATGAACACCTTCCTCCTATGTTCAGCAACGCCAGCACGGGTGGTAATGTAGAGGTGTACATATAGGGGTCAAAAAGCATTTCGTTTGCACGTCATTTTGTTTTCCACAGTGAAGCCGGATAACGTGGGCGTCATCGATACCAAACCCAGAGTGCTCACAGCTCTGGCTGTGCATGTATCTGGGAACATGGTCGTGCGATGCCGGGAATTTATGAATCTTCGTAATCTGTTCACGCATAGCCCGGATCCCTCAACGGCATACATCTTCCGTGCATCGCAATTGACAACAGATTTATGCAGTTTTTCCGCCTGTCATATTCTATTTAAGTGCATCGCTTTTCCCTTGAACGATTTCCTTGTAATTTACCCTATGTCACACAGTTATACACTCTAACTATTGACGTCTTTCTTTTTCAGTGTTGATGCCTTTCAAGGATACGGCGTTGTCAAACTACTTGACTCCGTCGAATGAATAACTATTGTCAGTAATATCTGGCTTAGAGAAGAAGGTGCGTACGTCCAAATACCTTCCGTGCGCGGTACGCCCTAATATGCAGCGGTGAAGAATCACACTGCACCCGATGTGGATTTGGCCAGCACTGCAATGTTCATCATCGTTAGCGCGAGTAATTCAGTTTGTTATATTAACCCACCTCCTAAGATAGCATCCAGCATGCCCGAGAAATGGAAAGTCAATCAGAGCGCGACATGCTGGCATCCATAGACGATACTATACCCATGGGCCTTCCAGTTAAGCGTCTACTGTGAGTATGATGTTTTTATTTCCCCTTAGACGCCGGCCCGTCCGTTTTAGCTCCGATGACGAAGACGCCGAGTACCACCAAACCCAAATGGCCTCCTGCAGCAACATACGCAAGTGCGCCCACTTCTCTCTTCAGTGGCATTAGACCAGCACGTCCAGGGCCATAAAGAAGCAACCGTAAGTATCGAGTCCATACTGCTCCTATTAAACAGTAATCACACCTGCTGTTATTGTTGATGTTGCACCATGCAATCCGGAGGTGCTACAGGAACTGTAGGTCATTAAATATAAGACGTCACAGAGGCATTGCATTGCACTCAGATTTATTTTTAGATGAGCTATGCCACATTTGATCAGAGCTGGTCGGCCATCGCCGCATGTCCGAAGCAATGTTGCAGATGCTGCAACGACAATCCCAAAGTCTTGCATCGGGACTTTGTCTGCCCTTCACTTCTCTCAGTGAGCTTAAGAGATATGATGAACGACTCGAGGACCCAGATTTCAAAAGCAGAGTGGTAAGTTCGTGTTATTATTAAAAGACTTTCAGGTCAACCATTTGTGTGTCGTGCGCGGTGATAACGTGCAAATCGTCGTCTAGGATACCATGGAGCGGCTAATGATAAGATCAGTTGCCGCCGAGATAAATTACTACGGCGCAGGAGGTTTGTTTGCATTCAGGCGAACAAATATGAACTGCCTTGTACAAGGTAGGTTGACTTACAGTAAATCATAAAAACTACACAGGCGTCATTCCGCAACGCATGGGTTGTGCAGCCTTGATGCTGACATTACACGCCACATCAAAACATGGTTGCATTCTGCAAGGCACAATAAACCGCCTGTTGAGCAAAGTAAAGTATGCAGTGCGAATGAGGTGAGTCCCCTGCTTCCTTATGAACATGTTTAGCCTCCTACGTTGAAAATCGTGGAAGCAGGTTAACCATCTTGACAATGTGGCTTTCAGGTACTAACGATTTCCGTACTAAACACCTTTATGTATATAAAGCATTCTTGTACCGCAGTTGTCATTTTCTTTCGCCTTGTGATGTTCCCAGTTGCGTGATAAGCTCTATTTCCTTTTCTGACCAACAGCTTGAAGCGCCGCTTAGGTGTGTTCCCACGTCCAGCAACTACAGCAACAGGTACGGAGTGAACATTAGGTCCGAACCGTCTATACGTTCGTCAGGTGCTAAGTGCGTAGTAGTGTGATGTCCGTATTCGGATACCCATGGTAGGCAATAACGGTATCCGGACTCACCGGATTGTCACGCATAGTGGTGAATTTCTGTTGGTCGACGCTAGCCTCATTTTCATTGGCCCACCGTAAACTGGACAAAACCCTTTTAGCCATCTCACGGTACTAGTTCCAGTCCAGTTTAGCCTAATGCTCTCATAGGAACGTTTAGGAGGCTAAGCTGGACAGGATCTGGACATGTGCTACCAAGGGGGCAACAAAGGAAGGAACACAAGAGATTCCGAGTATGTTTTCAATTCCAAGTACCTTTAGATCACACGAAAGCTGACGAAGCAAACTTTTCTATGTAGTGTTATTCAACTACCCTTCTCTACTAGGGTTTTAGTAAAAAAAACTCGAACTGTGAAACACGACAAGCACGCCATAACCTTGAAACCTATCATTCCGTCGGCTACGCCAATGGCGATCAATGCGATTTTTGAACTCGGGAGGATCATTAGTCTGACTACTAAGGGCGTACTTGGATGCGATATACGTGGTTGCTAGCACCGAGGTGTGTAGCATACAATTTTCATGAAAATATCAATTGATTTAGCGAAGAGCAACTTCAAGAGGGACGGGTTTTGACCTATCAGGAAGCTGTAGGACTAGGTAATACTAGTCCGATACGGTGCGCGAAATAAGGCGTGGATATCAGAGGGCAATTGGAGTCGAACACAGCGGACTGTATTTGATGGGCCACAAGAAAACGAGGACGGATGAAGCGCGGCAAGAGCGAACACGTGCGCGCGGGTACTTACAAGGCGCACGAGTGTCGAGCCGGTTGTAAGGACGATTAAAACAAAGAAGAACAACGTACAAGAGGTCAGAAATTAAATTGTACGTGAAAGATAAGAGTTATCCTTTTGGGCGCTACAAATCCAATGGGCCGATCGACAAACTGGTGCAGGGGAGCGTGTAAGGCCAGCTCGAGAAGCTCGGTAGCCAGACACCTTGTAACAGCGTCGCAGGAAAAATTCTGCTAGTCAACGTCGGGAAGATTAAAATCCCCCATCACTAGACACCTGTTTGACGAATGTTCATGGATGAATTCAACGTAACCCTTAGCAATGCTGTTGGGGCTTCTATAGACCACCACAAATTTAAGTTGCGTGGAGGCAATGCACATGCTAACTGCGAGTGCCTCAACATCACCTGGTGATCGGAACTTATACGTCTTGCAGAGAGTAAGTGCGGAATTAACGTACAAAGCAACGTCACCTGCGCGCCGATCAGAGATGCGGTCACACCTCAGCACTGTGTAGCCTGGCAAGCACACCTCACTGGCCGTGACGTCGGTGGACAAGCACGTTTCGTTGAATGCTAGAACTTCTGGACGGCAGTCGTCGACAAGAGCCCTGCCTTCGCACAGCTTGGTTCGCAGGTGACGCACATTGCTTGAGATCACCTGAAGGGATTTAGCATTGTGAGTCCGAGATCGTGCGCCACCAGAACCGGCTGTGGTAGGGCGGAAGTGGACCGCCGCCGCACAGCCCGAAAACCCACCAAGCTGAAGCCCTTATCTCCTGCTTCACAGCGGGCTTTAATATTCAGAGTTTCCCGCAATTTCAGCCTATTCGCCAAAGGGAGGTCTGGGTGCACAATGACACCAATGACCTTGAGCTTAAGGGCGAAACGCTGAGGTGCCTGACGTTCCCCCGGAGTAGACAGAACAACTCGCAGCAAGCGAGGGGCACTTGTCAGCTAGCAAGTTACCGAGTCTGGTTAGTTTGCGCAAGGTCACGCCGGGGAAGCCCGGCTGCAGGAGCTTGTTAACGCATACTCTAAACAATTGAAAGTCATCTAGCATACGGTCTTTTGAAAGAACAGCAGGTGCCTCAGTGGTGTTTCTGAAAACAACATTGCAGTCGGTATACTAGTCTCCGCGATGCAAACTATTTACCGAACACTCCGTGGACGTCGGTGGTTTCAGTTTACGTCCGTTTTTATAGACTCTGATGTCATAGCTGATTCCATCTGTAAAGATTCCGTAGTAGTAGTTTTTTGGGAAGTGGGATAGGGCACCTGACGGACCTCTCGCATCTGCCTTGGGTTTCGCCGTCTTTGTAACGCTCTTTCGCTTGCTTGTGACAAGGGCCGAAGCTCGCTGCTTTCCTTCGCTAACAGCCGAATCAAACACTATCTTAGGTTTGTTTGATAACATGTATACTGACAATTGACCGTGAACAAACATATGCAGGGTCTGACAACTTGCCAGTGTCTTCTACTGTTTCCTGACAGAGAAGACCTGCGCGTTCTGGGCCCTTCACAATCCATTCAGAGACAGCAAACTTTCCAGAGAAACAGCACCTCGCTTTGCTGGCGTTTAGCGCTCAGTCCTGCGCACACAAGAGTCACTACAACGGTAGACCGAACATTCGCTACTGGACAGAAGTGCATACTGTCTACAATCCAAGCCAGTGCAGGCCTTAGGGAACCAACGGTTACAGGTATCGTATTGCAGGCCCCGTACGATTCTGTAACCGCTCCTATACACCCCGCTTTGCCAAACATGACCACAGAGGCGTCAGAAAGAGGAAACAACGCTTTTAAGCGGTGCTTGACAAACATCGCCACGGAGAAGATTCAGAGAAAGAATTGAATCTGAAAGAAAAGCAGCAAAGACGTGGACCGGTTTACGGTGACAAGCTATACAATCGACCAGAGCACCAGTCGGAAAGCCCGAGTGTGGCACGAGTGTATTGAAATGGACTCACCAAGGCACAAAGCCGAAGTGGACCCCAAGGATAAAACAACAGGTTGATTGCGAGAGAGCAGACACCGCTACAAGGATAACTGAAGATTCGCTGATCAGTTTAACCACAAGGAACGGATCCAAAGAATTAACTCAAGTAAGTCCGACTTTGACGAAAGGAAAATAGTGCACAAGAGGTGAGGGGTAGCTGGGTAGCGTCCAGAGGCCAAAAGGTCTCGGTAACAAAAACCAAACAAAAGACCAAAAGTATCCGCGGGTGATTTTGCCAAAAGGAAGTTTCCAGCGATATTTTTGATGCGAAGATCAGCGACAGGACAGATTCCGATAAAGTGGGCATTCCTTAGCCCTTTTAGATCACAAGGAGAAGGACTAATTAAGTATCCTCCTCATTATTGTCAAAAACGATGTTTCGCTACTAGGCAAATACCGTAACTCTGCCTTTGCCAAATGATAAACGGCACACAAGTGGCAAGCGGTAGCTGGATAGCGTCTGGGACTGCGAAAGAACCATCTCGTGCCTGGACCGTCCGCCAAAGGAATCTGTCTTTATGACAGTGATAAAATAATTGCTGGAATAGAGTAAAGTTTTCAAACTCAGTCTCTTTAGAATACGCTTCCAAGCCAAATTTGAAGGCAAAACTTCCGGATGGAGATTTTTCAACATTACAAACCCCCGTAATCCTGGCTTTTTATATACGCGAGTGACGAAACTTGATAGAGCCATTGTAGCTTCATGTGCTCGCAGGGCGTGTGCATACCGACTATGATAAGCCTTATACATAGCGAACAAAACGTGTCTTGGCTCGTGAGACCTCTCTACCTCAGGTAGGAAAAGTGAAAGAAATGGAAAGGCATCAGCAATACACCGGTACGCAGTACCAACGCCTCGATGCCGCGCAACCACCACCGGTCGCACGCGACTAAGGATACTGCAAGGGTCGTCTTGTCCCTATGCAGGTCCGAACCCGTGGCACAAGCATACGAGTCAAAATCGTTAACTGTAGGCTACGGGCTCGCCTCCATCGCAATGAGGCTGGACCTTACCTTGGAGTGATGGTATGCGTGCCTCAGAGATCCATTGAGCTATACTGGGTGGTGCTTTTTTGAACCGTCAGAGCCACTCACACCAAATTGGCCAATGGTTAGAGGCCAGACAAACTCAGCCCCCTGGTCCTCCAGGTTGGGGTTAAAATAGGGGTGGCTGCTTATTCCTTAACACGGACTCCTTGTAGGCCAATGTCAAACACGCTGTCTCGCGGCCAAGTTGTTGAACCAAAGGTTTTGGTTGAGAACCCTAATCGTTCTCCTGTTTAGGCCTAGGCAACCCGACAGGCTCCTGCCCACACAATACTATGACTCATTCGTCAAACAATTTCTGGACGCTCTGACCACTGCAAGGATAATCAACCGTGCCCTATCTGCTGCATCGAGCAGGGTGGATGGGGGTTTGGATAATACTGCTAAAGCCTACCCAGCTTTTTATTCTACCTCTTACGCGTTTTCACTCTTACCCTCCAGTTCCAGCTTCACTTTCATCCCCCTGTTTTCAACCTACCTATCCTTGGCCCGCCCCCACCTTGCTTTCATAGGCTCTTACCTTTTAGTTTCAACTCACATGAACACGAAACATCATTCTTACGCCATCGGCAAGCCCATGTCCAAGCAAGCGGCCCATTCCAGTTCATCGGATTCCATTTTGAGCCTTCGACCATCCTTCAGATTGGCATGCCTCAATATACGCACATTACTACAGTTCGGTCAACAGGCAGCACTTGCCCGAACATCAGAGGTCCTCTCGATTGCTATCTGCTGCTTATCGGAGACCCGCCTGCAAGACTAGTACTTTGTGCTCAATTTGCCATTCCCTTTAGATGACTACAGCAGCACTTTTTCTTTGCACCTGTCCGGTGACGATGCAGCTTCGAGCATCGGCCAAGCCGGTGTTGGTATTGCCCTTAGTCCACGAGCTGAAGCTGATCTGGTTGAGTGGATCCCAATCAGTAGCCGGTTGTGTGCGGTCCGATTGGCTGGCTCGTTCAAAGCTTCGAAGCCGCACAGGACTGACGTGTCTATTCGTCATCGCTGCCTATGAACCCACAAGCTCTATCGATGATTCAGTAAAAGACGACTGCTATCGTCAACTGAACGAGCTCTTTCGACACAGGAGAAGTTGGGACACTGTAGTGCTGGCTGTGGATCAAAACGCTGGAGTTGGAAATTTATCCACTTATGAACTGCACCTGGGCGGCCAACATGGTGCAGGCTCTCGTAATGATAACCGTGAGTGGTTACCTCATTTGTGTGAAGCTGTCCGCTTATTTCTTACGAACACTAATTTCCGACACAGCATCCGCCGGAGGATGACTTGGCATTTACCAGCCTCTAACCAGCTATGGACGCAAATCGATCACATTGCTACCAGTTACCGCTGGAGAGGCTGCGTCCAGAACTGTCGCTTGATTTGGAGCACAGGTGTTGACACCGATCATGCACTTGTATGTGCTGACCTGCGGATGCGCTTTGGCGGACGCCCACGACGATGTTGTGAGCGCATTGACACAGGCAGACAGGCGAAGCCAGCTGTTTTGAACGCCTATCAAATTACGCTGTCATCCGAGTTGCATAAACGCTCACTGGATGCAGTTGAAGCTCACTGGTCTCATATACAACCGACCTTACTAGCAGCAGGAAAATCCTTGTGTAATGGGTCTAATCGCCAACATGGACATATTGGATCTCTTCGCAGTCTCTGACACTTATCGATGCTCGCCGGAATATTCAGGCTGGAAACGAACACAGTGAAACTAGTAAAGAGTTCCGAGCAAAATTCCGTGCTAGCCTGAAGCAAGACCACGAATACTGGTTGTCTCATTGTGCATCAGAGATGGAAGTGGACGCGGCCCTTGGTATTCATCGAACGTTATTCCGGCCGATACGGGAAACGGGCAGCAGGAGACCTGGTATTAGTGAAACCATACGTGACGAGAGTAGTCAGCCTATCCACAACTTGTCAAAACGCTTGGAGAGTTGGGCTGATCACTTTGAAAGACAATTTAAGCTGTCGGCGGCCACTGATCGTCCCGTTCCGTGTGCTGTCCCTTTAGATCCACCCTCTCGCTCAGAAGTCGACCGTGAGATCGGACTGCTGAAGTTGAACAAAGCCGCGGGACCTAATGATCTTCCTCCAGCCCTCTTCAAATTCAGGGGACCTGCTCTTGTGGATGATGTACACGAGTTACCAATGAAAGTGTGGGAGCAGGAAACTGTCCCAACCGATTGGAGCCGCTCCATCTTAGTCCCAATTTTCAAAGGAGGCTCCCGTTCGGAATGCAGCAACCATGGGGGGAATCAGTCTGATCTCCATCACTTCCAAGTTGCTTGCCCCCTGTCTTTCTTCACAGACTGACTGGCGCTCATGAAAGTCATGAAGAGCAAACCGGGTTGCTCCGAGGTCATAGCTGCATTGACCACATCTTCACTTTGCGTCAGTGGTTGGAGCGCCGTCACATATATTGGCGGCCCACCGTTGTCGTGTTCCTCGTTATCAAAGGTGCATTCGATTTCGTTGATAGCCGTGCACTTTGGGACGCAAGTAAGTCTATTTCATTTAGGATAGTGTTTTGTCACTACTCAGGAAAAGTGTACCCATGAAATATGTAAATATTATCCGAGCGTAATACGTACGTAGCTCAGGCATTGTGAGGGCTTACGGCAAGTTGTCTTTGCCAATTTATATCTCCTACGGTGTGAGACAAGGATGCCCTCTGTCACATTTCCTCTTCAACTTTGTTATGGACGAAGTAATGGAAATCTCCTTCACAGGACACGACTTGGATGTAGAACTGCTCTTAGTTGAACGACTTCTTGACTTAGAGTATGCTGATGATATTGCCATGATCTGTGACAGCTCACAAACGTGCCAAGCGGCACTGGACAGATTAGCACTAACTGTCCATCAGTTCGGGCTATGCTTCGCGCCCCCTAAGTGCAAAGCCTTCTTCCAAGATTGGCCTAAACTGTCTCCCACGCTAACCCATTGTTGAGGACCAGCTAGAAGTCGTTCAAAAATTCCACTACCTGGGAACTTGTATCAGCGCCCGATGGATTGAGGATGAGATCGCGAACCTATAGCAAAAGCTCGAGGCGCTTCTGCCAATCTTCGCCAGTCATGGCGCGGCGCGACATCACTCTTGCCCTGAAGGGTAGAGTGTACAATGCAGCGGTACGTTCGACCCTACTGTATGGTTGTGAGACTTGGCCGCTTAGATCAACGGACATAAAGAGGCTATGGCAGTTGAACTGTTCGCCGAGCTAGGCAATTTGGTTGCAAACGTTTAGTCACCAATCGAGGTGACATCATCAGTGCGTAGTGGAGTGGCGTGCAGTAGCGTAGAGGAGCCTCGGTAAGAGTGACAGCCAATTCGGGCGTGCATCGCTACAACAAGCTCGTCGTTGGGAAACCTTTGCCTGCCGATAAGATTGCACACGCGAACAGCTCTACTTCCTTTATGAATGCCTGCGAAGGAACGTGCTGCCAGCGAGTACAAACCACAGACCGGCGCTAAACCACCCAGCCGTCTGGGACCTAGCAAGAAAATACGGGAGACGCATGATCAAACTTATGATAACGGATGCCCCCAACCGCTTACACAAATATGAGAAAGTCACAATCGACAATAGAACCAGTTGCCTCAGTACCATTGACCCACAGCAACGAACAGCGCTGGAATCCGCAATTGAACGTCGAGTCAAAAGCACAAAGAACCGACGCAAGGTTGCATTGAACGCAAAGTTAGAGAAACTGACTAAGAGAAATGACTGCACTAGTAGTGAAGGATGGATCAGAAACCTTTCACACCGCCAACTCACTGCTACTAAAGAGGATGTCCTGATTAAGGGGCTGAACTTCAACGTCAAAGATGCTTGCCCCAAAGACTACTTGGCTAGCTTAGAACACGCATAAAGAGGCTAATTACGTTCGACCATCGGTGCCTTCACAAGTTAGCACACATACGGTGGGAATACCGAGTAAGCAACGGGCGTGTTCGACGCCTTGTTTACGGCACAGGAAAATGCAATGAATCACAGCACCGTTATTTAACGCACCAGGCTCCGCTGGCTGGGCAACGTGTTACGCATGCCAGCCCACCGACTCCCTCGACGTGTGTTGTTTGCGCGCTCGGGGTGTGGATGGAAGAAGAGGAGGGGTGGCCAAGCGAAGACTTGGTCGAGAGGAATGAAGGCCCTGACTTCGAAGTTAGTCTCGGTTCGAGCTTCTCGGCTCCCTGGTTGGGGTTCCAAGGAAGATGAACACGTTTGGCTGGATAAACTTGCTGATATGGCTAGCAGCCGAGTTCAGTGACGTTCGTGCTGTGAGTTTCTTTGTCCAACCCCATCCTTCTTATCCTCCCCTCCAACCGTGTTCTCATTATTTGGCGTTTTATAATTTTGCGTAGTAAATTATTTTTTCTCCTGCGTAGTAGCTGGCCTGTAGCTTACCGTAACGAAGCCTATCGGTTACCGGTAGCTCAGCTGGATTGCACCTGTTGCATTTTCCCTTTTTTCTTTTATGTATCACAACACAGTAGCTCAGACGTTTCCCACCTCTAGCTAACTTGTATGATGACTGAGACGTATTACTCGAGTATTGCTGGATCGCACCTGGACCCTTAGTCCGCGCAAGAAGTGAATAAGAACACACACCGGATAGGACGTGTCAAAAACTGTACTAGATAGCTTGTACGTTACACCAGATGAATAAGTCGAAAAGGAACCAATCAGCACAATGAAAAAGTGGACGAATCGGCTATCGGTCAATCGATCTGTATGTGTCTGTGTTTGCTCATCGGTTCGGCGGTTTAGCGGGCGACACACATGTAACATTCCCTCACGTGACAGATGGAATCACAGTTGTGAAATGTAACGTTCTATCGGCTTAGATGAGCGGTGCGGTTTTCGAATAGCAATCAGCTGATCGATTTCTTCCGTTTGGTTTTTGTTTGTCTCCTCCAGATCTTCTGGAACCACGTTCTCTTCCCCAGGGTACGGTGTGACTGGGGTGCGGGGCCGGATGAAATCATTGTGCCTGCGTACTGTTTCTCTACTCTCTAGTTGTATTTCGGCCTCCGTTTCTGAGCTCGTAAGCACGGTGCCGGGCTGCCATAACTGCTCACGTGGTAGTTTCGTGTAAACATCACGTTCCACTATCGACTTCTGGGGCTTAACTGGTGCGCGTCCACTTTCATGCCTACGTTGTTGCTGGCAACGCCTGGTCTGACGAGGATCTGGAAAAAGTAGGTCTAGCCTCGTACGCAGTCGACGCCCAAACATTGCCTCCCCAGGGCTCTTTCCGATAGACTCTGGCGGTGTGATCCGATATGCGAACAAGAATCGGTCAAGTTTGGTTCGTAACGAGCAATTACGCTGCTTTCGAAGACCAGCTTTCCCGGTTTAGACCGCTCTTTCAGCTAAACCGTTTGACGCTGGATGGTACAGTGCGGAAGTCATGTGATGAACGCTAATGCTCTGCAGGTATTCTTTGAACGCTGCACTCGTAAGTTGCGGACCGTTGTCAGTGACTAATGTTTACGGTGTGCCATGTGTAGATATACTAGAGCGTACGCCAATGATTGTAGCTTCTGCGGTAGCGTTTGCAACAACATGCACATCAATCCATTTGGAATACGCATCTACTAAAAGTAGCAACATTTTTCCTTCGATCAGGCCAAAGTAATCGGCGTGGACACGTTCCCATGGGCTGTCGGGCAGCTGCCAAGGGTGAACTGGGCCTGTTGGATTATGTTATGTAATGTTTGGCATGTGTTACAAGTACTCAAAAGTGTTTCGATGTCTCGGTCAATCGCTGGCCACCAGCAGTAGGATCTGGCAAGGGCTTTCATGCGGGCAATACCTGGATGTGCATCATGTAATTCTTTCAGTACAGCTGACCTGAGAGTCAATGGAATAACGGTGCGAGATCCATATAGGATACATCCTTCATGCGGCGCAGCTCAAATCTACAATTAAAAAACGGACGCAGATCACCAGGAGCTCGCGAACCCCAGCCACGCAGCAGCATACGTTTCACAGTCGATAGAACGGGATCTCTGTCTGTAGCTTTCCTAACCATGTCGCCAGATATGTGTGTAGTATTCAGGTGTTGCAAAATTTGAACAAACTCGTAGGGCGCGTCACTTCTTTCCTCCTGTTGGTCAATCTGTGGCAATCTACTAAGCGCATCAGCGACATTATTGTGAGGACCGGCAATGTAGCGGATTTGATAATTGTAAGCGGAAAGTAGGAGGGCCCAGCGTACCATTCGGGGTGCGTTAAATTGTTCTATGTCTCGTTCCTTACCGAGAAGTGATAACAGTGATTTATGGTCAGTCTGTATCTCAAACTGGTTGCCCCACAAGTACTGATGGAACCGCTTTACTCCGAATACTACGGCCAGTGCTTCCTTGTCTAATTGTGCGCAATTTTTCTCAGCAGGTTGTAATGTGCGGGACGCGAAAGCAAGAGGGCGAACTGTTCCGTCGTGGACTTTATGTCCCAGCACTGCCCCGACTCCAAAAGGTGAAGCATCACACTGTAGGATGAGGGGTTTGTTGGGGTCGTACTGTACCAAGACTGGTGAAGAAGCAAGGAGACCTTTTGCCCTCTCAACTGCTTGTTGCTCTTCCTCACCCCATGCCAACTTAGCATCTTTTTTCAGCAAGTTGTGAAGTGGTGCTAGAACAGAAGCAAGATTAGGTAGGAACCGACGATAATGTGAATGCATTCCAACGAACGAGCGTAACTGGGCTCCGTTACGAGGTGAGGGTGCAGAAATAATGGATTGTAATTTATCTTTCCGCCGCGTGTAAACCATGCTTTTCCAGTCTATAACCGAGGTAGTCAACTGAAGCAACTAGGAAAGCACATTTGGAGCGTTTCAAACGCAAACCGTGTTCAGAGGGTTTATGCAACACCCGGTCCAACGTGTACAAGTGCTCCTTTTCTGTGTGACCCGTGATAAGGATACCATCGAGATATGCGCAAGTGTTCGGTATGTCACGCACGATATTGTCAATTATCCTTTGGTAGATCGCCGATGCTGAGTTAATCCCGAAAGGCAGTCTAGTGTATTCGAATATCCCCAAATGTGTACTGATCGTCGTAAGACGTTGGGAGGTCTCATCCAACTCTACCTGTGAATAGGCGTGACTCAAATCCAATTTAGTGAACATGACACTTCCAGACAAGTTGGCATACAAATCCTCAATTTTCGGTAATGGATAACGGTCTATGATGGCATCTCGATTTACGGTAAGCTTATAATCACCACAGATTCGTACGTTACCGTCGGGCTTAAGTACAGGCACTATCGGGGCCGCCCATTCAGCTTGTTGGACTGGTACAATTATACCTTCTCTTTGAAGCCTTTTCAGCTCGTCTTCCACTCTAAGTCGTAAGGAATAAGGCAGTGTTCTGGCCTTAAAAAACCTTGGTGCACTTGAGTCTGACATATGGATTTTTGCTTTAAAATTATTGAGTCTGCCCAATTGCTGCTCGTCAAACACTTCTGGATATCGTTTAAGGACCGATTCAAAGGTATCATCCTCCACGGAGTGGATAGTATTTAATACTTGTGGTAACATTTTCATCCAATCGCGACCAAGCAAATTGACTGCAGCTTGAGGCACGACATGAAGTACCAGACTGTGTGATCTACCCTGATGCCGCACTTGTACCTGACACTTCCCAAGTAAATCAATCACTTCTCCTGTATAGGTTCTAAAAACGGTATCAGTCGGTTCCAGTTCGGGTAACGATGAGAGCGCGTTTTTACTAATCAATGTCACCGCGGAACCAGTATCCAATTCAAATAAAACAGGTTCGTTAATAGCATGAAGCGTGATCCTATATGGAGACACTTTCGTCACAACTGAGCAGTTTAAAATTATATGGTTCATAAAATTTAGCTGGGAATCTGGTCACTCACCGTCGTCGGAGTTCAATGATTTGATCGAGACTTGTGACCGTGGCGAACGGCAAACACGTGCCAAGTGGCCAAGTTTTCCGCAATTTCTGCACTTTGTGCGAGTATGAGGACACTGGGTGGGAGAAGTGTGCTGATCCCCGCATCGGTAGCAGACGAACTTCCGTACCCTGTTTTCAGAGGATAACCGTGGTGACAGTTTGTTTACACATTCCACAGGCTGAGGAGGGTTGAAGGTGGATAGTCGGGATTTTAGGTTTTCCCTTTGACGTACAAGGTTACACGCCATCTCCCAGGAAAGAGTTTCTTCCTCCTGTGACAATAATTTTTCCCTCGCACCATCATCTGTAACTCCACCAATTAGGCACTGGGTTTTCATGACTTTTTCAAACCGACTTGAGGGAATGGTATTGTACCGGCATTCCGGTGTAGCTTGATGAATGCGGGCAATGAAATCATTTACGCTTTCTCCGCATCGTTGATGTAGCTTGAAAAACTGATAAAGAGCGGAAAACACACTTTGTTGGATTCCCAACAAATCCTCAAACAACCGGATCACGTGCACAATACTGGTCTAAGCCATCAAGTTCATAGCGTCAAAATGACGTTGTCCTTCTGATCCAAGGGCTTTGGCGGAATAATATAATCCAATGGGTATCGGATAACACGATAGAGGGGTTTAACAGGAAAGAGAGTCATTTGATGTTGGAAAGATGGGTTCCACTGTATCCACGACTGTAGAGAGGGTTTTTCTGCACCATCAGGCCACAGACATGACAGTCCCGCAAGAGGGTTCGTAGCAACCATCGCCATGCTGATACGTATTACTCGAGTATTGCTGGATCGCACCTGGACCCTTAGTCCGCGCAAGAAGTGAATAAGAACACACACCGGATAGGACGTGTCAAAAACTGTACTAGATAGCTTGTAGGTTACGCCAGATGGATAAGTCGAAGAGGAACCAACCAGCACAAGGGAAAAAGAGTGAACGAATCAGCTATCGGTCAATCGATCTGTATGTGTCTGTGTTTGCTCATCGGTTCAGCAGTTTAGCGGACGACACACATGTAACGAGGATGAGGATTTTTCGATGATGATGATGATGATGATTATGCGCATGATGATGAGGATGTAATGATGATGATGATGTGATGATGACGATGATGATGAGGATGAGGATGAGGAGGATGAGGAGATGATGATAATGAGGATGATGATAAATAAATAAATAAATAAATAAATAAATATTTTATTCTCGACTATGCGAGGCACGCTCATGGAGGCATGATCAGATATGTACAACGGTACAAACATTATAATGCAATTGGAACAGTAACGCAGAAAATTGTTCATATATCCATGATTGGAACTGTACAATGTTGAAAATGGGAAACAATAAGTTGGCTGTCATGAGATACGGGACCTCAGCTAATAAGAGATTGAGAAACCTGAATGATCCACTGAAAGGTAATGGAAGAGCCCGCACACAAGGAAGGAAAAGGGCAACGTATGGTAGGATGTAAAACGACAACAGTATATACAGATGTAGAAGTCCCAGTGTAACGATCCTATGTAGAATTGTGACGCTAGTTGACCTGCCAGTGTAAAGTTATGGGCTGTGACTTTATTCGGTGGCGAGTCACATACGCCACGTTGCAGTGTTGTTAAACGGACATTTGTGGCTTTTTGTAGGGAGAACGCTTGCCAGGCGAAAACCCACCACGTCCTGGAACACTGCCACCAATCCATTGAATGGCAAATTGTAACTGGCTATGTTTCTTGTTAAAAGTCTGTTTGCTCGGTTATTCGCAGTCAGGTTGCGTCCCATTTTTTCCGCTGGTTGATGCAATAACTGGTTGCCTATTGCGTTCCTGGGTCCTGTTCGTTGGTAGGTCGGGTACTAAACATTCTTATTGAATATAATGTGTTGATCCTTCGCAGAACCACATGAAGTCTTCTCTGATTATGTATATTTGCCGGGGAGCGAAGAATTCGTGTCCAGCTACCCTCACTGGACATCGGTGGTTGGGTGTAAATAGTTAGAGTGGAAGTGAGGCCATGGTCCAGGTAAGTACTTGTTGGTTATTTCGTCCCATCCCAGACGGAGGCAGTTCCTCAGTTCAATCCCGAAGCTCTCCGATGTTCACGACCTCAGAGAAAAGGGAGAGAGGAACAAGCCGAGAGAAGACCGAAAAGGAACAGTCGATGTACCTAGCGTTTGATCAAAATCCTACATTAGGACATTTATTTGAGACAACTAGTGTACAAGGTGTAACAGATATTACGCTAAAGATGTTTTTACTTATGCGGAAGGCATAGCCTGATGGGTAGAATACTTTCATGTGCATAGGGATGCAAAGTAGGATTCCGGTAAGATGTTCATGAGGTGTAAGCTGGCAATGTTCGAATTCTGCCTGAGACTAGAAAGTGGGTGTCTAGTCACGATTGGTTGTAATCGGAAACCCAAGGACAGTGACGATGTGGCCGTATTTATATATGCTCACGGGATAAGGATTACCTAAGACACCATAACTACAATGTACATAGGTATATGAATATAGGAAGCTGAGCATATTAGAAGCTGGCTAAGATTAAATGGATATCAAAGGAAGACTAAGTGTTGAAGGTAAAGACGATTAGAAGATATCGATACTGGACCGGGTATCAGTGGACAAGGGTGCCTGTTGGGTTAATCATTAGAGGTGCCAATGAATAACAACCGTGTCA